>CM053572.1:3710458-3739134 GCA_028646485.1 Cryptoprocta ferox
CGTGTACTTTGGCTTGTTTCTTGAGGTAGCCCTGAAAAGGAAACAGACTAGCATACAGGGAACAAAAGCATGCACACGCACAGACAGATCAAACAAACAAGCAAGCCAAAAGGGGAAAGAAGTAAAGAAAAGGAAAGGAAAGGAAAGGAAAGGAAAGAAAGAAGAGAAGAAAAGAGAGAAGAAAAAGAAACAAAAACAAAAACAAAAAGAGAAACAAGGTGGGGACAGAGACAGCAAAAGTCTGTGGGCAGTCTAAAAGCATATAACCAGCCAAGAGGAGAGATAAGAATATGCTAAGAAAAGCATCTGGATGGCAGCAGAAAAGAAGGAGAAGCAAAGAAAAAAGGAAAAAAAAAACAAGACAACTCCCCTGTGTGGATGGGCGTGGTTTGGCGTCAGGTCAGGTCTCCGGGGCTGCTCTCTCCGAGGCCCCGCCTTGGTGGTTGCGGGGAGAAGTATGGCGCCGCCTCAAAGTTTTGCCGGAACCAAGCGTTGCAACCGCCCTTCTGAGTCCGATCTCCCTGTGCCGCGGTCGAGCCAAACTGTATTCTCCAAGCTCCGCCTCACTTCCAAATCCCAGTCCGTGCAGTTCAACACCATCAGCGGGGGTGAGATGTGTTCCTGCTGGCGGCCGGCCTTCTGGCCCTGCTTGCGCTGCCCTTTTCGTGGAGCCGCTGCCGCCGCTTTTCAAGGTGCCTTTCGTGGTGCTGCCGCCACCGCTTTTCGTGCCGCCACCGCCTTTATCTGTGCCACCGCCTTTCAAGGTGCTGCTTGGAATGGATGCTGCTGCCACTGCGCCCAAGGAAGAATTCGCCGGCCAGATGGGACGTATTTCTCTCCCCGCGTCTGGCAGTTATATATATGGGGAGACGGGCGAGTTTTTCCTCCCTTAGAGATGGTTTTATGAGCATTTTCCGTCTCTCTTTCTCTTCCCCTGGTCTCTCTGGGGCACAGCGCGCTCTCCCTGTGTTGGGTTGGGGCTCTTTCCCCTGCACCACTGGGCCCCGCCCGTCCTCTAATTTCCCAGATCACAGTCACTCACTCAGGCATCTTTGAGGTTGTCTTCTTTCTGGCGTCTGTTTCTTCTTTCCCCCACTTGCAAATCCGAGTTTTATCACTTCAGTCCTTCTCAGTTCAATCCATGCGGGCGTGCGCAGATTACAGAGCTCCCTGCTTCTCTGCCATCTTGCCCGTGTCCCCCAATCATTCTTTAGTAGGGTGGTTTTTAACCTCCACATTTTTGGAGATTTTTCCAGACCTTTTCCTGGGATTGATTTCAAATTTTATAGCATTGTAATCTGAAAGTGTTCATGGTATAATCTCAATTCATTTACATTTATGGAGGGCTGCTTTATGCCCCAGTATGTGATCTATCTTAGAGAATGTGCCATGTGCACTCGAGAAGAAGGTGAATTTCCTAGCTTCAGGATGCAGAGTTCTAAATATATCTATCAATTCCATCTGTTCCAGTGTGTCATTCAGGTCCATTGTTTCTTTAGTGATTTTCTGTCTGGTTAATCTATCCATTGCTCTAAGTGGAGTATTAAAATTCCCTGCAATTAATACATTCTTATCAATAAGATTGTTTCTGTTTGTGATTAATTGTTTCATGTATTTGGGTGCTCCCGATTTCAGCACATAGATGTTTATAATTGTCAGCTCTTCCTGATGGAGAGATCCTGTAATTATTACATAATGTTTTTCTTCATCTTTTGTTACTGCCTTTACTTTAAAGTCCAGTTTGTCCGATATTAGTATGGCTACTCCAGCTTTCTTTTGACTTTCAGTCACATGATAGATATTTCTCCATCCCCTTACTTTCAATCTGAAGGTGTCTTCAGGTCTCAAATGAGTCTCTTGTAGACAGCATATGGATGGATTTTGTTTTTTTATCCATTCTGCTACCTTGTGTCATTTGATTGGAACATTCAATCTATTTACATTCAGTGTTATATTTGAAAAATGTAGGTTTAGAGTCATTGTGTTCTCTGTAGAGTTCATGCTTGTAGTGGTGTCTCTGGTACCTTGTATTCCTTGTAACATTTCCCTCATAGAGTCCCTTTTAAGATTTCTTGTAGGGCTGGTTTAGTGGTGATGAATTCTCTCAATTTTTGTTTATTTTGGAACACCTTTATCTCTCCTTCTATTTTTAATGACAGGCTCACTGGATAAAGGATTCTTGGCTGCATATTTTTCCTGTTGATCACATTGAAGATTTCCTGCCATTCCTTTCTGGCCTGCCAAGTTTCAGTAGGTAGGTCTTTAACCATTCTGATAGGTTTCCCTTTGCATGTTAGGGCCCTTTTATCCCTAGATGCTTTCAGAATTCTCTCTTTATCTTTATATTTTGCCTGTTTCACTATGATATGTCGTGCCGAAGGTCGATTCAAGTCTTAAGGGGGTTTTCTTTGCGCCTCTTGGATTTCAATGTCCATTTCTTTCCCCAAATTCAGGAAATTTTCAGCTATAATTTGCTCAAGCACCCCTTCAGGACCTTTTTCTCTTTCTTCTTCCTCAGGAATTCCTATGATATGGATATTGTTCCATTTGATTGTATCACTCAGGTCTCAAATTCTCCTATCGTGCTCCTATATCAATTTCTCTCTCTTTTTCTCAGCTACCTCTTTTGCTATAACTGTGTCTTCTAATTCACCTATTCTCCTCTCTGTCTCTTCAATCCGTGCAGTGGCCACCTCCATTTTATTATGCACCTCATTTATAGCGTTTTTTTTAACTCATTGCAGTTATTTTGAAGGTCCCTAGTCTTTGTATCAATAGGTTCTCAGATGATTTTTTCAAGTCCAGCGATTAATTTTATGACAGTTGTTCTAAATTCTTGTTCAGTTATGTTGCTTAAATCTGTTTTTGAGCAGTTCTGTGGCTTTGACTTCTTCCTGGAATTTCTTTAGAGGAAATTTTTTCGTTTTGTCATTTTGGCTAGCTTTCTGTCTCTTGTCAGTTTTAAAAGCTCATTATGCACTGTGCACCTGTTAGTATTATTCTATTAAAAGAGGTTCATTGACTGTCCAGGGCCTGTCATTTCAGGTGTCTCTTGTTTTCTCTTGTTGTGCCTTTGATTATTTTATTTCCCTTGTCAGTGATATTTGGGACTCTCCACCATGTGTGCTTTGGCTTGTTCTTGAGATAGCCCTGATAAGGAAAGCAGACAAACACACAGGGAATAAAAGCATACAAATGCACAGACAAATCAAACAAACAAGCAAACCAAAAGGGGAAAGGAAGTAAAAAAAAAAGGAAAGGAAAGGAAAGGAAAGGAAAGGAAAGAAAAGAAAAGAAAAGAAAAGAAAAGAAAAGAAAAGAAAAGAAAAAAAGGGTGGACAGAGACAGCAAAAGACTATGGACAGTCTAAAAGCGTATAACCAGATGAGGGGAGAGATAAGAATGAGATAAGGGAAAATATGTCTGGATGGCAAGAGAACAAAAGGAGAAGAAAAGAAAAAGAAAACAAAGGGGGGGCTGTTCTCCCGCAGGGATGGGCGTGGTTTGGTGTAGGTAGGTCTCAGGGGCTGCTCTCCGAGGCCCCTCCTTGGTGGTTGCGGGGAGAAGAATGGCGGAGCCCCAAGCTCTGCTCGAACCAAGTGTTGCAAGCCACTCTTTTGAGTCAGATCTCCCTGTGCTGCGGGGAAGCCAATTGTATTTTCCAAGCACACCTCACTTCCAAATCCTAGTCCATGACCTTTAATGCTACCACCAGAGATAAGATGCACTCCTGCTGGCGGCTGGCCTCCCAGCTGGGATCACGCAGGGGGCGGGGGCTGTTTCTCCTAGCGCTGCTGCCGCCCAAGGTGAGACATACTCTCGCTGGTGGCTGGCTTCTTAGCTGGGATCACATAGGGGGAGGGGGCTGTTTTTCCTGGTGCCATCTAGAATGGGCGCCGCTGCTGCTGAGCCCAAGGAAGAATTCACCAGTTAGGTGGGAGGGATTTCTCTCCCCGTGCCCAGCAGTTATATATGGGGTGACAATATCTCTCTCCGTCCTAGGGCGACTTTTTTATCTCTTCTTTAGAGACAGTTCTATGAGCGTTTTTAGTCTCTTTTTCTCTTTGCTTTGTCTCTCCAGGGCACCGCATGCTCTCCCTGTGTTGGGCTGAGGCTCTCAGCTCTCTGCATTCCAGGGCCCAGCCTGTTTTTTTAATTTCCCCAGTTTGCACTCACTCACTCAGGCATCTTTGAGGTTGTCTTCTTTCTGGAGTCTGTGTGTTCTTCCACTCTTGCAGATGAGAGTATTGTCTCTTCAGTCCTTCTCAGTTTAATAAATGTGGGCTGATGAAGATTACAGAGCTCCTTACTTTTCCTCCCTCTTGCCTTTTCTCGGTTTTTAATACATTTTGACTTTATTTGTGTGTATGATGTCAGAAAGTGGTCAATTTTCATTCTTTTGAAAGGGGCTAACCAATATTCCCAACACCATTTGTTGAAGAGACTGTCTTTTTTCTATTGCATAGTATTTCTATTCAATTGATCTTGTGTCTGTTTTTGTGCCAGTACAATATTGTTTTGGTTACTCTGCTTTCTAGTATACCTTGAAATCTGGAATGTGATATCTCCAACCTTGTTTTTTTTTTTTTTTGTCAAATTTGCTTTTGTTATTCAGGGTCTTTTGTGGTTCCACTTTTAAGATTTTAGGACTATTTAAGGATTTTCTTTTAGTTCCCCATATTCAGACTCCATTTGTGTCACTTGTTCTTCCTGGATTTTTCTTTGTCTTAACTAAAGACTCATGTATATCCTTATGCATATTTGAAGGTGTCTCTGCATCACTGCGTACCTAACACCTTCACCTCAGCCTACATGCTGCACAGCTTAGATACTTTTCCCAGAACATTAAGAATTAACCATTCAAAATAAAACAAAACAAACAACCAAGGAGTGTGATAATCTGAGAAAAGTTAGGAAAAATAGCTATACAATAAAGAATAGAAAGCTTACCAAGGGACAAGATAATGAGATTGTATGGTCAAGGGCTTTTGACTCATGATCCTGTCTTTATTCATTCACTTTTTCACTTGTTCATTAAGGATTATTTGAATAATCACAATATGTGAAGATCTTGGGCTCCTTCAGCTGCCCTGAACCACTGCCTGAGTACTTTCCAAATGAGCACTAAGGATATTGCAGAGATTAAATGGAACCAAGTTTCTGCCCACATTGAGCTTTATTTTTTAGGGGAGAAGTACAAGAAATAGAGAAATCAACATCACTCATTATCAGGGAAATACAAATCAAAACCACAATGAGATACTACCTCACACCTATTAGAATGGCTAAAATTAACAATGCAGGCATCGAAAGATGTTGGCGAGGATGCAGAGAAAGGGGAACCCTTTCGGAATGTTGGCGGGAATGCAGCCACTCTGGGAAACAGTATGGAGGTTCCTCAAAAAATTAAAAACAGAAAGATCCTATGACCCAGCAATTGCATTACTAGGAATTTATCCAAAGGGTACAAAAATTCTGATTCCCAAAAGGACATATGCATCCCAACGTTATAGCAGCATTATCAACAATAGACAAATTATGGAAAGAGCCCAAATGTCCATCAATTAATGAATGGATAAAGAAGATGTGTGTATATGTGTGTGTGTGTGTATGTATGTATATTATGTATATGTATATATGGCAAACCATATGTGTGTGTATCTATGTATATTATGTATATGTATGTATGGCAAACCATAAAAGACTCTTAAATACAGAGATTAAACTGAGGGTTGCTGGAGGGGAGGGGAGTGGCAGATGTGTTAAATGGGTGATGGGCATTAAGGAAGGCACTTTTCAGGATGAGCACTGGGTGTCATATGTAAGAGATGAATTACTGGGTTCTACTCCTGAAGCCAAGACTACACTGTATGTTAACTAACTTGAATTAAAAAATATATATATAATACATAAATATATAATTATATTATATATAAACATAACTTATACATATACAAATATATTTATTTTTTCTATCTATCTATCTATCTATCTATCAAAGTGACATAGAGCCAGATGGTGTTTGTGCTATGAAGAATAAAGAAGTGTAAGTGAAAAGAGATGATAATTCAATTGGTGCTCAGGAAAGACTTTTCTGAAGACCTGACAGTAGAGCAGAGACACAAAATGTGCATATATGGAAGATTAGTGTTCCAGGTGCAGGGAACAGCAAATGCTAAGGCCATGAAAGTGCAAGGGGCTTGCCATGTCCATTGTATTACTGGGGGATCCCTGAGGTGCAGTATGAAGTCATGTGTACAAAGGGAGAGTGGTAGGAAAGGGAGGTTTAGAAATAATCAGGGACCAGGTGTTGTAGGACACTGGAAGGTATGGTATTTGCTTCAGAATTTATTTTAACTATAATGGAAACCCCTGAAGGAATGACATGCCCTAATTTAGGCTGTGGAAGGAGTTGGAAGACAGATGATCCTGGGTGCTGATGGGGTGGGCTTAAAGCACCTAAAGGTACTTATGTAGTTGTTCATTTGAGAGATGGTGGTGGATTGGGCAAGAGAGTGAGAGGCAGAGGGTGTGAGAAGAACCTGGATTCAGGATGTCTTTTGAAGACAGACTTTAAAGATTTGTTGACTACCTGGAGCAAGATATAGAATGGGGGATATAAGACTCATATGTTTGTTTTGTCCTGAACAATAGAGTGAAGATGTGTGCCATTCTAGGAGATGGTGAAGGTTCTAGGAGAATAGCCCTGGGGATAAGAGTCAAGAGAGGAGTAAAGAATCAAGAGCTAAGAAACAGAACTGTGAGACTTGAGGCGTCTGTTTGAAGTCAGAGTGGAGATGCTGTGTGCACACGTGGATATTTGTCTGAGAGTGAGCAGAGAGCATAGTTGTGCTGATTTCTAGTTATCTGACCTATTGTTCAAAAGCATTTCCCTCAAAATGGGGATTGATTCACTCACTCAAGAATCTTGTGGGGATACAAAATCCTAAATAAAGGCAATTTAACATAAAAGAAGTATACTACTGTGTTGGGACACTATTCTTGACTTTGGCTCAGGTCATGATCTCAGGGTTTGTGAGATTGAGCCCCGCATAGGGCTCTGCACTGACAGCCTGGAGCCTGCTTGGGTTTCTCTCTCTATCTCCGCCCCTTCTTCACTCTTTATCTCTCTCTCTCTCTCTCTCTCTCTCTCTCTGTCTGTCTCTGTCTCTTAAAATTAAAAAAAAAAAAAGATGCTACTGCGAATGTGCTCCATGAAGACACTGGAATTATTGGGAGGCAACCACAGGTAAATTACCTTGGAAGAGAGATATTTGTCATCACAAATCTATGGGGAAAAGAATGCAGGCAACTGTGTGAGGCAAGACTGGCCACCTTTTTCCTGTCCATGGGCTAATTCATTCATTCCCCTTCCTCTTCACTCCATATTGGTGTATTCAAGCAACATTTTTAAAAACAAATTTCTTTATCTATTTAATTGCTTTAGTAAGTTGTCAAAAGTGGTTTGACAATATTTAGGTCAATTTCTGTACTCTCTATTCTGTTCCATTGTTTTGAATACCTATCCCTTTTTCAATACCACAATGTTCCAATTATGGAAAATTTCCAATAAGTCTTAGAAGGGATAAGAATAGGATGTGAGCTTTCAAATTTTATTTTATTTTTTATAAAAATAGTTTTGTCTATTCTGTTTTCCTTGTCCTTATATAATTTTGGAACTATCTTGTCTAATATATCCCACAACAAAGGAGAACTACAGACAAAATGAACATGCTAATGAACATGTTCATGAACATGCATGCAAAAATTCTCAACAAAATACTATCAAATCAAATCCAAGAGTACATTAAAACAATCATTCACCACAATCATCTGGGATTTATTCCTAGATTTCCAGGGTGGTTCGATATTCACAAATCAATCAATGTGATACACCACATTAATAAAAGAAAGGATAAGAATCTTATGGTCCCCCCAGTACTTGCAGAAAAATCATTTGACAAAGGACAGAATCCATTCTTGATAAAAATCTTTAACAAAGTAGGGACAGAGAGTACATACCTCATTATCATAAAATCCATATATGAAAAACCAACAGCTACTATGGCCAGGAACAGAATAGGAATGTTCACTCTTACCACCGTTATTTAACATAATACTGGAAGTTGTACCCTCAGCAATCAGACAATGAAAAGTAAGAAAAATATGTCCAAATCAACTAGGAAGAAGTAAAAATTTCACTCTTTGTCAATGATAGGAAAAGAGAGCAGATTTGTGGAGAGGAAGAGGCAGAAGGTGAGAGAGGGACAGTTGGAGGAATTGGTCAAAAGGGAAAAGATTTCAGTTATAAGATAAGTAAGTATGCGGGATGTAGTGTACAACCTGATGACTATAGATAATATTGCTGTATGATTTATAGGAATGTTCTTGAGGAAATAAATCCTAAGGGTTCTCATCACAAGGTGAATATTTAATCTTTTTTCTTCTTTTATTTTTATTGAGATGATAGATGTTAGCAGAACGTATTATGGTATTCATTTCACATATATGTAAATCAAATCATTATGCCGTATCCCTTAAACGTATGCAGTGATATATGTCAGTTAATTTTCAATAAAACTGATAAAACAATTTATGGAGAGTCACCAAACAACCCAAATTACACTACTAGGTACATACTCTGGAGCAGTGACAATATACATCTACATAAAACCTGCATGCAAATGCTCAAAGCAGCATTATTTAAAACACCCTTCAGGTGGATTTAACACAGTTGTCCACCAACTCCTGAATGGATAAACAAAAGTGGTCTATGCATACAAGAGATCATTAATGGGAAAGAAAAAAATGAAGTAGTGATACCTGCTGCAACATGGTACTGTAACATTATACTCAGTGAAAGAAGAAAGCCCATTGAACCATGTATTGTATGGTACTATTCATATGAAATGTCCAGAATAGGTAAATTCTTAGACACAGAGAATATATTGGAGATTTCCTACATCTGAAGGGCAAATGATATAAGTAAAAAGAGAGATGGTAATCAAGTGCAGGATACCTATTGGGTAGTGAAAATGTTCCAAATTTGATTATGATGGGTGTGCAACTTTCTGAAAATATTAAAAGCTATAGAAAACTTTAAAGGGATGAATTGTAGAACGTGTAAATTATATACCAATAAAGCTGTTGAAATAAAAATCAACAGAGGTGCTCACACAGGAGATGTGCACATTTTAGCGACTCAGAGGAGACCACTGAGGAATGCTCACCGGCTGTGGTGACAGTACTCCGCACCAAAGCAAGTTATACACGTGAGTGTACATGAGCAGCAGAGCATCATGAGGGTTGCTCATCAGGAGACAGGTAGGTACAGGTACACTTCCTCCCAGACTGGGCAGAACATGATGATCCACTGGGGATATCTGCAGGGAAGAAGCAAGCTTGTGTCAACTCTCTATGTCCTTCAATCCTGATGACCCACACATCCTCACTGCATATGCTTTCAGAGTTAAGTATAATTTAATTTTTAATGACACTGAAAAGTACATTTTCTTTTCTTTCAAGATCTTTTCCATATATTTCACCACTAACTGCATACCTAAGGAATCCCTGTCCCTCATTCACTTCAACATCTGTTACAGAACTTTCCAAATAATATTCTCCTAGTTTTTTATGTTTGTACATGATTGTTTACCTTTGTCACTGTGGTTATTATTATTATAAGTATTTAATTTCTCCCCTGAAATTTTTCTTGTAAGCTGAGCCCTGTGGCAAGATAGCAAGCATTTTCTAAGGCAGGGCTGGGAAAGACAATTGGTTGGTGTTACCTAGGAGACGCTCCTGAGGCTCGGTGGTGGGCTTTCACAATCCCACAAATTATGACGGCTTGCTTTGGCAATTTCCCTTAAAATATCTACTATCTATATGTGCACAGATGCAAATTTCAAAACATTTTATAATTATGCTGCCTCTTTGGCTGAGGACTTTCCCTGTGAGCCTCATGAAGCCTTCTAGTCCATTAGGGCTTCCCTACCAGATCCATGAATGGGGTCTCCCGAGGCTGCTGAAGACCAGACCTCACACTCAACTGCTCAGGTTTCTGCCTCATAAAGACCACCGTTTTATCTGTAGGACAAATTTCACGTTGACCTGCAGGTCCTGTGAGGCAGCTTATTGCTCTCCTCCTCCCCCCACCCCTACCTGCTTTCCTCTCTACAGGTGGGTCCTGACTGCATCACTGTATGACTTCTGTTGTTTTCATCCAGCATAAGGCATGGACTAACCCTCCTAACGAGGAAACTGCCAGCAGACCCGACTGAATTTGCAGACAACTCAGCCCTGAGGCAATGTAAACATTTTCACATTGAAAATTGAGCCCCAGCATTCTATCCTGTGAAGAAGGGAAGCCATGCTTACCATTTAACAGGATTCCAGTGACAGGACTCTGGGCAGACAAACTCTGGACAGGACTCCCAGCAACCTCTCAGTGAATCCTCTCTGGTCTCTGAGGAAGACTTTCCTCTGGTTCTTCTTACTCCCTCCAACTCTTAGAATGTATGAAGATTCTGATCTATGTGTCTGTCTGGGCTGGGTTTAATACATGCCTTCTCTTAATTCATCTTTCCAAGCTTTATTACTTGGAATTATTGGAATTATTCCAATTCATCTTTCCAACAATTGTTATTATTACTGGTTACAGGTGAAGAAACAGTGTCTCACAGACAAGAAAAAAGTCTTGAATTACAAAGCAATGATTGGGGGTCCAAGATTTAAACCCATAGTGTGATTATCTGTTTCTGTCTGGACATGAAGGAGGATGATCCTAGGTAATGCTGAATCTCCAGTCCCAGGGTTGAGAGATTTCTGGATGCCAAGATGCTTCTCCTGGGATCTTGGGTCCACTTATTGCTATCAACTGGCATTTACCCCTCCCTGGATGCAGCTTTCCTAATTTGGGGAGAGAATGTATATCATAGTCCTCTCTCACCTTCCAACTTCACACCACATTAAAGAAAACTCACTGATATGTAAGTGTGAGGGGAAATCCCAGAATGTGTTCCCACTTATAAGAAAAATGTTTCAGGGTGCTTGACCCCCATTGGGCAATGCCTAACAAAATGATCAGGAGATGCTGGGGGCTCAGAAGGAGAGAAACTGATGGAATCTGATGTGATCACCATCCCATCTGCTTGAGGACTAGAATCCCCTGAGGATTGTACCCACAAAACCTTTGGGGTCCTCCACCAGGGGCCTCTGTGACAGACTTGAGGTGTAATTGTTCAGTGAGGATGGTGTCTCCTCCTGCAGGGAGTGAAGGTTCGCTGAGTTCGGTGAGGGACTGAATGACATGGTGATGGGAAAAATACACATAAGAAAAACTGGCTAAAAGCCAGAAAGATGGATCTTTGGCCTGGGTAAGCCTGAGGGAACATTCTGGAATGAGAATACACGAGGGTAGCCCTCCCTTGCCCTTGCAATCAGAGCCTTGTCTAAGACCTCTCTTGACCATTCCCATCAACAGACCTGGTCTTGTTTATGGAGGCTTCAGAGGTTCATGTAGGCCTCAACTTCTATCCTGGCTCCAGGGAGACAATCTCCTGGGTGGGTTCCAAGCTCACTGACTTGGTTGTCTGAAGGACTTTCTTCTGCCCTTGAGCATACTATGTATTATGCTTGCTTATAAGTTTGCCCCTAGTATGGGATGGGGAAGGCTGGATATCCTTATAAGTTGTCCTGTGGGGCCCAAGCCAGACAGAACACAGGACCTGGGCTAGAGTCCTTGAATTCTTTACCTGGGTTGCCTAAATCCCATCACAACCTCCACAAGTACCCATATCACTTTTACTTCTCCTGTGTTATATCATCTGAAAAAAAAAAAAAAAACCCCTGCTATCTACTGAAAAGGATAAAGCCCCAGAAAGTATTTTTTCATTCCATGTTAGGTGCTTGATATCATAAAACTACACATGCAGGTCTGGGCACTTACAAAAAATTCTCTAGACTCTTTGCTTGGTGCCTTTAGTGCCCATCAGGTATGAAACACATTTCTGTTAGATGAATGAAGCATGATATGCCATTGCTTATCCTTTACTTACTGGCTGACAGATAAATTAACTTTGCTTCCTAAATCTCTCACTTGAAATTCTGAATCCAGCTCTTCCAGAGCCCATTGGAAAGGAAGTAGAAGCTGGGGCAGTGTACAATACTTTATGTCCAGGATGGGTGTCGCAGGTTAGCAAAAACCTACACTTTTCCAGACCATTTCTATTACCATGTCTGACCCAACAATTGACTTTAACATGGCTGCTCACCTGAACACCTGTGCTGTGCCCTATTTGAGGGGTGATTGAGGCCCCACAGCCCCAGCTACAGATTCCTGTTCTATACTAACTTGCTCACTCAGTTCCTGCCCTGCACCTGGTGCTAGACAAGCCTGGACATGAGACTTTTTAAGGCAGTACTGTGCCCATATGTCACTGCCAGGCCAGGCTGAGAGATGGATAACTGTGAGAGAGGTTGCATGGTCTTCCAGGAGTGGTCTATGTGCAAATGTTGGTGAGTGTGAACCTTTAAGATTCTGACCCAGAAGTTGAGGAGGGGCCCTTAGAGATCAGTCAGAATAACAAACGGCCCACCAAGCTCCCAACTTGCAGATCCTACTCATGTTACACCTCTGGTCTCTCCTTTCTGAACAGGATTTGAGGGTCCCTGGGTAAAGAAACATATGCCTTTATGAAGGGAGCCCAGAGAGCAGATTCAATAGAGAGCTCTCATGCTTTCAAGAAGAACCAGAATCCATGAACAGATCTTTCAAAGTCTTCTCAAGGAGACCAGCAGTGAGATGCATTTCACATAATAATGAAGTACACATTCAATTCACATGCACAGGAAACACATGCATATATCTGAAAAAAATATTTTACCAACAATTTGTTATTGTTCATTTTGATCTATTCTATTCTATTGCACTGGGTAAAATCTTTTGAATTCTTATTATAAGGAAACAAAAAGATTTCATAACCTAAGAAGCAGAAGAAAAAACCCTCAGTGGATTTCCCATGCAGGATCCTATATAGTTGATGCCATTACCAATTATTTTGGACCATAAATCAGGGACCAGCCTTGGACCAGACTAGAAATCTAAGGCATCAAGAACTTTTGTGAGCTTGAACCCAATGTGGACAAAGCCCCATATCTCCCCCATTTTATCATCATAGGGAAAGGGTGAGGACATATCAACATCCTGATTTATTCTAGGAAAGTATAGAATGAACACAAAACGACATGGTCTGGAAAGAGAGTATTTCAAGAGTCCATCTCACTAACATCATCTGTAAAGGATGGAGTTGATGTCCAGCAATAGAGATAATATCTTCAACACAGATACTCATGTGCATTGTTATATATTGTCTAAGGTCTGTTAGACACGTTGTCTCTGAAACCTCACCCCTAGTCTTTATTTCACAGAAGGTCCAGCCAGGGTTCCAGATAGACTCTCCCAATTCCAGACTACCCCAGAAATTGCCATTGTCTTACATCCTGCTTAGACTCTGGGAGAATATGAAGGGCAAATTCTACTCTCTTTTTCCATACCTGGTCCCCATCAGACAGACCCCCAATGTCATTAACATGGAGGTGGTAGGCACATTGCCTCCACACTGAAAGGCTGCACGGGTTTGCAGCAGCTAAAGTGTTCAGGTGCTGCGTTTTGTCCCTGAAGTATGTCAGAGAGGAGTCCTGCTGTGAATGCTCACTGAAATGGATGAGCCAGTCCCCATGCTCTCCTGCACTTGTGTCAGGCTCCACCTTTCATGTCTTCGCACTAGCAGCATTACTAGCCCAGTCGGGTTGTAGGAGCCTTCTCACTTACCTACTCCAGGAAGCAGAAGGTGACTGTGATCAAGCAGCTGTCAGTGCAAGTTACCCCTCCCTGGGGGAATAGTCCAGCCCTCAGGCACAGACAGTTCCCTCTTGCAGAGTCCAAAACAAGTTTCAGCCCAGGATGCTCGAAAAGGAAGGAAGCGAGTTGTATTGGGTTGTGGTTGCCCTAGGAAGTGCCTAGAGAGAAAGCAGGAAATGGTGCTGGGAAGGACAAAGAGATTTTGCAGTTTTCTTCTCAAGTGCCTTTCTTGCCAGCGTTGTTGATTTTTGGATAAAGTTGGTGGCAAGGCCCCAGCCTCAGCAGGAGGGAAATCTTGGAAGGCCACTTTCAGTTTCTATTCCTGAAAACGACTTCATTTCCCCAAATTGGGGCAAGCCAGCTTGACCCTCTCTATTTTGGAGGATAGGGCTCCTGAAGCATCTGTCTAAGGCTTATGAAGGGTTATTTGAGACCTTCAACACAGAGGCCCAAGGGAGGGGGAGAATGCTCTGAGACAGGTGTTGCTTTCTCCTACCTGAGATGGTTCCTCGGATGTCAGCACCTGCACCAAGGAGAGGTAGAGGTCCACATTCAGGCTCCATGAGAATGGCCCCTCAGATGGATGCAGACACTGCCTACAACATTGGTCCTTGGGGTTACCCAACATGTGCAGTTCAGGAACTAACTTGCTTTCACCGATGGAAATTGGAGTGCAGATGTTACATCCACTGTGGTGTTCTCTTCCTGACCCCAGCTGTGACCTCCCCTGGGATCAATGTACTTGCCCCCAACAGCACTGCTCTCTACTGTCTGGATGACACCACTTTACCTGTCAGTTATTGTCATGTCCTCAATCTAATGAGGGAGCAGAAAGGAAAGAAATCCAGGATGGCTGTGGCCAGAAGGGAGGCCCTAGGGAGGGCGCTGGGTGACTGCTATGGAGTGATAAGGAAGGTCTGTTTAGTTTCTGCCAAAATTGCAAATGCCAATAACATGTAATGAAATCTTTCTGTAGCTAAGAGATTTGAATTTGGCATTGCCATCTTTGATTCTTCCCCTGGGTCAGGGAAAGACAGCTGACATGTTGATGAGAGAGATGGCAAGGATCATTTTAGTGAGTCTTTTGCAAAGGATATGACCAACAATGAGGGCTACACATGGTCTTCCTGTGTAGGATGATCTGAGGAGAAAGAGGCAGGGCTTCCCTCACGCTCCTGATACAGTGGAGGAGGTAGAAGCCTAGGAGGCCTGGATTATGCCTGCCCAGAAGTCCCTATCAGCATGGGCCTTCCAAGGACCCTCCTAACTAAGGGACACTGACTACATCGAGCCATCAGCTGGATTGCAAATGTCCCACCTGAGTGCATCCTTTTTTACCCTTGCAGTTTCCCCACACCATGCTCCTCTGTGTAATGGGGGCAGAGGGAGGAAGAAAGGGGAGAGAAGATGACTCTTTTCCTGTCTCTACTGCAGGTGTCTCACTCAGTTGGAGGAGGGACTGAGCCAGGGCAAGGGAGATTTCCATTCTACAAGAGTCTGGACATTGTATATTACACTGACTAGACCTCTACTCATCTTAGTAGGAATGAGAGTGTGTTTGCAAGGTCATTCATTCTTAAGAAGAACTGATTTTCCTTTTCTGAACGGAGGGCATGTAACAATATCCCCATAAATCATACTTCCAGATTTCCTAACACTGATTTAGAAGCAGCAAGTCTGACTCTGGACCCTGAGGTGTGTATATGGACACATCAGGCCCCAGCTCAGTGGGTGCTGCAGACACTGCCGACCAGGGGCAAGCAAACATGGAACCAGCCTCATAGTGCTTTTTACACATCACTGGGGAGCAGCCCAGGCCTGGGGAGTCCCCAGGTGGGACCTTTCTGTCACCCACTACAAAGAGCCCCGTCACTGTCAGGGTACATGAGTCTTGGAGATATTTACCTTACTACTGAGGGCTGTAATTGGCTGTCTGTGTGTGTTCATCTGGATCCACAGCTAGTTGTCAAGTTCATGTGTGAGCTTGAATCTTAGTCTTGTAGTTGTCTTTACCTGGAATTTCAGTATCTCTAGTTCTCTGCTTCCTCCCTGAATGATTTCTCAGCCTTTGTCCCATCATAGCAGTGATTGTCTTCTATGTCAGACAAAGAATATTTCTTTGATGTCCCCAAAATATGGCAGGAGGGAGAGAATCAGGACTGACTACACAGAAAAGAATATATGCAGCAACAATTGAAAATAACAGATATTTCTCTTTTTAAATATTTTACTTATGTAATATGATGATCATCTACACACTGAACAATCATGGGAAGAAACAGACCTCTAACGACTTTCATCTTCCTCTGTGCTCCTATTCACTCCAGTTCTGTCCACAGCCCCAGGTAACAATTTCATGAAGTACATGTTTATAATTCATTTCTTTTATTTCTGGTGTTACCACTTACATATGCATGTCTAAACAATACACCTTTTAGTTCTCTTAAACGTTTAAGGGGTGTTCTACTGATTTTTAATATTTAATCTCAACACTATGTTTAAAGATTAACTCCTCACTATATACCTATGGTTCATGCCTTTCAATGTTGTGCAGCTCAATTTATTTATCAATTCCCTGTCAATCCCTACCTCTCTTTTTTCAGTTAAAAAGATTGCTTCTAGGAGCACATGTCCGCATGTCTCCTGTACATTCTTGCAGAGTAACTCTTAGTTATAGTCTTAGAAGTGAAAACCTGAGTCCTTATGTGCATGATGTACAATTTTATAAAATTCAGGCATACTGTTTATTCAAAGTGATTGTGTTGATTTACATTCCCAGCAGCCATGTTTAAGAGACTCTATCAATCAACATTGTCACCAATCCCTGATTTTGTCCAATTTTGTGAATTTTCCAATTAAGAATACATTAATGTATACATTAGTGTATAATGTATGAATTAATAATGACATCATACATTGTATGCAGAAGTGCATTTGTCTCATTACTAGCTAATCTATGGTGCTTTCTATATTTATTATTGTCCACACATTTTCTTTTTCTGAGAAAGTTCTGTTCATGTCTTTTGACCACTTTCATGCAAGAATTTTTCCCATTTTCTTAATGATTTCTGGAATTTTAAAAATATGTTTCATCCATTAATTCTTAGTTGACTACACTTGTACAAATATCTTCTCCAGATCCTTGGAGATTTTTAATATTTTTTTGCATTTTTTTCATAAAGAGAAGCTTTTCATTTTAATGTAGTCAAAGGCATCACATTGGTCAGTCTGTTTTATACAGCTGTCATCTTGGTATCTTTATACAGGTGTCATCTCATTTAAGAAATCTTTCTTTAAGAACAGCTATATTTTCTTCCTCAGTTTCCATTTGTTATTTGGTCTTGAATCCATCTGGAGTTGATTGTCATGGTGATGTAAGTAGAGGTTCAGTAACTTCTGTCTACATGGAGAACCAATTTGTCAGCTTCACCTACTAGATAATGCCTACTACACCCACTGACATGCCCCATACTTCTCTCATGTGACAGAATTTCACACATGCCTCCATAGGGTTCTGTGTCCCTTTCTGTGGGTCAGCTGGTCTATCCCCGCACCAGCATCCAGCTTTCTTAGATACTGAAATAAATGTTATCTGATACAGCAAATCCTCCTATGTTTTTATTCTAAAGAAACTTTGGTATTTTCCTCTCTATCTTCCATACAAATCTTAAAATCCAGGCTCCTTCCTCCTTCTAGACATCTCCCTCCAACTGCTTGTAAAATTTCCCAAGAGCCCATCTTGCTAGTTTCAGTTGTTCATGAGATGTGACCCCATGAGCTGCCCAAGTCTGACAATGTGGCAGCCAGCAAAAAGGCTCTTAAAAATGAAAGAAACAGATACACAGAGAAAAGTTATAGTATCTCTCCTTTCTGAGGGGAAATCCACCTCTCATTCATTGAAAGCTTTTGAAACTTGCTCAAAGCCTTCCTCCCTGTTCACAGGGTTCCCATTGGAGTTACAGTTAGATGAGCTCACAGGAGTCATCGATGACCTGCCGCTGCCCTCCCTTCACTCCCTGAGCCACCTGAAGTAATAAAACCTTCATGTTTCTTTTCCTAGAACTGCTTGTTCTGTGGAGAAATTATGGTTTTACTTTCATGTTGTGTAAACGTGTGTCTTCAACTATCAGCCACATCTTCCTGAGGGAGGGGCTCAAGTCAGAGTCTGGCTCTCATCCTTCCTGCTGTCATTCACACTTTCCCCGGGCAGGACGGGGGCTCTAAAGCCCCTTGTACACTGGAGTGACCTTAAGAGCATCTAGTGCCTGCATTTCCTAGGTAATATAGGCCTCTGGATTGTTCCATGCCAGGGGCTCCAGCGACATTTCACCACACTCAGCATCCCATCACTGCAAGTACAGCTTGCTCACTCACCAGCTCTGGAGAGAAAAAAGATTTCTGATGTCAGAGTTGATGAACATTTCCGCAAACACAAAATAAAATGCTTAGTCTGGTGATTTAGTGAGATGTCTATGTTTTAAGAAGGTGCAGAATTGAATCAGGAAAATTAGAGCTCCTATTTACTTTCTCTGCTATTTCCTGTCACATGCTCCAAATTGTGCCCAAATTCTTCCATGAGGTCAGGTAAATACACATTAAGCTGCCATGGAGCAATTGTTACCACAAGGACTATGTGCTTGGCTATCCCCCTTGCAGAACACACACTGGTGGGAATTTTTCTGCCCATTGCCTCTCCCCAAAGACTAGTTCTGCCCCTATTTGCTGCAGGGTATGTGAACTGAGGTATGCCTGCAATTCTTTTGTGCTCTCTAATGTCCTGGCCTGAGTGATTCCTCCTCAAGAATGGAAAGGAGCATACCAGTATTGTAGTTTCAGAAAAATGAAGATTGTCTGCACTAGTTTCTTATTGCTGGTTAACAAATTGGTAAAAAGTTAGTGGCTTAACACAACAACACAGATTTATTGGCTTATAGTTCCAGAGAGGAGTTGTCAAAATGAATCTTAACGGAGCTAAAATCAAGGTATCAATGGGTGATGGGTATTAAGGGGGGCACTTGTGATGAGCACTGGGTGTTGTATGTAAGTGATGAATCACTAAATTCTACTCCTGAAACTAATATTACACCATATGTCAATTAACAGTCATTTAAATAAAAACTTGAAAGTAAAGTAAAATAAAATAAAATAAATAAAATAAAATGTGTAAGCAAGACTAGTTCCTTCTAAAGGCTACAGAAGATGATCCATTTCTCTAGCTTTTGAAGGCTGCCTGAATTCCTTAGTTTGTGTTCCTTCTTATATTTTTATGGATCTTCACTCCAATCTCTGCTTCCATCATCCCATCTCCTTTTCTTTGTTTGGCCTTGCTTCCTTTTTATAATTTTTCTTGTGACTCTATTGAGCCCATTTGGGTAATCCAAGAAAATCTTTTCATCTGAAGATCCTGAACTTCATCACACCAGCAAAGTGCTTTTTTTCTATGCAAAGTAACACATTCACAGGCTGTGAGGTTCAGGATGTGAACATCTTTGAGTACTATTAGCTCTATTCCTCATATTCTCACTCTTGTGACACAGGAATCATCAGAGTAGAAAACAAGTAGTTTCTTCTGAAACAGTGAAAACAAAGTTCATCAGGAAAATGACTCAGAGTAACATGAGGAATTGTGAGAGAATGGAACTGGGCTGTTGAGACCAGTGTGTTTCCTCACCTGGCACTATGTATCTGTTCTGCTGCTCCATTTGTCTTCCTAATTCACTTTCTTTTCTCCACAGACATTTCACAGTTAAGTGGCATGGATCCGTTCTTATCACACTTCCTGGTAGTAAAGAATTTCAGCAATTGGCCATCAACTTTGTCTCTCACTACACTGAATTAGTAAGGCAGGGGGAGATTGTCTTCCTAGAAAACCTTGATAGAACTCAAACACCTCTTAAAAAGACCAAGCTAGAAGATGTGGCTGACATAATTCAGGAATCACTTGTGGAAGCAGAGAACACCCCCGCTGGATGTGGTGGGATTGGGGAATCTGGTACTGAGAAGTCCAGTTTCATAAATGCCCTGTGACAGCTTAGTTATGAAAAGGAGGGTTCTGCTAGTGTTTGAGTTGTGGAGACTACCATGAAGAAAACTCCCTATCAACATCCCAGATAAACCAATGTGACCTTCTGAGACCTGCCTGGAACTTGGACCCTCAATTTCCATCCACATACATGTCTAGAAATGGTGGAGTTTGCTACCTATGACTTCATCATCATTTTTTTCCTCATGCCTTAACCTCAATGGTGCTGTGCTGGCGGAGAATATCAAGGAGATAGGCAAGATGCTCTGTTTGTTAGAACAAAGTTAGATGATGATTTGTATAAAGAAGAGAAATGCAAACCCAAGTCCTTCAAAAGGGATGGAGTGCTTCAGCACATATGAGACAACTTCCTGGCTAATCAAAGCTACATTAGAGTACCTGATCTTTTTGGTCTCTGACTTTAACCTGGGTGACTTTGATTTACCAAGACTGGAGGAGACACTGCTGAAGGAGCTCCCTGTTCATAAGCACTACATCTTTGTTCTCCTGTTGTTCAACTTGTCTGACTCTTCCATTGAGATGAGAAGAGCTTTCTTCAATGAAAATACCTGTCTAGATGCCCTGAAATCATCCGTTTTAAGCTTCATCCTCTTAGTGGCCTGCTTCAATGATTTTTGATTTGCCCACCAGAAGTGCTTGAACCTTTACCAGAGCCATTTTAGTTTGTATGAGAAGTCAGTCAAAGAAATTGCAGAGAAGCTGGGTATGTATTTGGAGGAAGTCAAGTTTCACCAAGTCCTTGAATTTCTGGTTACTTGTGAAGGATGACAGCATAGAGGCCAAGGTCATGAAGTGTGTTGAAAGCTGTTGTTTGATAAATGAGGCCTTCCATACAGTCTCATCCAGTTTTTGGAAATCTATTTTCTACATTTGAAATTCATCAATATAATCAGTATAGTGGCCAATGATGCTAAACTCTCTTGCATAAGACTTTAGAGAGTTTAAGTCTAAGAAGATGCCACAAAGATGAATCAAAATGCCTAACTGAATAACAAATGGGCCTTGGGTCTTGTGTTCTGTAGGTGGAGGTGGGGTCCTCTGCCACCCCAAGACCAAATCTTCTCTAAAGTGTAGAGAAGTTCTCTCCATTCAACAAAGCCATTGCTCCATATTGATACTCCACTGCTATGCAAAGGGGATTTGACCATGGACTCTTTCTGGACTCTCTGGGCTATTTTGCTGAAATCATGACAGAAACACATTCAGGAGTAAGTTAATATGGTGGAGTAGTATGGGGACCCTGAGCTTGTCTCATCCCTTAAACATAGCTAGATCAGCATCAAACCATTTTAAACACCTAGGAAATTGATCTGAGGATTAACACAACAATCTGCATAGTTGAAGTCAGATAACTTGGTGTGGAGGTACATGATGTGGAGAGGTGAATTGGGGGAGACGAATGCCACAGAACCACAAAGGGCAGGGAGCCATTTCACAGAGAGAGGACAGAGAGAGAAAGAGAAAGGGGGAGAGTGCAGCATATTGGGATCTTGCAAGAAAAGCACTATTCCTGAAAGTTGCTGAAGAGAAAGAGAGAAAGAGTGAAAATACTTGTAGGGGACTAGACAAGAAATTTGTTCCCCAAAACCATTGATGAGAGAGGAGAGGGTTTTAACTCCACCAAGATTCTATAAACAGTGAAGCACAGAGTCTGAATGTTCAGAGTTCAGTGCCTGGAGATACTCTCATGAGGAAATAGGGCGAATCCCCAGAAGTAGGTAGCATAGTTTGAGGGGTCCATGTGTCACACAGGAAGAAGTGGTTCCCTACTTGGAGTGCTTTTGATAAAGCCCATATGGTCTCCCTGCTGCCAAAGGTCACAGCAGACCCCGGAGAGCAGCCATGTTTACTGGTATTGGGACAAAGAGTCTAGAATGCAGTGAAACCTGGTGTCGGGTGTGTGTTGTGATTTGACATAATCTCTGAACCTCTGAGGGTGCATGACTGCATGAAAATAAGTGTATACTAAAAAATGTATATAAAAGTGGTGGGGAGGACTGAAGAAACTAATCCATATGTTCCCTGGAGACAAGGTTTGTGATAACTAATTTCTCTCTCTCAGGTTAATTTACCTGTGGTGTGCCTCCTAATAATTCCAGTCTCTCCATGGAGCACTTTCACTGTACCATACTTTTTTTTAGTTAAATGTTAAATTGCCTTTATTTAGGACTTTGTGTCCCCACAAGGTCCTTGAGTGAGTCAGTCCCTATCTTGAGGGTAAAGGGAAATGTTTTTGAGTAATTTTCCATAGTCAGGAAGCCCAAAAGGGTCACAACCACAGTCTGTATTCACCCTCGGGCAAATATCTATCAGCCCACATGGCATCTCCATACTGAGTTCAAACAGACAACTCAAGTCGCATAATTCTGTTTCTGAGCTCTTAATCTTGACTCCTCTATTCACCCTTATTCCCAGAGCTCTTCTTCTAGAGCCTTACCCATTTCCTTGAATGGTACTTACCTTCACTCAGTTGCTCAGGACAGAACCAGCATATGATTTTTATATCCTCCCTCCAATATATTCCTTCAAGTAGTCAACAAATCTGGAATGTCTATCTTCAAAAAGCATCCTGAACGGAATCTCTTCTCACATGCTCTGACTGTCTTGCTCTTGTGCAGTACACCACCATCTGTCACATGAACAACTATATGAGCACAGTTAGGTGCTTTAGGCCTGCCCTATTGGCCACCACAAGAATCTACGTGCCAAACTCAATCCAAAGTCTAAATTATATCATGTCTTTTCTTTGCTGGTTTCCATCATAGTTGGAATAAATTCTGAAGCAATATTATGTCCTCCATTACCCTACATTACCTAGTCCATAACTGCTTCTAAGCCTTCCTTTCCTACCACTCTCCCATTGGACATTCTACTGCACCCCAGCCCCTCCCCCACACCTGACAATGTAAAGTTCCTTGCATTTTCATGGACTTAGTACTTGCTGTTCCCTCCAGCTGGGATACTCTTCCCACACATATACACATTTTGTGTCTCTACTCAACTGTCAGATCTTCAGGGAAGCCTTACCTGACCAACTATTTGAAATATCCTCCCTTTCCACTTACACTTCTTTATTATTCTTCACTTTATTACTTCTCCACTCTTTCTTGTACTTCTGCCCTATGAAATAAGGTTCAATGTGGGCAGGGACTGGGTTCCTTTTATTCCCTGCAATATCCCTAGTGCTAATTTGGAAAGTACTCAAGAAATGGTCCAGTACTGCTGAAGGATTCCAGAATCTTCATTCAATTAATGATGAATAAACAAGTGAAAAAGTAAATGAATGAAGAGGACAGGATTGGATCATGACCCAAAGCCCTTGACCATAATGACCATACTGCCCTTTGGTAAAATTTTCATTCTTCATTGTGTAAAGTAACAACATTTCTTACTTTTTCTCAGAGAAACACCCCCTTGGTTTTGTTGTTGTTGTTTTGTTTTATGAATTCTTATTTATCTGGGGGAATCACCTAAGCTGTGTAGCTTCTGAGATGAGGTCAGTGTCAGGTACATTGTGATCCAGACAGGAATCTTCATATGCAGATAGAGGTGCAACTGGGGCTTTGGTTTGGACACTTAAAGAAAAAGCCACATGGGGTGCCTGGATGGGTCGGTTGGTCGGTTGAATGTCCGACTTCAGCTCAGGTCATGATTTCACGGTTTGTGGGTTTGAGCCCCACGTTGGGCTCTGTGCTGACGGCTTGCTCAGAGCCTGGAGACTGCTTCGGATTCTGTGCCTCCTTCTCTCTTTGACCCTCCCCTGTTCGTGTCTGTCTGTCTCTGTCTCTCAATAATAAATAAATGTAAAAAAAATTTTTTAAAAAGAAAAAGAAAAAGCCACAAAGGGCAAGTGATAAAAAGAGAGTCTGGAGTCCAATCCCACTTTCCCCATTACTCAGGTTTGTGACCTTGGACACATGACTCAACAAGATGGGCTGCATTTGAAAAAAAGTGAGTGATAAGTGTCACACCTCATCTTATCGTGAGAGCCAATATGAAAGCATTAGTCTTGCACACAATTAGATTTCAATAAAACTTCTCTATCTTTACAATTATACAGAGCAAAAGCATCCCAATAAAGATCACTAAATGTTGCCTTCCTCTTTCTTGATGATGACTCCCAGGAAATGATTTCAATTGTTCCTTGCTATGTTAACTTAGGGCTTCTGAAATAAGAGAAAGTCCCAGGTGGCCTGAGGGCTGGACATTTCATATCACTTGTCCCAACAATATCCTACTTCAAAGAACCAATATGTCCTCTCATAGCTTCTGAACTGGGCAGAAGTTAGGACAGTGGCTGTTTTGCCACTGACCCAGCTGGTAAGAAGTCTGTAGGATGCCTTCAGACAGGAGCATGGAAGACCATGCGGTGAGAGGTTTTCCTTTTCCACCTACATCAAATCCAACTCATCACTTCCAAATTTAGGTGATGAAAAGGAGTTTTGTGTTCAAGAGGGGGTCACAAGGGGAACAAAAAACTTACGGCACAGTGAGATGGAATTGAGGCCTGCTGAATGACAGTGCTCATCACAGATGAGCACTGTCTGTGACAGTGACAGCCAATTATCATAGCACCTCTTGGAGGAGCTTCAGAAGCCCCCTTAGGGAGAGACTGATGAGCCTTGCAGGGTGACACGATTAAGACCCCAAATTTCACACAACCATTGATTGGCTGGGCTTACAGGTCTTGGATTGCAGACACCTCACAGTTCTATCTCCTCTCCCCATACCATAACACCTCTCTCCCCTCTTAACAACCCCTTCGTTCACATGTTACACTGATAGGGGAATCTTTTAGGCCTTTCATGAATGCCAGCCAGGCTCATTAACACTCTTGTTCACCCTGGGATGAGGCTAATAAAAACAAAGCACTAAGACTTGTTCCCCTACTTCCACCTTCTTCTGAGTTCTTCCTTTTCACAGGGAAAGATTAATTTTTCTGTCTCATATGGAAAAAAATGGAAACTTAAAAATCCACCCCACAGCTATAAGTATTTGATAACTCTTGTAAAATTACAAGTGTCTTTCCAAAAGAATGCATAAAAATCCTTTGAATTTGTCTTTTTTTTTTTGTTTTGTTTTAAAATAAGGCCACTGAATTGTAAGGAAAAGGCCCAAGGGTCTGGAAAAGGTCATGACTTCTGGAGGAGGGGAAGGTTGTGTAAGAGACCAGTGCTGGCCACATCTGGTTGGTGAGATAAAAAGGAATATTTCCTCAGTGTCCATGTCCTTTATGCATGGGATCTGTTGGCAAAGGGATAAGCAGCCTGAATCCTACTAGGGTGAACTCTGCACTGTGAATACATAACAAAATCGAAGGGACAAAAGTCTTTATCTTTTTATTATTTTTAATTAATTTATTTTTAAATTTACATCCAAGTTAGCACATAGTGCAACAGTGATTTCAGGAGTAGGTTCTTTAATGTCCCTTACCCATTTAGCCCATCCTTCCCACAACTCCTCCAGCAGCCCTGTTTGTTCTCTATATTTAAGAGTCTCTTATGTTTTGTCCTCCTCCCTGTTTTTATATTATATTTGCTATCCTTTCCTATGTTCATCTGTTTTATATCTTAAATTCCTCATATGAGTGAAGTCATATGATATTTTCCTTTCTCTGACTAATTTCGCTTAACATAATACCCTCCAGTTCCATCCACGTAGTTGCAAATGGCAAGATTTCATTCCTTTTGATTGCTGACTAATACTCTATTGTTGTGTGTGTGTGTGTGTGTACATACATATCACAGCTTATTTATCCATTCATCCACCAATGGACATTTGGGCTCTTTCCATACTTTGACTATGGTCGATACCATTGCTATAAACATTGGGGTGCATGTATCCCTTTGAAACAGCACACTTATATCCCTTGAAAACTTGGATAAATACCTAGCAGTACAATTGCCGGTCATAGGGTAGTTCTATTTTTAATTTTTTGAGGAAGCATTATAGTGTTTTCCAGAGTGGCTGCACAAGTTTGCATTCCCACCAGTAATGCAAAAGAGATCCTCTTTCTCTGCATCCTTGCCAACATCCATTGTTGACTGAGTTGTTGATGTTAGCCATTTTGAGAGGTGTGAGGTGGTGTCTCACTGTGGTTTTAATTTGTATTCCCCGGATAATGAGTGATGTTGAGCATTTTTTTTCATGTGTCTCTTAGCCATCTGAATGTCTTTTTTGGAAAAGTGTCTATTCATATCTTTTGTCCATTTCTGGAGTATTTGTTTTTTGGGTGTTGAGTTTGATAAGTTCTTTATAGATTTTGGATACTGACCCTTTATCTGATATGTAATTTACAAATATCTTCTTCCATTCCATCAGTTGCCCGTTAGTTTTACTGATTGTTTCCTTTGCTGTGCAGAAGCTTTTTATTTTGATGAGGTCCCAATAGTTAATTTTTGTTTTTGTTTCCCTTGCCTCCAGAAATGTGTTAAGTAAGAAGTTGCTTCGGCAGAGGTCAAAGAGGTTTTTACCTACTTTCTCCTCTACGATATTGATGGCTTCCTGTCTCACATTTAGGTCTTTCATCCATTTTGAGTTTATTTTTATGTATGGCATAAGAAAATGGTCCAGGTTCATTTTTCTATGTTGCTGTCCAGTTTTCCCAGCAACTGAAAGAGGTTTGTTGAGGTCTTTGCATCCATGTTCATCAGGGAAATTGGTCTGTCGTTCTTTTTAGTGAGGTCTTTGTCTGGTTTTGGAATCAAAGTAAGGCTGGCTTCATATAATGAGTTTGGAAGTTTTCCTTCCATTTCTATTTTTTTGGAATAGCTCCAAAAGAATAGGTGTTAACTCTTCTTTAAATGTTTGGTAGAATTCCCCTGGAAAGCCATCCAGACCTGGATTCTTGTTTTTTGGGAGTCTTTCGATTATTAATTTGCTGAAGAGACTGTCTGTTTTCCATTGGATATTCTTTCCTGCTTTGTCAAAGATTAGTTGGCCATACATTTGTGGGTCAATTTCTGGGTTCTCTATTCTGTTCCATTGATCTAAGTGTCTGTTTTTGTGTCAGTACGATACAGTCTTGATGATTACAGCCTCGTAATACATCTTGAAGTCTAGGATTGTGATGCCTTTGGCTTTGGTTTTCTTTCTCAGAATCATTTTGGCTATCTGGGGTCTTTTATGGTTCCTCACAAATTTTAAGATTTTTTGTTCTATCTCTGTGAAGAATGGCCTCTTCAAGTTCTTTCATAAGCTTTCTATAATTTTCACTGCATAGATTTTTAACCTCTTTGGTTAGGTTCATTCCTAGGTATTTTATGGTTTTTGGTGCAATTGTAAATGGGATCAATTCCTTGATTTCTCTTTCTGTTGCTTCATTGTTGGTGTATAGGAATGCAACCGATTTCTGTGCATTGATTTTATATTCTGCAACTTTGCTGAATTCCTCAATCAGTTCTAGCAGTTTTTTGGTAGAATCTTTGGGTTTTTCATATAGAGTATCATGTCATCTGCAAATAGTAAAAATTTTACTTCCTCCTTGATGATTTGGATGCCTTTGTTCGTTTGTGTTGTCTGATTGCTGAGGGTTAAGACTTCCAATACTATGTTGAATAACAGTGGCAAGAGTGGACATCTCTGTCATGTTCCTGACCTTAGGGAGAAAGCTCTCAGGTTTTCCCCATTGAGGATGGTATTAGCAGTGGGTCTTTCATATAAGGCTTTTATTATCTTGACGTATGATCCTTCTATCCCTACTTTCAAAATACAGCATCAAGAAAGAATGCTGTATTTTGTCAAATGCTTTCTCTGCATCTATTGAGAGGATCATGTGGTTCTTGTTCTTTCTTATATTGATGTGATGTACCACATTGATTGTTTTGTGGATATTGAACCAGACTCGCATTCCAGGTATATATCCCACTTGATTTTAGTGAATAATTCTTTCAGTGTATTGTTGGATCCCGTTGGTTGGTATCTTGTTGAGGTTTTTTGCATCCATGTTCATCAGGGAAATTGGTCTGTCGTTCTTCTTTTTAGTGAGGTCTTTGTCTGGTTTTGGAATCAAAGTAAGGCTGGCTTCATATAATGAGTTTGGAAGTTTTCCTTCCATTTCTATTTTTTTTGGAATAGCTCCAAAAGAATAGGTGTTAACACTTCTTTAAATGTTTGGTTAGAATTCCCCTGGAAAGCATCCAGACCTGGACTCTTGTTTTTTGGGAGACTTTCGATTATTAATTCTATTTATTTACTAGTTATGGATCTGTTCAAATTTTATATTTCTTCCTGTTTCAGTTTTGGTAATTTGTATGTTTTTAGGAATTTGTCAATTTCTTCCATATTGCACATTTTATTTGTGTATAATTGCTTGTAATATTCTCTTATTATTGTTTGTATTTCTCTTGTGTTGGTTGTAACAGCTTCTCTTTCTTTTCTTTTTTTTTTTCAAATTTGGAGACATTTTATTTATTTATTTTATTTTTTTTTAAACTTTATAGTTTATTTTCAGGTTGGTTTCCATATAACACCCAGTGCTCTTCCCCACAAGTGACCTCCACCAAGACCATCACCCCCGATTACCTTTCCCCCATCCCCTTCCCCCCTCAGTTTGTTTTCAGTATTCAAGAGTTTCTCGTGTTTTGTCTCCCTCCCTCTCCCTAACTCTTTTTCCTCCTTCCCCTCCCCATGGTCCTCTGTTGGGTTTCTCCTGTTAGACCTATGAGTGCAAACATATGGTATCTGTCCTTCTCCGCCTGACTTATTTCGCTTAGCATGACACCCTCGAGGTCCATCCACGTTGCTACGAATGGCCAGATTTCATTCTTTCTC
>CM053572.1:3739634-3819660 GCA_028646485.1 Cryptoprocta ferox
AATTTTATGACATTTATTCTAAATTCTTGTTCAGTTATGTTGTTTAAGCCTGTTTTGAGCAGTTCTGTGGCTGTGACTTCTTCCTGGAGTTGCTTTAGAGGAGAGTTCTTTTGCTTCATCATTTTGGCTAGCTTTTTGTGTCTTGTCAGTTTTCAAAGCTCGTTATGTACTGGGCACCTGTTAGTATTACTCTGTTAAAGGAGGCTCATTGACTATCCAGGACCTGTCGTTTCAGAATGTGTTCTTTTAATGGTGTCCCTCGGTTTCTCTTGTTGTGCCTCTGATTGTTTTATTTCCCTGGTCAGTTATATGGGACTCTCCACCATGTATACTTTGGCTTGTTTTTTGAGGTATCCCTGAAAAGGAAGCAGACTAGCATACAGGGAACAAAAGCACGCAAACGCACAGAGAAATCAAACAAACAAGCAAGCTAAAAGGGGAAAGAAATAAGGAAAGGAAAGGAAAGGAAAGGAAAGGAAAGAAAAGAAAGAAGAGAAGAAAAGAAAAGAGAGAAGAAAAAGAAACAAAAACAGAAGGAAAAAAAACAACAATGTGGGGACAGAGACAGCAAAATTCTGAGGGCAGTCTAAAAGCATATAACCAGCCAAGAGGAGAGATAAGAATATGCTACGGGAAATATATCTGGATGGCAGCAGGAAAGAAGGAGAAGCAAAGAAAATGGGAAGGAAAAAAAAAAAAAGACAACTCCCCTGGTAGGATGGGCGTGGTCTGGCGTCAGGTCAGGTCTCGGGGGGGGGGGGGCTGCTCTCTCCGAGGCCCCGCCTTGCTGGTTGCGGGCAGAAGTATGGCGCCGCCTCAAAGCTTTGCCGGAACCAAGCGTTGCAACCACCCTTCTGAGTCCGATCTCCCTGTGCCGCGGGCGAGCCAAACTGTATTCTCCAAGCTCTGCCTCACTTCTAAATCCCAGTCCGTGCAGTCAACACTGTCATCGGGGATGAGATGCGTTCCCGCTGGCAGCTGGCCTCCCGGCCCGGCTTGCGCTGCCCTTTTCGTGGAGCCACCGCTGCCGCCGCTGTCGCAGGTGCCGCTTTTCAAGGCGCCTTTTTTGGAGCCACCGCCGCCGCTTCCTGTGCGGCTTGGAGTGGATGCCGCTGCCGCTTCGCCCAAGGAAGAATTCGCCGGCCAGATGGGATGGATTTCTCTCCCGGTGCCCGGCAGTTGTATATGGGGAGATGGGCGAGATTTTCCTCCCTTAGAGATGGTTCTAGGTGCGTTTTCCGTCTCTCTTTCTCTTCCCCTGGTCTCTCTGGGGGCACAGCGCGCTCTCCCTGTGTTGGGCTTCGGGGCTCCTTCCCCTGCACCACCGGGACCTGCCCGTCCCCTAATTTCCCAGATCACAGTCACTCACTCAGGCATCTTTGAGGTTGTCTTCTTTCTGGCGTCTGTTTCTTCTTTCCCCCACTTGCAAATCCAAGTTTTATCGCTTCAGTCCTTCTCAGTTCAATCCATACGGGCGTGCATGGATTACCAAGCTCCGTGCTTCTCCGTCATCTTGCCTGCTCCCCAAATTTGGAGCGACAGCTTCTCTTTCATATTGATTTTATTTATTTGAGTCCTTTCCTTTTTAATTTTGATCAAACTGACTAGTTATTTATCAATTTTGTTAATTCTTGTAAAGAACCAGCTCCTCGTTTCATCGATGTGTTCTCCTCTTTTTTTGTTTTGTTTTGTTTTGTTTTGAGAGCATTGATTTCTGCTCTAATCTTTATTATTTCCTGTCTTCTCCTGGTTTGGGGTTTTATTTGCTGTTCTTTTTCCAGCTCTTTAAGGTGTAAGATTAAGTTGTGTATCTGAGACCTTTCTTCCTTCTTTTAGAAGGCCTGAATTGCTCCATACTTCCCTCTTATGACCACCTTTGCTGTGTCCCAGGGGTTTTGGGCTGTGGTGTTATCATTTTCATTGGCTTCCATGTACTTTTTAAATTCTTCTTTAATTTCTTGGTTATCCTATTCATTCTTTAGTAAGATGTTCTTTAGTCTCCAAGTATATGTTATCTTTCCAAATTCTTTCTTGTGGTTGTTTTCGAGTTTCGTAGTGTTGTGGTCTGAAAATATGCACGGTATGATCTTGATCTTTTTGTACTTGTTGAGTGCTGATTTGTGTCCCAGTATGTGATCTATTCTGGAGAATGTTCCATGTGCACTGGAGAATAATGTGTATTCCACTGCTTTAGGATAAAATGTTCTGAATATATCTGTTAAGTCCATCTGGTCCAGTGTGTCATTCAAAGCCATTGTTTCCCTGTTGATTTTCTGTCTAGATGATCTATTCATTGCTGTAAGTGGGGTGTTGAAGTCCTCTACTCTTATGGTATTACTATCAATGAGTTTCTGTATGCTTGTGATTAATTGGTATATTTGGATGCCTCCATATTTGGAGCATAAATGTTTACAATTGTTAGATCTTGGTGGATAGACCCCTTAATTATAGTATAATGCCCTTCATTTCTTGTTACAGTCTTTATTTTAAAGTCTAGTTTGTCTGAAAAAGTATGGCTACTCTGGCTTTCTCTTGGCCATCATTAGCATGATAGATGGTTCTCCATCCCCTTACTTTCAATCTGAAAATTGTCTTTAGGTCTACAGTGGATCTCTTGTAAACAGCATATAGATGGATCTTGTTTTCTTATCCATTCTGTTACCCTATGTCTTTTGATTGCAGCATTTAGTCCATTGACGTTTAGAGTGAGTACTGAAAGATATGAATTTATTTCCATTATGTTTCTTGTAGAGTTGGAGTATCTGGTGGTGTTCTCTGGTCCTTTCTAGTCTTTGTTGCTTATGGTCTGTTATGTTTTTCTTTTCTTTTCTTTCTTTCTTTTTTTTTTCTCCCTTTAGAAAGTCCCCCTTAAAATTTCTTGCAGGGCTGGATTAATGGTCACGAACTCCTTTAATTTTTATTTGTCTGGGAAAATTTTTATCTCTCCTTCTATTTTGAATGACATCCTTGCTGGATAAAGAATTCTTGGCTGCATATTTTTCTGATTCAGCATGTTGAACATATCCTGTCACTACATTGTGGCCTGAAAAGTTTCTGTGGATAGGTCTGCTGTGAAGCTTATCTGTCTTCCCTTGTAGGTTAAGGACTTTTGTTGCCTTGCTGCTTTCATAATTCTTTCCTTGCTCAGTATTTTGTAAATTTGACTATGATATGCAGTGTTGATGGTCAGTTTTTGTTAAATCTAATGGGAGTCTTCTGTGTTTTTGGATTTTGATGTCTGTCTTTCCCCAGGTTAGGAAAGTTTTCCACTATGATTTGCTCACATAAACCTTCTACCACTTTTTCTCTATCTTCATCTTCTGAGACCCCTATGATTCTGATGTTATTCCTTTTTAATGAGTCACTGAGTTCTCTAATTCTTAAATTGTGCTCTTTTGTCTTAGTCTCCCTCCTTTTTTTCTGTTCATTGTTCTCCTTAAGTTTGTCCTCTATATCACTGATTCACTGTTCTGATTCAGCCATCCTTGCCACCATTTGATATTGCAGCTCAGTTATTTCATCCTGACTAGCTTTTACCTCTTTTATCTCTGCAGAAAGGGATTCTGATCTATTTTCAACCCCAGCTAGTATTCTTATTATTGTGATTCTGAATTATGGTTCAGACATCTTGCTTGTATATGTGTTGATTAAGTCCATGGCTGTCATTGCTCTCATTTATTCCTGTTCTTTCTTTTAGGGTGATATCTTTTGTGTTGTCATTTTGATGGAAGAAAAAGAATTAATAAAGAAAAAATAACTTAAAATTTAAAAACAACACAAAAAATCAATCAGGTGTGTTTTGGTCTGTTGAAAGAAGCTTGATAGATTTGAGGAAAAAAAGGGAAAGAGAAGAAAAAAATGAAAATGTTTGAAAATTTGAAAAATGATTATAATAAAATAGAATAAGATGAAATAATGAAAGTAAAATAGAATTTTAAAAATTTACAAAAAAGTAAAAATATAGTAGAAAAAACTAAAGTCAGTTGGAAAATAAAAATAAATTTTTCTCTTTCTGTAATCAAGAATAAGAAAAGAAAGAACCAGAAAAAAATTGAACAGATGGACCAGTGAAGAGAACAAAATATGATTGAAATTACATCTGGTTTCCTGTAGAAGTCAAACTATGAAGCACTTTACAATCCATAAACTAAGCAGGAGGAGAGACTTGTGTTCTTCAAGAGCACTGTTGGCCCAGATGGGCGGGGTTTAGTGTAACGGTTCTGTTCTCCACTAGGTGGCACTGCTTAGCTTATTGGGGTGGATTGCTGTGGCCCATGTAGGTGTGTGCATGCTCTGGAGGGGTGAAAATAGAGTCACCCAGCTACCCAGTCTCTAGTATGAGAACTCTGTGCTCTTGCTGACCAGAAATCAAGCACTCCTCCTTTGTCTCCAGGGTCCATCTACTCCCCGCTTCTACACTGTCCGTGACCAAGCCATCATGCTGACAGGCAGCACCTCCCTCCTGGGTTTTACCTCAGATGGGGCTGTTTCCCAACCCCTCACTTCTGAGGGACTGCAGCTTTGACCTGCTCAGACCCTCTGGGGGAGGGTCTCATCAAGCAATGGCCAGCCTGCCCCCAGGAACTTTCACATGACCATGCTGCTTCCAATGTCCAGAGACTGCGGCTGGGTGCCAGCCTGCCCCGGAAAAAGTTCATGTGATCAGCAGCATTTCAGGGATTATGGTAAATCACAACACACATCTGGTGCCAGGCTTCATCCTTAATATCCTTGTTCCAACACCAATGAATGTGGTTGTTCTCTGGGGTTTACTGGGACCTTTGCTTGTAGGGAGTCTACACAGCCTCTACCAAATGTTGTCCCAGCAGGGAAACCACCTCTCCTTGTATAGCCTGAGGACCCCTCGGACATCCCTCTCTGCTCTCGGAGATTCACCCTTCCCACCAGAACTCCACCAGGTATTGAGTTGAGGACTTTCAGTCCCTGCACTCCCCGTGTTTATAGAGTCTTAATGGCATTTAAACCCTCTCCTTTCTCCTTTCTCCCTTTTTTGTTCCATCCCTTGTGGCTGTTTCCACTCTTCCTCTTTCTCTCCACCTGCTTTGGGGGAGGGTTGTTTTCCCATACTCTCCCCCTGTCTCTGTCCTCTCTCCACAAGCAAAAACAGCTTCCTTCCCTCCGTGGCTTCTCCCTCCCCCATTTCACCACTCTACATCAAGTACCTGCCAAGTTCTGTGGTTCAAGTTGTGCAGATTGTTGTGTTAAACCTCAAATCAATTTTATAGGTGTGCAAGATGGTTTGGTGTTGATCTGGCTGCATTTCAGGTAAGAGAGATGCAAAAAACTTCCATGCTGTTCCACCATCTTGGCCCGGTCTCTCCAGGAAGAAATACTTTTAAATGCAATGTGGTCATTCAAGACCTCCTTCCATTTGAATATCTCACACATATGTTATGCATAAGGCAGCAGAAACAATCATTTACTTTCTCCATGCCAACCCCCTTCTGCCCTCCTGTAGACCTCTACTGAGCAGTGAGGGAGCAAGATGTAGTCAGGAAATTGTGGGCTAGTAGTGCCTTCCTCTGTACATCTGTGCCCTCCACTCTCTCAGGGATGAGCCTTCAGTGTAATAAGGGATCTGAGGGACAACCTCCCCCATGTACACCTCTTACACCCTAAAGCATCCACCTTATACCAGTTTTGGAGAAAGAAGTGGGAAAAGTCTGAACTCAAAAATAACAGCAGGAATAACAATCCTTGAGCCTTGTGGCAAATACTGTTGATTTTGCTGATCCCATTTCACAAGTTTGATGTAGAAATTTGGGTAAAAACAAAACACGTTATTCTTCCAACTTGCCTAATGAATTCATCTTTGCTTTCCAGTCTCTTTCCTAATTCATCTTCACTTTCTCATATCTCCTGTCCTTCACTGTGTCTTGTTCACATGTCTCTCATTGCTTCTAATGTTTGTAAAGTCTTGGACGTATAAATCCTGACTTTGATCCCTTCCCTCTGTTTCCCTCAGAGTATCTAAAAATAAGACATCCTAGAACATTTCCCTAATCCTCTTTCTACTTCGTCTTCTCTGCTGTAGTGCCCCACTACACACTACATTATTCACTTAGATATGTGCCCATGGTCGTGGATTGCTCTTACTCTGGTGAGGAGGGTATTGATATAACAACTGGGGAAAACACTTTCTGAAAAGCCAATGGACAACAGTTGTCTTGATTGTTATAATATGTTTATTATGTGAGTAAATGAAGCAAATGTAAACTACATCATAACACATGGAGATTAATGAAAAACATCGGGTGTGTTTCTTTCTGTTTTTTGCTTGTTTTTGTAAATTCCTGTAGAAGCTTTATTCATAATTGCCAAAAACCTGGAAAAATCCAAATATATATCACCTAGCTAGTAGATAAATAAATGATGCTACGTCTATGAAATGGAATACTTCTCAACAATAAAATCTCATATACCTGAATGATTCTCAAAAGTATTATGTCAAGAAAACAAAGCCAGACTAAAAGGATACATACTATTTGATTCCATTTATATAACATTGTGGAAAAAGGAAAATGACAGAAGAGAAATCAGTTGTGGATCCAGGGGGGTAGGAAAGAGAGGGGTAAGGTGGGAGAGGATTGACTTAAAAAGAACACAAATAATCTTTTGAGAATAATGGAAATTTTCCTTGACCTAATTGTATTATATGACTACTTATTTGGAAAAATCATCAAACTGTACATTTAAGCGTGAACTTTACCGTATTTTCTCTAAATTCATGTATATTTTTATATTTCCATAATAAAACATTTTAAGAACAAATGCCAATATCATGCAAGTGCTCTTCAGCTTCTATTTGCAATGATGCATATATATATTTATTTATTTAATTTAAATCTAAGCTAATTAACATATAGTGTAGTAATGATGTCAGGAGTAGAATGTAGTGAGCACACTCAGTGCTCATCCCAACAATTGCCCTCATTAATGCCCGTCACCCATTTGCCCCATCCGTCCACCCAACATCCCTCCAGAAACCTTCAGTTTGTTCTCCCTATTTAAGAGTCTCTTATAGTTTGTCTCCCTGTTTTTCTCTTATTTTTCTTTCCTTTTTCCTATGTTCATATGTTTCATTTCTCAAATTCCACATTTGAATTTGGAAATTCAAATGATATTTGAGAATATCAAATGAGAGTGAAATCATATGATATTTGTCTTTCTCTGACTGACTTATTTTGCTTAATATAATACACTCTAGCTCCACCCATATTGTTGCAAATGACAATATTTCATTCTTTTTGATGGCTGAATAATATTCCACTGAATATATATACTGCTTCTTCTTTATCCATTCATCAGTCAATAGGTATTTTGGGCTCTTTCCATAATTTGGCTATTGTTTCTAGTGTTGCTATAAATATTTAAGGTGCATGTCCCCTTTGAGTCAGCAGTTCTGTATATTTTGGATAAATACCTAGTAGTGCAATTGCTGGGTTTCAGGATAGCTCTGTTTTTAGTTTTTTTAGAAACCTCCATACTGTTTTCCAGAATGGCTGCCCCAGTTTGCATTCCCACCAGTAGTACAAATGTGTTCCCCTTTCTCCACATCATTGCCAACATCTGTTGTTTCATGAATTGTTAATTTAGCCATTCTGACAGGTGTGAGATGGTATCTCATTGTGGTATTAATTTGTATTTCCCTGATGATGAGTAATGTTGAGCATCTTTTCATGTATCTGTTAGTCATCTGGATGCCTTCTTTGCAAAAGTGTCTGTTTATGTCCTTTGCCCATTTTCTTACTGGATTATTTATTTTTTGGGGTGTTAAGTTTGATAAGTTCTTTATAGATTTTGGATACTAACCCTTTAGCTGATATGTCATTTGCAAATATCTTCTCTCATTCCCTCAGTTGCTTTTTATTTGTGTTGATTTCTTCACTGTGCAGAAGCTTTTTATATTGATGAGGTCCCAATAGTTCATTTTCGCTTTTGTTTTCCTTGCTTTGGAGACATGTCAATAAGAAGTTGCTGTGGCCAAGGTCAAAGAGGTTGTTGCCTGTTTTCTCCTCTAGGAGTTTTATGGTTTCCTGTCTCACATTTAGGTCTTTCATCCATTTTGAGTTTATGTTTGTGTATGGTGTAAGAAAGTGGTCCAAGTTCATTCTTCTGCCTGTCGCTGTCCAGTTTTCCCAAGACCATTTGCTGAAGAGACTGTCCTTTTTCCATTGGATATTCTTTTCTTCTTTGTTGAAGATTAGTTGGCAGTATATTTTGGGTCCATCTGGGTTCTCTATTTTGTTCCACTGATATATATATATATATATATATATATATATATATATATATATATGTTTTTGTGCCAGTACCATACTGTCTTGATGATTACTGAAAATTTCTTTTTATATGAATCATTTTAGCAAGTTGTCAAAAATGGTTTGATCGTGTTTGGGTCAGTTTATGTTCTCTCTATTCTGTTCCATTATTGGGTATATCTAAACTTTCCTCAACGCCACAATGCTCCAATTAGGAAAATTTTCTAATAAATCTTAGAATAGGCTAAGAACAGGGTGTGAGCCTTCAAATTCTATTCTTTTTTCCCTCAAAATTGTTTTGTCTATGTTTCCCTTTCCTTTGTTGTATAATTTTAGAAGTAGCATGTTTGTATCCATGAACAAACCTTGGTGGATTTCAATACGGATTGTTTTGTATCTATAGACTTAATTGGAGAAATTTGACATCATCACATTAGTGATGCTTTCAATCTATGGACACAGTTCGTATTTACATATATTTGAATCTTTTCTAATTTCTTTCATCAGTGTTTTGTAGTTTTCAGTGAATAGCTCTTGCTCATACTTTGTTGTTATACCTTGCTCATGTTTGTTGTTTAGTGACATTTTAATTTTCACAAATTTCAAATTACAATTTTTCATTGCTGGATTACAGGAATACTTTTGTAAAGTGACTTTGTATATTGTGACATTTCCACTGACCTATTATTAGTTTATAAGATTTTATGGATTTGAGGGGAATTTTTTGATGCAAAAAAATATGTTTTCTGTAAGCAGAGGCAGCTCTGTTTCTTCCAATACAGTAAGTATACCTTTTTTAAAAATTCTTGTCTTATTGCACAAGCTAGAACTTCAAGTATCATGTACTGTAGACTGGTGAGACAGGATATTTTTGTCATTCTTTTAAGGGGAAAGTATTTAGTTTTTCATGATTAAGAATGATATTTGCTGTAGGGTTTTTGTTTGTTACTATGAATGGTGTTCATTAGGTTAAAGAAGTTCTATTCTTAGTTTGCTGAAAGATATTTTTTATAGAAAAAAGATGGTATTATTGAAATGTTTTTCTGCATCTATTGAAATATTCACAGTATTTTTCCTACTTCAGACGCTAATGCCATGAATTAAAGTAATTTATTTTTTTCCAATGTTCAAAGAGTTTTGCATTCCTGGAGTGAATCTCTCATGGTTGTGATACTTTTCATATATTGCTGTGATTGAATTACTACCATTTATTGAATACTGTTGTGCTTATATCCATGGGTTCTTTTTCTTTAGTCTTCGGTTGTAATTGCACTCTGATTTCTTTTCTTTTGTTTGGTACTAGGGTGTAATGGCCTCATGAAATGAATTGGAAGGTGGCCTTCCTTTTCTGGAAAACCTTGTGTCAAATTAGTGTCACTTCTTCCTTAAATGTTTTGTAGAAATCTTAGTGAAAAAATATGGACCTGGAAGCTTTTTCTTTCTCTTTTTTTTTCTATTTTTTCTCTCTCTTTTTTCTTTCCTTTCCTCTTTTTTCTTTTCTTTTCTTTTCTTCTTTTCTTTTGTCTTTCTTTTTAAAAAGTTTTTAATGTTAATTTATTTTTGAGACAGAGAAAGACAGAGCACGAGCGGGGGAGGGGCAGAGAGAGAGATACAGAATCTGAAACAGGCTCCAGACTCTGAGATGTCAGCACAGAGCCCGGTGCAGGGCTCGAACTCACAAACTGAGAGATATGATCTGAGCTGAAGTAGGACTGGCGCCCCTTTTCTTTTGTCTCTCTATCTATTGTTCCTTCTTACTGTTTTCCTTTTTGCTACTCTTTCTTTATTTTGGTTTTGGGAAATTTTTAATTAATAGGCATAGGATATTTTTATATTGTTTCTTTTGCTGTAAGTTTTGGTAGTTTTTGTCTTTCAAAGAATTAGTTTATTTTTTCTCACTTGTTGAATTTGTGAGCATAGAGGTCTTAGTATTCCTTTATTATCCTTTTATTGTTTCTGGAAACTGTATTGATGTCCCATGTTTCATTTTATATATTTTTGTCTTCTGTGTTTTGTTCAATCTGACTAGAAATTTATCAAATTATTTATTATTTCAAGCAGTTAGCTTTTTGTTTCATTGATTTTCCCCATTGTTTTTTATTTTTACTTCACTAATATATCCTATAATCTTTATTATTTCTTTCCTCACTTGTTTCAGTTTAACTTCCTCTTTTTTTCTTTAGATTTGAGGTGGAAACATAGATTTCTGATTTTATGTCTTATTTTCTTTTTTAAAACATAATTTTCTTTTTTTTAAAGTTTATTTATTTATTTTGAGAGACAGAGAGAGAATGGAGGGGCAGAGAGAGATGGAAAGAGAGGATCCCAAGCAGGCCCCACACAGCTAGTGCAGAGCCCAACGTGTGTCTCCAACTCATGAACCATGCGATCATGAACTGAGCTGAAACTGAGTCAGATGCTCAATCGACTGAGCCACAAAGGTGCTCCTCTTTATTCTTTTCTAATATTGACACTCAATGCTATAAACGTCCCTCTAAGCACTGCTCAAGCTTCATGATAAATTTTTATATATGGCACATTTATTTTCAATGAGTAAATATATGTTTTAATTTCCTTTGTGGCCTCCCACTTTATTCTTTACATATTTAGAATGCTTTGATTTCCAAATATCTGGGGATATTTCTGTTTTGTGCTTTTTAATGGAGATATAATTGACATGTAACTTTATGTTAGTTCCAGGTGTACCACGAAATGATTCGATATTTGAATATACTGCAAAATGATGACAACAACAAGTCTAGTTGTTATCCCTCCCCTTACATAGTTATAATTTTTGTAATGTAATAAAGACTTTTGAGATGTATTCTGTTAGCAACTTTCAAATATGCGAAACAATATAACTATATTCACTGAACTGTACATTACATCCCCACAATTTACTTATTTTATAATTGTTTTTCTGTACCTCTTATCTCCTTAACCAATTTTACCCCTCACTCAGAAGCAACCTCCAGTCTGTTTTCTGTGTCTAAAAGCTTGTGGGGTTTTTGTTTTGCTTTGTTTTTTAGATTCACATGTGGTAAGATCCTGTGGTATTTATCTTTCTCCATCTGACATTTTTCACTTATCTAAAGCCCTCAAGGTCAACCCTTGTTATAAATAGCAAGAATATTTTTCAATTAATATTTTTCATATCTTTGGTTTAATGCCCAGAGGAGAGAAGCTGGATCATAAGGTACTTCTATTTTTAATTTTTAGAGGAAACTCAATATTGTTTTCCATAGAGGTTGCATCAAATCACAATCCCACCAATAGTGTACAAGAGTTCCCTTTTCTCCAAATCCTTGCCAACACATATTATATCTAGCCTTTTTAATGATAGCCATCCTAAAAAGTGTGAGGTAATATTTCATTGTGGTTTTGACTAGGATTTCTGTGAAGAGTAGGATGTTGGGGTTTTTTTTTTTTTTTCATGTGTGTGTAGGCCATCTGTAAAAGTCTCATTTGGAAAAATATCTATTCAAATCTTCTGTGGATTTTTTAGCCAGATTTTTTGTTTTGTTTTGTCTTGTTTTGCTATTGAGTTGTATGAGTTTTTTAGAAATATGTTTTGGATGTTAACTCCTCATCAGATATGATTTGCAAGCACTTTTGCCCATTCAGCAAGTTCCCTTTTCATTTTGTTGATGATTTATTTTGCTCTGCAGAAGTTTTGTTTGTTTGCTTGTTTTTGTTTTGTTTTTAAGTAGGCTTCATGCCTAGCACAGAGGCCAATATAGGGCTTGAATTCAGCACCCTGATATCAATGTCTGAGTTGAGATCAAAAGTTGGATGCTTAAACAACTGAGTCACCCAGGTGCCCCTATGCAGAAGCTTTCTAATTTGATGTAATCCCACATTTATTTTTGCTTTTGTTTGTTTTTGGACTCAGGTCCAAAAAATCATGGTCAAGCATGACTGATGTCAAGGAGCTTAACATACGTTTTCTTATAGTAGTTTGCAGGCTGCAGGTCTTAAATTCAAGTGTTTGATGAATTTTGAGGTAGTTTTTGTGTATGCAATAATAGTCTAGTGTCATTCTTTTGCATGTGGCTGTTCTGAATAACCAACACCATTTGTTAAAAAGATTGTCCTTACACCTTTGCATATTCTTGTATACTTTGTCATAAATTAATTAACCATATATAACATATAGTTTATTTCTGCATACTCTATTATGTTCCATAGGTGTATGTTTCTGTTGTTATGCCAATACCATACTGCATTGATTACTATAGCTTTGTAATGAAGTTTGAAACCAGAAAGCATGACACGTTCAGTTTGTTCTTTGTCAAGATTTCTTTAACCACTCAGGTTCATTTGCAGTTTCTATCAAATTTTAAGATCATTTGTTCTCCTTCTGTGAAAAGTAAAGGGATTGAATTGAAACTGTAGAGTGCTTTGGGTAGTTATGGACATTTTAACAATATCAATTCTTCCACTCCATGAGGACAGAATGTCCTACATTTGTGTCTTCTTCACTTTCTTACATCCATGTCTTAGACTTTTTAGTACATATGTCTTTCACATTCTTGGTTAAATGTATTTCTAGGTAACTTTTTTTTTTCCAAAAGCAACCAAATACCTTTTGCTACTATAACAGATATATGATTTTTTTTATTGAAGCATAATTAACATAGAGGGTTGTATTAGTTTTAGGTGTACAATATAATGTGTTAACAATTCTATACCTTTTTTATCAATTGAACCAATCACCTTACCCACCTACTCTTTGACAATCACCAGTTGGTTTTCTAAGGATAAGAGTGTCTTTTTTTCCTCTTTTTTTAAAGTTTGTTTTGTTTCTTAATTTTCATATATGAGTGAAAGTATATAGTATTTGTCTTTCTCAGCTTGATTTATTTCACTTGACATTTTACCCTCTACATCTATTCATGTTGCAAAGGTAATATCTCATTCTTTTTTTTTCTTTTTCTTTTTTTTTTTTTTACAAGTAAACACCTTTTTATTTTTGTTGTGTGGACAATGAAAACATACTAACTAGATTAGGAAACTGATTTTTTTTAACTTTGTAGTTTATTGTCAGGTTGGTTTCCATATAACACCCAGTGAAGCATTCAATTTTCAGTATACTTGGTGTGGTCTGGTCTCTTGGAGGATAGGCCTACTGCTTCTGGGAAAGAGTCAATCTTGCCCCGGTAAGTTAGCAGTTGCCAGTACAGGAAGTTATGTATTTTAGATACTTACTGTTTATCAGATATGGCATTTGCAAATATCTTTTCCCATTCACTGGGTTGACTTCTAGTTTTGTTGAATATTTCCTTTGCTCTGCAGAAGCTTTTTATTTTAATGCAGTCTCAACAGTTTATTTTTGCTGTGGTTTCCCATAAGTGTGGAGACCTATCTAGAAAATGTTACTAAGGCTGATGTCAGAGACATTATTGTCTGTGCTTTCTTCTAGAATTTTTAAGGTTTCAGATACCACATTTAGGTGTTGAATTCAAAAACATTTTGAATTTCTTTTTGTGTATGGTGTAAGAAAGTGATCCAGTTTCTTTATTTTGCATGTTGCTGTCCAGTTTTCCCGACACCATTTGTTGAAAAGACTATATTTTTCCCATTGAATATTCATTCTTGAATTGTCTAAGATTAATTGTCCATATAATGGTAGGTTTATTTCTGGGTGTTCTGTTCTGTTCTATTGAACTATGTTTTTATTTTTCTGCCACAACAATATTCTTTTGATCGCTACAGATTTTACTGGATGTAAAGTAAATATGCCTCTTCTCAGTTGTTATTGTCCCTCATCAGTTTTATTCAATCATAAAATGAGCACTTATTAACTGTGCAAGTTAATTTCCCAGTTAGATGACTTCTAGCAGGATTTTCAAAGGACATAATACCATGTTTTTCACATTAATTCAAGTTTTGGACAATTTTTAGTAGTGTATTTAAGTAATAGTTGATGTGTGATAGAAATCTGCGTTTTCTCCCAAACTTTGTGATAAGACCATTGAGTGATCTTCTGAGTTTATTGTAATCACTGCTGTATCAAGAAAATTCCTTAAATCTTAGCTTCAACTTCAAGCTATATAATTCAAAATCAGAGATGTGTTTATAGCATATTTTTCATTTTAAAACTCAGAATGTAAATCATTTTCTTCTGTTTTCAGATATATCTTGACATCTCATTGTATGTTTGTGGAACATATTTTTTAATTCACCAAAATAGCATAATTCATAACCTGCCTCAGAACCCATCTACCTTATTGGTACCTCTGGGAAGAATAAAAAACACCACACTATCCAAAATAGATCCAATTGATATGACAGCAAGTTCTTTGCTTCTCACTTCTTCCCCTTCACCACCTTGAATCTTGCCTCATGTTAATGACTTGTGTTATCAGTGTTGTTCTGGAAATTCTGAGGTTGGAACATAAAAGCCCTGTGCCCTCCACCTGGATCTCTTGTACCGTCTCTTTAGAAGCTCTAATCTGCCCTGTAGGGGGTTTTTGAAAGGCCACTTGTAGGTTCCTCACTTGGCAGTGTTGCCTGAGTTTAATCTTCCAGCTATACTGCCTAAGGCAACAGACACTTGAGTGAAGACATTTTAGACCCTTTATTCCAGAAGTTTGCAGCTGAATACCATCTCAGTGGCTGCCATTGATGCTGCATGGAGCAATTCTGCCCTGTTTGAATTCCTGGCCCATTAAATTTTAAAATGCAGTGAACTGTTACTTCTTTTAAGACACCAAGTTTTGGGATAGTTTGTTTTGCAGAAACTGGTCATTGAAGTAACTGTAGATACTGACTAGATTGTTGATGGTAAGTTCGTGTGAGAATTAAAAAGAACTTGCTATCCACTGCCTCTTAGCTTATAACTGAAAGAATCTTTTTGAGATTAAGGCTTGCCTTCCACTGGTCTAAGTGAAGGAGAAAGAAGACAGACACGAAGTCCCATGAACTCAAGACCTTTGATTCAAAGATCTTCCCAATAGAGAATGAGAACCAATGTCTGTCACCATCCAAACATCTTCCATGGAAGGAGGAAGGAGTGGATGAGCACAGAGAAGGGTGCATGGAAACCCCACTCATACTGCCAGTGGTACAGGGAAAGCACATCCCTTCATTGCGACTTAGAAGTCCTAGGATACCTCTTTAAATTTAAATTTATTTTTTATCTTTTTAGTGTTTGTTTATTTATTTATTCTGAGAGAGACAGAAAGCACAGGGGAGGAGAGAGGGGCTGGGGGCTGGGGAGACAGATAATCTCCAGCAGTCTCCAAATGGTTAGCACAGAGTCTGATGTGAGGCTTGAACTCACAAACCGTGAATTAGCTGAACTCAGACGCTTAACAGGCTGAGCCACCCAGGCAACCCTACATTTTTAAAAATGAAATATAGTTGATGCACATTGCCACATAACTTTTAGGTGTACAACATAATGAGTTGACATCTCTATTAGTTATGCTGTGTTCACCAAAAGTGTAGCTACCATCTGTCACCATACAATGTTACTACTACACCATTGACCATATTCCCTACAGTGAAGCTTCTATTAGTCCAGGGATAGTCTGTATTAGAGAGACACATTTCTCCTCTGCACAGCAAGTTTGCTTTAGGTAATCTCATTCTAAATAATTTGCTTGAATTCTTTAAAAAATTTTTTTTAACATTTATTTATTTTTGAGATACAGACAGAGCATGATCAGGGGAGGGGCAGAGAGAGAGGGAGACACAGAATCCAAAGGCAGGCTCCAGGCTCTGATCTGTCAGCACAGAGCCCGACGCAGGGCTCCAACTCACAAACTGTGAGTTCATGACCTGAGCCAAAGTCGGCTTCTTAACCGACTAAGCCACCCAGGTGCCCCAATAATTTGCTTGAATTCTATTGTCTGCTTCCACCCACAGACCTCTGAGAGTACTGAGGGCAGGAAATATTGCCACTGCCAGCACCTCCCTCAATATGGAGGTAATGAGTTTAATAGTCAGACGCTAGTTTATGAAATGAAGGCAAATGTGGTGGTTTCAAACGAAGTTCCACCCAGGCCTTGGTGAGGATAGGAAACATTTCTGCTCCACAAACAGAACACCTATCTTTCAACAAGACAGGCTGAATTTCTTAGTCTCCAATTGATGATGCTAGAAACACAGTGCCAACATTTGCTTTTATGGGCTCCTTGAGTCATTTGAATTCATTCTCAGCACACTCATTTGCCTATCACTGAATTCATGGGACTTTTCACAGTATGTTTACTTTTGAAAATGACCTTCAATATGAGGTGATGTCATACCTTTGGGTAGTCAACATTTTGATCCTCTCAAGTTGAGAGAATGCAAAAGGCAGAAAGTGTCTTTTATAGTCCACAAACACAAAATATCTCTCTGCTCAAATCCAGTGAGAGGAGCCACTGTCAGGAAAGTCTGCAGTCCCCATGCAGCAAGGGGGAAGCCCTGGGACATAAACCCAGACCTGTGGCCTCAGGTCTCAGAGCACACACAGGGTACCAAGGGGGCCACTCTGGCTCTGTTACACACTGGAGTCCAACCTGTATTATGTGATGATGGTGTCCGAATGATGGTAGAGAATCTGTGGGAGGGAAGGTGAAGGCCAGCCAAGCACCACTTGGGCCCATGCACCCAGGTAAGGCGCTCCCAGGCTGGCCATGGTGGTAGCAGGAAGATAAGGAGAGTTTTCAAGACTTCAGTGGCAAAGGAATAGGAAGTTAGTTCTTTGGGGTCCAAAGTTCTTCAAACTTGACTAAAAGCACACTTCAAATCAAATGGAGAGAACCTGAGGTACTGAATTGAAATAAAAACCTATTCGGAATCAGACTGTATTCTGGAAACTGCTCTTAGTTTCAGGAGGTTGGTTTGCTAAGATTGGCATAACAAAATACCATGGACGGGGGTGGGGGGTGGGGGGGGTGCTTAAATAACAGAAACTTACTTTCTCACTCTTCTGGAAGGTGGAAGTCTAAGATCAAGGTGCCAGTAAGTTTTCCTTCTCCTGAAGCCTCTCTCCCTGGCTTGCAAATGGTCACTTTCCTGCTGTGTCCTCACATGGCCTTTCTCTGTGTCTGTGCATCCCTTGTGTCTCTTCCCCTCTTCGAAAGATACCAGTCTTATTGGATCAGGCCTCACCCATCTGAACTAATTTAACCTTCATTGCCTCCTTTAAAAACCTCCCACAAATGCACTCACGATGGGGGTTAGGGCTTCAACATAGGAACTTGGGGGTATATCATTTGGCCTGGAACAAGCCTTAATTATAAAAAATAATAGTAGGAGTAGTCCTTGTGTAATGTTAGAATTGTACAAGACTAGAGAATGGTGTGGGTGTGTCTGAGAACCCCAGGACCTGGTGAAGTCCATTCGGACACACCCAGAGGAAGAGCCAGTATCTCCTGCAGAGCTTAAAGGATAGGACTCAGAAAACTACTTCAGATGCAAATGTGTTCTGACACCAGTAACCTCCTCAAGGCAGAGGGACCAAGTTACAAGTATACTCTACATTTGAGATGTAAGAGTAGGCAGATCCTTCTCAACTGTCCAAAAGTAATAGAAATACAGAAAATATCTGAATTACAGGAGATTTGAGGCTGTTTCATAAGCAATGCATTCTCTTATTTTGGCGCAATGTGTAAAAACCCAGCAATTCTACTTCTGGCTCTGAAGAAAATTGACACAGGTATGTTAGAAACACGTATAAGATGCTTATAGCAGAATTGTGTTGAAGATAAAAAAAAAAAAGTGTAAAGAACCCCAAAGCCAAATATCCATTTTGATGGAATAGATAAATAATATATTCTATCTTCACAAAATGGAAAACACATGTGACAGAAGCAACTGTAAATGAAAAACAGCTTGCAAAAGATGGCACACAAAATAATTCTATTTTTCCAAAGCACTCAAACAACCAAAACTAAATGATATATTGTCGAAGAAACACAAATCTATGGTAAAAAACAAAGAAAGCAGAAAAATGTTACACAGAAAATTGAAAGAGATGTACTTTTGAGAAAAGATGGGGAGAGACAGGTTATGGGGGGAGAAGCATGTGGGAATTATTCAACGATATAAGAAACGTTCTAATTCCTAATTGGGAGTTGCATTCACAAGTATTTGTATTTATATCTTGGTTTATATTGTGTGTATGCATGTGTGTAATATTTTACTTTTTCTAAGTGTAATATGTCTTCAGCAGCTAGCTGCTGAAGACATATTACACTTAGAAAAAGTAAAAAGTAAAATGCCAAATTTGGGGAATAAGCTTAGGAATTCCCTGAGCTGCACCCATGTGTTAACAAGGCATATATGAATAGGGAGCATCAGATGAAAACATCCAAGTTTAGGTAATCAAGATTAGGTCTTCAGGATGGAAGCACCCCCCAACTTAGTACAATAGCTGGAAGCTGCTTTCACAGGAGGGAAGGACCAGTATAGGTAAACAGAGCTATAGACCAGCAGGGCGAAGTCGCCTGGAGCAGAGCTTATTAGCAAAAGAAAGATGCCTTGTTGACCCTGAGGTAGCAGGCTCTATCTGTTTTATCCCCCAGGCTAGCTAAAATAAACAGATGAGTTGTCTCTTGCCTGCCTTAAACAACCATCTGTCCGGCATCAGTACTTTGTTTTGTATTGACCCAAATCCCTAACACCTCATATCTTCAAAACCCCCTTTCCCTCACACCCAAGAGTTAATGTTCACAGTTTCATTGTCTCTTTGTGCAAGTCCATCATGCTTGTAAGCCTTCTGATCCTAATAAAAACAGAGCAAGGACACTTATTCAGAGCTCTTGTCTCTTCCTGGATATTAGCCTCTCTCACATTTTCATGCTGATCCACTCTCTTGCTGGACAATAGAGAACTCCAGACCCAGAGTCTATGACACCAAAGCTGAAGAACAGTATCAGCAGCCATTCTCTTTCTCAATAGACTATATTTTAGAGCAATGTTAGCATCACAGCAAAATTTAGCAGAAGGCACAGGGAGTTCCCATGTGCCCCCTGCCTTCACACAAGTACAGCCTCCTATCCACAACTCACACAATCATAAAATTCATGAACCCAAACTGACCCATCCTTATCCCTCAAAGTTTGTAGTTTGCATTAAATTCCCTCTTGATGTTGTATATTCTATGGTTTTGACAAATGTATAATTTAATCCAACATTGATCCATGATTATAGTATCAGACAGAGTGGTTTCACTGCCCTAAAGGCATCTGTTCTCCACCTATTCATCCCCCCCTCCTATTCCAACCCTTGGGAACCAATGATCTTTTTCTCATCTCTACAGTTTTGCCTTTTTGGAATGTTACATATTTTGACTCATGCAGTATATAGCTTTTCCAGATTGGTTTCTCTCACTTGCTAATATGAATTTCAGATTCCTCCAAGTATATTCATGTAGGCTTTCACATAAGAACCTTCTGAAACTGAATGGTGAGTGGAAGTTCTCCAGGTAATTAGTTCCTGGTAACACTTTTGAACCCCAGAGATGAAGAACACCTACAATTTTTCATGGAAACAAACATGTTACCATGGAAAATGAGAATGGAATTGGCTTTGGGCTTTTTACTGGCAATATGGCATGCTTGAAGGAGATATATCTTCAGAGTTCTAAGGGAAAATGATGTTATATCCAGAATTCTATAATCAGTTAAATTATTTATTAACAGTGATCACAAAATAAAGGAATTAATAGAAAATGCAAAGACTCAGAAAGTTTACCACCCAGAGAGCTTTTTTCCCCAAGTTTTTTGAGAATGGACTCAATGTAAATGTACAGGAAATCCAAGAAACACCAGCATGACCAAGATAATGGGAGGATGTAAATGAAGCCTGTGATCCAGGCTGGAAGAGCAACTAGTCTAAGTGAGAATAAGAATTAGAGGTGTTACATAGAACACCTTCAGAAAAAAGGGATTTTCCAAATTAATATCATGGTTATTAAGCAGAATTATCTGAGGGAATGGCATAGCATATTATTATGATAAAATTACACTCTGCCTCTTTTTCATCCCCTTATTACTTTTCTCCAGATTTCTTTTATCTTCTCCCTTAAGCTACACAGATTTGGTGACATAGGTTTATTTGTCCTTCTGTGTGAGTCCAGTCACTTTACTTGGGTCTTGGTGAACATCAACATCATGATCATAATCACCAGGAGCAGAAGCATAAACTGAAACCATAACTACATTATAAAGTTTTAACTGTTCAGTGCTTGCCAGGTTTAATCAAACCTTTAGAATAATCAAAGATGTATTTTGCATTATAAAGCAGGATACACATGCCATCAGTATTGGAAATATAGGAGTCAGGTGCGGCAAACATGTTGACAAGTAGAGAGAAGAAATTCTGTAAGGAAAATGGGATTGCTGGTTAACACTTCTTAAGACTGATAAGGCAGGGCATATTGCCAGGATTGTACAAAAAATACAATGTGTATTATGTTACTTAAAAGTCAAATGAAAATCAAAGAAGACCTAAAACCAAATATGACTGGCAGAAATTTTGAGAGTGGAAACTCAAAATAAGCTAAGTTCTTGATCCTTTATTAGTAAGTGAATCATATTAAGATAGATAAAGGCAGAGCCACAGATAGTTAAAAGTGGTTACTAGTGGGTAATAAGGCTTAGCTAGGTGTGAGAAGATTTTCAATAGAATTTTATAGTCTCCTGTTTTGTGGTGGTTCACCACTGCATACTTTTGTTATTCTGATTTTTTTAAATTAACTAAATTGGTTCAACATGTATTATATTCCCACTTTATGCAAGGAATTAGAAATGTGGATTCCTGAGCTCTACAAAGACACGTTAGAGTTAGTCTCCAGCTTCCACACACCCTGGTAGTTTCATAAGGCAGGTGTGAACTGCAAAGCCCATGATTCCCTCTGGAATCCAGGGGCCATGGTATAGACATTAAGGTCTGGTTGGGGTCTCTGAACTGGTTGTCAGGGAACCCTAGCCTCCTCTTCCTCAGGGGAGTGTTCACATTCTACTGTCATTTTCTCTCCCTCTCACTAGTGAACATCACTCTGCTTTGCTCCTTCATTATCTTCCTGCTTTTACCCCCCTTAAAAATAGAGCACTAAATGGGATAACTCTATGTGTCTTGAGGCTGGATGAAATGACTGATGAGAGTTGGCAGAGGCTGATCCTTAATTAAAAAGCAGGGAAAGATATTTCCAGGGACTAAGGAGAGAAGAACTGTGTTTGGGGAGGACTCAGCTCCTTCATGCTGTGTCCATGCAGGAGTGAGTGTCACAAAGAGAAGTCACTGACAACTGCCAGTTCTGTAAGGAGCTTCTTAATGGTATTATCAATTACCTGTTGCTGTGTAACAAATTACCCTGAGACTTTTTGGCTTAAAACAAATGTTTATTGTCTTATCATTTCTCAGGGTCAGAAATCCAGGAGTGGTTTTAGTTATATGGTTCTGGATAAGGGTCTCTCCTGAGGTGGTAGCTAAACTATCAGCTGGGATGCGTCTTCTGAAGCCTTTCCTGGGGCTGGAGGATTTGCTCCTAAGATGGTGTGCTTACATGTTTGCAGTTAATACAGCCTGCCTCAGTTCTCCTCCACATAGCCTCTAATTCTTCAGTTCCAAACTTCCTAAAGTTACTAAGCAGAGAGAGACAGAAACACAGAAAGAGTGGCAGAGAGACAATGAGAGAGAGCCAGTGAAAAGAGAGTCCTTATAAGACAGAAATTGCAGGCTTTTCATAACAAAATTTTGGAATTTTTGGACATTTCATTCTTGCTGCATATTTTATTAATCACTCCAGGGAAAGGGATCAAACATAGCCATAAAAATAGGAGATAATATTGGAGACCATCTTAAAGTGCCTACCAGTGACATAGGGGCAGGTGAAAGTTGTGTGATTCCACAGAGTGTGAAGTGAGAAATGAAAGAACAGGGGACACAAAGAGGCATCAGAGAAATGATATTAACATTAATTGACAAGAGTATGACAGAACAAGATTGTATGTCACACTGAGCAAATATTTTCTTCCACCCTCAGATACAAACTAATTTAATAAATACAAGAAGTAGAACATATATTGGGGTTTCCTAACATGGGTTCAAAATGAGTGAGTTAGTTTATTTACCTCAAGGAATTTAGTGCCAATGAAAGTGGAAGTATTGACCTCGATTGAGAATTCAGAAAGGGTACAGTATAAGGAGAGGACCCCAGATGTCTTGACTTTCCACTAGAAGGAGCCTGATGATAAGTCACCTCTTCAGATGATGGAGTCTGTCAGGATTTTCTTCAGTATGGCCCTGGTATCCTCAGCAACTATTTCAAGGAGGCGTCTGTGTTTCCACTTTCTCAGGCAGTTGATAAAAGCATTACCTAACAGTGGGATGTATCTTAGAATTGAATATAAGTAAGAGGCTGTATTACAGTTCATGCAAGATAATATCCAGTCCCCTCTGAGGACAGTCTGCAGATCCCTAGATTTCATAATGGCTCTGTATTCCTCCATGCGTTTCCCCATGCACTGAGCCACCTGCTGTAGAGATATATCATCCACACCAAAGAGCAAGCGGTAGGCATTCAGACACTCCTCCAGATCATCTGCATTCCAGATGCCAAGGAAAGACTTGGAGACTATTTTCCCCTGCAAAATGGTCACTTTTTCATTAATGACCTTCTTATAAGTGCTGGACAGATTCTCTAGAGGACCACGGTACCTGATGTCAGAGACATCCTTGTGCAAGATTTTCCTAAGCTCTGGAAAGTCATGCAATAAAGGCTCAAAGCTGGAGACCAGGAATATTATGGGTTCATACACCCTCTCTTTCTGGAGAGTTTCGCGGATATTCTCTCGGATATTCTGCAGGAGTCGTTCCTCTGAGAGGGCAGTTGTGCTGAGGTCCCTGTCCAGCTTGGTCCAAACGATGTAGAACCTCTTTCCTAGCCCCTGAATGGTTTTAGCAAGTTTCACAAGATTCATGCTGAACTGTTCAGATGCAATAATGATGAAGAAGTCATACTGGCTAAACTGCATCTCCTCTATATAGTTCTCCAGGCTTTGGGTGGCAGCTCCTGTGCCAGGCAGGTCCCACAGCACCACGTTGGGAAAGAGGGAGGCAGAGTAGCAAGTGGGAATCTGGGTGGTCCTCACTACCCCAGTGGGGGCTGATGCTTCATCCTCATGCCCAATTCCCCATAATGCATTGATGAAGGAAGACATACCATTGCCGGAGTCTCCAGTCACAGCAATGTTGACTGGGGAACTGGATGCTGTCTTCAGGGTGCCCCGGACCACAGAGACCACCTCCAGCAACTTCCCTTCTGTCATAGCCTTTTCTATATTTATGGCAGTCTCATTAGGTAAGAAGCTCCTGCCCATTTTGTATTGCACAGCAGAGGTGAAGGATGTAGGTAATGGGGTGTAAAGGGATGAGGTGGGTGGGGTCATGTTACTGAGAAGTGGAGTGACCTACAGAAATAGGAAGGGGAGGAGAGTTAGGAGGGCTCTCTGGATGCAGAAGGCAGCAAAAGAATCATCAGTTTTGGTACCTCAAATTGAGGGTGTCAGATCCACACCCAACTCACTGCAAAGGCATTTAGATTAGAAATAACAAGTCTCTGCAAAAATGTTTGATACTTTGTCAAAAATTTAAAACTATTTGTCAATCATAGAAAATGAAGAAATCCTACTGTTTGTGACAACATGGATGGACCTTGAAAGCCTCATGCTAAGTAAAATAAATCAGACAGAGACAAATACTGTATGTTCTAAGTCATGTGTGAAGTCTAAAAATAAAATAAATTCATAGAAAAGAGAACAGACTTGTGGAGAGGCAGAGGCAGAGGGTGAGAAGAGGGGCAGTTGGAGAAAGTGGTCAAAAGCTACAAGATTTCAGTTATAAGATAAAAGGGATGTAGTGTACAACCTGATGACTAGATAACACTGCTGTATGGTTTATAGGAAAGTTGTTAATGAATCAATCATAAGAGTTCCCATAATAAGGATAATTTTTCTCTTTTCTCTTTTCTAAATGTTTATTTATCTTGAAAGAGGGAGAGGGAGAGAGCAGTGGGGGTGGAGGTGTAGAGAGAGAGGGAGAGAATCCCAAGCAGTCTCCATGTGGTCAATGCAGACCCCCATGTAGGGCTCGATCTCATGAACCATGAGATCATGACCTGTGTTGAAGTCAAGTGTAGGATGCCCAGCCAACTGAGCCGCCCAGGTACTCCTTTATTTCTTTGCTTTTTTATTGTATTTAAATGAGATGATATATGTTAAATGAACCTATTGTGATAATCAATTCACAATATATGTAAATCAACTCATCATGTTGTATGTCTTAAACTCATACAGTGATGTATGTCAATTATTTTTCAATAAAACTGACAATAAAATTTAAACAGTTACCAAATGACCCAACAATTCCACTGCCAGGTATATACCCAAGTGCAGTGACAACATACATCTATTTAAAACCTGCATACTGGGGCACCTGGGTGGCTCAGTTGGTTAAGTTTCCCACTTCGGCTCATGTCATGATCTCGGGGTTCATGAGTTCCAGCCCTGCGTCAGGCTCTGGGCTAACGGAGCGTCCTGCTTCAGGTCCTGCGTCTCCCTCTCTCTCTGTTCCTCTCCTGGTCGTGCTTTCTCTCTCTCTCTCTCTCTCTCTCTCTTTCTCTCCCCAACCCTCAAAAATAAATAAACATTAAAAATAATTAAAAATATAAAAAAGCCTGCATGCAAATGTTCATAGCAGTATTATTTATAATACCCCTCAGGTGGAATTAACACAGTTGTCCACCAACTGATCAATGGATAAACAAAAGTGATCTAACCATTCAAGAGAAGAGTATTGGGCAAGGAAAAGAAATACAGTGCTGATATCTGCTACAACATGGATAAGCCTCAAAACTTTATGATCAGTGAAAGGAGAAAATCCATTGGACCATGTATTGTATGATTCTATTTGTATGAAATGTCCAGAATAGGAAAATCCATAGGCACAGAAAATATATTGGGGGTTTCCTAGATCTGTAGGGCAAACAGTATGAAGGAAAAGAGAGGTGGCAGTCAAGAGGTACAGGCTATCATTTGGATAATGAAATGTTCTAAATTTGATTATGATGGCTGTACAACTTTGTGAATATATTAAAAGCTATAGAAAACTTTAAAGGGGTGAAAATATAGCATGTATAATTGATATCCTAATAAAGCTATTGAAAATAAAAGCAGCAGAGGTGCTCATGCAGGAGATGTGCACATTTTAGGGACTCCGAGGAGACCGTTGCAGAATGCTCTGCAGCTGTGGTGCCAGTAGTCAGCACTGAAGCAGGTTATACACGTGAGCGCACTTGAGCAGAGCAGCATGAGGTTTGCCCAGTCAGGGGGCAGGTAGGTACAAGTACACTTTATCCCAGACTGGGACAATAGGATGGCCCATGAGGGATATCTGCAGGGAAGAAGCAAGCTTGTGTAAACTCTCCATACCCTCCAATCCTGAGGACCCACATATTCTGAATGCATATGTCTTCAGAGTCAAGAACAATTTAATTATTTTTAACAACATTAAAAGAGCATTGTCTTTCCCCATTTTCCATGTCTTTCACCAATAACTGCATACCTTGTCCCTCATCCACTTCAAAATTGAAGTTAAAGAACCTTTCAAATAATATCCTCCTGTTTTTTTAAGTCAGCACATATGTTTTACATGATTGTTTATCTTTGTCACTGTCGTGATGATTATTGTAAGTATTTATGTTTTGCTGTGAGCTTTCTCTTGAAGCTGAGGCCTGTAGTAAGATTGCAAGCATTTTTAAAGACAAGATTGGGAAAAAGAATGGTTGGGATTACCTAGTGGACTCTCCTACTGGGTGCTACACACACAGCGCTGGCTGGTGGGCTTTCCCAATCCACAAGTTATGACTGGTTGCTGTGGTAATTTCCCTTTAGGATTATATACTATCTCTACGTGTATAGATGCAAATTTTAAAACATTTTTAAATAAAGACTGCCTCTTCGACTGAGGAGTTTCCCTGTGAGCCCTAGGGGCCTTCTATTCCATGAGGGCATCCCTTCCAGACCCATCTACGGGGTCTCTGGAGTCTGCTGGAGACCAGTCCTCACACCTAAATACTTAGGTTTCTGCCTCAGAAGGACTGCAGCCCTGACAAATTTCACGTGACTGCAGGTCCTGTGGTGCAGCTTCTTATTCTCCACACTGGCTTTCCTCTCCACAGGTGAGTCCAACTTGCAAAACTGCCCCCCAGAATTATCTGTGTTTTCATCCTCCATAAGGTCTGGACACACCCTCCCAATGAGAAATTGCCAAGAGACCTGAGTTTGCGACAAACTGGGCCCAGGGTAATCTGAATGTTTTCACGTTGAAAACCAAGCCCCAGTATTCTGTCTTGTGCAGCGGGGAAGCCATGCTACCCACCTCAGAGGACTCCAGTGAGGGTTTCATGCTAAGATCCAGGCAAAGTTCTGGGCAGGCCCCACAGCAACCTCTTGGTGAATCCTCTCTGGTCTTATTAAGATCTCTGAGGAAGAGTTTCCTCTGGTTCTTCTTACTCCCTCCAACTCTTACCACAGTGTATGAAGATTCTGATCTGTGAGTCTGTCTGGGCTGGGTCTTTTGCATGCCTTCTCTTGAGTAATCTTCTTCAAACTCTAAGACAAGAAGTATTAGTATTCCTGGTTACAGATGAAGAAACGATGTCTCACAGATGATAAACAAATCTCAAATTGCACAGCAATGATTGAAGATTCAAAATTTAAACCACAGTGTGATTCTCTGTTCCTGCCAGACAGGAAGGGAGGACAACCCTAGTTAATGCTAAATCTCCAGCTCCAGGACCTGAAAGATTGCTGGATGCCGAGATGCTTTTCTTGGGGATGTGGGGTCCTCTTATTGCTATCAACTGCCATTTATTTTTCCCTGCATGCATCCTTCCTAATTTGGGAAGATATTGGAAATCACAGTCCTCTCTCACCTCCTATCCTCACTACACATTAAAGAATACCTACTGATTTGAAAATATGAGGGAAAAACCCATATTGCCCCCACTTCTCAGATAATGTTGCAGGGAAATTGACCCCCATTAGGAGATAGAGATGCTTAATGAAATGATCAGAAGATGCTGGGACTTCAGAGGGAAGGAAACTGATGGATTATGAGGTGATTGCCATCCCATCTGCTTGGGAACAAGAATTCCCTGGGGCCTCGGCCCACAAAATATTCAGTGTCCTCCACCAAGGGCCCCTGTGACAAACTTGAGGTACAATAGGTCAGTAAGGATGGTGTCTTCTTCTGTAGGTAGTAGAGATGCACTGAGACAGAGTAAATAACTTGGTGGTGGGGCCGAGCACACATGGGCAAAGCTGTCTAGAAGCTAGAAAGATGGAACCCTGGTCTGAGTCTGACTGAAAGAACATTCTGCAATGAGAATACCTAAGAGTAGCCCTCCCTTGCCCTTGTACTCAAAGCCTTCTTTAAGAACTCTCTTGACTATTCTGTAAAATAGTCTTGCTTCTTGTTTATGCGAAACATAGAGGTTTCTGGAGGTCTCAACTGCCATTCTGGCTTGAGAGAGACAATCTGGGTGAGTTCCAGGCTTGCTGACTTTGTTGTACAATACAGTTTCCTTTGCTCCTGAGCACACTATGTATTTTGATGGCCTATAAGTTTGTCCCCATTATGGGATGGAGAAGCCCAGATGTCCTTATCAGCAGTCCTGTAGGGCCCAGTCCAGCTAGAATACAGGACCTGGGCTAGAGTTTTGAATCTTTTTCCTGGTTTATCTAAATCCCATCACAACTTCCATATGTACCCATCTCACCTTGGCCTCTTTGACTTCTCTGTTAGATCAATTGTAAAAAACCCCATCTCTTCAAAAGTTTAACCTCCCAGAATGTATTGTTTTATCCCTTGTTAGATGGCAGGTATCATAAAAATACACTTGTGGGGATGAGGTGCCTGAATGGCTCAAGTGGATAAGCATCTGACTTGACTTCAGCTCAGGTCATGATCTCACAGTTTGTTAGTTCAAATCCTGCATTAGTCTCTGTGCTGACAGCTCGAGCCTGGAGCCTGCTTCTGATTGTATCTCCCTCTGTCTCTGTCACTTCCCTGCTTGTGCTCTGTCTCTCTTTCTCAAAAATATTAAATTTAAATTTTTATAAAATTTAAATATTTTAATAAATACACATGTGGGTCTTGGTACTTACAATAAATAATTCCCTAGACTCTTTGCCTGGTACCCTTAGTGCCCAGCAGGTATAGGACAATTTCTTTTAAATGGATGATGCACAATATGCCATTGTATGCCCTTCACTTAGTGGTTGACAGATAATGTTCCTTCCTAAATGTGTCATCTGAAATGCTGAAGCCAGATCCTTCACACCCCTTTGGAAAGCAAGTAGGGGCCAGAGCAATGTATGAACCCCTGCCCCAGGGGTGGGTGTGGGAGATGAACACAAACCTACACTTTTCCAGACCATTTCTGTGACCATATCTGACCCAACCATAGATTTTGCACATGTCTGCTCACCTAAGCACCTGTGCTGACCTGCTGGAGTGGGGGGAGATTGAGGCTCCATGGCACCAGCCAAAGCTCCCTGTCCCCTACTACTTGCTCATCTTGCCCCTGTCCTGCACCTGGTGCGAGATAGCCCCTGTACATCGGACCCTTGCAGGGTACTTAAAGCCGTATTGTGTTCATGTCACTCTCAGGCCAGGGCAGGACAGGGTAACTCTATGAGAGGTTGCAGGGTCTTCCAGGAGTGGTCAGTGTGCAAGTGTTTGTGTGTGTGAACCTGCAGGACATTGAGGCTCAGAGCACTGACCCAGAAGTTGAGGAAAGGTCATCAGAGATCCGCCTGGGATGCAAGTGACCCCCCATGCTCACTTCTTACAGATCATACTCCTATTGAGGACCCCTGAGCAAAGAAACATAGGCCTTTGTTGAGGGAGCCTGAAGAGGAGATTCAGCTAGAGAGAGGAGTTGTGCTTGGAAGGATAACTAGACCCTGTGAGCAGATCTTTCAAACTCTTCTGAATGGGAGTGGCAGTAAGAAATACATTTCACATAGGAACTAAGTAAAAACTCAACACATACACAAGCACACAGATACATACACTTGAAGAAAGAGTTTACCAACTGTTTGCCTACCCTCATTTTAATCTAGTGTATATTACAGTAGGTAATTTTTTGAACCCTTGTAATCACCAGATAGATTTCATGATCTAAGAAGCAGAAAGAAAAACACTCATTAGTGCATTTCTTATGCAGAATCCTATATAGTTGATGCCATGCCCAATTACCTTGAACCATGAAGCAGGGATTAGCCTTGGACCAGACTAAAAATCTGAGGCATGAAGGACTTTTGTGAACTTGTATCCAATGTGGATTAGCCCCACATTTTCCCCATTTTATCTTAAAAGGAAAAGAGTGAGGAAAAATCAACATATTGATTTTTTTCTAGGAAAATATAATAAATATCTACATCATTTATGGGCATGAAGCTCACAAAAAAAACCTGTCTGAGGAAATAGTTTTGAAAAGACCACCTTACTTACATCATCTGTAAAGAATACATTTGGCACTTGGCAACAGGGACAGTTTCTCCAATGTATATACACATGTGCATTGTTATACATTGTCTAAGTTCTGTTAGACACCTTGTCCATGGAACCCCACCCCAAGTCCCTATTTCAGAGAAGGTCCAGTCAGTGTTCTAGATTGACTCTCCCAATTCCAGGCTACCCCAGAAATTGCCATTATTTTACATCCTGCTTAGACTTTAAGAGAATATGAATGGTAATACCCGCTCTCCTTTTCCAAACTTGATCCCCATCAGAAGACCCCCAAAGCCATGAACATGAAGGTGACAGGCACATTGCCTCCACACTGGGTGGCTGCATTGGTTTGGAGCAGACCAAGTATTTGGGTGCTATGTTTTGTCCCTGAAGAATGTCAGAAAGAGGCCCCGCTGTAAATACTCACTGAAATGGATAAGCCAGTCCACAAGCTCTCCTGCCCTGGTGTCAAGCTCCACCTTTCAAGTCTTCACACTAACAGGGTTATTTATTAGCCAAATTTGGTTGTAGGAGCCCTCTCACTTACCTGCTCCAGGATGCAGAGGGTGACTGTGATCAGGCAGCTGTCAGTGGTCCTCCTGGCATGTTACACTTCCTTGGAAATGGGTCCAACTCTCAGGCAGAGGCAGTTTCCTCTGAAACTATCCAAAACTCATTCCAGGCCCAGCTTACTCCAGAAGGAAAGAAGGGAGTTGTTTTGGGTTGGGGTGTCCTAGAAAGGACCTAGGAAGAGCCTAGAGAAAAGGAGTTGGGAAGCGTGAAATTTCAGGATTTTCTGCTCTAGTGCTGTGTGATTTCTGGGTAAAATTGGTAGCAGGGCCCCAGCCACAGCTGAAGGGAACTCAGGGAGAGCTATATTCAGCTTCTATTCTTGGAAATCATTCCAGTTCTCACAACAGGGGGCGAAAAAGCTTCACTCTCTATTCTGGAGGGTTGGGGCACTGCAGCATCTTCCTGAGGCTTATGCAGGGTTATTTGAGCACCTTCAGTACAGAGGCCCAAGGAAGGGGGTGGGTGTTCTAAGACAAGCATTGCTGCCTCCTACCTAAGATTTTCCCTCTGATGTCAGTGCCCAGAGGAAGAAGTTCACATTCAGCCCCTGGGAATCTGGCCCCTCAGATGGGTGCAGACACTACCTGCAAAGTTGCTCTTTGGGGTTACTCAATATACCCAGCTCAGTGGCTCACTTGCTTCCAACAATGGAGATTGGAGTACAAATGTTACATGCACCAGCTGTGACATCACTTGGTGTCAATGCCCCAATCAAGCTAGGGCCTGAGTCCAGCACTGTTCACTGCTGACTGGGTGACTCTGGACAGCTGTTTAACCTCTCAGTGATTGTCATGTCCTCATTCTCATGTGGAAGCCTCAGGGAAAGCTCCCCAGGGTGTTTGTGTGTCGGAGAGATGCCTCAGGGAGGCGGCTGTGTGACTGTCATAGGGTGATAGGGAGGGTCTGTATTACAAAGTTTCCACCAAGGCTGCAAATATTCATAACAAGTAATGAAATCCTTCTGTGACTAAGAGATTGTGAATTTGGCATTGTCATTCTTGATTCTTCGTCTGTGTTAGAAAAAGACAGCTGACACATTTATGAGAGAGTAAGCAAGGATCATTTTAGTGAACCTGTTGCAAAAAAAATGTGGCCTACAATGAGGGATGCACATAGTCTTCTTGGGTAGGATGATCTGAGGAACATGATGTGTGGCTGCCCTCCTGTGTCCAATACCATGGAGGAGGTAGGAGGCCTGGAAGATCTGCTCTATCCCTGCCCTGAGATCCCATCAACATGGGCCATCCATGGACCCTCCTCCTATCTGAGGGACATTGACAACACCAGGCCATCAGCTGGATTGCAGATGTCCTAACTGCATGAATCCTTTTCTACCCTTGTAGTTCTCTGACACCACACTCCTCTGTAATGGGGGCAGTGAGAGGAAGAAATAGGAGAGAGGCTGACTATTTTCCTGTCTCTACTGCAAGTATCTTACTGAGCCAAGGAAGGGGAGATTTCCAGTCTACTAGAGTCTGGACATTGTATATTACACAGACTGGACTTCTGCTTACCTGAGTGGGACCATGAGAGGGAGTATTTCCTAAGCCATTAATTCCTAGAACTGATTTCCTTTTTTCCGAACAGAGGGAATGTAACAATATCCTCATAAGTCATACCTTCTGATGTCTTAACATTGATTTAGGAGCAGCAAGTCTGACTATGGACATTGAGATGTGTATAATGGGGCAACAGGCCCCAGCCCCCTGGGTACTGTGCACACTGCAGACCAGAGCCAATTAAACAGAGCACCAACCCCAGAGTGATTCTCACACACTGGCTGGGGAACAACCCAGCCCTGGGGAGTCCCCAAGTGGGAGCTTTCTGTCATCCACTACAAAGATCCCCATCACTGCCTGGGTACCTGAGTCTCAGAGGTATTTCTTACCTTACTACTGAGGGCTATAATTGGCTGTCTGTTTGTGTTTGTCTGCATCCACAGCTAGTTGTCAAGTTCATGTGACAACTTGAGCCTGCATCTAGTTGTGTGAGCCTGCATCTTGGCCTTGCAGCTGTTTCTACCTGGAACTTCAATCGCTTTTGTGCCGTTTCCTCCCTGAATGATTTCTCAGTCTTTCTCCCATCATAACAGTGATTGTCTCTCTATATCAGACAGGGGATATTTTTCTGATGTCTCCAAAATATGTCAGGATGGAGAGACTCATGACTAATTTCACACTAAAGAATATACACAGCAACAATCTGAAAAGAACTGAGACATTTCTCTTTTTTAAATCTTTTACTTTCTTGTGTAATATAATGATCACCTACACACTGAACAATCATCCAAAGTAATACAACATCTGTAACAACTTACACCTCCCTCTTTGTTCCTATTCACTCTAGTTCTGTCCACAGCCCCTGAGTAACAATTTCATGAACTATGTGTTTATGATTCCTTTATTTGTTGTTATCATTTGCATATGTATGCCTAAACAATATATTGTTTAGTTTTCTTGAAGCTTTATTTAAGGGGTAGTCCTCTGATTATTAGTATTTAATGTCAGCACTATACTAAAAGATTAATTCTTCTTTTTGCAGCTATGGCTCCCTCCTTCCAACGCTGTGTATCTCAACTGATTTATCCATGCTTTGTTAATGGCTAGGCTCTCTTTTTTCACAGTTATGCAGACTGGTGCTAGGTCCACATGTCTCTTGCGCATTTTTTTAAATTTTTTTATAACTTTTTATTTAAATTCCAGTTAGCTAACATACAGTGTAAAGTAGTTTCAGGTATTTTATTTACAATGTAGTGATTCAACACTTACATCCACCATTCAGTTCTCATAAGAAGTGCACTCCTGGGGCGCCTGGGTGGCTCAGTCATTTAAGCATTTGACTTTGGCTCAGATCACAATCTCGTGGTCCATGAGTTCAAGCCCCGCATGTGCTGACAGCTCAGAGCCTGGAGTCTGTTTCAGATTCTGTGTCTCCCTCTCTCTCTGTCCCTCCCCCACTCATGCTCTGTCTCTCTCTGTCTCTCAAAAATAAATAAACATTTAAAAAAATAAAAAAAAAGAGTGCACTCCTCAATCCTCATCCACCCAATGCATCTGCCCTTTGGTAACTATTAGTTTGTTCTCCCAGTGTTTATAGCAGCATTATCTACAGTAGGATATTATAGAAAGTGCTGCTATAAACACTGGTGTGCATGTATACCTTTGAATCAATATTTTTATACTTTTTGGTTAAATACCTAGTAGTGTGATCCTAGGATAGTTCTATTTTTAACTTTTAACAGTATGAGAAATCTCCATACTGTTCTCCAGAGTGGCTGCACCATTTTGCATTCCCATCAACAGTGTAAGAGGGTTCCCCTTTCTAACATCTTCACCAACTCTTGTTGTTTCTTCTGTTGTTGACTTTAGCCATTCTGACTGGTGTGAGGTGGTATCTCATCATGGTTTTGATTTGTATTTCCCCATCTATCCTTTCACTTTCAATCAGTAAGTGTCTTTAAGTCTAAAATGAGTCTCTTGTAGGCAGCATAAACACGTTTTTTTAAAAATCCATCCTGATACCCTATGTCTTTTGATTAGTATGAATGTAGTCCACTTACATTCAAAGTAATTATTGATATGTATATGTATGTAGTGCCATTTGATAACTTATTTTGTCATAGTTTCTGGAGATTTTCTCTGCTTCTTTCCTATATTTGTCACTTTTGGTGTCTCCCTTATACTTAAAATTGTTTGGTCTGGCACATGGTGTGGGCAGGGGTTTGTGCTGGATTTCAGGGAGAGGGGGTGCTCCTGCACTGGGACAGAGGCTAACTGACTGAGAAGACCAGTCCTACAATAGTGCAGGGGGGTGGGTCTTGGTGTAAACAAGTTAGGCTGCCAATATTGGCTTTATGCTGCTTCCAGCGGTTGGAGCTGTGTTTAGGCTGAGGTGTGGGAGAAGGAAATGGCATAAGGCAGTTGGAATGTTCCAGGGGAGGACTCTGTCCTAAAGTCCCCTCAGGAACATGCTACAAGAACAGCAAATAATCTCTTCCCTGTGTGCCACAGGCATTCTTCAGATCCCCGTTTCCCAAGCTGTCTTCCCTGAGTTCTTTGCCTGCCTTCTTTCCAGAAGCAGGACAGCCAAGCCTACTAACCTTTAAAACTCCTGATATTGAGCCTAGCTGTTGGCAAGAACTCAGGATATTTAGCCTTTCCTGTTTTCCAAGTCAATGACTTTGGGAAAATGTTCTCCTAGTGCATTCCCCTACGTGCTTCTCTCTCTCTCTCTCTCTCTCTCTCTCTCTCACCCTTTTCTACATCCCCCCAGGATCTCTTTCTCCCTTAAACCATGTATGACTCCCCTCTTCCTACCTTCTTCAATGTGGTCTCTTCTGTCCCTTTAGCTCTAGAGCTTGTTCTGTCTGTCTTCAGGTGGATTTCTGTGGTATTTAGGATGATTTGTTAGTTATCTAGGTGTGTTCCTGGAACAAAAGTAGCCTAGTGTCTGCCTACTCCACTGCATTCTTCCTCTCCCCAAGCCATTATCCTTAATGAGAATAGATGCAAATGTTTTCAACAAAATGCTAGCAAACAAAATTCAACAGCATATCAAAAGGATCATACATCAGGATCAGGTGGTATTTATCCCTAAGATACAAGCATAATTTCACATGAGCAAATCAATTTACAGAATACACCACATAAACAGGATAAAGGATAAAAACCATATGGTCAACTCAGAATAAATAAAATTCTCAGCAAATAGTATATAGAGGAATGTAACTCAACATAATAAAAGCCATATAGGAGAGGGCCATAGCTAACATCATACTCAACAGTGAAAAGCAGAAATCTTTTCCTTTAAGATCAGGAACAAGACAAGCATATCTTGTCACACCAATTCTATCCAAAATAGTACTGGAATTTCTGGCCAAAGCAGTCGGGCAAGAAAAGATATAAAAGTCATCCACACCATGAAGGAAGAAGTACACTGAACAATTCCACCAAAAATTGTTAGAACTAATGAACGAATGTAGTAAAGTTTCAAGATACAAAATGAATATACACTGAAAATGATGAACTGAAAGACAAATTAAGAAAATAATCTCAATTGCAAAAGCATCAAAAAAAAATGACATCCATAGGTAAATGCATACAGATGGTGATATATATATATATATATATATATATATATATATATAATATTACTCAGCCACAAAAAAGAATGATAGCTTACCATTCGCAACAACATGAATAATCCTAATTGTAGAAAGTAAAATGCTAGGTAAAATAAGTCAGGCAGAATAAGACAAAACCATGATTTCATGCATGTGGAATTTAAAAAATAAGACACAGAAAAAAGAAAGAAAGGAAGGAAGGAAGGAAGGAAGGAAGGAAGGAAGGAAGGAAGGAAGAAAGGAAGAAAGGAAGGAAGAAAGGAAGGGAGGAAGGAAGGAAGGAAGGAAGGAAGAAAGAAAGAAAGAAAGAAAGAAAGAAAGAAAGAAAGAAAGAAAGAAAGACTCTGAAAAACAGAACAAATTGGTGGTTGCCTAGAGGAGGTGGGTGGGAGAGGTGATTGGTAAAATAAACAAAAAGGATTAGGAGTACATATTTGGTGATGAGTAATGAGTAATTTATAGATTCGTTATATTCTACACCTGAAACTAAAATAACACTGAAAACTCTAAGACATTGATGTAAGAAAGTGAAGAGGGGCCCCTGGGTGGCTCAGTCATTTAAGTGTCCGACTTCAGCTCATGTCATGATCTCATGGTTCCTGAGTTTGAGCCCTGCGCCTGGCTCTGTGCTGACAGCTCAGAGCCTGGAGCCTGCTTTGGATCCTGTGTCTTCCTCTCTCTGCCCCTCCTCTGCTTGTTTTTTGTCTCTCTCTCTCTCTCTCTCTCTCTCTCTCTCAAAAATAAATAAACAGAAAATAATTTTAGAAAAAGAAAGTGAAGACGATACAAATAGATATGATATTCTGTTCTCATGGATTGGAAAAATTGATATTGTTAAAATGTCCATACTACCCAAAGGAATCTACAGGTTCAATTCAATCCCTGCATTTTACACAGAAATAGAACAAATGATTCTAAGATTTGTATAAAACAAGAACCTGAGTAGTCAAAGCAATCTTGATAAAGAACAAACTGGAGGTGTCATGCTTCCTGATTTCAAACTATATTACAAAGCTGTGGTAATCAAAACAGTATGGTATTGGCATACCAAAAACACATACACTTATGGAATATAATAGAGTACTCGGAAATAAACTCAATTTATGACAAAGGGTGCAAAAGTATACAAAGGGTAAGGACAGTCTCTTTAATAAATGTGATGGGTAAACAGGACAAACTTCTTTAAAATATAACCTATTGAGAAAGAAAAGGGCTGCTGACAATGTTCATCAGCTTTAGCATCTTCCTTTGTTGTTTTTTCTAAGTGAAATATGTGTTCAGCAGCTAGCTAAAATAGGATATATATGACATTACATACATACATATATACACACAATATAAAGAAAAATATAAATATAAATGCCTGTGAACTCAACTCCCAAATTAAGAGCTAGAATGTTTCTTGTATCGTTGAATATTCCCACAAGGTTCATCTCATATCCTGTCTCCCTACATCTCTTCTCAGATGTCCAGCTCCTTTGAATTTTGTGTTTAACAGTTTTTTTGCTTTCTTTGGTTTTTACCATAGATATGTGTTTCCTCAGACACTATACCGTTTAGTTTTGTTTGTTGGGGTGCTTTCGAAAAATGGAATTATTTTGTGTGCCATCTTCTGCAAGCTGTTTTTCATTTAAAATTGTTCCTGTCACAAATGTTTTCCATTTTGTGAAGATGGCACATATTATCTACCCAATCACTGTCAGAAAAAATTTAAGTTTGGGGTTCTTTACAGTTGCTTCTCATTAACACATTTCAGCTCTAAATGTTTTGCACATGTTTTTGGTACATCTGTGTAAAATCTTCTCCGGAGGTAGGTGTGGAATTTCTGGGTTATAACATATGGATTCTTATGCATTGCACCAAAATAAGAGAATGCATTGCTTACCAAAGAGGCTCAATTTTCCCATCATTGAGATATTTCTGTATTTTTATTACTATTGGAAGGTTGAGAAGGATTTGCCTACCTTTATATCTCAAATATAGAGTACACTTGCAACTTGGTGGCTCTGACCACCCATTTCTGTTTTGAGGACTTTACATGGTGTCAGACCACATTTGCATCGGAAGTTGCTTCCTAAATCATGTCCTTTAATCTCTGCAAGTGCTGCTGGCTCATACTCCTACTGGGGTTCTTAGACACACCCACAGCATTCTCTAGTACAACTGTAACACTACACAAAGAATACTGCTACTAAAACTTTTTTTAGACTTAGGGTTTGTTCTGAATTTAACTATATACCTCCAAGTTCCTATGTTGAAGTTCTAACCCCCATTGTGACTGTATTTGTAGGACCTTCTTTAAGGAGGCAATGAAGGTTGACTGAGGTCAGATAAGTGGGGCCCTGATCCCAGGGGGCTGGTGTACTTAGAAGAAAGGTGTCCTTAGAAGGACTGGTGTCCTTAGAAGAAAGGGTGTCCTTAGAAGAAAGGACTGGTGTCCTTAGAAGAAAGGGAAGAGACACAAGGATGCACACACACACACAGAGGCCATGTCAGGACATAGCAGGAAGATGACCATCTGCAAGCCAAGGAGAGAGGCTTCAGGAGAAGCAAAGCCTAATGGTTCATCGATATTAGACTTCCAGCCTCCAGAAGAGTGAGAGAATAAATTCCTGTTGTTTAAGCCCCAAGTCCATGGTATTTAGTTATGACAACCGTAGCAAAACAACCTCTTGAAACTAAGAGGAATTTCCAAAATACAGCCTGGTTTCCAATAGGTTTTTATTCCAATTCAGTGCCTCAGCTTCTCAATTTCAGTGGTAATGTGCTATTAGTCAAATTTGAAAAGGGCTACAAAGAGCTAACTCCCTATTCCCTTGTCAATGAAGCCCTGAAAATTCTCCTTCTCTTCCTGTTAGCACCATGGCCAGCCTTGGGGAGCTGCTTACCTGGGTGCATTGGCCCAAGAGGAATCTGGCTGGTCTCCACCTGCCCTCCCACAGAGGGTTTACCACCATTCTTGCACCATCACCACTCAACACAGATTGGGTTCCTGTGTAACAGAGCCAGAGTGGCCCCCTGAGACCCTGAATATACTCTGAGTGTTGAGGACACAGGGCTGGGTTCATGTCCCAGGCCTTCCCCTGGGAGCATTGAGAAAGCAGACTTCCCTCACAATGGCTCCTTTCACTGGATTTGACCAGAGAGATATTTTGTGTTCATGAACAGCAAAAGACACTTTCTGCCTTTTGCTTTCTACCAACTTGGGAGGATCAAAAGAAGACTCCCCAAAAGACATGACATCACCTCTTATTTAGGGACATTTTCAAATTTAAGCATACAGTGAAAAATCCCATGAAGTCAGAGATAGGAAAATGAGTGTGCTGAGAAGCAATTTAAACGACTCAAGAAGCCCATAAAAACAAATGTTGACACTGTGCTTCTAGTATCATCAATTGGAGACTAAGAAATTCAGGCTGTCTGGTTGCAAGATGGGAGTTCTGGAGTAGAAATATTTCCTATCTTGAGTAAGGTCTGGGTGGAATTTCCTTTGAGACCACCACATTTGTCTTCATTTCAAAAACCAACATCTGACTGTTATCCTTAGCATCTTCATATTATAGAAAGTGGTGACAGTGGAAATGTTTTCTGCCCTCAGTATTTTCAGAGGCCAGTAGGAAGAAACAGACAATATAAATGTAGCCAAAACATTTAGAATGAGATTACCAAAAGCAAACGCTGCTGTGCAGGGGAGGAATGTGTGTCTCTGGTTAACACTGTGGGAGTGCTAATAGAAGGTGTAGTGTAGGGAATATGGTTAATGGTATTGTAGTAGTGGTTCATGGTGACAGTAGGTAGCTATACTTGTGGTAAGCATAGCAGAACGTATAGTCGTAGACTCATTATGTTGTGTACATGAAGCTAATTTAACATTTTGTGTCATTTATACTTTAATTCAAAAAAAGAGTATCCCAGAACTTCTAATTAAAGAGCAAAATGAGAGAAGACCTGACTGTGGTAATATGTGGAGTACAGATTAAGCCCATCTCCTTCTCTGCTCTCCATGTTTATTGATCCATCAATTAATGCAGGAACTAGAGGCTTCCTGGCTATCCCACAGCAGCTGCCTTTTACTCTCCTCTAGTACCAACTGTGGCTCAGCTCCACAACTGACCAGGCAAGTCACATCCATGGACCTCATTCCTCATGCATAAAATAAAGAACAAGAAAACTGAGTTACTCAAGGATTCCTCCTGCACCAATGTTTTTTGGTTCTGTGACTCCTGTAAGCACAAGATGACAGTTTCCCTGCCCACCTAGATATAAACTTGCAGACGTGCTGACAGCAGGTTGGACTCAGTCAAGGGCTTCAGCTGCCTTTAGGAGATTGAGACTTTACAGTTGGAACATACAGAGCCTCAAGGATTTAACCTGAGATTTCCTCTCAAGTCTTGGGTCCAGAGGCCTGGTTCACACAGAACACCCTCCTTCCTTAGATCAGCTCGAAGTAGACCAGGAACAATGACAACTGTTCCCTTCTGTTACAAGCAGTACCAAGACCCCCAATTTCTTTCTTCCTTCCTCAGTTGTCTATAAAAATGTTGTGTGCATTGTATGCATGATATTAGGTACTTTTACTATTGCAAATGGATTCATGTTGGTATGATCACCAGTCACCAGCTCTAGTGCTTTCATCAGTATTATTTCAGTTACAAGAGCTTTGTCTGCTCAGGCTGCCATAACAAAGTACAACAGTTTGGGTGTCTTAAACACCAGAAGTTGATTTTCTCAAAGTTTGGGGGCTGGAAGTCCTAAATCAATGTGTTTTCAGGGTAGGTTTCTTCTGAGGCCTCTCTCCTTGATTTGCAGAGAACCACATTCTCCCTCTGTTTATGTGATCTTTCCCTGTGTGCCTGCATGCCTGTATCCAGTTTTGCTCTTCTCATAAGGAGTCATATTGGATTAGGGACTGTTCTAAATGCCTCTTCTTAACTTCATTGCTTTTTTGAAGACTTTACTTCCAAACATAGTTATATTGTGAGGCATTGGGGGTTAGGACTTCATCATAGGAATTGGCATGGGAGTGGTGGGGGGGACACAAATCAACCTTGAATGGCCTTAAGTAACTACACCAGTCTGGGGCACTGAGGAACAAACAGGGCTGCTTCCTTGTCACCTTAGGACTTTTTTTTCTTGTGTCAACCAAATCCCTTACCACTTACCTGCTCCCACCTTCCCTCATTGTCTTTTTGCTGTCTTCTTCCCTGGTGTGTGTGTGTGTGTGTGTGTGTGTGTGTGGCTATTTATTTGGAAAACTTTGTACATGTATATAGGAAAAGGCAGTCAAGGATCACAGCCTTAAATTAAAGCCCCTAAGGGTGATGGCAGCAACACTGCTGTAGCTCAGAAGTAACAGAAGCAAGTGAAGGAACAGGAGGAAAATAAACCTCTAATTAGTCTCAAAGAGATAAAAATGACTGCACTATTCCCACACCTAAATCAATGTCTGGCACATAGCAGCCACTCAGTAAATAAAACTCTATGCACAAAATTAGGAGGCTGTAAATAAGGAAAATTCAAAGAACAAGAAAAACCTCTTGGAAGTATGAAATGTGAGAATTGGAGTGAGAAAATCCTCCTGAAGGTAAAAATTAAGTTTAAATCTCCTTGGAAGTGGTCTGAGGTGATCTCTGAAGATAGTTCACTAGTTACTTACCCAGATATCCCTACAAAATCTTGCACATCAAGAGGTTCAAATCTTCGGTTTTACTTAAGGAACACACATGAAACTGCCCAGGCCATCAAGTGTATGCATATCCAAAGGCTACAAAGTGTCTGACGGATGTCATTTTGCAGAAGCAATTTGTGCCATTCTGTCACTACAGTGGTGGAGTTGGTAGGTGTGCACAGGCCAAACAAGAGCATCTGGACACGGGGTCAGTGGTCCATAAATATTGCTGAATTTTTACTCTACATGTTTACAAATGCAGAAAGTAATGCTTAACTTAATGTTTTAGATGTATAAACTCTGGTCACTGAGCACATCCAATGAACAAAGCTCCAGGATGAGGCATAGAACTTATAGGTCTCATGGTCGGATCACCCATACATGAGCTCTCCCTGTCACATTGAGATGATCATTACTGAAATAAGACCAGATTGCTCCTTGTTTTAAAAAAGTTTATTTATCGGGGCACCTGGGTGGCTCAGTTGGTTGAGAATCCGACTTCAGGTTAGATCATGATCTTGTGGTTCATGGGTTTGAGTCCAGCATTGGGCTCACTGCTGTCAGCCTGTCAACACAGAGCCCACTTTAAATCCTCTGTCCCCTTCTCTCTACCCCTCCCCTGTTGGTGCTTTCCCCCAAAATAAATTTAAAAGAATAAAAAAGTTTTTATTTATTTGAGAGAGAGAGAGAGAGAGAGAGAGAGAGAGAGAGAGAGAGAGGGAGGGAGGATGAAAATCCCAAGGAAACTCTGTGCTAACAGCACAGAGCCTGATGCAGGGCTTGAATTCACAAAACATAAGATCATGACTTGAGCTGAACCAAGAGTCAGAGGCTTAATCAACTGGGTCATAGGGTAGTTCTATTTTTAATTTTTTTAGGAACCTCCATACTGTTTTCCAGAGTGGCTGCACCAGTTTGCATTCCCACCAGCAGCACAAAAGAAATCATCTTTCTCCACAGCCTCCAAACACCTGTTTTTTCTTGTGTTCTTAATTTTAGCAATTTTGACAGGTGTAAGGTGGTATCTCATTGTGGTTTTTATTTGTATTTCCCTGATGATGAGTGATGAACATTTTTTCATGTGTCTGTTAGCCATCTGGATGTCTTCTTTGGAGGTGTCTATTCATGTCTTTTGCCCATTTCCTCACTAAATTATTTGTATTTGGGTGTTGAGTTTGATAAGTTCTTTATAGCTTTTAGATACTAACCTTTTATCTGATATGTCATTTGCAAATAACTTCTCCCATTCCATCGGTTGCCCTTTAGTTTTGCTGATTCTTTCCTTCGCTGTGCAGAAGGTTTTACCTTGATGAAGTCCCAATAGTTCATTTTTGCTTTTGTTTACCTTGCCTATTGATGGATTATTGTCTTACATTTAGGTCTTTCATCTATTTTGAGATTATTTTTGTGTATGGTGTAAGAAAGTGGTCCAGGTTCATTTTTCTGCATGTCACTGTCCAGTTTTCACAGCACCATTTGCTGAAGAGATTGTCTGTTTTCCATTGGATATTCTTTCCTGCTTTGTCAAAGATTAGTTGGCCATATGTTTGTGGGTCCATTTCTGGGTTCTCTATTCTGTTCCATTAATCTAAGTGTCTGTCTTGTGCCAAAGAAGACTCTTCCAATTATAGACTAGGAGTAATTGGGTAGCAAGTTCTTTTTAATTTTCTCATGAAATTAACATCTACAACCTAATCAGCATCTACAATTACTTCAATGACCTATTTTTGCAAAGCAAACTACCCCAAAACTTGGTGGCTTAAAACAAGGAACAGTTCACTACATCTTAGAATTTCATGGTTCAGAAACTCAAACAAGGCTGAGCTGCTCCATTCAGCATCAATAACAGTCACAAGGTGTTTAGCTGCAAACACCTGGCATAGAAGGTCCAAGATATCATCATCTCATGTGTATGGTGCCTTGGCCAGCATGACCAGAATACTAAATTCTGAACATCAAGTTATATTCCAAAGCTGTAGTAATCAAGACAGTACTATACTGGCACAAAATTAGATGCATGGATCAGTGGAACAGATTAGAAAACCCAGAAAGAAACCCACAATATATAGTTGATTAATCTTTTCCAAAGCAGGAAAGAATATCCACTGGATAAAGACAGTCTTTTCAACAAACGTGGTTGGGAGAACTGGACAGCAGCATGCAAAAGAATGAAACTGAACCACTTTCTTACACCATCCCCAAAAATGAACTCAAAATGGATTAAAGGCCAAATCCATAAAATCCTAAAACCCTAAGTATCCTAGAAGAAAGCACAGGCAGTAAAGTCTCTGACATTGGCTGTAGCACATTTTTCTATACATATCTTATGAGGCAAAAGAAATAAAAGAAAAAAAAAACTATTGAGACTACATCAAAATAAAAAGCTTGTGCACAATGAAGGAAACTCTCAACAAAGCTAAAAGACAGCCTACTGAATGGGAGATGATACCAACAATTGACATTTCCAGTAAAGGGTCAGTATCCAAGATACATAAGAAACTGAAACAATTTAACACCTCCAAAACAAATAATCCAATTAAAAAATAGGCAGAAGACATGAACAGACATTTCTCCAAAGAAGACATCCAGAAGGCCAACAGACATAGGAAAAGACGCTCAATACCACTGATCACTAGGAAAATGCAAATCAAAACTACAATGAGATATCACCTCACACCTGTCAGAATGGCTAAAATCAAAAACACAAGAAACAAGAAATGTTTGCAAGGATGTTTAGAAAAGGGAACCTTCTTGCACCTTTGGCAGAAGTACAAACTCTTGCAGCTACAATGGAAGACAGAATGGAGATTCTTCAAAAAGTTAAAAATAGAACTACCCTATGATCCAGTAGTTGGACTACTGGGAATTTACCCCCAAAATACAAAAACACTAATTCAAAGAGATACATGCACTCTGTTTCTAGCAGCATTATTTACAAGAGCCAAATAATGGAATCAGACACAAGTGTCCATCACTAGATGAATGGGTAAAGAAGATGTGGTATATATATACAATGGGATATTATTCAGGCTAAAAGAAATTAAATCATCATTTGCAATGACATGGATGGAGTTGAAGAGTTTAATGCTAAGGGAAATAAGTCACTTAGTGAAAGACAAATGGCATATTATATTATTTCACTCGTATGTGGAATTTAAGAAATGAAACAAATGAGAAATGGGAATAAAAGAGAGAGAGAGAGACCAAGAAACAGACTCTTAACTATAGAGAACAAATGGACAGTTACCAGAGGGGAAGTGAGTGGGGGAAAAGGAGAACAAGTGATGGGGATTAAAGAGTACAGTTAACAAGATACACTATGATTCATGTATAGAATTGTTTAATCACTATATTGTACACCTGAAACTAATATAACACTGTATGTTAACTATAATGGTATTAAAATAAAAAGCTTAAAAATAAAAAAAAATAATGGGCGCCTGGGTGGCTCAGTTGGTTAAGCATCCAACTTCGGCTCAGGTCATGATCTTACAGCCCATGAGTTTGAGCCCTGCATCTGGCTCTGTGCTGACAGCTCAGAGCCTGGAACCTGCTTCAGGTTCTATGTCTCCCTCTCTCTCTGACCCTCCCCTACTCATGCTCTGTCTCTCTCTGTCTCTCAAAACTGAATAAACATTAAAATTTTTTTAAAAATAAATAAAAATAAATTAAAAAAATAAAAATAGCTTAAGTTTTAAAAATCTAAGTAAAAATCATTAGACTGACATTGATGTCTTATGATCTTTGATTATTCTAGTCTAAGCCTAACTGTTAAGACTATGTAAATTAAATAGATGTAAGTTAATTTTAGATATAAATTAAATTTTTTAAAAATTTAGGTAAAATTTTAAATCATTTCTGAAATATTTTTGATAAACTCAAACCTTAAAGTTTTGCTGAGTTAGATTAAATAATGATTTAAATTAAATTCATTAAATGTCTAGATCATATACAAAAATATAAAATAATGAAACATTAATTATTAAACATAGGTGCCTCTAATTTTGGCTTCCTTATAAGTGAAAAACTAAAGATTAATGTAAGTCTGATGGTAAATTTTTTGGCACACTGTGTGGAAAGATTGTACTATAAAAAAGCACATGCTTCTAGAAGTTATAAAGTATATAAATTTATAAATTTACCAACCTAAGGAACACTGGTCTAACACAGTTAACTCATGCTTACTACTTAGTTTTCCTAGATATTAAATTTTCTAAAGATTAAGAACTCTAATTAATGTGTGTGGTTAAAGCTACTAAAAATTAAAAAAAAAGAAACAATGAAGGAAAAGTAGGATATGTGCTTTTGGTGAAAAAATGAATATGGACTAGAGAAACACTTTTATTTGAAACAAAAGGAAGTTGTAGAAAGCTTGTAAAAAGGAATCTTTGAAAAAGAATTTTATGCATGATCAGGACAAACAATGGAGTGAATATGTTTTAATACAAAAGTAAACTGGTACAGAATTAGCATTTGGTTTCCGATCTGTTAAAAGAAACATTGTTTCTTTTTTTTAACATTTGATCTACCTTTGGTAATAGGTTGTGAAAGTTTTCTTACCATTTAAGTGGCCTTAGAAAACAAAGATCCTCTGTTTTATGTTATATTTGTATAGGTATATAAATGTTCTATAAGTTATGTGAAATTCCTTGAAATTTGATAGGGCCTAAAGTTATCACTTGTAATTACTCTCTTATGTTCTGAAATTGCTGTCATCAAAACAGAGGCTCACACTAAAAGGACTGAACCACAATATCAGGAAAATACCCCAGCTGACTTACATGCAAAGGCAGACAGCAAAAAAATTATAAAGATTGTGGCACATGTGGGTAAAACCCATTCTGCTGCCATAAAAATGTCCCCTCACTGTGAGATTTTGCCATTCGGATGTCAGGGTAACATGGCAACACTCAACTTCAAATTAGAGAAAATGAGATGGGTAAACAATGGCTGTACATTGAACTGTCAGGGCTTTGGGAAATACAGGACAGCTCTTGATTTCTTCCTGACTCCCTGGTAAACCCCCTTTTTTGTTTGTTTTTTCATTATTAACCCACCATAGTACACATTTAAGATCACTCAAACTATGACTAGACATTCAAGGAGAGACTTGTATAAAATTGTGAAAACAGTCTACCAGCAATGTCTAACTTCTCAGGTCTATTATCCTGGAAAAATTATTTTTCCCCCCAGAGAACTCATAGCTGTTCCCAGTGGAATTTTGCTACACCTACAGCTGCTCATTATTCAATTGTCACCTAGTGTGGGTTATCATTATGTTCTTGTTATTGTATGTGTGTTTTTTTAGTTAGTTGACTGATGCCCTCACAGTGGCAAGGGAACTGTTAGAAAATGTGTTTTCCACTTGGAATATACCTTCCACAATCTCCCAGTGATTGAGACAGCCATTTTGGGGACAAATCATATGAGACTTAACAAAAACCTGCACACTTCTTGGAATCATCACTATCCCTATCACACTCAAGCTTCAAAGAAGATTAAGAAAATGGGATCTTTTCTTAATCCCATTTAGAAATGGGATTAAGAATGTTTAAACTAGCCAAACATTTTAAACTAGCCAAAACATTTAAAACTAGCCAAAATACTGGATGTCTCCACCCTAAGGTATTGATTTTGGCCTTGCTGACTGTTTGCAGTACTCTCTTTGGATAAATTAAACTAACATCACATGACATATCATTGGCAGACCATTGTCTCTTGGTATACAACTTTCTGTTGATTCCTTGTTCTCTCATGCTACTATGACCAACTGTGGCAAAGTCTCCAATGTTTTATGCTCAGTCCTATCATCAATAGGTTAAAGAAATCTTCCCAGGTCCCAATTCAAAGGATCCTGTTGGTCACAATCTAAAGTCTGGTAACTGGGTATTCTAGAAATGTCATCAAAAGAATACAGCTTTTGAATACTTATTGAAAGGGATCTTACCAAGTGCTCCCAACCACTGACACTGGTACAAAATTAGAAGGTGTTGGGCCTTGGGTACACATCTCACAGCTAAAGAAGACTTTACTTGATACCTGGTTCTAGGAAGATGCTAGAGACCTTTAAATCAAATTGATGAGGAAGATATGTAGCTGACATCGAGGTAGACTACATGCCCACAAGACAATAGATAAAGTCTTCATACTTTAATTAAATTTGAAACACTTTCTCCTTTTTCTTTCCTTTATTATTACATAATCTTAGAAATATAATGCCCTCAGCTATATGTCCCCAGACCTTTGCTATGAAGGGGAGTAAATGCCAAAATTTAAAACAATCTTTTATTTTAGACTAAGTGGAAATCTAATTGTGTCCATAACTTTTCTCAAGCATAATAAGACATTTCATTAGTCAATTCCTTTGGATTTACATCATTGAGTTTAAAAGATTAACCAGGCTCAGGAGTTTCTTCCTTTGGCAGGGCCATGTTTCCCTGGCTAAGAGTAATCAGATCCCCATGGCAATCTGATCCAGAATCTTTCCTTAAATCCTAATTATATTGCAGAATCCATTGCTAAGACAATAACTACCCAACAAAGATTCTTAGATTCTCTGGCCAAAGATTTTATTGACAATAAATAGTCTCCGCTTATCTTATAATGGAGCAACAGGTGTCTATACTGTGACCAACACCACCTAGTACATCTGGATTAACATTTCTGGGGAAGCTGAAACATAACTACATAAGATCACTGAGCAAGCCACTTGGCTTTAAAAGATTACTCCTTCAGTGGGGACTTTTTTTTTTTGCCTTACTTGAATTTTATTGTTTGGGTCTTAGGAACCACGGCTTCAGAGTATGCTCTACCCATTAAAAATTATCCTGCTTATAAAAATCATAATAATCATAACACCGCATGCTCTCAAAAGTTCTGCATGTATGTTTACATCAAGTAAAAATGTTACTGTGACTGGACCATCAGAAAAAGAATGTAGAGATGGCTGATTAAAAAATTGTGAACCTGAAGTTCCCAGCTGTGAATATCACAAAGATTAAACAACAACATCACAACATGTGAATACCATGCAAAGGACCAACAAACTGTAAAAACCTCTGAACAGTAGCCGAAAGTGGCACCAATATCTTATAGTTTGATAAAATCTCTAAGTTAAGCTGAAAGTGTGACCAAATTACTGGAATTGTGAAAAAGAAGGCTCACAGGGCCACAGGGCCACAAGGCCATAGCAAGCCACGTAAGTTAAGGCCTCGACTCAGTAAACCAAGACCTAATACGTAACCTAATTACAGTTTCACTCCCCCAGGAATGTCTCCTTTAACCAGTCAACATAGGAACTTCCTAGTTAACACTGGGAATTTACCAGTAGATCCTTTCTCTTCTCCTTAGGAGAGTGATTTTGACTAAAACAGTGGATTCTTGGGTAATGATTTCTTTCTTTTTCCCTTCCTCTCTTCCTTTAAAAAAACATTCCTTTCCTACAGTTCAATGGAGTTCCTTTCTATTTGCTAGATAAGATGCTGTTTAATTCATGAATCAAGCAAGTCAGCTCTTTAACATTTTCAGTTGAATTTGAATCTGTTTTTAAACAGATAATATGCATTGTTTACCCAGGGAAAGATATTACCATGAGTTGAGGGGTGTCTGATGGTAGAAGCTCTTGGGGAAAGCCCCTATCCATTGACACCCCTGACATTCACATGATCCTTCTACAGTTCACAGGGATAAAGTTTGTTCTGCAAACACTCTCTAAAAATGTCTCAAATAGTTAAATTTTCTAAATGTCTCACACCCATCCACCAGCCATCCTGCTCCTCAGCCTTTCAAGTCCACAGGACCCAAAACTGAACATCCAGCTTCTATCACACTTGGACCTACATACAGGTCTGTAATTCTATTTTTAGACCCGCACTCAATCCAAAGTGATTTCTTGCTTACCAGCTTCTGAAAGAAAAGAGATTTGGTGTCAGCGTTCAGCTCTGAATGTGTCCACTGGCAGCACAGGAAATGCTGAGTCTGAAGTGCTTACAGCATGAACACTCCTGTCCACAGACTGACCTTGTGCTGAAACAGGTCCTGTGTGCTGGTGTAGTCACTGCAGGGATTAAAGAGCTGACTGTCACCCAAATGTCTAAACTGTGTGTAAGGAGCTGGCAAAACAGAAATAGTCTCTGGTCTCTGCTCCACCCTCACAGCAGCCTGGCCAATAGAAAAGAAGCAGCTGTCACATACAGAGTCCTATATTTCTAAGAACAGAAAGTGAAATCAAAGTTCTGAGGGCTCCTTTTCCAAGAAACACAGCTGTCTCCAGGAAGTGAAACTGAAAGGCACCATGGACACTGAGTTTGTTTGTTTGTGGCATCATGAGTGACAGGAGGGCACAGAATCCCAGGCAGGAGGCTTCTCAGTGACCCCAAAGAAGACACCCTAACTAGGCCCCAGGCACCAGGCCAGGCAGAATCTGAATCCAGAATCAGAGAACACAGCCTGGGTCCTGGGAAAATGACACTCATGGCTCCCCTGTTAACCTTGACAGCCCATGAGGCGCCTGGGTGACTCAATAGGTTAAGTCTCCGACTTCAGGCTCAGGTCATGATCTCACGTTTGTGGGTTTGAGCCCTGCATCAAGCCCCGCATCGGGCTCTGTGCTGACAGCTCAAAGCCTGGAGCCTGCTTCGGATTCTGTGTCTCCCTGTCTCTCTGCCCACCCCCCTCTCATGCTCTGTCTCTCTCTGTTTCAAAAATAAATAAAACATTAAAAAAAAAAAACACCTTGACAGCCCAAACTCTACATGTAGTGAAGTCTAATAAAGTGTATATCTAGTCCTTATCCCTGGTTCCCGGTACAGAGCTTCAGAAACCCTAGGAATTTCCCAAGTGATAGGAGACGACTTTCTTATGCTAATGAAATTATTGTTGGCAGGTTCCTAGATAGTTTTAGGTCAGTGGCTGGTCATCAGGAAGACCAAGCATGTGAATAGAAGGTGGGGACTTTAGGTCAACTGTACCTCTGGGGAGAAAAAAGAGGGTGGAGATTGAGTTCAATAAAGTGGCCAATAATTTGATCAATTATGTCTTTGTAATGGAAACCTAATAAAAAATCTCTGGAAACAAGGCTCAGAGATTTTTGATGTTTTGCACTGATGCTCTGGGAAGGTGATTTGCCCTGATTTCGCGGGGAGAGGCATGGAAGCTGTGTACTCCCTCCCAGATTCCACCCTATATGTATCCTTTTAAATAAAGCTGTACTTGTCAGTATAAAACTTTCTTGACTTCTGCGAATCATTGTAATCAATTATCAAGGCCAAGGGGGTTATAGAACCCCTCAAATTTGTAGACAGTTGTGCCGGAGACCAGCTCCAGCAGATCCAGAGTTCCCTGAAGGGTGGACAGTGTCACCACGAGAGACAGTGAGAGAGCCTTGAGTTTCTTTCTAATTACCAGGCAGACATCTCTGCTCTGTCTGATTCTCTAGCTTTACTTATGGTGAAAGGTACAAGGAGCAGAAAGAGAAGTAAATGATTTCTCATAGATAATTTTTACAATTTTCCAGGACATGGATTCTGCAGAAGTTACAATTCTAGTAGTAATGATTGTCATAAAAAACTTAGCTACAGGCACTGATGCTATTATATGGGAAGAGCAGGTATTTTTTAAAACCAAGATATACAAAATGTCAGGTATAGCCCTAAGAAAGTGATCTTTAACCAAGAGGCAAACAGCATTGTGTAGTAAAGGTCAGTTTTTTATGAGTAAGAATCATTAGGCTGTTTATAACTCTAAGAGAAAGTTCCCAGAAAAACAAGATTCCCAGGAGACATAATGCCTGCTCTCACAGTCCCAAAGACAATTGATACATTTTATTGCAGTAGTGACTTTTGCAAGGGCGTCCAGGCCTAGAAAGTAGTGAGTTATCAGTTAATTGCTCAGCCAGGAGGAAAATTAAATGTTGCTTGCCTTAGTCGCATTAGGGTGTATCTAGTTTACTCATTTTTCCCTGACCAGGTGCAATCACGCCTCAGGGACAGGCTGCTCCTGATACTAATCAGCAAAGCACTCCAAGGTTTGGTGCCCAAGCAGAAATGAAAGTTACAAGAGGGTAGATTTTGATCCCTGTCTGGGGGCAAGAGACCGTGCAAACTTGCCGTACCCCCACCAGGAATTTTCACTCAACTGGTGAGTTCAGAGAGCTCCCAATACAGTTGGTTGGAGGTCCAAGTGACCTAGTAAATCCACCAATGTACAGCTGGATCTGAAGTGAAGGTAGTCTTCTGAAGGACTGAGCCCTGAAACTTGGAGAGTCTTTGCTTACTCTGGGTGGTTAGTGCAGAAATTAAAAGATAATACCCACTTGTGGTGTAAACTGAATAGGGAGTAACCCTGTGTCCTTGGCAGCCAGATTTTGGTTTTAATTTTTTCATTTATTTGTTGAATAGAAATACAGAAGATAGTTTATAATTCAAGATGTATGCAATAATATGTCCCTCTACACATAATAGCTATTCATCAAGTTTCTCTTGATGATACAATCAAGAGAGATTGTATCATCCTTACAGGTCCATTTAATAAACACATGAGAAAATATGCACTATTTTCTACTTTTTACAAAAATGGCACCATTCCCTACACAATGTCCAGCACCTTGGGTTCTTCATTTGCTATTTGGTAATTGTTGTAGATGAGCAATATTCCATATTTTCACTCTTGTAAACAATGCTGCAATAAACATAGAGGTGCACATATCTTTTTGAATTAGTATTTTTATTTTTTTTAGTTATCTCTCTCAAATTTCCTCCTATGAAAAATATTTTTATTAATGTCTTTTCAAAGAAACATCTCTTCCACTGGCAACTAGTTTAAGAAATAAGAACTATAGTTCATTAAGCTGTCATTTCATTTTTTAAAAAATGTTTACTTATTTTGAGGAGAGACGGGGGGAGCAGGGGAAGAGCAGAGGGACAAGGAGAATCTCAGGCAGGCTCCATGCTCAACACAGAGCCCAAAGTGGGGCTCCATCTCATGATCCCAAGGTCATTACCTGAGCCAAAATCAAGAGTCAGTTGCTTAACCAACTGAGCAACCCAGGTGCCCCAAAGCTGTCATTAAAAAAAAAAAATGAAATGGGACCTGTTATCAGCCTAGTAAACTCTGGTGAGCCCCTGCAAAGAGCAACTCCCTTTTCTAATGTGGAGTTTATCTGCCCCTGCAACACCATATTTTGACTGAAGAATAATCAACATAAAACATTATACTAGATTCAGGTACACAACATATCGATTCAACAATTCTATACATTACTCAAAACTTACCACAATAAGTACAGTCACTATCTGTCACTATACAACATTATTACAGTATTATTGACTGTATTTCCTATGGTGTGCTATTCATCTCTCTGATTTTTTTTACTTTATAACTGGAAGTTCGTGATTCTTAATCTCCTTTATTTATTTTACCTTTCCTACTACCCACCTCCTCTCTGGAAACTACCAGTTTGTTATCTGTATTTCACAGTGTATTTTGTTGTTCTTGTGGAGTTTTTTGTTTGTTTGTTTCCTTAGATTCCACCTATAAGTAATATTATATAATAGTTGCCTTTCTCTTTCTGGCTTAATTTAACTTAGTATAATATCTTCTATTTCCATCCATTTTGTCACAAAATGGCAAGCTATCGTTTTTTATAGGTAATATTCTATTGTGTGTGTGTGTGTGTGTGTGTGTGTGTGTATGGATGTATAGTACACACCCACGTCTTCTATATCTATTCATCTATCAATGCACACTAGGATTGTTTCCATATTTTCATTATTGTAAGCAATGCTGCAATAAACATAGAGGTGCACATGTCTTTTGAATTAGTGTTTAAATGCCAATAGTGGAATTACCAGATCAAAAAGTATTTATATTTTTAATCTTTTGAGGAAACTCCATAAAGTTTTCTACCTGGTTGCACCAATTTACATTCCTGCAACAGTTCATGATCGTTCCCTTCTTTCCACATCTTCACCAACACTTGCTTTTCATCTTTTTGATACTAGCCTTTCTGACTGGCATAAGATGTTATCTCATTATGATTTGAGGAGTAGTAATGTTGAACATCTTATCTATTGGTCATTTGTATGTTTTTGTTTGATTTTTTTTGAGGCGGAAGTAATGTCTATTCAGGTCATCTGCCCGTTTTATATTGGATTTTTATATTGGGTCCTTCCCTGTGCAAAAGCTTTTTTTATATTTATTTTTGAGAGAGACAGAAAGGGAGAGAGAAAGAGAGAGAGAGAGAGAGAGAGAGAGAGAGCGTGCACATGAGCGGGGGAGGGGCAAAGAGAGAGAGGGAAACAGAGGATCTTAAACAGGCTGTGCACAGACAGCAGCGAGCCTCATGCAGGGCACTCACAACCAGGAGATCATGACCTGAGCCAAAGTCTGACACTGAATAAGCTGAGCCACCCAGGCATCCCAAAAGCTTTTTATTTTGTTGTAGTCACAATAATTTACCTTTGCTTTTGTTTGCCCTGCGTGTAGAGACAGGTTCATAAATATGTTGCTAAGGGAGATGTCCAAGAGATTACTGCATATATTTTTAGGAGATTTTTATGCTTATTTATTTATTTTGAGAAACAGAGCGAGCATAAGCAGGGGAGGGACAGAGAGAGAGGTAGACAGAGAATCCCAAGCAGGTTCCATGCTGCCAACACAGAGCCTGATGCCAAGATCGATCTCATGGACATGAGATCATGACCTGAGCTGAAATCAAGAGTAAGAGGCTTAACTAACTGAGCCACCCAGGCACCCCTATTTTTAGAAGTTTTATTGTTTCAGGAATCACATTTAGATCTTTAATCGATTTTGAGTTTATTTTTGTGCATGGTGTTAAAAGTGATACAGTTTCATTCTTTTCATGTCACTGCCCAGTTTTCCTAAAACTGTTTGTTGAAACACTGCTTTTTCCCTTTGCATATTCTTGCCTTAATTGTTGTACATTAATTGACCATATACTTTTGGGTTTATTTTAACACCCCACTTATATCAAATTAAAGAGCATCAGCACAACAAAGGAAATCAACAAAATGAAAAAGCAAGTTACTGAAAGTGAGAAAATATTTGTAAATCATATCTTATAAGAGGTTAATATCCAAAACATATTTTTAAAAATTTCATACAACTCAACCAATAATAAAAATGAAATCTGAATAAAATATATGCAGAGAATCTGGATTTCTCCAAAGACTGATACAGATGGCCTACAAAACGATCCTTAACATCACTACTCTCCAGGAAAGTGCAAATAAACACCACAATGAAAGAGTACCACACATCTTTTAGAATGGCTATTTTCAAAAAGACTAGAAATAATAAGCTTTGACATAGATGTGCAGAAAAAGTAAATCTTGTGCACTGGTGGTGGGAATGTGAATTGATGCAGCCACTATGGAAAATATATGGAGCTTCCTCAAAAAGTAAAAATAGAGCCACCATGTGATCCATGAATTCCCCTTCTGGGTATTCAACCAAAAATGAAAAACACTAAGTTGAAGAGATATATGCACCTCCATGTTTATTGCATCATTATTTACAACAGCTAAGACATGAAAACAACTGAGCGTTAATCAATGGATAAATGGATAAAGAAAATGTGAGATGTATTTCTATAGGTCAATTTCTGTCCTCTCTATTCTGTTCCATTGTTGTGTATATCTATCCTTTCCTCAATACCACAATGTCGGAATTATGGAAAAATTTTAGTAAGTAGTAGAAATAATTAAGAATAGGGTGTGAGCCTTCAAAATTTATTTCTTTTAAAATTGTTTTGTCTCTTCTGTGTTTTTTTTTTTTTTTTTGCCTTCCCTATATAATTTTAGAATTAGCTTGTCTATATCTATGATCAAAGCTTGCTGGGATTTTGATTGGGATTGTTTAGAATTATAAATATAATTGGAAAAAATTGACCTCATCACATTATAGAGGCTTTCACTTATAAACACAATTGGAATGTCCTTGTATTTGAATCTTCTTTAATTTCTTTCATCAGTGTTTTTAGTTTTCAGTGTAGAGTTCCTCTTCTTATTTTGTTGTTTATACAACAAAATATTTTATTGATTTAGTGCTGTTATAATTTTTTTAATGAATTTCAAATTCCTATTTTTCATCACTGGAATTCAGGAATACATTTGTAATATGACCTTATATTTTGTGACATTTCCACTCACTTATTTGTTTAGGGGCTTTCTGTGGATTTATTGGGATTTTTTAATGTGAAAAATTATGTCTTCTGTAAACAGAGATAATTCTATTTCTTCTGTTCTAGTAAATATCCCTTTCAAAATTCTTAACTAATTGCACAAGCTAGGACTTCAAGTAGCATGTATTATAGAGTGGTGAAAGAGGATATCCTTGTCTTGTTCTTTATGTTTGGGGAAAGCATTTGTCTTTTGTGATTAAGAATGATATTAACTGAACCTTCTTTTATTTGTTAATATGAATGGTATTTAATTAAGGAAGTTCTATTCCTAGTTTGATGAATTTATTTTTATGGTAAATGGATGGTAAGTATCATGAAGTGTTTTCCTGCATCTATTGAAATTGTCACAGGTTTTTTCTTACTGCATCTGCTAACCCCATGAATTATAGTAGTTGATTTTTTTCAGTGTTCAAAGAACTTTGCATTCTTGGAGACAATTTCACTTGGTTGTGATGTATCATCTTTTCATATTTCTATAATTGCATTGCTAACAGTTTGTTGAGTATTATTATTGGGGTTGCTTCTTTAGTCTTCTGTTGTAATTGTGTTTTATTTCTTTGGTTTGGTATGGAGTATATTGGCCTCATGAAATGAGCTGGAAGGAGTGCCTTTCTCTACTGGAAGAGCTTGTGTAGAACTAACATTATTTCTTCCTTAAATGTTTGCTATAATTTACTAGTGAAAAAATATGGGCCTGGAATTTTCAATTTTCTTTCTTTCTTTCTTTCTTTCTTTCTTTCTTGCTTGCTTTCTTACTTTCTTACTTTCTTGCTTTTTCTTTCCTCTTCCCTCATTCCTTCTTTCCTTCCTTCCTTTCCATCATACTTAGGATAAATTCTGTAGCAAATACCATGACCTCTAGTGTCCTACATCACATGGTTCCTGATTACTTTTAAGCTTTTTTTCCTACCACTCTCCCATTGGTCACTCTACTGCACCCCAGAGGCCCATAAGTTAGTCAATGGACATGGTAAGCTCTTGCATTTTTCATGCCTTTAGCATTTGCCATCCCTCACGTGGGACACTCTTCCTGTACATATTCACACTTTGTGCCTGCTCAACTGTCAGGTCTTCAGAGAGGCTTTTCCTGACCACCAATTTGAAATATACTTCTTTGCCATGTACAGTTAGTTCCTTATTCTTCTTAACACCAGCACCACCTGACTCTGTGTCAGCTTTTAATTTCTCCCCTATTTTTTGTATTTCTCCACTAAGAAGTAAAGTTTAGTGTGGACAGGGACTCGGTTCCTTTTATTCCCTACACTATCCTTAGGGCTCATTTCAAGGTATTCAGGCAATGGCTGAGGGCTGCTGAAGGAGCCCTAGATCTTCACATGTTGTAACTATTCAATAAATGCCAAATGAACAAGTGAAAAAGTAAATGAGTGAAGAGGACTGGATCATGAACCAAGGTCCTTGAACAAAACAATCTCACCATACTCCCATTAGTAAGCTTTCTATTCTTTATTTGGTAGGTGTTCTTCTTACCTTTCCATAGATTAGCACACTCTTAGGTTTTTTGTTTTGTTTTGATCGCTAAATTCTTATTGCTTATAGATGGGTAAAGTATCTAAACTGTGCAGCATCTAGGCTGAGGTCAAAGTATCACAAAACACTGTGATCCAGATGGGCAATGTGAAATGTGGATAGGAGTATAACTGGGACTTTGGTTAGGACACCCAAAGAAAAACACAGGAAAAGCAAGTGATAAAAATAGAGTCTGGATATGAGGAACTAAAGAAAATCCTAAAATAGTCCTAAAATCCTAAAATTGGAACCACAAAAGGCCCTAAATAACAAAAGCAAACTTTATAAAAAAGAGAAGAAACCTGGAAATATCACAATTCCAGATTTCAAGATAAACTAGAAAGCATGATAATCAAAACAATATGATACAGGCACAAAAATAGACACAAGATCAATGGAATAGAATAGAGAACACAGAAATAAACTCACAATTATATGGTCTATTTATCTGTGCAATGGGAAAAAGACAGTCTCTTCAATAAATGGTGTTGAGAAAGTTGGTTAGCTCCATGCAAATGAATGAAACTGTACCACCATCTCACATCATACACAAAAATAAACTCAAAATGTATTAAAGACATAAATTTAAGAACCTGAAACCATAAAATTCCTAGAATAAAGCTCAGACAGTAAGCTGACATCGGCCATAGCAACATTTTTTTTGATTGGTCTCCTGAGGCAAAAGAAACTAAAGCAAAAAACAAAACAAAACAAAAAAAAACTACTGAGACTACATCAAAATAAAAAGCTTCTGCACAGCAAAGGAAATAGTCAACAAGACTAAAAGCAACCTACTTAATGAGAGAAGATATTTCCAAGCGACATATATGATAAAGGGTTAGTATCTAAAATATATAAAGAAGTTATAAAACTGAATTCCCAAAAACAAATAATCCAATTTAAAAAATGGGCAGAAGACATGAATAGCTATTTCTCCAAAGAAAACATCCAGATGGCCTACAGACACATGAAAAGATTCTCCACATCACTCATCATCAGAGACACATGAGTTGAAGATATAATGAGATTTCACTTCACACCAGTCAGAATGGCTAAAGTAAAATAAAATAAATAAAAATAAAATAAAACATTGATGAGGATGTGGAGAAAAAGGAGCCCTAGTACACTCATGGTGGGAATGGAAACTGATGCAGCAACTCTAGAAAACAGTATGGAGTTTCCTCAAATGGTTAACACATAACTACACAATGATTGTAATTGTACTACTGGGTATTTACCGAAGAAATACAAAAACACTAATTCAAAGGGATGCATGCACCCCCATGTTTATAGCAGTATTATTTACAAGAGCCAGATATGAAGTAGCCCAAGTGTCCACTGATAGATGAATGGATACAGAAGAGTGGTATATATACACAATGGAATATTATTCATCCACAAAAAAAGAATGAAGTCTTGCCATTTACAATTATATAGATGGAGATACAGAGTATAATGCTAAGTGAAATAAGCCAGTCACAGAAAGACAAATGCCATGTAAGTTCACTCATATGCAGAATTAAAAAAAAAAACAAAAATTAGTCAAGGTGGAAAAAAAAGTGAGAGACATAAGCCAACAGCAACAACAAAAAAAGGACTCAACAATAAAGAATAAACTGATTGTTACCTCTGGGGAGGTGGGTAGGGAGATGAGTGACTAGGTGATGGGGATTAAGAAGTGTACTTTTCATAATGAGCACTGGGTGATGTATAGAAGTGTTGATTCACTGTACTGTACACCTGAAACTAATGTAATAATGTATGTTAACTATACTGGAATTAAAATAATAATAATAATAATAATAAATCTAGATTATCTTTGGCCCATATTTAATAAGAACAATAGTTTACTACAGATGATATATGCATACTTTTTTTGCTACAAGAATAACTTGGACAGAATGACCTTATGGTCACTGAATGCAAATACTACTTAACTAATTTTTCTTAATGCACTGAGATAACTTGGACTGCACTTTGAATTCTCAAAGAGGTTGTGTATTACAAGTTTATTCCACCTGAATGTTCTTTTAAAATAAATATTTTTATGCTTTCAATCTTTATATTGAACTATGATTGGATTAAAGAGGTTTTAGGATTATGGGTTATTAATTCCATACAAAGTAACACTGTTTGTTTTGACTCCAGGAACCTTGATCTTGTTCAAACTTTTTCCAGCAAATATCGCTGAAGGTGCATATCACCAGTTCCACCTAAACTAAAAATCCTATTTATTCCCACTGATACACATCCCTGGCATCAAGTGTGCAGGTCTCCTTACCTCTTTCCCCTGAAATTCCATTTTCTTCCTCCACTCTGGGGAGATTCAGGATAGCGAGTCTTCCCACCTTCCTCTCCTATTCTGAACACTGAAAGGTTTCAGGGAGGGGAGTATCATCTGGTGGCATGTGAGGGCTGTAACTGAAAAAAAAATTTGTGTTTGGTACTTCTGATGTTCGGGGGTGCCATAGGCTCTGGAACATAGATATTTAAAAAGTTACAAATCTGAGGCTGTCTTCTCAGATGTGTGAAGCAGTTTGAGTTACTATATGTTCCATTACTGAATTTAATGTCTATTCTGAATCCATATTCCATAAAGGAATTCTGGGTAATCTCAGCTATATCAGGGGTTCCCTTTTCCTAACCATCAGGATTGGATCTAAGTTTTCAGAGACAATATAATGTTGTGATGTTGGCCAGGCTGATCTCCAGGTGGTGTTACCTGTCCATGCCTGAGTCTGTCAATATTTTCATTCTTGTGTCAGATGCTGGCCACAGACCACATAAGATACAGTCCATCACCACTCATTTCAGAATGAAAGTCTCTGTCTCAGCTACTAATTTACTTCCTTGGAAGGCACATCAGCAATTTGGCTGTCTTCGAAGACACTCTGGAACCTTGAAGAACAAGACAATCCTAGGCTTTCTTATGTGTTGCACAGTATCTTCCTTTCATGCCATGGTACACTCCAAAACTCACAAACACTGTGGAGAATGTTATTATTTTCCCTTTTAAGCTGGACTTAGAAGGAGATTGCAGACTTGGGCATGAGCTTTTTCTCAGGGAGTCACCCATGTCCATGCTCTCAAAAGATTAGTTAGGTGCTCAAGAGCTCATAATTGCCTACTTGATAACTATTACAAACTCATGTGACACAAAGTTTGTTCTGATTGGGGATACAAGCCAAAGCTCCATGGGCCAGTCTGGGTTATCATGAAAGGCTTTCATGAAGGAAATGAGTTCTAAGTGAGGTTTGAAGGATGGATTGGAATGAGTTGGGCAAATGGAAGAGGGAAAGTCTTCCAGGTCAAAAGATCATGAACAAAGACACAAAAGAAAGAGGCATCTAGGAGCACTTGGGTGGCTCAGTTGGTTAAACGTCTGACTTCAGCTTAGGTCATGATCTCATGGTTTGTGAGTTCGAGCCCCGTGTCAGGCTCTGTGCTGAAAGCTCAGAGTCTGGAGCCTGCTTCGGATTCTGTGTCTCCCTCTCTCTCTGTACTTCCCCACCTCACTCTCTCTCTCTCTCTCTCTCTCTCTCTCTCTGTCTGTCTCAAAAATAAATAAACATTTTAATTTTACAAAGTATGAGGCATCTAGGCACATCTGGAGAACTGCAAATAGGCCTGTTGTTGGAACTATGACCCCAAATTCAGAAGTAGTAGAAAATGAAGGGAGGGGCCTACTAACTGATTTTTGGATAATCCATTGAGCTAAAAGGACTGTGCCATCTAGGGGGCACTATGTAGGGGACTGAAGCTTATAAGGTGACCACAGAATTTGTCATCCAAAAGACGATACTGTGAAAAGAAAAAAACTGGGACCATTCCAGCCCTACCAGAATGTTGGTCACTCTTCCCAGATGAGGGTTATTTAAGCCAGTCTGTGGCTGTTATGGGAAATGGGTTGCAGGGATGTGAGGTGGCAAGGAACTGTAACAGTCCGGGTGAGAAATTGTGCTCAGGGGAGGAATATGAAACATGTTGAACTAACAGGGCTTAGATACTTTTTGGTGTCGTAAAAAGAAAGAGAGGGAGACATCTAAGTCATTGTCTTGATACTTTTATCAATGAATTATCTGTGGTAGGGCTGATAAGGAAGGGGAAGTTTTGGGAGCTGAGAATATATGGACAGTGATGAGTGGTTTAGCTCAGAGCAACGGGATACTCATACCTAATTCAAGTATATGTCTGAAAAAGTGTATGAAATGAACAAAGTAGGTGCTTAACATTGCTTTATGCTTATGCAATAACTGTTCAGAATTACCATTTGGGTCAGTCCTTTGACATTTGCTGTACTAATATCTTTGGCATACACTTGCTTTGCTGTTATTTTCAATATAGTCCAGAGCTGACTATGTCTTTCCTTTCCAGATCCACTCTGTCCATCTCTACCCTGTTAGGCATCCTAACTGCCTAATCTGCATGGACCATGACTGAGGAGCCTCTTGCCCTCTTGATGCTATTGGGATTTGGCCAATGGACAGCACTGGAAGAAGACTGAAGGAAAGAAAAATGGTGACAGGGTTTGATCTTCTCTGGTCTGCTAGATGGCCACCCACTTTTGCGGCCAAAGCTGTCAGACACCCAAGTGTATATAGATACCATCTTCAGAGGCCAACAACCTACACCTCTTCTTGCTCTTTCAGGTCTTATGGGAGTCACTCCCCTACTGTTGTTTGCTCTGAAGTCAACACGTTCTCTTGGTGGTCTTTCTCCATCATACCCATACCTTTGAAAACACTCTCCTCAACAAAGTAGGAATAAACAGAACATACTTCAACATCATAAAGGCCATATTCAAAAGACCCACAGATAATATCCTCAATGGGGAAAGGCTATAGTCAGGAACAAGAGAAGGATGTCCACTGTCACCATTACTATTTAAGATAGTACTGGAAGTCTTAGCCTCAGCAAACAGACAACAAATAGAAATAAAGGACTTCCAAATTGGAGAGGAAGAAGTTTAACTTTCATTATTTGTGATGACATGATACTCTATGTCGAAACCCTGAAAGACTTCACAAAAAAATTAATACACCAATTCAGCAAAGTTGCAGAACATAAAATCAACGTGCAGAAATCTGTAACACTTCTATACACCAATAGCAAAGTAGCAGAAAAAAAAATCAAGGAACTGATCCCATTTGGACTTGCACCAAAAACAACGATACCTGGGAATAAACATAGCTAAAGAGGTAAAAGATTTATATTCTGAAAATCATAGAACACTTGTGAAAGAAATTGAAGAGGACAAAAAGAAATGGAAAAGCATTCCATGCTCAATCATTGGATAACAAACGTTGTTATAATGTCACCCAAAACAACCTACATATTTAATGCAATCTGTATCAAAATACCGCTAGTATTTTTCAGAGAGCTAGAACAAACAATTTGTATGTAACCACAAAAGAGCCCAAATAGCCAAAACAATCCTGAAAAAGAAATCCCAAACTGGAAACATCACTATTATGTATTTCAAGCTATCTTAAAAAAGCTGTAGTCATCAAGACAGTATGATGCTTGTACAAACACAGACACATAGATCAATGGATCATAATAAAAAACCCAGAAATGGACCCCCAACTATATGGCCAACTCATCTTGGACAAAGCAGGAAAGGATATTCATTGGAAAAAGTCTCTTCAACAAATGCTGTTGAGAGAACTGGAGGGTAACATGCAGAAAAATGAAACTGGACTACTTTCTTTCATCATGCACACAAATAAATTGAAAATGGATGAAAGACCTAAATATGAGACAGGAAACCATCAAAATCCTAGAGAAGACCACAGGCAGAAGCCTCTCTGATCTCAGCCAGAGCAACTTCTTACTAGACAGGATATTGAAGGCAAAGGTAAAAAAAGCAAACATGAACTACTGGGACTTCATCAAGATAAAAAGCTTCTCCACAGTGAAGGAAACAATCAACAAACTAAAATCCAGCCTATAGGATGGAAGAGATATTTGCAAACAACATATCTGATAAGGGGTTAGTATTCAAAATCTATAAAGAACTTATAACATTCAACACCCAAAAAAAGCAAATAATCTAGTTAAGAAATGGGCAGAGGACATAAATGGACACGTTTACAAAGAAGACATCCAGATGGCCAACAGTTACATGAGAAGATGCTCATCATCACTCATCATCAGGGAAATACAAACCATGATGAGATACCACCTCACACCTGTCATAATAGCTAAAATTAACTACACAAGAAACAACAGATGTTGGTGAGGATATGGAGATAGGGGAACCCTCTTGCACTGTTGGTGGGGGAATGAAAACTATAGTAGTCACTTTGGAGAACACTATGGAGGTTTCTCAAGAGGCTAAAAATAGAACTACCCTTGGATATAGCAATTGCACTATTAGGTATTTGGTAAATCCTTTGGGTCAAAGGATACAAAAGTACATATTCAAAGGGGTACGTGTGCCCCAATGTTTATAGCAGCATTGTCAACAATAGGCAAACAATGTAGAGAGCCCAAATGTCTGTTGACTGATGATGAAGAAAGAAGGTGTTTTGTATATATAGAATGGAATATTAATCAGCCATCAAGAAGAACAAAAAGAATGAAATATTGCCATTTGCAATGACATGGATGGAGCTAGAATAAATTCTGCTAAGTGAAATAAGTCAATCAGTGAAAGACAAATATCATACGATTTCACTCATGTGGAATTTAAAAAACAAAACAAATGAACACATGGGAAGAGGAGGGTGAAAAGAAGAGAGGGAAACAAACACAAGAGACTCTTAATGATAGAGAATAAACTATGGGTTGATGAGGGAGGTGGGTTGGAAATGGGCTAGATGGGCGACGGTACTAAGGAGGGCACTTGTGAAAGCACTGAGTGTTGTTTGTAAGTGATGAATCACTGAATTTTACTCCTGAAATAAATATTGCACTGTATGTTAGCAAACTAATATTAAATTTTTTAAAAAAGGAAAAAGAAGAAAAAACTAAAATTAATACATAAAAAGTGCATTTTCTTTCCTCTCAGGACATTTCTTTATAAAAAAATTTGTTATCTTTCAACAATAAGTGCATACTTAAGGAATGCCTGTGTCTTTTCAATTTGAACCTCTAAGTTACCACAAACTTTCCAAATAATGTCCTACCGATTTTAAGTCAGCATTTATGTTTGTACTTGATTGTTTATCACTGTTGCTGTTGCTATTATAAGTATGTAAGCTCTTTTGTGAATGTAAGTATCTCTTGTAGGCTGAGCCCTACAGTGAGACTGCAAGCATTTTATAGGGAAAGATTGGGAAAGAATTTTCTGGGATTACCTAGAGGACTCTCTTCCTCATGCTACACACATAGTGATATTGGCTGAGGGGTTTCACAATTCACAAGTAATGAGTATATACTTACTAATTTTCCATAAAAAAACCACTACTTTGATGCACATGAATAAAAAATTTTAAAATTCAAGGCCAGTTCTTTGACTGAGAAGAGATACCCTGAGAACTCCATGGGGCCCTTCTATTCCATGAAACGCTCCTATCAGACCAGCCTATGGGGCCATGTGAAGGGCTGGAGACCTATGCTCAAACCCACCTGCCCTGGTTCTGCCCCAGAATGCCCACTGGCCTCATAGTGGTATAAGTTTCACACCCATCTGTAGGCCTCGTGATGCAACTTCATGCTCTTCTCCTTGGGGCAACCAAACTAGCTTCCCCTGGGGTGGGTGCTGCTTGATTCATTGCTCCCCAGTCTTCCCTGGCTACAACCAGCTCCAAGACCTAGACTCACGTTCCCTATGGAAGTAATGGGCCAAGACACAAGCTCCATCCAAGGCAATGTGAAGCTTTTCACATTGAAAACTGCCCAGTATTCTTCTCTGTGCACCATGGGAGCCACGTTACCTACTTCACAGAGCTCCAGTGAGGGTTTCATGGTGTGATCCAGTTGAAGCTTTCTCGGCAGGGTTCCTAGCACCTCTCAGTGAATCCTCTCTTGTCATAGTAGGATCTCTGAGGAAGACGGTCCTCTGTTTCTTCTTACTCCCTCCAACTCTTACTATAGTGTATGATGGTACTATGTGAGTCTGTCTGGACTCGGTGTTTTGCATGTATTTTCTTAATTAATCTTCTCCAAGATCTATTAGTTAAGCAATATTGTTATTCCTGGTTACAGATGAAAAAACACATTTGTCTTTCATATGAGAAACAAGCCTCAAATCCAAGATTTAAACCCTTAATGTGATTCTCTGATTCTCTCTAGATAGGAGAGGAAAATCCTACATAATACTAAACATCCAGTACCACAGGTTAAGGCATTGCTAGATTCTGAGATGCTTCCCTTGGGGATGGGGGTCCACTTATTGCTATCAACTGCCATTGACCCGTCCCTGAATATACCCTTCCTAATTTGGGAGGAGAATGGATATCACAGGTCTCTCTAAGCTCCCATCCTCACTACATATTAAAGAAAATTCACTTATTTCCAAGTCTGAGGAAAAATTCCACTGTGTTCCCAGTTCTCAGAAACCTTTTCTGGGAACTTAACACCCAAAGGGAGATAGAAATGTTTAATAAAATGATTAATGTATTCTGGGAGTTCAGAGGGAAAGAAGTTAATGGGAATATGACGTGATCACCGTCCCATTTGCTTGGGACCAGAATCTCCTGAAGCCTGTGCCTATAAAGTCTTCAGGGTCCTATACTATGGGCCCCTGTGACACAATAGAGGTACAATAGGTCAGCAAGGATGGTGCCACCTCCTACGGGGAGTGGAGGTGCCCTGAGGTTGGTGAAGGAGTGAATAACTTGGTGATGGGCAGAACACACATAACCAAAGTAGGTTAGAAGTCAGAAAGATGGAACCTTGGGCTGGCTCAGACTAGTGGAGTTTTCTGGAATGGGAGAGGTAGCCAGTGGAAGGGATTTCTGTGGTGTCTGGATTACCATCTTCTCCTCAGGCTCAATTCTGATTCTCCTCACCTTTACCTCTTATCCACCAAACTGAAATTCAGTGTTTGCCACATTTGAGGACACTGCATACTCTGCTCACATGGGCAGTAGTGGAGGATGAGGAAGGAAGGGTCAGGATTAGTGGAGGAAATAGGAAAGGCTGTAAGGCCTCTTTTATCTCAATTTCCTAAGAGTATGCTTCCATTGCCATTGCACCAAAATCTTATTTAAGACCTCTCTTGTCGTTTCCTCCAAAAACCTGGTTTCTTGTTTGTGGGGGACAAGGAGGTTCCTAGAGGCCTCATGTGTCATCCTGGTTCCATGAAGATAATCTCCTGGGTGAGTTACTCGCTCACCGACTTGGTTGTGTAAAGAGGTTTCTTCTGCCCCTGACCATGCTATGGATTCTTCTGGCATCTAAGCTTGTCCCTAGTATGGTCTGGGAAAGGATCAATGTTCTTATCAGCAGTCCCTTGTGGCCAGGCCAGCCAGAAAAGACACGAACAGGACAGGACCCCTTGAATCCTTCCTCTGATTTGTCTAAATCCCATCATCACCTCCACATACATCGATATCACCCTGACTTCTCTATTAGGTCGCTGAAAAAAAGTCAGTCTCCTCAATAGGAGTAGAAGTCAATAGGTAGTATAAGTCACTGATAATTGGCTTGTCTGCTTGTAAACTGCATACCTGACATTGATGCCAAGATATCCCTTCCAAGACATCAAGTTAAAATAAACATGTTACCAACTACACAACTGGATAAAGAGCCTAGTCACTCCACCCATGATATTCTTTTCTTTGAAAGCACTGAATGTCCTAGCTAACTGACCACCTGAGTCACTTTGCTTTTCCCTTCCCATGTTTTAATTACCATTCTTTTTAAAATTTTTTTTTAATGTTTATTTATTTTTGAGAGACAGAGAGAGACAGAGAAAGAGCAGGGAAGGGGCAGAGAGAGAGAGGGAGACACAGAAGCCGAAGCAGGCTCCAGTCTCCTAGCTGTCAGCCCAGAGCCTGATGTGGGGCTCAAACCCACAGACCACTAGTTCATGACCTGAGCTGAGACGGACACTCAACCAACTGAGCTGCTCAGATGCCCCTAATTACCACTCTTATGTTTTAAGTGCACCAAAAGAGAGTGAATCCCCAAACCCTAGACATCCCGCTTTTAGCACCAATAAATATAGAATCACAAGTCCTCATCTCTCAGCCTCACTGTGTGTCCCTATGCATGCCTTGTACCCTCCATTACCTGTGAGTAATGAAACTTATTTTTCAAAGTTCTTTGATGGTTTTTGATGTGGTATGTCTTGCAATCATAATAAGGAACACAAGGGCCAAACCAACCACAGGATTAGCTCTGGCCTGGGAAAATGTCTATGCTGGCTAGCCACAAATATTAGGGGCCCAAGTGAGTGACTGAGTCATCTCCAGACACTAACACCGCTATCAATAGGCTGAGACTAACACAAAAGAAGGGGTTAGAGTTCCAGAAAGTATTGCTCCATTTCATGTGAAATGATTGGTATAAAAGTATGAATTCATGCCTTGGCACTTTTAACCAAATAATTGCACTAGATTCCTTGCCCAGTGACCCTAGCTGCCAGCAGATACTTGGCACATTTTTCTTAGATGAATGAAGCACAACATACTTTATGTATATCCTTAACTTACTGCTGACAAACAAATTGATTTTTCATTCTAAAATCTATTACCTGAAGTGCTAAAGCAAGCTCCTCCACATCCCTGAGGATAGCAAGTAGTGGCTAGGACAGAATATGAGGACCCTGAGGTGGGTGTGGGATGTCAGCACAACCCTACACATTTTCACATCATTTACGTGACCATGTCTGGCCCATCCATGGACTTTGCACCTGCATGCTCACCTGAGCATCTGTGTTGGGTCCTGTTAAAGAGGGTGCTGAGACCTCACAGTCCCCACTTCCTGCCCCCCACTTCCTGCTCTTCTGTTCATACCTTGCATCCTGGTGCTCTTCAGACATTCATACAGCACCTGACCAAGCCCTAGTCCCCAGTGCCTTCCAGTGCATTACTGCATGCATGTTTCCCCACCAGGCCAGTTTGGGGCTAAGAAACTTTATGAGAAGTTTCAGGGTCTTCCAGGAGTGGCCAGTGTGCAAGTGTTTGTGTACGTGAGCCTCCAGGACACTGAGGCTAGAACACTAACCCAGAGGCTTGAGAGAAACCATTAAAGATGAACCTGGGATGCAAGTGGCCCTCCATTATCCTTTCTTTGCAGACCCTCCTCATGTTATTCCTCTGGTATCCCTCTCTGAAGAGTAGTTGAAGGTCCCTTTCAGAAAGGGACATAGGCCCTTATGGAGGGAGCCCATGGAGCAGGTTCAACTAGGGAGGGCAGGGGTGCTTAGATGGGGAAACAACTGTGAGCAAGTCTTACAAAGTCTTCTCATTGAGACCAGCAGTAAGAGATGCATTTCTTACTTTCACACAAAAACTAAGTACACACTGGACATACACACACACACACACTACACACTACACACACACACACACACACACACACACCACTCATTGGAAACAGTGTTTCAACACACAATTGGTGTTTGTTCCACTCTCATTTGTTCTAATCAGTTAACTTCTTCAAAAATGCTGATCATATTCATAAAACACATTTCACTACCTAAGACACAGAATGAAGACACTTGTTAGTGGATTTCCCATGCAGGGTGATATGCAGGTCACACCTTGCCTAATTATCCCGAGCACCAACCAGAGAGACTCACAGAGAAGTGAGACCCACATTGTACCATATGTGGAGCCTAAAGAAACAAGGACTTTTGTCAGCACAAAACCCAATGTGGGTCAAAGCCCCAGGTGTTATTCATCTGATTATCATAGGGACAGGCTAAGGAGAAATCAATATCCTGACTTATTCCAGGAAAGTGTAACAAACCTCACGTGCTCAATGTGCATGGTGCTGAATAGGCCAGAGCTAACCTGGGAAGACGATGAGGCACATTGCTTCCACACTGGAGAGCTGGATGGGTTTGGAGCAGACAAGAAGATTGCATTCTGAGTTCAGTCCCTGCAGAATGTCAGAAAGGGTCCCCGCTGCAAATACTAAAATGGATGAGTCAGTCCGGAAGCTCTCCTGCCCTGGCGTCAGGCTCTACCTTTCACGTGTTTGTGCTACCAGGGCTGTTAGGCAAGTTGGGTTGTACCCCTCTCACCTGCTCCAGAAAGCAGCCGTTTACCACATAAGGGCAGATGCTATTGTCTTCTTATACAGTTACCCCTCCCTGGGAAAATGTTCAGTCCCTCTGGGACTGTCTGAAACTGGTTATAGGTCCCAGCTGCTCCAGGAGAAAGAAAGAAATGTATTGGGTTGGGGTTGAACTAGGAAGAGCCTAGTGAGATGGAGGGCAGAGGAGCGGGAAGGACAGTGCAATTTTGTAGAGTGTTCTACACTAGCACCACTCCTGCTCAGAGTTCAATCAGTCTAAATAAAGCAGTCAGAAAGGCCCTAGCTCCGGCAGGAAGGAACTCAGATATGGCCAGTTTCAGTACTATTCCTGGAAATCACTCTGGTTCTCAGAAAGCTGATGCCCCAGGTTCACTTCTAATCTGGAGGGCAGGGAAAATGCAGGATCTGCATGAATGCCATACTGGGCCCAGACCACTAATAAGTCCACATTCAGCCTCTGTGTGGGTAGCCCCTCTAATAGGTGCACACACTGCCCATAAAATCGTTTCCTGTGGTTGCCCAACATGTCTACCTCAGGGGCTCACTGACTCCCACCTGCTGAGATCAGAGTGCAGATGCTACATCCACTCTGGAGTTTTCTTTCCGACCCTAGCTGTGACCTCACCTGGTGTCAATGCACCTGCCCCAACCAGGTAAATACTTGAGTCCCAGCATGGTCACTACTGATTGGATGACTCTGGACAGCTGCTTAACCTCTCAGTGATGGTCATGCTCTCATTCTCATGTGGGAGCAGAAGGGGAAAAAAAAAACCTCTATGTTTGCAGTCAGGAAACACAGGGAGGGGTCTTGTGACTGTAACAGGGTGATAGATAGGGTCTGCTTTACAAAGTGTCTGCCAAGATTGCTAATGTCCACAACAAGGTATAAAACTCTTATGCAACCAAGAGACTGTGAAAATGGCATCACAACACTTGATGTTAGCTGTCAGAAAAGTACAGCTAACAAGCTGAGGAGAAAAGAAGGCAAGCCTTTGCAAGAGATGTGTTTTCCCTTTAAGACAACAATAAGGGCTAGACAGGGACTTTCCTAGCTCTGATGATCTCTGGAGAAACGGGCTGGACTGCCCTTCTTTGTCTGACACTGGGGAGGTAGGGGGCCAATAGATCCCAACTGTGCCTGTCCCCAATATCCCAAGGGGGATGTCAGTGTGAGTGAGCCTCATATAGTCCCTCCCACCTGAGGGACATTCATCACCCCAAGGCATCAGCAGCATTGACCTGTTCCACATATGTATGTCATCCTAGCCCCTAGTTTCCCCCATCTACCCCACTCTGTATACTGGAGATGGTGGAAGGAAGAAAGACTAGAGAAGCTCACTCTTCCTGTCCCTGATGTAGATGTCTCAGTTGGAGGAGGGACTGAGCCAGGGAAATGGAGATTTAAATTCTATAAGAGTTTGGAGATTATTTATTAGACTAACTGGACCTACTCACCTCAGTAAAACCAGGTGACAGGATACTTTCTGAGCCATTCCTTCTGTCACAAACCAGGAAGTGTCTGTTTTCTGTCATACATTTCAGAGACCATGCTGATCTCCATGACTACCTGCCCTTTCCAGCATGTGTCATGCCCTCAGATCAAAGTCGCAGAGCCTTCATCCACTGGCAACCCAAAGGCTTAGTAAAATGTGTAGGGTAAGTAAGGACCACACCCATCTATTCCACCTCAGCGACTGCTTATAGTTAGCAAGATTGCAGAAGGCATTTCAGGCAGATAAACACTGCCTGAAAACTGCTTGTCCAACCCTGGACTGATGGCTCTAGACAATCCTAGATATGCCTATCCTCCTTCCCCTTGCTCCTGTCCCTGCCTTGATTACTCAGATCCCTAGCCATAGTCTGGTGTCAGATGGTGGCCTTGCACCCAGCCTCTTGGGTAGGCCTTCAGGTATTGAAAGAACGATTGTACAAATATTAGATAAATTGATGCTTCTTGAAAAGGTATGAATAAAAGGAGGTGGCACACCCAAAAAAAGACTGAATTTGGCTGCCTGCCTGGACCTTGTGAATTTGCCTAGGCCCAGTTCTAAACCATATCAGTTGTCTAAGATATGGACTAGCCTGGAAAGAAAAACCCAAACCTAGAAAAGTTTTCAACCGTGACCCCAAGTGCAGTCTGCAATTTTTGTTTGCCTCTCATGGGCTCCATATTCTACCATAGATTCCTGCTCCATGTGGGAGAAGGAGCCTAGCAGAGGCCTGCAGACCTCTGATATGGCTGAGTAAGTGTTTCACCTGAAGACGCAGCAGCTGTGCTTGTGGCCAGGGAGTAATTCCACTTGGTAAGGGTCCTAGCGTGAGCAATCACACATCTCTTCTCACCCACTTGTCTTGAGGAAGGGTCATGTGATCACAGGGGACACAGGACCAAAAGGTCTGACTGTGGACCGTGAGGTGTGCACTCAGGGCATCAGGCCTCAGGCCACTGAGCACTGTGGCCACTAATGGCCAGAGGAGAAGGAGCTGTGACCTTGGTCTCAGCAGCAAAGCTCTTTGCAAGTCACCACTGAGGCAATTTGCCAAGTGCCTATGTGCCGCCTCATTTACAATAATTGCATAATGTTTGTGCTCATGGGTGTGAGTCTGTGCATGTCTATCATAATATGTGGTCGGTTTGAAGCTGGACAGCAGGTAGATTTGAAGTTCAACTTGCTTTTTATAATATTCCTAAATCCCACCCCGTTATCCCCTCTCAGATTCTACTGTAGCTTATTACTCTTATCTCCCTCTCCCCAGTCTCTTGCAAACTGTGGGCTATGATGTTACTCCTTCATGATATCGCTGACACTTAAATTTCACCCTAAACCTATAAAGCTGTAAATAAACAAACAAAGAAACAAAGAAGGGTTTAGGCATTAGGCACTTTCTAATGAATGCGTTTTAGTGTGTGTACATCTGCACCCAAATATGTGTTAATCTCAGGATAAGGCATTTTTCTGTCTACCAGCAAGTCTAACTCTAGACCTTGAGGTATGCATATGGGGGGCATCAGGCCCCAGCCCACTGGGTGTTTCAGACAGAGCCAACCAAACATGGCACAAGCCCTAGAGTGATTCTCACACATTGCTGGGGAGCAGCCCAGCCCTGGGGACACCCCAGGTGGGAGCTTTCTGGCACCTACTACAAAGAGCCCCATCACTGCCAAGGAACCTGAGTCTCAGAGGTATTTTTTACCTTACTACTGAGGGCTGTAATTTTCTGTCTATTTGTGTTCATCTGCATCCAAGGTAGTTGTCAAGTTCTTGTGTGGGCCTACATCTTTGCCTTGTAGTTGTTTCTGGAACTTCAGACTGTCTTGTCCCCTGCTTCCTCAATGAAAAATTTATCAGTCTTTCTGCCATCATAACATTGATTGTCTCTCTATGTCAGACAGAGACTATTTCTCTGAGGTCCCCAAAATATGGCAGGATGGAGAGAATCATGATCGACTACGAACAAAAAAATATGCATAGCAAGAATTTGAAAAGAACTGAGCTGTTTTTCTGTTTTAAAATTTTACTTTCTTGTATAATATCATGATCACCTACACACTAAACAATCATCCAAAGGAACAGAATATCTCTAAACTTATACCTCCCTCTCTATTCCTATTCACTCCATTTCTGTCCACAGCCCCCGGGGTAACAACTTCATGAAGTACATATTTATGATTCCTTTCTTTTATTTGTGGCACTATCACTTACATATGCATGCTTAAACAATATATGGTTTAGTTTTCTTAAAGCTTTATTTAAGGGGTATTCTCCTGATTCTTGGTATTTAACCTCAATACTACCCTAAAAGATTAATTCCTCTGTAAATACCTGTGGTTCATTCCTTTCAATGCTGTGTAGCTCAATTTATTTATCCATTCTCTGTCAATGCCCAGACTCTCATTTTGCACAATTATGAAACATGTTAGGAGCACATGTCCACATGTCTCTTGTACAGTTTTGAAGAGTGACTCTTTGGTATAGTGTTAGGAGTGGAACTTGAGTTCTGAGTGCTTGAATATACAATTTAAAAAGATTTAGCCATATTTTTCAAAGTTATTGTATTGAATTAAATTTTCAGCTGCCATCTTTCAGAGATTATAACAATATACATTATCGCCATACCTGATGCTGTCAAAAGTTTTAAATTTTGCAATTGAATTAATATATAATGTCATCTCATAGTACACAGATATGCATTTGCCTCATTACTAGTGATTCTATGGCTTTATCTCTCTCTCTCTCTCTCTCTCTCTCTCTTCTCTCTCTCTCTCTCTCACCCAAACATATTTCTTTTCTGAGAAATTTCTGTTCATGTCTTTTGCCCACTTCCATGCTGGATTGTCTTAGTTTTTCTTAGTGATTCCTGGAATTTTTAAAATACCTTCTTTCTATTGATCCTTAGTGATTATATTTGTGCAAATATCTTCTCCAGATTTATAGAGATTTTTAAGCTTTCTTTCTGTATTTGTTTCCATGAAGAGAAACTTTTCATTTCAATATAGTCAAAGGAATCACAAGGGTCAGTCTGTTTTATAGAGCTGTCATCTGGGTATCTTTATACATCATCACATTTAAGAAATCTTTATCTAGGAAGAACTATATTTTCTTCTACAGTTTCCATTTGAGATTTAGGTATCAAATGCATCTGGAGTTGATTATCATAGTGATGTAAGTAGAGATTCAGTAACCTCTCTCCACTTATTAGTTCCTTCTACACCCACTGACATCCCCTGAACTTCTCCCATGCAACAGCATTCCACACATGCCTGAATCCTATACAAGGCTCTGTGTCCCTTTCTGTGGGTCAGCTGGTCTATCCCTGTGTCAGCATCCAACTCTCTTAGATACTATAGCATTGAAATAAATGTTATCTGATACAGCAAATCCTCTTATGTTCTTCTTCTAAAGAAACTTTTGTATTTTCCTGTTGATCTTCCATACAAATTTTAAAATCGAGGCTCCTTCCTTCCTCTGTGTCTCCCTCCCTGCTGCTTGCCAAATTTCCCCTGAACCCCTTCTGTTTGTTTAAGTTTTTCATGAGATGTGACCCCATGACTTCCCAGTGTTGTCCATGCCCAATGGAGACAATGTGGCAGCCAGCACCATGGTTCCTAAAATGTAAGCAACAGAAAGACAAAAATGTTATAGTCCCTCTCCTTTCTGATAGAAATGCTTCTCTCACTCACTGGAAATTTGGAAACTTGTTCATTGCCTTCCTCTCTGTCCTTAGTTCTTCCATGGGACTCTTGGCTGGATGACCTCACAAGGGTTATCAGAGACCTGCCTCCCAGGGCCCCTGGAGTCTTTCTGCCCTCTCCAAACTCCCTGAGGCACATGAAGTCACAACAGCCTTATGTTTCTTTTCCTGGAACTGCTTCTTCTGTGGAGAAATGATGGTTTCACTTTCATGTCCTATAAATGTGGGCCAACAACAGCTATCAATCAGCCAAGTTTTCCTGAGGGAGGGGTTCAAGTCAGAGGCTGTCATTCTTTCTGCTCTCTTACCCACTTTTACCTGGGCAGGACAGAAGCTCTCCAGCCCCTTGCTCAGTGTAGTGACCTCAAAAGCACCCAGTGTCTGTATTTCCCAAGGAGGACAGGTCTGAGAAATATTCCTGTTCCAGGAGTTCCAGGGAGCATTTCACTAGTCTCAGCATTTTCTGCTGCATTAGCGTGAACATCATGATCTCTGACATAAAACAAAAACAAAAACAAAAACAAAACTCTTTCTTCTCTGAAGCTCTTGAGTGAGCAAACTGTGAATTTGCAATGATGGGATGTTGGCTTATTCTTGGAAGGATGAGGGGTAGCACTGGCAGGTAGATAATTAAGATTTCATCCAACTGCTCATGCCACCCTCTATGGAGAAGAAAGAACCACTTTCTGAAAATGCCTCTTTTTCCTCTTTTTTAAATAATAAAATTTAGGAAAATTTAAAATAAACAGAATGTTTATTGGAAATCTCCAGTTGGAAGTTGTGCTGTTTTCTTAATGCAACTTTCCCTCAATATCCTTAAGTCATTTCAATACTCTGTGAGTTTTGATAATTGGTAGCAATGCAAAACAAATCTTTTGCTGGGCATATTTTTTGTCCATTTAGGCAATAACAAATACCTCAGACTGGGAGGTTTCTGACCACAAATCTATTACTCATAATTCTGAATGATAAGAAGACCAAGATCAATGCACCTGCAGATTCAGTGTTTCGTGAAAGCTCACTTACAAAGTAGACATTTCTTCCTTTTACCTCACATGACAGAAGGAGCTCTCTGGGATCTTAAGAGACTATTTAAGAATGGCATTAATCCATTTATGATCACTCTGCCCTAGGAATTAAGGAACTGTCAAAAATTCACCAACAAGATCATAAACCCAGAATGGGGGGCAAGATGGTGGAGAAGTAAGGAGCTCTGTAATTTTCACCTGCCTGCATCTATCAAACTTAAGAAGGAATGAAGCCACAATACTCTGATATAAAAGAGTGGGAGGAAAAGACACAGAGTCCACAAAGAAGACATCCTCGTGTGTGAGTGAGTACGAGCTGAGGAAGATAAAAATGGGCTGGGACCGTGAGGCCTGGAGGGGAGGGAGCCCCATTCCGCTCAGAACATTGGGGAGCATGCAGAGCCACGGAGAGATGATGGGGAAGAGAAAGAGAGGCTGAAAACACTCATAGACCTGTCTCTAGAGAAGAGAAAAACCTTGGTCCAGGACGGAGAGGGATCCTATCATCCCATCTATAACCACAGGGCTCGGGAAAGAGATCCATGCCCTTTAGCAGACACATTTTCCTTGGGCTTGGCGCCCTGATCACTGGCGGCACCACCTGGCCTGTGGGAGTACATCTCAACTCGGGTGGTATCATTAAAGTGCATGGACTAGGATTTGGAAATGAGGCAGGGCTTGGAAAATACAACTTGGTCCATGCGCAGCACAGGGAGATGGGACCCAAAAGAGTAGGTTGCAACCCTTGGTCCAAGAAGGGATTGGGGTGCTGCCATTCTTCTCCCCACAACCACCAAGGCAGGGCCTCAGAGAGCAGCCCGTGAGTCCCACCTACACCAAACCACGCCAATCCAGGCTGGAGAGCTGCCTTTTGTTTTTCTTTTTTTCCTCCCCCCACACCCCTACCCGGGAAAGACCAACATTGATGCGTTGCTGTGATTAGATAAATTCTTGCCATTCAGATATATTTTCTCTTATCTCATTCTTATCTCTCCCCTCCGCTGGTTTTACGCTTTTAGACTGTCCTTTGTCTTTTGTTGTTTTTGTCCCCCCCCCTTTTCTTTCTTTTTTCTTTTTTCCCTCCCCTTTAGGTTTGCTTATTTGTTTTATTTGTCTGTGCGTCTGCATGCTTTTGTTTCTTGTGTGTGTGTCTGTCTGTTTTCCTTTTCTGGGCTGCCTCAAGAAACAAGCTGAAGTACACATGGACAGTCCCAAATATCACTGAGTAGGGAAATAAAATAACCAAAACCACAACAAGAGAAACCGAGAGACACCATTAAAAGAACTCTTCCTGAATGGACAGGCCCTGGATAGTCAATGAACCTCCTTTAATATAGCAATACTAACAGGTACAGAGTGCATAATGAGCTTTTAAAACTGACAAGAGACAGAAAGCCAGCCAAAATAACGAAATGGAAGAACTTTACTCTAAAGAAATTCCCGGAAGAAGTCACAACCACAGAACTGCTCAAAACAGATATAAGCAACATAACTGAGCAAGAATTTAGAACAATTGTCATAAAATTAATCGCTGGGCTTGAAAAAAGCATGGAAGTCATCAGAGAAGCTATTGATACAAAGACTAGGGACCTTCAAAATAGCTGTGATGAACTAAAAAATGCTATAAGTGACGTGTATAATAAAATTGAGGCAGTCACTGCACGGATTGAAGAGGCAAAGAAGAGAATAGGTGAATTAGAAGACACAGTTATACAAAAAGAGGAAGCCGAGAAAAAGAGAGGGAAATTGATCGAGGAACATGAAAGCAGATTTCCAGACCTGAGTGATACAATCAAACGGAGCAATATCGATATCATAGGAATTCCTGAAGGAGAAGAAGAAAGAGAAAAACTTCCTGAAGGGGTGCTTGATCAAATTATAGCAGAGAACTTCCCCAATCTGGGGAAGGAAATAGACATTGAAGTCTAAGAGGCACAGAGAACTCCCCTCAGATGTAACTTGAATTGACCTTTGGCACGATACATCATAGTGAAACTGGCAAAATATAAGGATAAGGAGAGAATTCTGAAAGCAGCTAGCGAAAAAAGGGCCCTAACATGCAAAGGGAAACCTATCAGAGTGGTTACAGACCTATCTACTGAAACTTATGCAGCCAAGAATCCTTTATCCAGCGAGCCTGTCATTCAAAATAGAAGGAGAGACAAAGGTGTTCCCAAATAAACAAAAATTGAGAGAATTCATCACCACCAAACCAGCCCTACAAGAAATCCTATGAGGAACTCTATGAAGGAAATGTTGCAAGGAATACAAGGTACCAGGGAAACCAATACAAGAATGAACCCTACAGAGAACACAATGACTCTAAACACATATTTTTCAATAATAACACTGAATATAAATGGACTAAGTGCTCCAATCAAATGACACAGGTAGCAGAATGGATAAAAAAACAAAATCCATCTATTTTCTGTCTACAAGAGACGCATTTTAGACCTGAAGACACCTTCCGATTGAAAATAAGGGGATGGGGAAATATCTATCATGCGACTGGAAGTCAAAAGAAAGCCAGAGTAACCATTCTTATGACAGACAAACTGAGCTTTAAAGTAAAGGCAGTAATAAAGATGAAGACGGACATTATATAATAATTACAGGGTCTCTCCATCAGGAAGAGCTAACAATTATAAACATCTACACGCCGAATTTGGGAGCACCCAAATACATAAAAGAATCACAACAGAAACAATCTTATTGATAAGAATGTGCTAATTGCAGGGGATTTTAGTACTCCACTTACAGCAATGGATAGATCAACTAGACAGAAAATCACTAAAGAAACAATGGACCTGAATGACACATTGGAACAGATGGATTTGACAGATATATTTAGAACTCGACATCCTGAAGCTAGGGAATTCACTTTCTTCTCCAGTGTGCATGGCACTTTCTCCAAGATAGATCACATACTGGGGCATAAAGCAGCCCTCCATAAATATAAAAAAATTGAGATCATACCATGCACACTTTCAGATCACAATGCTCTGACACTTGAAATCGATCCCAGGAAAAAGTCTGGAAAACCTTCAAAAACATGGAGGTTAAAAAACCACTCTACTAAAGAATGATTGGGCCAATCAGGCAATTAGAGAAGAAATTAAAAAATATATGGAAACGAATGAAAACGAAAATACAACAATCTAAACTCTCTGGGATGCAGCAAAGGCAGTCCTAAGAGGAAAGTATATTGCAATCCAGGCCTATTTCAACAAACTAGAAAAAGCGCAAATACAAAATCTAACAGAGCCCCTAAAGGAACTAGAAAGGGAGCAGAAAGAGAACCCCAAACCCAGCAGAAGAAGAGAAATAATAAATATCAGGGCAGAAATAAACAATATAGAATCCAAAAACAAAAAACAAAAACAGTTGAACAGATCAATGAAACCAAGAGTTGATTTTTGAAAAAATAAACAAAATTGATAAACCTCTAGCCAGGCTCCTCAGAAAGAAAAGAGAGAGCACCCAAATAGACAAAATCACAAATTAAGATGGTTCTATTACAACCAATCCCTCAGACATAAAAGCAATCATCAGGGAATACTATGAAAAATTATATGCCTACAAACTGAGCAACCTAGAAGAAATGGACAAATTCCTAAACACGCATGCACTATCAAAAATCAAACGGGAAGAGATAGAAAATCTGAACACACCCATAACCAGGGAAGAAATCGAATTGCTTATCAAAAATCTCCCAACGATTAAGAGCGCGGGGCGCGATGGCTTCCCTAGGGAATTCTACCAGACCTTTAAAGCAGAGTTAATACCGATTCTTCTCAAGCTATTCCCAAAAAACAGAAATAAAAGGAAAACTTCTGGACTCATTCTATGAAGCCAGCATCATTTTGATTCCCAAACCAGAGACCCAACAAAAAAAGAGAACTACAGGCCAATATCCTTAATGACTACAAATGCAAAAATCCTCAACAAGATACTAGGAAATCGAATTCAACAGCATATAAGAAGAATTATCCACCATGATCAATGGGATTCATTCCTGGGTTACAGGACTGGTTCAAAATTTGCAAATCCACCAATGTGATACATCATGTTAACAAAAGAAAAGATAAAAACCATTGATCTTGTCCATAGATGCAGAAAAAGCATTTGACAAAATACAGCATCCTTTCTTAATCAAAACCCTTGAGAAAGTCGGGACAGAAGAACTTACTTAAACATCATAAAAGCCATTTATGAAAAGTCCACAGCTAATATCATCCTCAATGGGGAAAAACTGAGAGCTTTCCCCCTGAGATCAGGAACACGATGGGGATGTCCACTTTCACCACTGTTGATTAACATAGTGCTGGAAGTCCAGCACTATGGACTATGTATCAGCAATCGACAACAAAAGGAAATTAAAGGTATCGGAATTGGCAAAGATGAAGTCAAACTTTCACTTTTCACAGATGACATGATACTCTACACGGAAAACCTGACCGACTCCACCAGAAGCCTACTAGAACTGATCCATGAATTCAGCAAAATGGCAGGGCACAAAATCAACATACAGAAATCGGTTGCATTTTTATACACCAATGATGAAGTGACAGAAAGAGAAATCAAGAAACTGAACCCATTCACAATTGAATGAAAAACCATATAATACCTAGGAATAAACCTAACCAAAGATGTAAAAGACCTGTACGATGAAAACTATAGAAAACTTATGAAGGAAATTGAAGAAGACACAAAGAAATGGAAAAACATTCCATGCTCATGGATCGGAAGGATAAACAT
>CM053572.1:3820160-3926704 GCA_028646485.1 Cryptoprocta ferox
ATACCACCTCACGCCAGTCAGAGTGGCTAAAATGAACAACTCAAGAGACTACAGATGCTGGCGAGGATGTGGAGAAACGGGTACCCTCCTACACTGTTGGTGGGAATGTAAACTGGTACAGCTGCTCTGGAAAACAGTGTGGAGGTTCCTCAAAAAACTATCACTAGAACTCCCCTATGACCCAGCAATGGCACTGCAAGGGATTTACCCAAGGGATACAGAAATGCTGATGCATATGGGCACATGTACCCCAATGTTCATAGTGGCACTTTCAACAATAGCCAAAGCATGGAAAGAGCTTAAATGTCCGTCAACTGATGAAAGGATCAAGAAGATTTGGTTTATATATACAATGGAATACTACATGGCAATGGGAAACAATGAAATATGGCCATTTGTAGCAACGTGGATGGACCTCGAGGGTGTCATGTTAAGCGAAATAAGTCAGGCAGAGAAGGACAGATACCATATGTTTTCACTCATAGGTCTAACAGGAGAAACCCAACAGAGGACCATGGGGAGGGAAGGGGGGGAAAAGAGTTAGAGAGAGGGAGGGAGGCAAATCATGAGAGACTCTTGAATACTGAAAACAAACTGAGGGTGGAAGGGGGAGGGGGAAATGGCAAAGGGGATGATGGTCATGGAGGAGAGCATTTGTGGGGAAGAGCACTGGGTGTTATATGGAAACCAACTTGACAATAAACTATAAAAGAAAAAACATTTCTGGTTACCATAATCTCAGGTTTCAAGAGTTTCTGAAATTGCATGTTTAAAATCTTGGATTTCTTCTATATGGTGGACCTATGCTTAGTAAAGGAACAATTAAAATGGATTGGATACAAAAAAAAAAGAAATATATGGAAACAAAAAAATTCAAATACAAGAATCCAAACCCACTGGGATGCAGCAAAGGCAGTCTTAAAAGGAAAATACATTGCAATCTAGGACTATCTCAAGAAAGAAGAAAAATCCCAAATACAAAATCTAATATCACACCTAAAGGAACAAGAATCAGAACAGCAGACACCCCTAAACCAAGCTGAAGAAGAGAAATAATAATGACCAGGGCAGAAATAAACAATGTAGAATCCAAAAAAAAAAAAAAAAAAACCACAAACAAACAGTTGAACATATCAATGAAACCAAGAGTCCGTTTTTTTGGAAATAATAAAGAAATATGATAAACCTCTAGCCAGGGTTCTCAAAAGAGAGTGAGTGAGAGAGAGAGAGAGGACCCAAATAGATAAAATCCTAATGAAAATAGATTTATTACAACCAATCCCTCAGAAATACATGCAATTATCAGGGAATACTATGAAAAATTATATGCCTACAAACTGGACAACCTGGAAGAAATGGACAAATTCCTAAACACACATGCACTACCAAAAATCAAACGGGAAGAGATAGAAAATCTGAACAGACCCATAACCAGTGAAGAAATCGAATCACTTATCAAAAATCTCCCAATGAATAAGAGCCCAGGGCCAGATGGCTTCCCTGGAGAATTCTACCAGACATTTAAATCAGAGTTAATACTTATCCTTCTCAAGCTGTTCCAAAAAATAAAAAAGGAAAGAAAACATCCAGACTCATTCTATGAAGCCAGCATTACTTTCATTCCCAAACCAGACAGAAACTCCACAAAAAAAGGAGAAATACAGGCCAATATTCCTGATGAACACGATGCAAAAATCCTCAACAAGATACTAGCAAATCGAATTCAACAGCATATAAAAAGAATTATCCACCATGATCAGGTGGGATTCATTCCTGGGTTACAGGGATGGTTCAATATTCACAAATCAAACAATCACACTAGTAAAAGAAAGGATAAGAACTGTATGATTCTGTTAATAGATACAGAAAAAGAATTTGACAAAATACAACATCCTTTCTTAATCAAAACCCACAAGAAAGTCGGGATAGGAGGAACATACTTAAACATCATAAAAGCCATTTATGAAAAGCCCACAGCTAATATCATCCTCAATGGGGAAAAACTGAGAGCTTTTCCCCTGAAATCAGGAAGACACAACAGGGATGTCCACTCTTACCACTGTTGTTTAAAATAGTGTTGGAAGTCTTACCATCAGTAATCAGACAACAAAATGAAATAAAAAGCATCAAAATTGGCAAAGAAGTCAAACTTTCACTTTTTGCAATGACATGATATTCTACATGGAAAACCTGACAGACTCCACCAAAAGTCTGCTAGAACTGATACATGAATTCAGCAAGTCACAGGGTACAAAATCAATGTACAAAAATCGGTTGCATTTTATACACCAATAATGAAGCAACAGAAAGAGAAATCAAGAAACTGATCTTATTCACAATTACACCAAGAACCATAAAATACCCAGGAACAACCCTAATCAAAGATGTAAAAGATCTGTATGATGAAAACTACAGAAAGATTATGAAGGAAATTGAAGAAGACACAAAGAAATGGGAAAACATTCAATGCTTGTGGATTGGAAGAATCAGTATTGTTAAAATGTCAATACTACCCAAAGCAATTTACACATTCGATGAAATCCCAATCAAAATTACACCAACTTTCTTCTCAAAGCTAGAACAAACAATCCTAAAATTTGTATGGAACCACAAAAACCCCCGAATAGCCAAAGTAATATTGAAGAAGAAAAGCAAAACGGGAGACATCACAATCCCAGACTTTAGCCTCTACTACAAAGCTGTCATCATCAAGACAGTATGCTATTAGCACAAAAACAGACACATAGACCAATGGAGTAGAATAGAGAACCCAGAATTGGACCCACAAATATATGGCCAACTAATATTGGCCAACAAAGCAGGAAAGAGTATCCAATGTAAAAAAGACAGTCTCTTTAACAGGTGGTGCTGGGAGAACTGGACAGAACCATGCAGAGGAATGAAACTAGACCACTTTCTTACACCATAAACAAAAATAAACTTAAAATGGATGAAAGACCTGAATGTGAGACAGGAAACCATCAAAACCGTAGAGGAGAAAGCAGGCAACAACTTCTTTGACCTCAGCCACAGCAATTTCTTACTCGACACATCTCCAAAGGCAAGGGAAATAAAAGCAAAAATGAACTATTGAAACACCAAGATAAACAGCTTCTGCACCACAAAGGAAACTATCAACAGAACTAATGGGTAACCAACTGAGTGGGAAAAGACAGTTAGTTGCAAATGATGTATCAGAAAAGGGCTAGTATCCAAAATCTATAAAGAACTCACCAAACTCCACACTGAAAAAACAAATAATCCAGTGAAGAAATGGGCAGAAGACATAAATAGACACGTTTCCAAAGATGACATCCAGATGGCCAGCAGAAACATGAAATGATGCTCAATATCACTCATCGTCAGGGAAATACACATCAAAGTCACACTGAGATACCACCTCACGCTGGTTGGAGTGGCTAAAATGAAGAAATCAAGAGACTTTAGATGCTGGTGAGGATGTGGAGAAATAGGAACTGTCTTGCACTGTTGGTGGAAATGCAAACTGCTGGGTCTGCTCTGGAAAACAGTGTGGAAGTTCCTCAAAAAATTAAAAATAGAACTACCTTACAACCGAGCAATAGCACTACTAAGAATTTATCCAAAAGATACAAGAGTGCTCATTCATAAGGGCACATGTACCCCAATGTTTATATCAGCACTTTCAACAATAGCCAAATTATGGAAAGAGCCTAAATATCCATCAACTGATGAATGGATCAGGAAGATGTGGTTTATGTATACAATGGAATACTACTTGGCAATTAGAAGGAATGAAATCCTGCCTTTTGCAGCAATGTGGATAGAACTGGAGGGTATTATGCTAAGTGAAATACGTCAGTCAGAGAAAGACAGATACCATATGTTTCCACTGTGTGGATCTTGAGAAACTTAACAGAAGACCATGGGGAAAGGGGAGAAAAAGTTACAAACAGAGAGGGAGGGAGGCAAACCATAAGAGACTCTTAAATACAGAGGACAAACTGTGGGTTGATGGTGGGGGTGGGGGAGAGGGAAAATTGGGTGATGGGCATTGAGGAGGGCACTTGTTGGGATGAGCACTGGGTGTTGTATGGAAGCCCGTTTGACAATAAATTATATTTTTTAAAAATTTACAAAAAAAAGAAAGAATTCTGAAAATAGCTAGGGACAAAACGTCCTAAACCTACCAGGGTAGACACATAAGATTAGCAGATGTTCTGTCCATAGAAATTTGGCAGACCAGAAGGGAGTGGCAGGAAACATTCAAAGTGCTGAATGGGAAAAATATGCAACAAAGAATTTTTTATCCAGCAAGGCTGCCATCCAAAATAGAAAGAGAGACAAAGAGTTTCCCAGACCAACAAAAACTAAAAGAATTTGTGATCACTTAAACCAACTCTGTAAGAAATTTTAAGGGGTACACTTAAGTGGAAAAAAAGGTGATCAAAGCAAGAAAAACTAAAAAGGATAAGAGAATATCATCAAAAACACCAACACGAAGTTAATAAAATTATACTAAATTCATATCTTTCAATAATCACTCTGTAAATGAAAAAAATTCTCCAATCAAAGGATGTAAGGTATCTAAATGGATTAAAAAAAAAAAAACAAGATCCATCTATGAGATACCAACAAGAGACTATTTTTACACCTGAGGACACCTGCAGATTGAAAGTGAAAGGATGGGAATCACATATCATGGTAATGGGTGTCAAAAGAAAGCCAGCAAAGCCATACTTATATCAGACAAACTAGATTTTAAAACAAAGACAGTATCAAGAGACGAAGAAGGGCATTATACTATAAGTAAGGGGTCTATCCACCAAGAAGATCTAACAATTATAAATATTTATGGTCCCAAATTGGAAGCACCCAAATATATAAATCAATTAATAAGAAACATAAAGAAACTCATTGATAATAATACAATAATAATAGGGACTTTACCACCCCACTTATAGGAATGGACAGATCATCTATGCAGGATATCAAGGAAACAAATGCTTTGAATGACACACAGTACCATATGGCCTTAACAGATATATTCAGAATATTTCATCCTAAGCAGCAGAATACACATTATTTTTGAGTGGACATGGAACATTCTCCAGAATATCACATACTGTGTCACAAATAAAGATAAGTACAAAATATATCAAGAAGTACAAAAAGATCAAGATCATACCATGCATTTTTTCAGATCACAACGCTCTGAAACTTGATCAACCACAAGAAAGCATTTGGAAAGCCCTCAAATACATGTAGATTAAACAACCTCCTAGTAAAGAGTGAATGGGTAAACCAGGAATTTAAGGAAGAAGTTAAAAAATACATGGAAGCCTTTGAAAATGAAAACAGAACAATCCAAAACCTTTGGGTGTGGCAAAGAGGGAAGGATATACTTCCTAAGAGGGAATTATATTGCAATTTAGGCCTATCTCAAGAAACAAGAAAGGTCCTAAATACACAACCTTCAACTAAATGGTCAACAACTCTTCGACAAAGCAGGAAAGAATATTCAATGGAAAAAAGTCTCTCCAACAAATGGTGTTGGGAAAACTGGAAAGCATCATTCAGAAGAAACTGGAACCCTTTCTTACACCATCCACAAAAATAAATTCAAAATGAATGAAATATCTAAATATGACACAGGAAACCATGAAAATTATAGAGGAGAACAGAGGCAGCAACCTCTTTAAATTCAGCTGCTGCAACTTCTTTTAAAACAGGCCCCTGAAGGCAAGGGTAACAAGAGCAAACATAAACTATTGGGATTTCGTCGAGATAAAAAGCTTCTGCACAATGAAGGAAACAATCAACAGAACAAAAAGCCAGCCTACAGAATAGGAGAAGATATATGCAAATGACATATTGGGTAAAGGGTTAGTATACAAAGTCTATAAAGAAGTTATCAAACACAATACTCAAAACACAAACAACCCAGTGAAGAAATCAGCAGAAGACAAGAATAGACACTTTTCCAAAGAAGACATCCGGATGGCTAACAGACACATGAAAAATGCTCAATATCTCTCAGCATCAGGGAAATACAAATCAAAATCACAATGAGATACTACCTTACACCTGTCAGAATTGCTAAAATTAAGAACACAAGAAAAAATAGGTGTTGGTGAGGATGTGGACAAAGGGGAACCATCTTGCAGTGCTGGTGGGAATGCAAACTTGTGCAGCCACTATGGAAAAGAGTACGGAGATTCCTCAAAAAAATAAAAATAGAACTACTCTATGATTTAGCAATTGTACCATTAGGTATTTATCCAAAGGATACAAAGATACAGATTTGAAGGGGTACATGCACCCCAAAGTTTATAGCAACATTATCAACAACAGTCAAATGATGGAGAGAGCCCAAATATCCTTTGACTGATGAATGGATAAAGAAGATGTAGTGTATATATAAATGGAATATTACTCAACCATCAAAAAGAATTAAACCTTGCCACTTGCAACAAAGTGGATGGAGCTAGAATGTGTTATGCTAAGTGAAATAAATCAATCAGAGAAAGACATATACCATATGATTTCACTCGTGTGTGGTTTTTAAGAAACAAAACAGATGGGGTGACTGGCTGGTTCAGTTGTTTAAGTGTCTGACTCTTCATTTTGGCTGAAGTCATGATCTCACAGTTGTGAGATGGAACTCTGCATCTGGATCTGTGCTGAGTGTAGAGCCTGTTTGGAATTCTCTCTTTCCCTCTATATCTGTCCCTCCCATACTCATGCTCTCTGTCTCTTTGAAAATAAATAAACTTTAAGAAAAGAAACAAAAAGGATGAACATATACAGAAGTGAGGTGAGGGGTGGAAAGGAGAGAGAGAGAAACAAATCACAAAAGAGTCTTAAGGATAGAGAACAAAATGAAGGTTGATGGAGGGAAGTGAATGGGATGTGGGCTAGCTGGATGCTGGGTATTAAGAAGGGTACTTGTTGTCATGAATGCTGGATGATGAATCACTGAAGTCTACCCTGAAGTCAATTTTACATTGTATGTTAACTAATTTTTTAATTAAAAAATAAAAACATAAGAAGATGTGAGATATTATTTTTTAATTAAAAATTATGTATACACACACACACACACACACACACACACACACACACACACATACTGGAATACTACTCCACCATAAAACAGAATGAAATAAAATGAATGGAGCTAGAGTTATGTTAAGTGAAATAAGCCAGTAAGAGAAAGACAAATACCACATGATTTCACTCATATGTGGAATTTAAGGAACAAAACCAACAAAGGGAAAAGAGAGAGAGAGAGGCAAACCAAGAAACAGACACTTAATTACAGAACAAACTGATGGTTACCAGAAGTGAGGTGGTTGGGAGAATGGGTGAAATAGGTGATGGGTATTAAGGAGGGCACTTGTGATGAGTACAGGTATTGTATGGAAGTGTTGAATCACTACATTGTACACCTGAAACTAATATTACACTGTATGTTCACTAACTAGAGTTTAAATAAAATATTTAACAAAAAGACTTTATGTACTAATAACAGAATATCAGGAACACAAAATATGTGCTACGTATGCATTTATTTAAAAACTAATTTTTCAGGACCTACTATGTGCATAAGCCATTTATTACTAGTATTTCAGTCTTAAGACCATGGCTGTGTATAAAGTAGCCATCACACAAAGAGTTATGCTCTCTGATAAAGAAGAAAATTCCATATTACTGTTCTTCATTTTCCTAAGAAGGATCATATGAAAGAAGTATTCTAGAACTTATGGCTCACACTGTCAAATAATATTCACTAAGTTGGTGGTTGGTTGAAGCGCCAATTGTGGAAATGTCTGTAATACTCCCTGAGGGCTGTGGGTCAGGATTGCTTCAAGGGAGCCCAAGTCATCTTTCCAGGCACCAGTACCACAACAACATCAAGAATAATTCCAGAGCTAACTAGGTTTTTCCTATATTCATGCAAATCATGCTAAAGTAGGTAGGCTTACTCAGAGCCCACAGAGTCCTTAAAAATCTCTTCTTTTCTAAGAAGACGTTTCGCATCACTCACCACGGTGTCAAGGAAATAATTTTGTAAATAGTAAACCTTCCTAAAGTAAACACCAGAGGCGATGAGTCCTCCATTAATCCCACAGAATATTTCCAAATATCTCAAGAGTTTGTCCCCTAAAGACTCTTCATTCTTCTCAATTGAGAGCAAATGGGGGGACATAAGGTTTGCCTTGAGTTTCTCCACCGACACATTCAAGTCCTTTGCCATGGTTTTCAGGGATGCATCATCCAGCCCAAAGTAAAACCTGTAGAGAGTTAAAGTCTCCTTTAAATGCTCCACGTCATTATCACTGATTAAGCCCATGAGAGGGATGGTGGCAGATGCTCCAGCCTTCAGGGCCTCCATCCAGGCCTTCTGTCTCAGAGAATCCCTCTTCCGGTCAATGGCGGCCTCAGTAATATTCGGCAGATATTGCATGAAGATGTGGCGCTTGTGGGCTGGGAGCTCCCTCAGAAGGGTGGTCTGCAGGCTTTGGAAATCATAGGCAGACGGCTCAAGGCTGGAGACTAAGAAGATCTGAGGGTCACTCACATTGACTTTCTGCAAGTGTTTCACACAGTCATCATGGATCCTTTGCAGAATTTCATCCTTATTGAATGCGGTGGGTTTACACCTTTTTAGATTATGTAAATCACTGTCCACTTTAGTTCGGACAAAGTAGAAATTCTTCTTCATTTTTCTAATTGCTGTAGCCAGTTGTGCATCATTTTCTTTGAAGCGTGTAGCAGAGATGATAATAAAGAAGTCATACTCACCAAATTTCATTTCCTCCAGATATTCTTGTGGCTGAAAGGTAGTGGTCCCTATGCCAGGCAGGTCCCAAAATATCACACTGGGAAACTTCGGATGTTTGTATGGGGTTCTCTTCATAGTTGTCTCCACTGGCCCGATGGGAGCAGCCCCATATTCCTCATGTCCCACCCCCCGTAGGGTATTGATGAAGGTGGACTTCCCTGTCCCAGACTCCCCTGTCACAGCAATGCTCAGTGGGGCATTGTTGATGTCTCTCAAAGCATCATTGATTGTAGAAACTGCACTCTGAAGGTCGCCCTTCTCCAGGTGTGATTGAATCTTTGTGATGGTTTCCTGAGAGAGGATTTTGCTTTCTAGTTTGAATTCCTTAAAAAACTTGTTAAAACTGGAGGCCAAATCATCAGCCTTTTTGTGAGAGGGTGGAGAAGAGAAGGACAGACCCATGGCTGGAGCAGTAGAAGGCACTGGGGAGAGGAGATAGGAGGGAAGGAAACAGAGTTAGTGCAACAATGGATAGCTTGGGGTGTGCTATGATGGGGACAGAGAACCTCAGTCCTAGACACAACAGTGTATCCAGGATAGCCCTTCTCTTTCTGTCCAGGCATTGCTCTAGACTTTCGACATGGATGTAAAGTTTGGTTTGCTCAGGCTCTTCCCTTATCTTGGAAAGTCCTTGTTCTTTAATATGCCCTTCACTCTTTCAAATTAATTTCAAAACCTGATTCTTCTAACCAAACATTCATTCCCATCTTATTATTTATTTATCTCACCTTAGTTTTCTTTACTTTTAAAGTTATGAAAGTAATAATTCTTCATGGTGACAAACCTTAAGACAGCACCAGCATTTATTTCCACACCCCTTCCCACTTGTGGTGTAAGACCTTCTGGAAAAACCACTTCCGATAATCACCAACAGCATCATGTAATAGACCTCGGTTCTCATATGAGGCAGCTAAATAAGGATGAGTGGTTCCTTTCCTTCTCAGAAAAGATACTTTATATCTTCATTAGGAGATAGAAAATTTAATAATTGCAAATGTGTTTTCTTTTGTCTAGAAAGTGTGTTGGCTCCAGAAACAAGCTGTGAAAGGACTTCTTTCTGTTTCCTAGAGTAGAAATAGCAAGTGGGATGGATTCCTATGTTCTAAAAAAACATGTTGGATTCTCCACCTGGGAGTTGATATGAGCCAATCCAACTATCCTGAGACCTCACCCACCAGCTGCTCATGCCTTTGTTTTATGAAAGGGGACAGAAATAGGGGGAGAGATGAGCCACCTGAAGGTCTGACCACTGTATAAAGTGTCATCGATGGAAAAATTAGTGTGAGCAAAGACTGAAGCTGGAGCTGAATGGGATACTGTAAGAAGTCAACCATGATAAGGAGGTCTCTTTATCACCTTTTTTGATATAGTTCAAAGGGAGCTGGTTCTGGAGTCCTGGACCTATCTAATCCTGGAAGAACTCTTATATCCTGAGATGGGGCACCTGAAGAAATCATATACCCGAGACTAAAGGTAACATGAAAGATATGTTTAGTGTCCCCTACTGGGACAGAGAGCAGAGTTTTGAGACCAGGAAGCAAGTCTCCTCGAGTCACCACTGATGTCTGGGCAGCATGCAGGCTGCAGAGGTATTCTTTGTCTAAAAGTGAGGGATCAGACACATCCTCCACGGTCTTCCTGGGAGCCACAGCCTGCAGCCCAGGACAGAGAATGGCAAAAAAAATGGGGGAAGAAATTAGAGCCAGTGCACAAGGTCTGGACTGGTATACATATGAATGGGGACAGCAAACATCTTCCTTCGAAGAGAGAACTGTGGAAATCTAGCTTGTTGAGAAAGGGGCAGCTATTAAGCAACTAAAAAAAGGATGATACCAACACTTCTGATGGCCCAGCAGGAATATTCTTCACATGCAGAAGAGTGGAAATCTTGAATGTGTGGCATGTACAGGGCCAACGCTTGCTGTGTGGAGAGCAAATGACCCCACCACCCCTTTGGGAGGCAGGCAGCACACAAAGCAGAATGAGCAAGCCTGAGTGTGGAAGAGGCTTTTACAAACTGAGCCTCAAGGAGGAGACAAGGTGAGATTTCAACCCTATCGGGCATGGTCTCATGCCTGTGAATTCTCAGGGGGTGTGGGGGGAAATACACAGGAAGGTGAGGAAATCTCTAAGATGGGTCCTGAGGAACAGAACAAATGCAGCAAAAGGGAACCAAATGACAGGGTCAGGAGGGCAAACATGTGGACAGCAAAATTCTGTGTGCTGAGCAAATTTCAACCACACAAAAGTCATGCCTTATTGTTAAAGTTCCAAACCTCACCTGATGTCGTATGTGAAGTTCTGTTATATATTATTTTCTGTTACAACAGCAATGCAGGGACACAGTACTTTTTTATGATACCTTTAGGAAGTTGTGTTCCAACCTCTGGCAGTGTGTCCTCTGCAGCTGGGGAAGAAATGGGAGAAAATGTATGAAATCCATGCCAATAAATCTTAGATGTGTATCTATATATACATTTCTCATCTGATCCTCTTAACAACATGACACACAGACTTTATAGTTATATGGTGAGTTGTGTTAAAAAGAAAGACACAGGGCCATAATGGAGCCACTTAAGTTAATGCCCCAAGTTAGTAAAACAAGACTTACTGCCTAACAGCATTTTCAACTCCCAGAGATGTAATCTATCACCAGTCAACATGGGAATTCCTGGTCAGCACGAAAAACTATACTGACAGATGCCTTCTCTCTCCTTAGGAGGGCAACCTTGACTAAAACAATGGATTCTTTGCTGATAATTCCTCCCCCCCCCACACTTTCTTTCTATACTTAAAAACTATTTCTTTTCTTCAGCTCAATGGAACTTCTTTTTATTTGTTAGGTGGAATGCTGCCTGTTTCATAAATCATTTAATAAAGCCAGTTAGGTATTCAGAATTTACTTGGTTGAATTTTGTTTTTTAACAGATATGGTGGAGGTGTTGAGATCCTAAGCACACTTCTGACTGTATTTGGGGACAAGAAAAAACACAGGTGTGGCATCCCATGAATAGTTTTGAGTTCACTGTCTCTCGACATTTCCAAGGGCCATTGGTTTGAGCTCTGCTCTTTTTTACATTAGAGCTCCTGATTGAATTTGCTTTCTAGTCCAGGGTTAGCGTATCACCTTGTCACTGACAGAAGGCTCTGACAGAGCACCAGTCCTTAGTTCTTGGCTCAATCCACAAGTCCACATTGGAATCCCTTCTGCACTTACAGTCCACAGTCTCTATTTACCACTGTTTGCTGGGTTAGTCTGTTACCCATTTCCTGTCTTCAGTCTCCATTAATGGAATCTGCTGGTTTAGTCCATGAAGAATCAAACTGGACCACTTTCTTACACCATAAACAAAAATAAACTTAAGATGGATTAAAGACCTAACTGTAAAACCTGAAACTATCATAATCCTAGAAGAAAGCACAGGTAGTAATGTCTCTGAGATCATCCATAGCAACACTTCTTTAAATAGCTCTCTTGTGACAAGGGAAATAAAAACAAAAATAAAGTATTGAGACTACATGAAAGTAAAAACCCTCTGCACAGCAAAGAAAACTATCAACAAAACTAGAAGGCAGCCTAGTAAGTGGAAGAAGATATTTGCAAATGAAATGTCTGATAAGGGATTAGTATACAGGGCCACCTGGGTGGCTCAGTCAGTTAAGCATGTGACTTTGGCTCAGGTCATGATTTCATGGTTCATGAGGTCAAGCCCCGAGGACTGTCTGTACTGACAGCTCAGAGCCTGGAGCCTGCTTCGGCTCCTCTGTACCCTCCCTCTCTCTGTCCTTCCCCCATTCATGCTCTGTTTGTCTCTCTCTCTTTCTCTCTCAAAAATAAGCATTAACAAAATTTAAAAATAAAAAAGTATTAGTATACAAAATATATAAGGAAGTGACACAATTCAACACCCAAAATACAAATAACCCAATTTAAAAATGGTCAGAAGACATGAACAGACATTTCACCAAAAAAGACATTCATATGGCCAACACATACATGAAAATATATTTAACATAACTCGTCATCAGGGAAATGCAAATCAAAACTACGATGAGATACTGCTTCGCACATGTTAGAATGGTAAAATGAACAACGCAAGAAACAAAAGTGTTAGCGAGAATGGAGATAAAGGAATCCTGGTGCACATTTAGTGGGAATGAAAACTAGTGCAGCCACTGTGGAAAACAGTATGGGGTTTCCTCCAGAAGTTAAAAATAGAACTACCCTATGATCCGGTAATTGGACTAGTGGATATTGACCCTCAAAATGCAAAAACACTAATTTGAAGGGATACAGGCACCCCTGTGCTTATTAAGGCATTATTTACAATAGCCAAATTATGGAAGCTGCCCAAGTGTCCATTGATAGATGAGTGGGTAAAGAAGATGTGAGATATCTATAATAGAATATAATTTAGCCATACAAAAATGAAATTGCCATTTGAAATGACATGAATAGAGCTTGAGAGTATAATGCTGAATGAAAGAAGCCAGTCAGAAATAGACAATTACCTTATGATTTTACTCACATGTGGAATTTATGAAACAAAATTAATGAGCAAAGGAAAAAAAAGAGACAGAGAGAGTCAAACCAAGAAATAGACTTTTACTATGGAGAACAAACTTATGGTTAACAGAAGGGAAGTGAGAAGGGGGGATGGGTTAAATAGAAGATGGAGTTTAAGGAGTTCACTTGTGATGAGCACCAGGTGTTGCATGGAATTTTGTACACCTAAAACTAATATTACAGTATTTTAACTACTGGCATTAAAATTAAAAAAAAAAATCTTGGGAGAATAATTGGGTTTGATGCCTCGTGATGTGTGACTACTGATGTTATGGGTAATCTAAGCATAATTGTTAAGAACAAGAATGTTGAATAAATGTGTAAATAAAAGTTTTGAAAAGTTTAGGTGAACTTGTAGGGGCCCTTGTATGGCTCACATGGTAGACCATGTGAGTCTTGATGTTAGAGTCATACATTCAAACATAGATAGAGCTTACTTAAGAAAAATAAATTATTACGTAAACCTTAATTTTTTAATGTTTATTTATTTTTGAGGGAAAGAGAGGCAGAGCACGAGTTGGGGGAAGGGCAGAGAGAGAATGGGAGACACAGAATCATAAGAAGGATCTAGGCTGTCAGCATGGAGCCCAACTTGGGGCTTGAACCCACAAATCCCGAGATTATGACTTGAGCCAGTCTGACGCTTAACTGACTAAGCCATCCAGGCACCCCAGGTAAACTTTAGTTTCCAAAATCTTTTTGATAAACTGAAATCTTAAATTTCCACTGAGTTAGATTAAGTAATGATTTAAGTTAAATTCATTAAATATCTAGATAATTTCCAAAGAAGTTAAAGTAATGAAATATTATTTTCATTAACAGAGACTAACATTTCTAAGCATAGGCTTCTCTAATTATGGCTTCTTTAATAAAGATAAATGTTGGTCTGTTGGTAAGGTTTTTTGGCGTTCTTTAGTGAATGTTTGTAATATTAAAAAGAGCACGTTTCTAGAAATTATAAAATGTAATTATAAATTTGCCAATCTAAAGAATACTGGTATAACACACTTAAAAAGTACTTACTACTTAGTTTTCACTAGAAATTAAAGTCTAAGAGTTAAGAACTCTAATTAATGTATGTGGTCAGAGCTACTAAAAGTAAAAAGTGAAACATCTCTGTACGAAGAAAAGTTAAAAAAAAAGTGTATACTGGAGATGCACATTTTTTTGAGGTTAAAAAAAGTTGCAAGAAGGTTGTGAGAAAGGAATCTTTGGAAAGGAATTTTATGCGTGGTCAGGCTTGACTCAAGTTGGAATGAACAAATTTTATTACAAAGGTAAGCTGGTGCAAAATTAGAATTTGGTTTCCTGCTTGTTGAAAGCACAAATTTAGTTTTTGTGGTTTTTAACATTTGATCTACTTTTGATAATGTTTGTGAAAGTTCTTTTACCATTGAAGAGATCTTCCTAAAAAACAAAGATCCTGTATTTTATGTTGTATTTGTATAGATATATAAGTGTTCTAGAAATTATGTGAAATTCCTGGAAATTTGATATGCCCTAGTATCATGTCATTGCTTGTAATTAGTCTCTTACTTTCTGAAATTGCTGTCATCAAAACTGAGGCTCACATTAAAAGAAATACACCAGAGTATCGGGAAAATGTCCCAGCTGACTTTCATGCAAAGGCAGCCAGCAAAAAAAAAAAAAAAAAAAAAAAAAAAAAAAAAATCTATAAAGGCAATGGCACATGTAAATAAAATCAATTCTGTTGCTACAAAATGTCCTCACATTGTGATATTTTTGCCATTCTGATGTCAGAGTTACAGCAACACTCTGCTTTTCAATCACAGAAAATAAGATGGGTAACCAATGGCTGTAAGTTGAACACTCATGGCTTTAGGAAACACAGGACAGCTGTTTGATTCTTTCTAACTCCCTGGTAAGCTCCATTTTTTTTTCATTTCCTCACCCATTATAAGTGCATTTAAGATGACTCAAACTATGGCTAGACATTACCTGGGAGACTTCTATAATATTGTGGAAATAACCTACCAGCAATGTATGACTTTTCGGGTCCATTATCCTGGAAAAAATATTTTTGCCCCTAGAGGCCTCACATCTATTCCCTGTGGACTTTGAACACCCGCAGCTGGTCTTTAATCAATTGCCACTGAATTGGGATTACCAATATGTTCTTTATTATATGTGTGTTTTCCAGTTAGGTTGAAGCTTTCCCCTGCAGCAAGGCTGAAGCCTGCACAGTGCCAAAGGAACTGTTAATAATTTCTTTTTCTCCTCCTCTCTTACTTTAAAAACATTATTTTCCTACAGGACAATGAAGCTCTTCTCTATTTGCTAGATAAGATGCTGCCAAATTCATGAATCATCAAATGAAGCCAATCAGCTCTTTACAGTTAGTTGATTTTAATTTTTTTAAACAGATAATGTGCATTGTCTACCCAGTGAAAGGTATTTAGACATGAGATGATGGGTGTCTGATGGCAGAAGTTCTTGTGAAAGCGCCCATCCACTGACACCCCTGACATTCACATGAACCTCCTTCAGTCCACAGGAATAGTTTGTTATCCAATCACTTTCTGAATATTTCCAAATAGTTAAATTCTCTAAGTGGCTCACAGCCATCCACCAGCCATCCTTCCCATCATCCTTTCAAGTCCACACACCCAAAATTGAACATCCAGGCTCTCCCACATTTAGACCATCAGATCTATAATTTTATTTTTAGATCAGCACTCAATCCAAAGTGACTTGTTACTTACCAGCTCATGAAAGAAAGGAGACTTGGTGTCAGTGTTGAGCTCTAAATATGACCACTGGCAGCTGGCAGCACAGGAGATGCTGAGTCTGAAGTGCTCACACAGGAAACACTCCTGTCCACACACTATCCTTGCACCAGAACAGGTCCTGTGTGCTGATGTGGTCACTGCAGAGATTGAAGAGCTGACTGTCACCCAAATGTCTAAACTGTGTGTGAGGACATGGCAGGATTTAAATAGTCTCTGGCCTCTCTGCTCCACCTTCACATGAATCTGGCCAATAATAAAGAAACAGCCATCACATTGCAGAGCCCTGCATTTCCAAGAACAGAAAGTAAAATCAAAGTTCCGAGGGCTCCTTTTCTGTGAAACACAGCCATTGCCAAGAAATGAAACTGAAAGTCACCTTGTCCACACATTTTGTGTATTTTTGATATCATAAGTTAGAGGAGGGCACAGAACCCCAGGCAGAAGGCTTCTCAGCTACACCTGAGAGGACACCTTAACCAGGCCCCAGGCACCAGGTCAGGCGGAATCTGAATCCAGCATCAGGGCACACAGGCCTGAGTCCTGGGAAAATGACACTCAGGCCCCTACGTTAACCTTGGACAGCCCAAACTCTATGGGGAGTGAAGTCTAAAAAGGAATATATCTAGTTCTTGTCTCTGGTTCCTGGTGTAGAGCACCAAAAACCCTGGGAATTGCCTGAGTGAAAGGAGTTGACTTTGTGATGCTAATTAAGTGATTCCTGACAAGTCCCTAGATAGCTTGGTCAGTGGCTGGTCACCAGAAAGACCAAGCATGTGAATAGAGTGTGCAGACTTTGGACGAACTGGACCTCTTGGGAGGAGAAGGGGGATGGAGATTGAGAACCACCCCCCCCCACAAGTGCAGCAGCTGGTGTGTGACTTGAGGGCAGTCTTCTAAAGGACTGAGCCCTGAAACCTGGGGAGTCTGCTAACTATGGGTGGTTAGTGCAGGAATTAAAAGGTAGTATACCCAGTTGAGGTGGAAACTGAATAGTGAGTAGCCCTGTGTCTTGGGGAGCCATATTTTGTCTTTATTTCATTTTTTTTCTCATTTGTTTGCTGAATAGAAATTCACTATATAGTTTCTAATTCAACAGCTATAAGATGTATGCACCAGGGGGACCATGCCATTCTTTCAGGTCTATTTTATGCACATATGAGCAAACATGAACAACCTATTTCCTCTTGTTTACAAAAATGATAGCATTCCTACACAATGTCCTGAGCCTTGACTTTTCACTTGATATTGGGTTCCAGATGAGCACACTCAAAGTTCTTCCTATTAAAATATTGTACCACTAAAATAATATAACAGTATATGTTAACTAACTGGAATTAAAACAAGAACTTAATGTAAATAAATAAGTAAATAAAGTAAAAATAGTAAAATAAAAATATTTTTATTAATGTGTTTTCAAACAGACATCTGTTTTACTGATAATTAGGTTAAGAAATAAGACTATGTGAACTATAGCTCAATAAAACTGACATTTTTAAAAAGAAGACAAAGAAATGGGACCTGCCATCAGCCCAGTAAACTCTAATGATGCTTTGCAAGTAGCAATGCCCTCCTCCAATGTAGAGTTTCTTCCCTTCCTTTTTTTGTCTAACTGAAGAATAAAATGTTATATTAGTTTTAGGTGCACAACTTATTTTTTAAAAATTTTTAAGTTTATTTATTTTGAGAGAGAAACAGAGAGAGTAAGCAGGAAAGCAGCAGAAAGAGGGAGAGAGAGAATCCCAAGCAGATTCCACACTGTTGGTGTGGAGCCCAATGAGGGGTTTGAACTCACAAACCATGATATCATGACCTGAACTGAAGCCAAGAGTCAAATGCTTAACTGACTGAGCCACCCAGGCACCCCCAGGTGCACAACATATTAATTCAACAATTCTATACATTACTCAAAGTTCACCACAATAAGTGCAGTCACCACTGTTACTGTACAACATTACTACAGTATTATAGACTATGTTCCCTCTGTTGTATTATTCATCTCTGTGGCTTATGTGTTTTATAACAGGAAGTTTTTACCTCTCATTTTCTCTTTTTTATTTTACCTTTCCCTCCATCCACCCCTCCTCTGGCAACTACCAGTTTATTCTCTGTATTTCATAGTCTTTTTTATTGTTGTTCATTTGTTTGTACAGATTCTACATATAAGTAAACTTATATGGTATTTGCCTTTCTCTGACTTATTTCACTTAGTATAATACCTTCTAAGTCCATCCATGTTGTTTCTAATGCCAATAATTCATTTTTTATAGTTGAGAAATATTCCATTTACACATATACTACATCGTCTATATCCATTTATCAATGCATACTTGCATTGCTTCCATATATTGACTATTGTAAACAATGCTGCAATAAACATAGAAGTGCATATATCTTTTTGAATTAGTGTTTTTTTTTTTCTTTAAGTAAATTCCCAGGAGTAGAATGACTGGGTTATAACTCCATACACATTTCTGTAGTAGTTGCACCAATGTACAATCCTACAACAATATTTGATAGCTCCTTTTTCCCCACATCCTCCCTAACATTTATTATGGTGTCATATACCCAAATGTAAGGGTTGCAGTAAAGGCACTTCAAACAGGAAAATTTAGAGTGATACATCCCTACATTAAGAAAAAGTAAACATCTCAAAAACAAGTCTAACTTTACACCTCAAAGAAAAGAAAAAGAAGAAAAAGCAGTCAAAAGCAAGCAGAAGGACAGACATAAAAATCACAAAGGAAATAAATGAATTAAAGACAAGGAAAACAACAGAAAATACTGATGTAACTAAGAGCTAGTTTTGTAAAATGATAAAGAAAATGGACAAATATTTAATTACACCAAGAAAAATAAAGAATAAACAAAACTGTAAACTATTGAAAATAAAAATACAAAGGATCTTATATGCCAACAGACTGGATTATTTAAGTGAAACTGATAAGTTCCTGGAAGCATACAACTACCAAAACTGACTCAGGGAGACATTTAAAAATCTAAACAGACAGATAATGATGAAGGAGATTGAATCAGTAGTCAGGTCTCTCAAAAAAGAATAGCCCAGGACTATATTGCTTCACTGGCAAATTCTACCAAACATTAAAAGAAGAATTAATACCAATTCTTCTCTAACTCTTCTAAAAACGTTGATAGCAGGAAACATTTTCAAACTTATTTTACAGGGCCATTGTTATCCTTGGACAAAAGATATATAAGGACACCAGAAGGAAAAAAATTCAGGTCAATATCCTTAATGAGTATAGACGAAAACTTTTTCAACAAAATGCTAGCAAGCCCAATTCAACAGCATATCAGAAGGATCATACATCATGATCAAGAGGGATTCACTGCATGGATGTACACATGGTTTAACATGAGCAAATAATACACCACATAAGCAGAACAAAGTATAAAAATCATATAGTCATCTAGTTGGATCAAAATACATTTGACTGAATTAAATGCATTTCATAATAAAAATGCTCAACCAATTGTGTATAGTATGAAGGGAACTGAACACAATAAAAGCTATTTATGACAAACTCACAGCTAACATCATACTCGACAGTGAAAAACAGAAATCCTTTCCTTTGTTTATATTTATTTTTTATTCTCAAGTTAGTTAACATACAATGTAGTCTTGATTTAAGGAGTAGAAGCCAATGATTCATCACTTACATATAACACCCAGTGCTCATCCCAACAAATGCCCTCCTTAATGCCCATTAATCTTTTCCCTCACACCCATCAACCCTCAGTTTGTTCTCTGTATTTAAGAGTCTCTTATGGTTTGCCTATCTCTATATTTGTGACTTATTTTTCTTTCTCTTCCCCTATGATTATCTTTTAAGTTTCTCAAATTCCACATATGAGTAGTGAAATCATGTGATATCTTTTTCTGACTTATTTTTCTTAGCATAATTTCCTTTAAGATCAGGAACAAAACAAGGCTGCCAACTCACACCAATTCTATTCTATGGAAGTACTAGCCATAGCACTCAGGCAAGAAAAATATATAAAATGGATCCAATATGTAATAATTCTATACATAAAATGGAATATTACTCAGCCATAGGAAAGAATGAGATCTTCCCATTTACAACTACATGGATAGACTTACAGGGTAAAACGATAAGTTAAATAAGTCAGACAGAGAAAGACAAATGCCATATGGTTTCACTCATATGTGAAATTTAAGATACAAAACAAAGAAAGAAAAAAATATTTTAAAAAGAGAGAGACACACACACAGAAAACAAACTGGTGGTTGCCAGAAAGGAGATGGGTAGGGTAATTGGTAAAATAGATAAAGAGGATCTACAGTTCAATTCAATCCTTGTACTTTAACTAACTAAAATTTAAATAAAAATAAAAATATTTGGGGGTGTCTACGTGGCTTAGTCAGTTAAGCGTCTGACTCTTGACTTTGGCTCAGGTCATGATCTCATGGCTCTTGAGTTTGAGCCCTGCATCAGGCTCTGTCCTGACAGTGCAGAACCTGCTTGAGATTCTCTGTCACCCACTCTCTCTGCGCCCTCATCCCCCTCTCACATAAGCTCTCTCTTTCTCAAAAGTAAATAAACATCAAATAATATATATTTGTATACATAAGATCATCTCAGGAACTACCAGTGGTCAAAGCTATCATGAATAGATTAGTGCCATTTAAGAGACTACAGAGAGCCCTTTCTGTTATGTGAGGTGACAGGTAGTAATGTCCACCTCAGAAGTGAGCTCTCGCCAAACATGGAATCTAAGGTGCCTTGATCTGGGTCTTCCTATCATTAAGAATTATGAACACTGAACAGCATTCAGTGGCAGGGGTAGCTGGTGGAGAGCTAAGATTTCATCAAGCTACTCATGCCATCCTCTCTAAAGAAGAGAGAATCATTGTGTCTGAAGATATCTCTTTTGTGTTCATAAGCTACCAAGTCTTGTTACAGCCTATATAGATGAAAAACATGCCCAACAGAAGATTTGCATTACTACTAATTATGAAAACTCACCAATCTTTTAAATATCTCTGTGGTAATTACATTTCATTAATATATGGCATAGTTTCCAATTGTAGACACACAGGAAATATTCTTCTACTTCCAAATTTTCTTCCATTTTCTCATTTGAAAAAGGAGAAGGAAAAGAGATATCTTCAGACACAATGATTCTCTCTTCTTTAGAGAGGATGGCATGAGTAGCTTGATGAAATCTTAGCTCTCCACCAGCTACCCCTGCCACTGAATGCTCCAAGCACAAGCCAGCATTTCATCATTGCAAATGCACATTTGGTTCACTCACTAACTCTAGAGAGAAAAGAGGTTTCTGACGTCAGAGATCATGAAGGATTTCACTTACACAGCTGAAAATGCTGAGTCTAGCAAAGAGTTCCCTTGAGCCCCTGGCATAGGAACACTCCACAGACCTGTCCTGCCTGGGAAATTCAGGTGCCAGGTGCTCCTGAGATTATTGCAGTAAGTAAAGGGCTGGAGAGACCCTGTCTTTCAGAAAGGTGTGGCTAATAGTTGAATGACCACATTTACAGGATATGAAAGTGAAACCATCATTTCTCCACAGAACAAGCAGTTCCAGGACAAGATACATTACAGTGTTTTGACTTAAGGTGGTTCAGGGAGCGAGAGGATGCAGAGACACCAGCTTTGCAAAAACATAGTATTTCCATGAAAGGGAAGTCTCTGATAAACCCTGTGAGATTGTCTCACCATGACTCCAATGGGAGCACTAACAACTTTCTCATAAAATAATAAGAAGAAAAATGGCATTTTCAGGCCATGGTTCTCTCTTCTCCAAAGAGAATGGCATGAGCAGCAGGATGGAATCTTACCCCTCACCCAGTCAAACCTTCAACTCAACCCTCCAAGAACAAGCCAGTATCATATCATTGCAAGTACACAGTTTTCTCACTCACCAGCTCTGGAAAGAAAAGAGGTGTCTGATATGAAAGATCACAAATGTTTCCACTAACATAGCAGAAAATGCTGAGTCTAGTGAAGTGCTCCCAGGAGCCCCTGGTACAGGAACAATCCAGAGGCCTATTCTTGGGAAAGGCAGGCACTGTGTGCTCTTGAGGTCACTGCAGTAAGCAAGGGACTAGAGAGACCTTGTCCTGCCTGGGTAAAGTGTGAGAGACAGCAGGAAGGATGACAGCCTCTGCCTTGAGCCCCTCCCTCAGGAAGACTTGGCTGAGAGTTGGGTGCCCACATTTAGAGAACATGAAAGTGAAACCATTGTTTCTCCATAGAACAAGCAGTTCCAGGAAAAAAAAAAATAGACTGGTTGTGACTTCGGGTGGCTAAGGAAGTGGGAAGAAGGCAGAGAGATACCAAGGGCCATGAGAGATAGGTCACCAATGACATTTTTGAGGTAATATATCTATGACTCAGATAAGAACACTGGGGACAGGGAGGAAGGCTGTGAGCAAGTTTCTAAGACTTCCAGTGAAATGAGAGAAGAATTTCCTATCCGAAAGGAGAGGGGCTCTAATTTTTCTCTGTATTTCTGTTTCTTTCATTTTTAGGAACTCTGCTGTGGCCACCATGAGTTCATATTTTGGCATGGATGACCCTCACCATTGATGGGGTTCACATCTCAAAAACAATGCAAACTACCAGGAGGGGCTCTGGGGAAATCTGACAAGACAGCAGGGTGGGAGAGCAGAGAGGAAAGAGGAGCCTGGATCTAAGATTCATATGGAAGATCAAGAGGAAAATGCCAAAGTTCTTTAGAAGAAGAAGAACATAGGAGGATTTGCTGAATCAGAAACGTTTATTTCAATGCTATAGTATCCAAGACAGCTCTGGATGCTGTATGCTGGCACAGAGATAGACCAATTGACCCACAGAAAGGAACACAGAGCTCTGTATAGGATTCAGGCATGTGTGTAATTCTGTTGCATGAGAGAAGTGCAGGGATGTCTGTGGGGTAGAAGGAACTATTTAGTAACTGGAGCTGACAAACCAGTTCTCCACATGGACAGAGGCTACTGAATCTATACTTATATTACTTATGATAGTCAACTCATATGTTTATATAAGAACTAAAATTTGAATGGAAACTATAGAAAAAAATATAGCTGCTCCTAGAGAAAGATGTCTTAAAAGAGATACTTGTATAAAGATATCAAGATCACAGCTACATAAAACAACTGACCAATGTGATACCTTTAACTACATTAAAATGAAAGCTTTTCTTCATGGAAACAAATGCAAAGGGAAGTTTAAAAATTTCTAAAAATCTGGAGAAGATTTTTGTACAAATGTATTAAACTAAGGATCAACGGAAAGAAAGTATTTTAAAAATTCCAGGATTCATGGAGCACCTGGGTGGCTCAGTTGGTTAGGCCTCTGACTTTGCCTCAGGTCATGATCTCATGGCTCCTGAGTTTGAGCCACACATTGGGCTCTCTGCTGCCAGTGTGGAGCTCTGTCCCCCTCTCTCTCTGCATCTTTCTCAAAAATATATAAAAAATATTTAAAATTTTTTGTTAATTAAAAAAATAATTCCAGAAGTCACTAAGAAAAAGTGAAATTATCCACTATGGAGGTGAGCAAAAGACATGAACAGAATATTCCTAGAAGAAAAACATGTATTGGGGGAAAAATAGAGAAAGTACAACAGATTAACTAATAATGAGTCAAATGCATGTCTGTGCACTTCAAGATGACACTGCACAGTAATTTAATTAGAAAATTTTAAAAGTAAGACAAAATCGAGTACTGGTGAGAATGTAGAATTGACAGAGTAACTGAAAGATGGCAGCTGGGAGATTAAATCAATACAATCACTTTGAAGAAACAATATGGCTGAGTCTTATAAAATTACACATTCATGTGCCTCAGGACTCAGGTTTCCACACCTAACACTATACTGAAGAGTCAATCTGCAAAATGGTACAGGAAACATGTGGACTTGTGCTTCTACAGCAGTCTTCTTAATTGTGAAAAAAGACAGGATAGGCATAAACAGAGAATGAGTAAATAAGTTGAGCAATACAGTGTTGAAAGGAATGAACCATAGTTATAGAGAGAGGAATTAATCTTTTAGTATAGTGTTGAGATTAAATATTAAGAATCAATGGAAAACCCCTTAAATAAAGTTTCAGGAATACTAAACCATATATTTTTTAGGCATGCATATGTAAGTGATAACACCACAAATAAAAGAAAGAAGTCATTAACACATACTTCATGAAATTTTGACCCAAGGACTGTGGACAGAACTGGTGTGAATAGGAACAGAGAGGAAGGTCTAAGTTGTTAGAGATGTTCTATTTCTTTGGATAATTTTCAGTGTGTAGGTGATCACTGTATTACACAAGAAAGTAAAATATTTAAAATAGAGAAATATCTGGAAGGTCTGGGGGGCTCATTAGGTTAAGCGTCCAACTTCAGCTCAAGTCATGATCTCATGGTTCGTGGGTTTGAGTCTCGCATCAGGCTCTCTGCTGTCAGCACAGAGCCCTCTTCAGATATTCTGCCCACCCCCCCCAGCTCTGCCCTTCCCCTGCTCTCTCTTTTAAAATAAATAAACATTAAAATAGAGAAATATTTCAGTTATTTTCATATTGTTGCTGCATCTATTCTTTTATGTGTAGTCAGTCATAATTCTCTCCCTTCTGACATATTTTGGGGACATCAGAGAAACATTCTCTGCCTGACATAGAGAGACAATCAATGCAATGATAGAAAGACTGAATAATTATTCAGGGAGGAAGCAGGGGACAAGAGAGGCTGAAATTCCAGGTAGAAAAAGCTGCAAGGAAAGATGCAGGCCCAACATGAACTTGACAACTAGCTGTGGATGCAGATGAATACTCACAGACAGCCAATTACAGCCCTCAGTAGTAAGGTAAGAAATACCTCTGAGACTCAGGTACCCTGGCAGTGATGGGGATCTTTGCAGTGGGTGACAGAAAGCTCCCACGCAGGGAGTAGCACCTCCCCAGGGGTGGGCTTCTCCCTAGGAGTATGAGACTCACTCTGGGGAGGGTGCCCTTTTTGGTTGGGTCTGGTCTGCAGTGTCCGCAGCACCCAGTGGGCTGGGATCTGATGCCCCCGTATACACACCCCAGGGTCCAGAGTCAGACTTGCTGCTCCTAAGTCAATGGTAGGAAACCAAGAAGCATGATTTATAAGAGTATTGTTATGTTCTCTCTGTTGAGAGGAAACGGAAATTAGTTAATTCTTATACCCAGATCCATGCTCCTGCCTTTTCAGACAAAACAATGGCTGGAATCTGAGATTAATACATATTTCGGTGCACATGTACATGCACTGAAATTAGCACACATTAAACACTGCCTCATTCCCAAGACCTTTGGTTGGTTGGTTGTTTAAATCTTTATAGGTTTAGGATAGAATTTAAATATCAGAAATGTCTTTAAAGGTTAACATCACAGTCAGCAGTTTGCAAGAGACTGGGTAGAAAGAGGTGAGGGTAATAAATTAGAGTAGAGTCCGGGAGGGACCAGGGATTAGGAAGATTATGAAGAACAAACTGAACTTCAAATTTATTTGCTGCCTAGCCTCAAACTGACTGCATATTAGGACACTGACACGCACAGACCCATGATCAAAAACATTATGTAATGTGTAAACATTGTGTAAATGACCAAGGTCAGGGACAGCACATAGGCACTTGGCAGATTGCCCCACTGGCCATTTGCAGAGAGCCTTGCAGCTGAGACCAAGCTCACAGTTCCTTCTCCTCTGATCAGGTGTGGCCACAGTGCTCAGTGGGCTGAGACCTGATGCCCTGAGTGCACACCTCACAGTCCACAGTCAGACCTTCTGGTCCTGAGTCCCCTGTGATCACATGACCCTTCTTCAAGACAAGGGAGTGAGAACATGTGCAATGCTCACTCTAGGGCCCCTATCAAGTGGAATCGTTCCCTGGCCACCAGCACAGCAGCTGCCTTTGCAGGTGAAACACTTGGCCACATCAGAGGTCTGCAGGCCTCTGCTAGGCTCCTTCTCCCACATGGAGCAGGAATCCATGGTAGAATATGGAGCCCATGAAAAGCATACACAAATTGCAGATTTCACCAGGGCTAAGGGAGCAATGCTGGGACTCAGGCCCTCATCTTGTGGGGGCAGGTACACTGACACCAGGTGAGGTCACAGCTGAGGTGAGAAAGTGAACTGTATGTTGTTTGGAGCGTCTTCACTCCGATTTCTGTGGGTGGAAGCAAATGATCCTCTGACATGTGCAGATTGGGTAACCTCAGGGAATAATATTAAAGACAGTGAGTGCGTTCATCTGAGGAGGAGCCCCATAGGGGCTGAATGTGGACTTCTTACTGCTCTGGGTGCTGACATCAGGAAGTGGCTCAGGTACTAGGCAGCAGGTCAGGGCCACACCCCCAGTCTACTGGGCCTCTGCAGAGATGCTACAGTGAACTCCCAGTGTGGGCTTAGGCAGACTCTCAATTGTCCCAGCTCTCTAGACTGGAAGTGAACCCACTGCATCCCCTTTCTGAGACCTGGAGTCGTTTCTAGGAATGAAACTGGTCTTCCCTGAATTCCCACCTGCTGGGGCTGGGGTCTTGTCACCTCCTTTATCCAGAAATGATGAGATGTGAGCAGGAGTGGCACTGGAGCAGAGAACTTTACAAAATTGCACTGTCCTTCCTAGATCCTCTTCCTCCCTTCTCTCTAGGCTCTTCCTAAGACAACCTTAAGCCCACACAACACCCTTTCTTCCTTCTGGAGCAGACTCAGCCTTGAAATACTTTCAGAAGGTCCCTCAGGGATCTGTCTCAATGGGAGCACTGGACCCTTCCCCAGAGAGAGGTAATTTGCAAGGAGATTGACTGACATCTGCCTGATCAAGGTAACCCTCTGCTTCCTAGAGCAGGTAAGTGAAAGAACTCCTATAACCCAAATTGGCCACTAAGCCTGCTAATAGAAGACATAAAATTTGGAGCCTAACACCAGGGCAGGAGAGCTTAGGGATTGGCTTATCTATTTCAATAAGTATTCACAGCATAGCTCCCTGATATCCTTCAGGGACAAAACTCAGAACCCAACCTCATTGGCTGCTCCAAACCCATCCAGCCCACCAGTATGGAGGCAATGTGCCTCTCATCATCTTCCCAGATTAGTTCTGGCCTGTTAAGCACCATACCCATTGACCATGTGAGGTTTGTTATACTTTCCAGGAATAAACCAAGAACACTGATTTCCTCTTAGCCTTTCCCTAAGATGATCAGATAAAGAACACACTTGAGGCTTTGATCCAGATTGGGTTTTGTGCCAACAAAAGTCTTTGGTGCTTCAGGCTCCACATCTAGTACAGAGTCCCACAACTCTGTGAGTTTCTCTGGTTGGTGCTCAGGATAATTAAGCAACATGTGACCTATATAGAACTCTGCATAGGAAATCCACTAACAAGTGTCGTTGTTCTATGTCTTAGATGATGATTGTGTTTTATGAGTTATGACCTACATTAAAACAAAAGTTAACTAATTATAACAGATGAGAATGGAACAAACACCAATGCATAGTGAAACAGAATTTCAGATGAGTGTTTGTGTGTGTGTGTGTGTGTGTGTTTGTGTCCATGTATGTCCAATGTATACTTAGTTCCTATGCGAAATGCATCTCTTACTGTTGGTCTCATCAAGAAGACTTTGGAAAAACCTGCTCACAGTTCTATTTCTCCTTCTAAGCACAACTTCCCACTCTAGTTGAACCTGCTTCATGGGCTTTCTCCATAAAGGGCAAGTCCCTTTCTAAAGGGGACATTCAGGGGCACCTGGGTTCAGTTGGTAGACTGTCCACCCTCAGCCCAGGTCCTGCTCTCACGGCTCACAAGTTCAAGCCCCATCTCAGGCTCTGTGCTGACAGCTCAAAGCCTGGAGCCTGCTTCAGATTCTGTGTCTCCTTCTCTCTCTGTCCCTCCCCTGCTCAAGCTCTGTCTCTGTCTCTGTCTCTCTCTTTCAAAAATAAATAAAAACATTTTTAAAAATAAAAAAAAATAAAGGGGACATTAAACTTCTGTTCAGAGAGGGAATCGAGAGGTATAACATGAGTAGGATCTGCAAAGAAGGGAGAATGGAGGGCCACTTGCATCCCAGGTTAAGCTTTGATGGTCTTTCCTCAGCTTTTGGATTAGTGCTCTTAGCTTCAATGTCCTGAAGGCTCACACACATCAAAAGTTGCATTCTGACCACTTCTGGAGGACCCTGCAACTTCTCATAAAGTTACCTAGTCCCACCCTGGTCTGGTAAGGGCACACAGATACAGTACTGCACTAGAAGGGCACTGGGACTAGGGTTTGGCCTGGTGCTGTGTGCAGATTTGACCAGCACCAGGGTGAAGGGTATGGACAAGATGAGCAGGCAGTGAAGGCCAGGTTTGCTGGGACTGTGTGTTCTAAGCACCCTTTCCAACAGGGCCCAACATAGGTTTCAGGCAAGTGGACAGCTGCAAAGTCCATAGTTGAGTCAGACATGGTCATATAAATGGTCCGGGAAATGTAGAATTGTGCTGACATCCCACACACAACTTAGGGCCCTCATATTTTGTCCTAGGCCCTACTCACTTTCCTCAGAGATGTAGAAGAGCTGGCTTCAGCACTTCAGGCCACAGATTTTAGGAAGAAAATTTAATTTGTTTATCACCATTAAGTCAAGGATATACAAAAAGTACCTTGTGCTTCTTTCATGTAGCAAAAATGTGCCAAGTATAAACTGGGGGCTAGGGTCACTGGGCAAGGAATCTAATGGAATATTTGATTGAAAGTGCCAAGACCTGAATGTGTGTTTCTATACCAATCATTTAACATGAGATGTAGTATTAGTTTCTAAGACTTTAACCCATTCTTTTGTGTCAGTCTCAGCCTATTGATCATTGTGCTAGTGTCTGGAAATGACAGGGGCACTCACCTGGGCCCCTAATACTTGCGGCTAGCCAGTATAGACATTTCCCCAGCCAGAGCCCCTGGCCCTTCTGCTTATTATTATGATCGCAAGACACATCGCAGAAAAAACTATCAGAGAACTTTGAAAAATTAGATGTATTACTCACAGGTGCTGCAAGGCACATGGCATGCATGGGGCCACACAGTGACATTGAAAGGAGAGAGAGATGTGGACTTGGGGTTCTGTCTTATTGGGGATAAAGGTGAGATGTCTAGGGTTTTGAGGGTTCACTCTTTATTGATGTTTTAAAACACAGGATGGTACTTAAAACACAGGAAGGGAAAGGCAGGGTGACCTGAGTAATTGGTTATCTAGGACACCCAGGACTTTCTAAGAAGAGAACATCATGGGTGGAGTGACCAGACTCTTTATTCAGTTATGTAGTTGGTAACATGTTTATTTGAATTGGATACCTTGGAAGGGATTCCTTGGCATCATTGTCAAGTATGGAATTTACAAGCAAACAAGCCAATTATCAGACTTATACTACACCTATTGAGGAAACCATGTTTTTTTTCATTGATATAATAGAGAAGTCAGGGTGATATGGATGTGTGTGGAGGTAATGGTGATATTTATACAAACCAGGGGAAGGATTCAGGGGGTCCTGACCAGTTTCTGTCCTTCTGGTTGGCCTCATCCCAAGGGCCTGCTGATAAGAACATTGAGCTTTTCCTAGCCTATATTAGGGACAAGCATAGATACCAGCAGAATCCATACCATGGTCCAGGGCAGAAGAAACTCCTTCACACAACAAACTCAATGAGCCCAGAACTCACCCAGATTGTCTCCATGGAACCAGGATGACACTTAAGGCCTCTGGGAACTTCCATGTCCCCCATAAACAAGAAAGTAGGTTTTTGTTGAGACGGAACAAGAAAGGCCTTAAAGAAGGCTTTGGTGCAAAGACAAAGGATGGGTACTCTTAGGAAATTGAGGTAAAAGAGACTTTATAGCCTTTACTATTTCCTCCACCACTCCTGACCACTCCTTTCTCATCTTCAACTACTGCTTTTGTGAGGAAAGCATAGTTATTGCAAACATGATTTCAACTTAATGGAAAAGAGGTAGACGGTGAGAAGAATCACAATTGGGGCTTAGGACAAGATGGTTATCCTGACATTACAGAGTTGTGTTTCACTGGTCACCTCTCCCATTCTAGAATGTTCCCACCCAGCTGACCCAGCCCAAGGCTCTATCTTTTGGCTTTTAGCCAGCTTTGCTCACTCATGCTCTGCTCCACCACTGTGTCCTTCACTCCCTCACCAAGCTCAGGGAACCTCTACTTCCTGCAGAAGGAGACACCATCTTCACCGGTCTACTGTACCTCAAGTTTGTCACACGCGCCCCTGGTGGAGGACCCTGAAGACTTTCTGGGCACAAGCCTCAGAAGATTCTGGTTCCCAAGCAAGTGGGATGGTGATCATATCATCTTCCATTAGCTTCCCTCCCTCTGAACTCTCAGCATCTCCCGATCATTCTATTAGGCATCTCTATCTCCCAATGGGGGGGGGAGGGGGCAAATTCCTGGGAAGAGTTTCTGAGAAGTGGGAACACTTTGTGGGATGTTTCCTCACACTTGCAAGTCAGTGAGTTTTCTTTAATGTGGAGTGAGCATGGGAGCTGAGAGACCACAATGATTTCCATTCTGTCTCCAAATTAGGAAGGGTACATCCAGGAAGAGGTCAATGGCTGTTGATAGCAATAAGTGGACCCATGATTCCCCAAGGGAAGCATCTCAGCATCCAGAAATCCCTCAGCTTCTTGGGTTGGAAATTCAGCATTAAGTAGGATAGGATTGTCCTCTCCTCCTGTCCAGACATAAGTAGAGAATCACACTATGGTTCACATCTTGGATTTGAAGTGAGACACACATTTCTTCATCTGTAACCAGGAATAATAATATCAATTATCTAATAGAGGGTGGGGAAGATTAATCAAGAAAAGACATGCAAAAGACCTAGCCCCAGACAGACTCACACGCAAGACCTTCATACCCTGTGGCAAGAGTTCGAGGGAGTAAGAAGAACCAGAGGAAAGTTTAACTCAGAGATCCTAGTGAGAACAGAGAGTATTCAGGGAGAAGTTTCCAGGAGGAGTGATGAGAGAGCTTCACTGTGATCATTCCTCACTGGAGTCCTGTGAGGTTGGTTACATAGCTCCTCTGCTGCAGGGGGTAGAATAGTGGGGCTCAGCTTGCATGTGAAAAATGTTCATGTTGCCTCAGGCAGAGCTTGTCTCCAGTCCCATTCCCTCAGTGGGAATGGTGAGTCCAGCCCTTGGCGATGGTTGTAACCAGAGAAGTCTGGGGAGCAGTGATGCAAGCAGGACCTACTCCATCAAAAGAAAAGTGTAAAGCTGCACCATGAGGACTACAGATAGGTGTGAAACTTATACCAGAAAGGTGATAGGAGGTGTTCTTGGACAGAATAATGGCAGCTTGGTGTAGGTAGGGTCTCTAGCAGCTTCTTAGGCCCCCATAGGTTGGTCTGGCAGACAGTCCAACATGGAACATAAGGGCTTCATGGGGATGTCAGGGTAACTCCACAGAGCCGGTCATGAATTTTAAAAATTTGCATTTATGTATATAGAAGTAGTAGATTTTTAAAGGAAATGAACAAGTAGACATTCATAATCTATGGGATTGAGAAGACCCACCATCTAAGAACTCTTATGTACAACACACAGGAAGAGAGTCCACTAGATAATTCCAGACAATTCTCTTTCCTAACCCTACCTTATAAAATGCCTACGATCTCACTGCAAGGTTAAGCCTACAAGACAAATCTACATTCATGGAGCAACTTAAATACTTACAATAACCACAGTCACAATGATAAATACTTATGTACAAACATATGTGCTGACTTAAAATTGGTAGGAAATTATTTGGAAAGTTTGTTGTTACTTAAATGTTCAAATTGAAGAGACAGAGGCCTTCCTTAGGTATGCGGCTAGTGTTGAAAGATATCAGACTTTTTAAACGAAGAAATGTCTTGAGAGGAAAGAAAATATACTTTTCAAATTTAATAATTCTTTTTCTAAGTTTTTATGTAAATTATAGTTAGTTAACATATAATGTAATAATAGTTTGAGGTGTAAAATTTAGTGATTCAACACTTACATACAACTCACAGTACTCATGACAACAAGTTCACTGCTTAATCCCCATCACTTATTCAATTCATACCCCACCCACCTCCCCTCTGATAACCATCAGTTTGTGGCTAAAATGAACAGCACGAGAAACAACAGTTGTTGGTGAGAATGTGGAGAAAGAGGAAACTTCCTGCACTGTTTCTGGCAATGCAAAATGGTGCAGCCACTCTGGAAAAACAGTATGGAGATTCCTCAAAAAGTTAAAAATAGAACTACCCTGTGATCCAGCAATTGAACTGCTAGGTATTTACCCCAAAATTAAATTATTCTTGACTCTAAAGAGAAATGCAGTGAAGACATGTAAGTCCTAAAGAGTGGAGGATATGGAGAGTGGGCATGAGCCCACCCATGCCCTGCAAGCATCCCCTGTGGAGGATGGGGGTGGAGGAATGGGATGCTTGTTGGCTCCTGACTGAGTGACTCTTACGATGCTTTGTAACGATGCTTTGTAGCTCAAGTCCACTCTTGTTAATAACCTGACCGACCACAGTATTCCTCAGCAGTCTCCTCCAACCCTCAAGAGTACATATATTCCTGAATGGGGGTTTTGCTCACCCTGTAATGAAAACATCTTTGTTAGCAGCTTGGATGTGGATCTAATGTCCTGGACTTGATGCTAGGTCTGATGATTCCTCTGCTGCCCTATTCACCCAACCCTCCTAACTCCTCTACTCATATTTCTTCTTCATGTTACCTCACTGGTCAGCAGTGTGATGTAGCCAGCCTTGTCCCTTCATACCTCATTACCTACATCCTTCACCCCTGCTGTGCAATATAATATGGGCTAGTGTATTTAATGTGAAGTGGGTGCCATGAACATTGAAAAGGTCTTGGGAGAAGGGAAGTTTCTGGAGTTGGTCTCTGTGGTCAGGAGAACACTGGAGACACTGTTCAGTGCCTCTGTAATCATTGCATTGACTGTGGAGTCTGGTAATGGCATGTCGTCCTTCATCAATGCACTGTGGGTAATTGGGCATGAGGAGGAGACCTTAGCTCCCTAGCATGGTAAGGATCACCCAGATTCCCACTTCCTATTCTTCCTCTCACTCTCCCAACATGGTGCTATGGAATGTGTCAGGCACAGGGGCTGCCACCCAAAGCCTGGAGAGCTATCTAGAGGAGATCCAGTTTAGCAAGTATGACCTCTTCCTCATCACTGCATCTAAGCAGATCAGCATCAATCTCACGAGGCTTGCCAAAACCACCCAGAGACTGGGAAAGAGGTTCTTCATCATATAGACGAAGCTGAACTGCAAGGACCTCAGCACAAGTGCCATCTTAGAGGATGATTCCTGCAGAATAAGCAGGAGAATGTCTGGAAAACATGAGAAGCAGCAGGTGTGTGCACCCATCATATTGTGTCTGTAGGTTTGACCCCTTATTTCATGACTTCTCTGAACATAGGAGCAATTTGCACAGGGACCTCTCCAGCATTGGGTACTGTGGTCTTCTGGAAAACCTGTACCACACCTGTGAGAAGATTATTAATGACAAGGCAACCTCTCTGCAGAAAAGAAGAGCCTTACAGTGTTTTGAAGACACTCTTGGCCTCCAAGATGAAGGTGATTTGGGGTACTGTCTGACTGCCTATTGCTCACTCTTTGGAATGGTAATGAATCTCTCTAGCAGGTGTCCCAGAGTATGAGGATATCCATGAAAAACAACAGGAGCCATCATGATGTCTCCAGATCTGTACATTTTCCATAATGTGAACTGCAGACTGATTTCCATGACTTGTTCAGTCATGAAGAATTCTTCAGCCTTCCTAACTACATCCAATTCTTGGGTAAACCTGTCATTCTCTGTTTCAGATAATGAAGCAAAGATGTTTCCCTGATGCCAAGGAATCAAACACCATACAAAGGAGATCCTTTCCTCTGGTGAAGACCAGCTTGAAAATAGTCCCATAGGTTTGTTTTCAAGTGGAACTCAGGCTGCCTTGGGGTCCTCTTACAGTATGACACGTTTTTCTCCACTCGAAGGGAAGAAATTTAACCTAACACTTTCTTCTATTTCTAGAAGTGTTAAATTCTTTGAAAGCAATTTTAAAAATGGCTTATCTTTCTTTTTTTTCTTTTATAGTTTATTGTCAAGATGGTTTCCATGTAATACCCAGTACTCATCCCCACAAGTGCCCTCCTCCATGTCCATCACCCCCCTTCCCCTCTCCTCCTCCCCCATCAACCCTCAGTTTGTTCTCAGTATTCAAGAGTCTCTCATGGTTTACCTCCTTCCCTCTCCCCAACTATTTTCCCCCTTCCCCTCCCCCATGGTCCCCTGCTAAGTTTCTCTTGTTACACTTATGACTGAAAACATATGGTATCTTCCTTCTCTGCCTGACTTATTTCACTTAGCATGACACCCTCGAGTTCCATTCACGCTGCTATGAATGGCCAGATTTCATTCTTTCTCATTGCCATGTAGTATTCCAAAAAATGGCTTCTCTTTCTACTCCAGTTCTAATGCTATTCCTTTGAAGCATAAATATTTGTTAAAATCATTAAGTAATTTTTCTGGGTTCAGAATATGCAAATTGTCAAGTATGTCTGGATCAGTTTCTATACCTCCTAATGCATTAAAGTTGATTCCTGGGGCGCCTGGGTAGCTCAGTAGATTAAGTGACCAACTTCAGCTCAGGTCATGATCTTATAGTTCGTGAGTTCAAGCCCTGCACTGAGCTCTGTGCTGACAGCTCAGAGTCTGGAGCCTGTTTAGGATTCTATGTCTCCCTCTCTCTGTCCTCCCCTGCTCATGTTCTGTCTCTCAAAAATAAGTAAATGTCAAAAAATTTTAAAAAAATAAAATTGATTCATATTCACTAAAGTCTTATTCTCCCTCCTTTCACTGGACCCACTGAGATATACCTAGTGCAAAAGAGTATGCCATAATTTTGAGGCAGATAGTGTGGTTATAATTGGATTTTTTTGTTATATTGAACATTGGGATAGTACTCCCAGGTAGGCCTCCTGGCCCCAAAGATGCTTATCCCTGACAGCACTCTTCACCAGGTGCAATAAACAATCAATATTTTAAAAAGTCATATAGGGTTATATTACTCAGAATCCTGGCAAGAATGAGATGGTAACCTAGAATCTCAATCTTGGTTAGTTGAGGAGAATGTAATGTGGAGAGTGCTTTCAAAGGTATGGGTAGGGTACAGGGAGACACCAAGTGAAAGTGTTGACCTCAGACCAAGCAACAGTAGGGGAGTGACTCCCATCAGGTCTGAAAGATCAGGTAGAGTGGCAAATTGTTGGCCTATGATGATGGGAGCTGTACAAAGTGTGCAGTGTATACAAAATGTACACAGCCTGATAGCCATGACTACAGAATAAGGAAGTCACCTAGCAGACCAGAGAAAAATCAAACCAGAACATCGCTCTTCTCCCCTTCAGTCTCCTGACATCCAGAGTGCAAAAGACTCCACAGAAACAGTCCATGCAGGTCTGGCACTTAGGATGTCTAACAGGGTGGAGAAAGGCAGAGAGTGGATCTGGAGAGGAAAAGGACAGTCAGGACTGCAGTATTTTTGAAAATAACAGCAAAGCAAGTGCATGCCTTTAGTACAGGAAATGGTAAAGGACAGATCCAAATGAAAATTCTGGACAGTTATTACATAAGCACAAAGCAGTGCCCATCATTCATGTTGTTCCTTTAATACACTTTACAGACAAGTACTTGAATTAGTTATGGACATCCATTGCTCAGAGCTAAACTACTCCTCATTGTCTGTATACTATAAGTTCCCAAATCTCCTTCTTCACGAGTCCTGTCAGATAATTCATTGATTAAGAGGCCAAGACAAAGACTTCGATTTCTCCCTCTCTTTCATTCTTTTTGTTTTAATTTAAATCCAAGTTAATTAACATATAGTGTAATAATAGTTTCAGAAGTATAATTTAGTGATTCATCCTTTACATTTAAACTGAGTGCTCATCCCAACCAATGGCCTCCTTAATGTCCATCACCCATTTAGCAAATCCCCACCCACCTCCCCTCCAGCAACCTGCAGTTTGCTATTACTTAACAATCTCTTAGAGGTTGCCTCCCTCTCTGTTTTTAAGTTATTCTTCCTTCCCTTCCCCTATGTTCATCTGCTTTGTTTCTTAAATTCCACATATGAGTGAAATCATATGATATTTGTCTTCCTCTGACTGCCTTATTTCACTTAGCATAATACGTTCTAGTTCCATCGAGATTGTTGCAAATGGCAAGATTTCATTCTTTTTGAGCTAAGCAATATTCGTTTGTATGTATTTACCAAATCTTCTTTATCCATTTATGAGTTGATGGACATTTGGACTTTTTCCATAACTTGGTTATTAATGATAGTGCTGCTATATACATTTGGGTGCATGTGTTCCTTCGAAACAACATAGCTGTATCCCTGGGATAAATACCTAGTAGTGCAATTGCTGGGTAATAGGGTAGTTCTATTTTTAATTTTTTGACGAACCTCCATACTGTTTTCCAGAGTGGCTGCACCAGTTTTCATTCCCACCAGCAGTGCAAAAGGGTACCCCTTTCTCCACATCCTCAACAACATCTGTTGTTTCTTGAGTTGTTAATTTTAGCCATTCTTATAGGTGTAAGGTGGTATCTCATCGTGGTTTTGATTTGTATTTCCCTGATGATGAGTGATGTTGAGCATCTTTTCATGTGTCTGTTAACCATCTGAATGTCTTTCAAAAGTGTCTGTTCATGTCTTTTGTCCATTTCTTCACTGGATTATTTGTTTTCTGGGTGTTGTGTTTGGTAAGTTCTCTTTAGATTTTGGAAACTAACCCTTTATCCATTTGCAAATATCTTCTCCCATCAATCAGTTGCCTTTTAGTTTTAGTGAGTGTTTTCTTCACTGTGCAGAAGCTTTTTATCTTGATGAGGTCTCAGTAGTTCATTTTTGCTTTTGTTTTTCTTGCCGCCGAAGACATGACTAGTAAGAAGTTGCTGTGGCCTGGGTCAAAGAGGTTGCTGCCTGTGTTCTCCTCTAGGATTTTGATGGTTTTATGTCTTAGATTTAGGTCTTTCATCCATTTTGAATTTATTTTTGTGTATGGTGTAAGAAAGTGGTCCAAGCTCATTATTCTTCATGTCACTGTCCAGTTTTCCCAACACCTTTTCCTGAAAAGACTGTCTGTCTCTCTACTATTGGATATTCTTTCCTGCTTTGTCAAAGATTGGTTAGCCATATATTTGTGGGTCCACTTCTGGGTTTTCTATTCTGTTCCATTGATCTATGTGTCTATTTCTGTGCCAGTACCAAATGGTCTTGATGATTACAGCTTTGTAATACAGATTGATGTCCGGAGTTATGATGCCTCCAGCTTTGATTTTCTTTTTCAACACTACATTCTCTATTCGGGGCCTTTTCTACTTCCATACAAATTTTAGAATTGATTTTTTTTTTTTTTTTGCTCTGGGAAGAATGCTGGTGTTATTTTGAAAAGGATTGCATTGAATATGTAGATTGCTTTGAGTAATATAGACATTTTAACAATATTTATTCTTCCAATCCATAAGCATAGATTTTTTTTCATTTATTTTTGTCATGTTCAATTTCCTTTATAAGCTTCCTATAATTTTCAGTGTACAGATCTTTTACCTCTTTGGTTAGGTTTATTCCTAGATATTTTATGGGTTTCCATGCAATTGTAAATGGGATTGATTCCCTTAGTTCTCTTTCTACTCTTTCATTATTGGTGTATAGAGATGGAATTGATTTCTGCATGTTGATTTTATATTCTACGACTTTGCTGAATTCATGAATCAGTACTAGCAGTTTTTTTGTAGAGTCTTTTGGGTTCTCCACATAGAGCATTATGTCGGCTGCAAAGAGTGAAATTTTGACTTCTTCCTTCTCGATTTGGATGTTTTTTGTTTCTTTTTGTTATCTGATTTCTGAGTCTAAGGACTTCCAACAGTATATTGAACAACAATGGTAAGAGTGGATATCCCTTCTGTATACCTGAACTTAGGGGGAAACTCTCAGTTTTTCCCCATTGAGAATGATATAAGATGTGGGTCTTTCATACAAGGCCTTTGTGATCTTGAACTTTGTTCCCTCTATCCTTACTCTCTTGAGGGTTTTTATCAAGAAAAGATGCTGTATTTTGTCAAATGCTTTTCTGCATCTATGAGAGGATCCTGTGGTTCTAATCTGTTCTTTTGTTAATGTGATGTATCATGTTGGTTGATTATTGGATAAAGAACCAGCCCTGCAGCCCAGGAATAAATCCCACTTGATCATGGTGAGTAATTCTTTTAATGTATTATTTGATTCAGTTTGCTAGTATCTTGTTAAGAACTTTTACATCCATGTTCATCAGGGAAATGGTCTGCAGTTCACTCTTTTAGTGGTGCTTTTGTCTGCTTTTGGGAATCAATGTAATGCTGGCCTCATAGAATGAGTTTGGAAGGTTTCCTTCCATTTCTGTTTTTTTTAACAGCTTCAAAAAAAATAAGCATTAACTTTTCTTTAACTGTTTGGTAGAATTCCCCTGGAAAGTCATCTGGCCCTGGACTTGTGTGTAGGGAGATTGTTTATTACTGATTCAATTTACAGGTTATGGGTATGTTCAAATTTTCTATTTCTTCTTGCTTCAGTTATGGTACTCTTTATGATGGTAGAAATTTGTCCATTTCTTCCAGAATGCCCAATTTGTTGGCACATAATTGCTTATGATATTCTCTGATTATTATTTGTATTTCTGCAGTGTTGGTTATGATCTCTCCTCTTTTCATTCATGATTTTATTTATTTGGGTCCTTTTCTTTTGGATCAGTCTGGCTAGGGGGTTATCAATTTTGTTAATTATTTCAAAGAACCAGCTCCTAATTTCCTCAATCTGTTCTACACTTTTATTTTTTTAAATTTCTATATCATTGAATTCTGCTATAGCCTTTATTATTTACCTTCTTCTGCTTGGTTTGGGGTTTATTTGATGTTATTTTAACAGTTCTTTTAAGTATGTATTTGAGATCTTTATTCCTTCTTTAGGAAGGCCTTGATTACTATATACTTCCCTCTTATGACCACCTTTGATGCATCCCAGAAGTTTTGGACTGATGTGTTTCCATTTTATTGGTCTTCATGTACTTTTAATTTCCTCTTTAATTTCTTGGTTAACCCATTTATTGTTTTTTAATCTCCAAGGATTCATGGTCTTTTCAAAATTTTTTCTTCTTGTTGATTTCAAGTTTCATAACATTGTGATCTGAAAATTTGCATGGTGTGACATCAATCTTTTTGTACCTGTTGAGGGCTGATTTGTGACCCAGTGTATGATCTATGCTGGAGAATGTTCCATGTGTATTCAAAAAATATGTGTATTTTGCTGCTTTAGGATGAAATGTTCTGAATATATCTGTTAAGACCATCTGGTCCAGTGTATCATTCAAAGCTATTGCTTCCTTGTTGATGTTCTGCTTAGATGATCTGTCCATTTATGTAAGTGGGATATTAAAGTCTCCCACTATAATGGTAGTATTATCAATGAGTTTCCTTATGTTTGTGATTAATTGATTTATATATTTGGGTGCTTCCAAATTGGAGGATAAGTATTTACGATTGTTAGATGTTCTTGATGGATAGACCACTTTATTATGATATAATGCCCTTCTTCATTGCTTGTTACAGTCTTTGTTTTAAAATCTAGTTTGTCTGATATAAGTATGGCTTTTCTGGCTTTCTTTTGACACCCATTACCATGTAGATGGTTCTCCATCCCCTAACTTTCAATCTACAGGTGTTCCCAGGTCTAAAATGAGTCTCTTGTAGGCAACATATAAATCTTGTTTGTTTGCTTTTTAAAATCCATTTAGATACCCTATGTTTTTTTATTGGAACATTCCATTCATTTTCATTCAGAGTGATTATTGAAAGATATGAATTTAGTGTCATTGCATTACCTGTTGAGTTAGTGTTTTTGGTAATATTCTCCTGTCCTTTGTAATCTTTATTGCTTTCATCACCTTTTTTTTTTCTCCCCTTAAGAGTACCCCTTAAAATTTCTTACAGGGTTGGTTTAGTGGTCACAATTCCTTTAGTTTTCGTTTGTCTGGGAAACTCTTTATCTCTCCCTTTATTCTGAATGGCACTCATGCTGGATAAAGGATTCCTGGTTGCATATTTTTTCCCACTCAGCGCATTGAATGTTTCCTGCCACTTCCTTCTGGACTGCCAAATTTCTGTGGACAAATCTGCTGATAACCTTATGTGTCTACCCTTCTACATTCAGAACATTTGTCCCTAGGTGTTTTAAGAATTTTCTCTTTATCTTTCTGTTTTTCCAGTTTCACTATAATATGTCATGGTGTTGACCTGTTTTTGTGATTTTAAAGGGAGTTCTCACTGCCTCTTGGACTTGGACGCCTGTTTTCTTCCCCAGATTAGGGACATTCTCAGATATAATTTGTTCAAATAAACCTTCTGGTCCTTTTCCTCACTAGTCTTCTGAGATTCCTATGATATGGATATTGTTTTATTTCATGAAATCATTTAGTTATCTAAATGATCTAGTAATATCATTTCTTCCTTTTTACAGCTTCATTGTTTTCCATAATTCTATCTTGTATATCACTTATTCTTTCCTCTGCTTCTTCAATCCTCATTGTGATTATATTGAGTTAGTTTTGCCTCTCAGTTATGGCCTTTTTATTTCAGCCTGACTAGTTCTTAGTTCTCTGAACTCTGCAGCAAGTGTTTCCCTGTGTCCTATGCTTTTTCCAAGCCCAGTTAGTAGTCTTATGACTGTTGTTCTCAATTTTTGTTCAGATATATTGTTTATATCTGTTTTGAGCAAGTACCTGGCTATGATTTCCTTTTCAGATTTCTTTTGGGGAGAATTCCTCCATCTTGTCATTTCAGGTAAGTTTTATGTCTTTTGCATATTTTGAAAGCTTTTTATGTTTCCTGCACTGGAAAGTATTTCTATATTAAAAAGGGGTTATACACTTCAAGAAGTGTTTCTGGTGTATGCTGTGTGCACTCTGTTGTTGCATTTAGACTACTCTATCCCACTGGTCATTCCTCTGAAAAGCTCCTCCTCGACTGCAGTGGTGGGGCATTTCGACCTTTAACTAGGTATGCATTGATATGTTTGTTGAAGCAGCCCTGGAGAAAAGAAAGGAGGGAGATGCCTGATCCCATAAAAAAAGAAAAGGAAAAGGAGTAAAGAAAACCAGAGAATCAAAACACTATAAGGCTGATTCTAAGGAAAAAGAAAAGAGAGAAAAGAAAGAACAGCAGAAGAAAAGAGAAAAGAAAGAAAAATAAAAGGATTAAAAGCCTGATGCATAAAAAATAAAAAGATAAAATAAAACGACAAAAAAAATTCAGAAACTATGAGTCTGATTCTCAAAGTGGGGGAGGGGGGAGTAGGAGGAGGAAAAAGGCAAGAAAATGAAAGTTGTCTGTTGATGCTAGGGGGATGGTGGCTTTGCTGGTCTGGAAAAAAGACCACTTACATTGGCTCAGTGTCAGTCTTGCCTCAGAAAATAAGAACTTGCCAGATACAGAGGGGCAGCGTTTGCTGTAAACAGCTCCTGCCTCTACTGAAACTGCTGTGCTGCTTTCTGAAGTACCACCATGTTGCTGTTGGGTGCAAAAATGGCATCACCAATTTCTCATCACTGGACCGGGGATCTGAACCCACTTTTCAGGTAACCCTCACAGAACAAAGAGGGTAGTCAGATCGCCCTGTGCCACAACTATCCTGTGTCTTCTTGGCACACGTGGCTAGGATTCAAAATCCAAGGTCCTTTTTTTTTTTTTTCAAGTTTATGTATTTATATTTAGAAAGACAAAGACAGCATGAGCAAGGGCGAAAGAGGTAGAGAGAATCCCAAGCAGGCTCTGTGATACCAGCACAGAGACTGATGCAGGGCTTGAACTCATGAACCATAAGGTTCTGACCTGAGCCAAAGCTGACTCTGATGCTTAACCAACTGAATCACCCAGGTGCCACTCAAAACCCGAGTTCTTAAGGGACCAGCACTTGGTGTGCAGCTAGGATTCAAAACCCAAAGGCTTAAAGTGGCATGGAATGGATCTGCTCCCCTCCTCTGGAGTAGACCATCTTTATATTGATGAAAAGCCTTTGGTTGGCACCTGCAGGATCTTTTGTCCTCAGGGAGGCAATAAACCCTCTTCTAAAAGTACTCCAGGAGGGAAATTGTTCCTTCCCCGTTCATCCTGAAGATCACTACACGATGCTATCCACACTGGGACCAGCTCCCTCCTCCCCAGGATCATGCTCCACAGCTCCACTCCAGAAAAAGTCATACGCTTCCAAAACCTCTGAGTCTGAGGGAGGAGGAGCCAACATGGTAGAGAATTTGGGGGATCCGTACTTCCCATGTCTCTCAAACAAAGGGATGAAGCCAAAAGATTTTGAACCCTAAAAGTCTGGGGGGGGGGAAAGACACTGAATCTACCAGGGAGAAACTGGGACAATCTGACAGGCCATAGATGGGTGATTGTGAACTGGGGGAGATCAAATGGGCCGCATAGGCACAGAGGGATCCCCTTCTGCAGAGAGACAAAGGGAAGAGGAAGAGCAGCTGAGGAAGTGTAGGACTGTATCTGGACAAGAGAAAAATATCAGACCAGGATGGAAAGGGATCCCATCTCTAACTGCAGCACTTTCTTTGGCCTGGGGCCAGCTTCCCAGTTCATGCACCTGGGGAGGAGGGGAGCCACCCCCATGTTCAGTGGTAGGTCAGGAGCAGTCTGCAGTAGAAGAAACAGGTCTCTTCCCAGAAATGCACAGGACAAAACCAGCTGAGACCACATATCAGGTAGCATAGAGAGTAGTTTCCCCAGTGCACACAGAGCAGGAGTTTAAATCCCAGGAAAGTGCCAGAGGACAGGAGTCGGTGGAACAAGACAGTCTGCCTCATCTGCACCCATAGCACAGTGAGGACGGCTTGAATAGAGTGATTTGGGTCACCAGATCATGGAGACGAGACTAGGGGGTTGCCATTTTTCTCCTCACCACCACCCAGGCAAGGGTTAGGGATCTGTCCCCTGGGCCCACAGTGGAGGTGGGCTCTGCCTATACCAAACGATGCCCCTCCTTTGCTGTGTAACTGCCTATCTACTGGAGCAAGATAAATGCTGAGGAATTGGACAGCCCCCTCCTCCAGACCAGCTCTGCTGTATGGCCTGGATTAATTCCAGGACAATTATTCTTATTTAGAGATATTCTTGCTTCCTTTTCTCCTTCTTATCTCTTCCCTCCTCTAGGCTGGTTACTCTGGTTGTTGGTTTGTTTAAGCAGACATATTTAATCCATTCTCTTTATACATGTTCTACACCTCTTTCTTTACTTTCCTTTCTCTCTTTCTGGAATAATAAAGCAGTATAGTTCTTCTGTCTGGATAACTTTATCTTCATTTCTTTTTCCCCCTCCCCTTTCTTTATTGTCCTTTCTCTTTCTCTGGGTTAAATCACTTAGTCTCTCTGACTGGTCAATGTTTATTTTTTCTTTTTCCCCGCCCCTGTCATTTCTCACTTTGTATGTGCTCTTCCATCGGGACTGCCTCCACCTTGTTCTTTACTTGTAGCTAGTGTTCCTGGTTTTTGCTTTTGGATTGATTTTCGTTTTTGTTCTTCATTGTTTGTTTGTTTAATTTGTTTCTGTGTTTGTGTGTTTTTGTTTCCTGCTTGTTTGTCTGTTTGTTTTCCCTTCCAGAGCTACTTCATGGAACAAATCAAAGCACACCTGCTGGAGGGTCTAAAACAACACTACAAGTAAGGAAATAAAATAACCAAAGTCACAAAAACAGAGAGCAAGTAACACTCTTCAAAAAACGCCTCCTGAAAGGCCATGCCCAGGACAGTTTATGACCCCCCATTTAATATAGCAGTGCTCACAGGTGCAGATCACATAACAAGCTTTTAAAACAAATAAGGGACAGAAAATTAGCCAAAATGATGAAACAGAAGAACTCTCCTCAATAGAAATTCCAGGAAGAAGTGACAGCTAAACAATTGATCAAAACAGATATAAACCATATAACTGAACAAGAATATAGAATAATAGTCATAAGATTAATCACTGGGCTTGAAAAAATCATAAAAGACAGCAAAAAAAAAAAATCAGTTGCTCCAGAGATCAAAGAACTAAAAAAAAGTAATGATGAATTTAAAAATGCTATAAATGAAGTGCAAAATAAAATGGAGGGAGCAACAGCATAGATTGAAGATGCTGAGGGGAGAATAAGTAAATTAGAAAATAAAATTATGGTAAAAGAGGAAACTGAGAAAAAGAGAGGTAAAAGAAATCCAGGATCACAAAGGGAGAATTAGAGAACAAAGTGATTCAATAAAACAGAGCATTGTCCATATCATAGGAATTCCAGAAGAAGAAAAGAGAGAAGGGGTTGAAGGGATACTTGAACAAATCATAGCTGTGAACTTCCCCAATCTGGGAAAAGAAACAGACATTGAAATCCAAGAGGCACACAGAACTCCCCTCAGATGTAACTTGAATTCATCTTTTGCACAACATATCATAGTGAAACTGGGAAAATACAAAAATAAAGAGAGAATTCTGAAAGAGCAGCTAAGGATAAATGGGCCTTATCATACAAAGGTAGACACATAACAGTAATAGCAGACCTATCTACTGAAACTCGGCAGGCCAGAAAGGAATTGAGGGAAATCTTCAATGTAATGAACAGGAAATATATGCAGCCAAGAATCCTTTATCCAGCAAGCCTGTCATTCAGAACAGAAGGAAAGATAAGGTTTTCCCAAATAAACAAAAACTGAAGGAATTCATCACCACTAAAGCAGCCTTACAAGAGATCCTAAGGGGGACTCTATGAGGGAAATGTTGCAAGGATCACAAAGGACCAATGATGTCACTACAAGCATGAAACCTACAGAGAGCAGAATGACTCTAAACCCATTATCTTTCAATAATAACACTGAATGTTAATGGATTAAATTATCCAGTCAAAAGACATAGGGTATCAGAATGGATAAAAAAAAACAAGACCCATCTATTTGTGTCTACATGAGACCCATTTTAGACCTGAGGACACCTTCAGGTTGAAAGTGAAATGCAATTATCAGGGAATACTATGAAAAATTATATGCCAGCAAACTGGACAACCTGGAAGAAATGGACAAATTCTTAAACACCCACACACTACCAAAACTCAAACGGGAAGAGACTCAAATCTGAACAGACCCATAACCAGTGAAGAAATTGAATCAGTTATCAAAAATCTCCCAACAAATAAGAGTTCTGGACCAGATGGCTTCCCTGGGGAATTCCACCAGATATTTAAAGCAGAGTTAATATCTATTCTTCTTAAGCTGTTCCAAAAAATAGAAATGGAAGGAAAACTTCTAGACTCATTCTATGAAGCCAGCATTACTTTGATTCCCAAACCAAACAGAGACCCAGCAAAAAAGAGAACTACAGGCCAATATCCCTGTATTGGATAATAAGGATGCAGAAATTCTCAACAAGATACTAGCAAATCGAATTCAACAGCATATAAAAAGAATTATTCACCATGATCAAGTAGAATTCATTCCTGGGCAGCAGGAATGGTTCAATATTTGCAAATCAATCAAAGTGATACATCACATTAATAAAAGAAAGGACAAGAACTGTATGATCCTGTCAATAGATGCAGAAAAAGCATCTGAAAAAATGCAGCATCCTTTCTTAATCAAAACCCCCGAGAAAGTCGGGATAGAAGGAACTTACTTAAACATCATAAAAGCCATTTATGAAAAGCCCACAGATAATATCATCCTCAATGGGGAAAAACAGGGCTTTCCCCCTGAGATCAGAAACACAGCAGGGATGTCAACTTTCACCACTGTTGTTTAACATAGTGTTGGCAGTTCTAGCCTCAGCAATCCGGCAACAAAATGAAATAAAAATCATCAAAATTGGCAAAGAAAAAGTAAAACTTTCACTTTTTGCAGATGGCCTGATACTCTACATGAAAAACCCCACAGACTCCACCAAAAGTCTGCTAAAACTGATACATGAATTCATCAAGTCACAGGGTACAAAATCAATGTATTTTGATGTACTGAAATCGGTTGCATTTTATATACCAATAATGAAGCAACAGAAAGGGAAATAAAGACACTCATCCCATTTACAATTTCACCAAGAACCATAAAATACCTAGGAATAATCCTAATAAAAGATGCAAAAGATCTGTATGCTGAAAACTAGAGAAAGTTTATGAAGGAAATTGAAGAAGACACAAATAAATGGAAAAACATTCCATGCTAATGGATTGGAAGAATGAATATTGTTAAAATGTCAGTACTACCCAAAGCAATCTACAGATTCAATGCAAACTCAGTCGAAATTGCACCAACATTCTTCTCAAATATACAACAAACAATCCCAAAATTTGTATGGAACCACAAAAGACTCCAAATAACCGAAGTAATATTGAAGAAGAAAACCAAAGTGGGAGGCATCACAATCTAAGACTTTAGTCTCTACTACAAAGCTGCAATCATCAAGACAGTGCAGTATTGGCACAAAAACAGACACATAGACCAAATAGAATAGAGAACCCAGAATTGGACCCACAAATGTAAGGCTAACTAATCTTTGACAAACAGGAAAGAGTATCCAATGGAAAAAAGGTAATCTCTTTAACAAATGGGTGCTGGGAGAACTGGAGAGCAACATGCAGAAGAATGAAACTAGACCACTTTCTTACACCATATACAAAAATAAACTTAAAATGGATGAATGACCTGAATGTGAGACAGGAAACCATCAAAACCGTAGAGAAGAAAGCAGGCAACAACCTCTTTGACCTCATCCACAGCAATTTCTTACTCGACACATCTCTGAAGGCACATCTCATTAAAAGCAAAAATGAACTATTGGGACTTCATTAAGATAAAAAGCTTCTGCACTGCAAAGGAAACAATCAACAAAACTAAAAGGCAACTGACAGAATGGGAAAAGATATTTGCAAATGATATATTGGATAAAGGGCTAGTATCCAAAATCCATAAAGAACTCACCAAACTTCACACCTGACAAACAAATGATCCAGTGAAGAAATGGGCAGAAGACAATAATAGATACTTTTCCAAAAAAGACATCCAGATGGCCAAAAAGATGTGAAACGATGTTGAATATCACTCATCATCAGGGGAATACAAATCAAAGCCACACTGAGATACCACCTCACGCTGGTCAGAGTGGCTAAAATGAACAAATCAGGAGACTATAGATGCTGGCAAGGATGTGGAAAAATGGGAACCCGCTTGCACTTTTGGTGGGAATGCAAACTGGTGCATCTGCTCTGGAAAACTGTGTGGAAGTTTCTCAAAAAATTAACAATATAACTTCTCTATGACCCAGCAATAGCACTGCTAGGAATTTACCCAAGGGATACAGGAGTGCTGATGCATAGGGTCACATGTACCCCAATGTTTATGGCACCACTTTCAACAATAGCCAAATCATGGAAAGAGCCTAAATGTCTATCAACTGATGAATGGATAAAGAAGATGTGGTTTATATATACAATGGAATACTACATGACAATGAGAAAGAATGAAATCCCGCCTTTGCAGCAAGGTGGATGGAACTGGAGAGTGTTATGCTAAGTAAAATAAGTCAGTCAGAGAAAGACAGAGAAATACCATATGTTTTTACTCATATGTGAATCTTGAGAAACTTAACAGAAGACCATGGGGTATGGGAAGGGGAAAAAAGTTACAGAGAGGAAGGGAGGCAAATCATAAGAAACTCTTAAATACAGAGAACAAACTGAGGGTTGATGGGGGGGTGGGGTAGAGGGGAAAGTGGTGATGGACATTGAGGAGATCACTTGTTGTGATGACCCTGGGTGTTGTATGGAAACTAATTTGACAATAAATTATATAAAAACCCACAAAACCTCTGAGTTTGAGCCCCACATGCTGCTTGCAAAAAAGATCTAGGACACTCACTACTTCTTGCTCCCCAGTCTATGGTCAAGAGAGGTTTTCCACTTGTGCTAACTTGATGCCACACTATCTCTGTTATGGACCTGGTCTGGATCACCTGGGAGAAGAACCAAAAGCCACTCAGAGAACTTGAAAGGAGGAGGTTTATTTTATACCGGTGAGCTCAGAAGAAATCATTCTCTAGAGGTCTGAGCCCCGAGCATAAGCAGGGGTGACAATTTATAGTCTGTTTGGGAGGCAAGCAGGGTGAGATGGCAACCCAGAATGGGAGTTTTCGGGCAGGGACTGGAATTCCCCTATCAGTCCTGTTAGCCATCTTATAACAGATTCTTTCCCTATCATCTCAACCCCTCTCCCCTCTCTCCCTTTAGTCTCTCGATGGAAACGGTTCCCACTCCATGGCTCTACTGTATTTCTCTCCCCCAACTCACCTCCACACATGTCACTCCTGCCAAGCTGTCTCCCTCCAACTGTGGAGATCCTTCTGCCTCTCTGCAGGTCAATTTCCTGGCTGTTCCTAGTAACATAACTTCAATACAGCTGTGTCTGAGAGATATGGAAGCCCTGGGTCCCCCAACTTCTCCACCATCTTAACCCCTCTAAACTCAGGATTTATGGGGCCCCTGGGTGACTCAGTTGGTTAAGCATCCAACTTCGGCTCAAGTCATGATTTCACAGTTCATGAGTTCGAGCCCCGGATCGGGCTCTGTGCTGACAGCTAGCTCAGAGCCTGGAGCTTGTCTTTGGATTCTGTATCTCCCTCTCTCTGGCCCTCCCCTGCTTGCACTGTCTCTCTCTCTCTCTCTCTCTCGAAAATAAATAAAAGATATTAAAGAAATTAAAAATAAATAAACTCAGAATTTATTTTGAAGACAGTCCTTGTGGGTTTCTTGACTAGCTGCGGGAAGATATGAGAGGTAGGATAGAAGAATCACATGCTGGGGCTTGTCATGAGCAACTGAGTAAAGATAAGTACCATTCAATGAGATGGGGAAGACTCTAAGAGAATAGCCCTGGGAGTAAGGGTGAAACAGAATCAAGAATCTAGAGCTCAGAAATGGAACTTTAAGACTTGAGGTATCTGTTTGAACTCAAAGTGTCTATGCTATGTGACAGGTTGATATTTGTCTGAGGTTGAGCAGAGAGCATGGTTGTGCTGCATTCTAGGTTGTGATTTGGCAAATCACAAAAAAGCATGTCCCTTTATGCTCAATTTGACATTTACATAAAAGAAATATGATACAGTGAAAGTGCTACATGGAGGCACTGAAATTATTAGCAGTCACACAATAAATAAATTAACTTGGGAGAGAGAAATTGTCATCACAAGCCTTCTATCCAGGAAACATTCAGGTTAATTTGGTCATCGCTAACTCCCCCCACCCCCCATATTGGTACACACTTGTTCTAGGAACTTTCTAGAAAAGAAATATCAATTGTTTTACTAAGTTGTCAAAAATGGTTGATCATATGTAGGTCCATTTCTGTCCTATTTTGTGTGTATAGTGTATATATTGTGTATATCTATCCTTTCTCCAATACTATGTCTCAATTACCAAAATTTTCTAGTAAGACTTAGAATAGAGTAAGAATAGGGTGTGAGCCTTCAAACGTTATTTTTATTTTCATAATTATTTTTTCTATTCTTTTTCTCTTGCTTTTCCTATATAATTTTAGAATCAGTTTGTTGTATCTATGAACAAAGCTTTCTGGGATTTTGATTGGGATTGTTTTGAATCTATGTATCTAATTGGGAAAATAATGTCATCATTGTATTATTGAGCTTTCAGTCTATGAACACAATTTTTATTTCCTTGTATTTGAATCTCCTTTTATATCTTTCATAAGTGTTTTGTAGTTCTTAGCATATAGCTCCCACTAATCTTCTGTTCTGTATATCTAAGTGTTTTGTTTATTTTGTTTTATTGTAATGTGTTAATTTTTTTCAAATTCCAATTTCTCATTGCTGGAATACAGGAATACTTGTAAAGTAAATTTATATTTTGTGACATTTCCATTGACTTATTAGTTTGGGAGATTTGTGGATTTGCTGGGATCTCTTATTGCAAAAAAAAATGTCTCCTTTGAACACAGAATGTTCTGTTTCTTCCTTACCAATAAGTATGCCATTTTTTTTTATCCTTGTGTTATTGTACAAGTTTGCACTTCAAATAGCATATTTTACAGAGTGGTGAGAGACGATATTCTTGTCTTGTTCTTGATGTTAGGGAAAAGTGTTAATCTTTCATGAATAAGAATGATATTGTAGGGTTTTTTATTTATTGATATGACTTGTGTTCAATAAATTAAGGGAGTTCTACTCTTAATTAGCTCTACATGTTTTATAGAAAACAGATGCTAAGTATTATTGAATTGTTTTTTCTACATGTACTGTGATTTTCACAGGGTTTTTCTTATTGCATCTGGTAATCCCAGGAATGGTAGTGATTGCTTTTTTCCCCCCAATGTTCAAAGAACTTTCTTTTCTTGGAGTGAATCTCACTTGGTTGTAATGCATCATCCTTTTCATATACTGCTGTAACTGCATTGTGAACAGTTTGCTGGGTATTATTCTGCATATATCCAAGGCAGTTGCTTCTTTAGTCTTCTGTTGCAATTGTGTTTTGTTTTCTTTGGTTTGGTACTGGCTTCAAGTAACGAGTTGGATGGTGTGCCTTCCTTCTCTGGAAGAACGTGTGTAGAATTAGTATTATTTCTTCATTAAATGTTGAGTAGAATTCAATAATGGAAAAATATGAGCCTGAAATTATTCTTATGATTCTTTCTTTCTTTCTTTCTTTCTTTCTTTCTTTCTTTCTTTCTTTCTTTCCTTCTTGGAAGCATTTTAATTAATAGATAGAAGATGTTTACATTGTCTCTTTTACTGTGAGTTTTGTTATTTGTATCTTTCTAGAAATTAGTTTATTTAGTCATAGTTGTTGAACTTACAAGCATACAGTTCTTAGTATTCCTTACTATAATTTTAATGTCCATGGGAACAATATTGTTGTCTCATGCTTTATTTATTATATTGACAATTTTTGTCGTCTTTCTTTGTTTTGTTCAGTCTGACTAGAACTTTATCAAACTAATTGATCATTTCAAGTAGCTGACTTTAGTATGTTGATTTTTAAAATTGTAATTCCAGTAAAATTGACAATGTTATATTGGTTTCAGGTGTACAATATAGTGATTCCATGATTCCATACATCACCTAGTGCTCAACTTAACAAGTGCAGCCCTTAACTCTCATCACCTATTTAACCCATCCTCCCACCCACCTCCAATCTGGTAACCATCAGTTTCTCCTCTATAGTTAAGAATCTGGTTCTTTATTTGCCTCTCTTTCTATTTTTTTTCCCTTTGATCTTTTGTTATATATAGTATTTTGTTTCTCTGACTGACCTATTTTGCTTAGCATAATACTTTCTAGTGCCATGTGTGTCATTGCAAATGGACAGATTTCATTATTTTTTATGACTAAGTAACTTTCCTTTGTATGTATATACCACCACTTCTATATGCATTTATAGGTCGTTGGACACTTGGGTTCTTTCCAACTTGGAAAGCCAATAATTTGGCTATTGTAAAATGCAACAGGTTACAGTACATTGATTTTTATCCTGCAAACTTATGGAGTTAGTTTATCACTTCTTGCAGTGTTTTGCTGGAGTCTTTCAGGCTTTCTCTATATAGTATTATGTCATCCGCAAATAGTGAAAATTTTCCTTCTTTCTTACCAATGTGCATGCCTTTTATCTCTTTTTGTTGCCTTACTGCTATGGGTAGGACTTCCAGTACTATATTAAATAAAGTGGTGAGTGTGGACATCCATGTCATGTTTCTGACCATAGAAGAAACGCTCTCATGTTTTCCCCATTGAGGATGATATTTACTGTGTTTTTTTCATATATGACCTTTATTGCATGGAGATATGTTCCCTCTGAACATACTTTGTTGAGGGTTTTTTTTTTTTATTATAAATGGATGTTTTATTTTGTCAAATGCTTTTTCTGCATCTATTGAAAGGAACATATGTTTCTTATCTTTTCTTTTATTAAGGTGGTGTATCACATTGATTGATTGGTGAGTACTGAAACACTCTTGCAACACAAGAATAAATCCCAGTTGATCATGGTGAACTATTTTTTTAATGTATTGTATGAGTCAGTTTTCTAGTATATTATTGAGAATTTTTGCATCCATGTATATCAAAGATATTGGCCTATAGTTCTCTTTTTTAGAGGTTTCTTTATCTGGTTTTGGTATCAGGGTAATGCTGGCCTCATAGAATAAATATGGAAGCTTTCCTTCCATTTTGATTTGTTGGAATATGAAAAGAATAGGTATTAAATCTTCTTAGAATGTTTGGTAGAATTCACCCGTGAAGCCATCTGGCTTTGGACATTTGTTTGTTGGGAGATTTTTTATTACTGATTCAATTTCTTTGCTATTTATGGGTCTTTTCAGGTTTTCTATTTCTGCCAGTTTCTGTTTTGTTAGTTTATATGTTTCTAGGAATTTATCCATTTCTTCCAGGTTGTCCAATTTGTTGACCTGTAGTTTTTCATAATATTCTCTTCTAATTGTATTTCTGTGGTGTTGGTTGTTATTTCCTCTTTGTTTGTAATTTTATTTATTTCTGTCCTTTCCCTTTTCTTTTTTATAAGTCTGGCTAGGAGGTTGTCAATTTTTTTTATTTTTTATTTTTTAAAAATGTTCCTGGTTTCATTGATCTTTTCTATTGGAGTTTTTTTTTTTTTTTTTTTTTAGTTTTGAAATCATGTATTTTTGCTCTATCTTTATTATGTTCTTCCTTCTTCTGAATTCAGTCTTTGTTTATTCTTTTTCTAGATCCTTTGGGTGTAAGGTTAGCGTCTTTCTGAGATTTTTCTTGCTTCTTGAGGTAGGCCTGGATTACTATATACTCCCTTCTGAGGACCACTTTTGTTGCATCCCAAAGGTTTTGAAGTGCTGAGTTTCCATTTTCTTATGTTTCCATGTATTGTTTTTCCTCTTTTATTTCCAGGTTGATCCATTCTTGATTTAGTGTCATGTTGTTTAATATCCATGTATTTGTGGTCGTTCCAAATTTTTTCTCGTGATTGACGTATAGTTTATAGCATTGTAGTCAGAAAAGGAGCATGGTATGACTTCAACCTTTTTGTATTTGTTGAGGCCTGATTTGTGACCTGGTATCTGATATATTCTGCAAAGTATTCCCTGTGCACTTGAAAAGAAAGTGTACTTTGCTGTTTTAGGATGGAATCTTCTGAATACATCTGTTAAGTCCATTTGGTCTAGTGTGTCATTCAAAACCATTGTTTCCTTGTTGATTTTCTGTTTTCATGATCTGTCCAATGATGTAAGTGTGGTGTTAAAGTCGACTACTTTTACTGTATTATTATCAATTGCTTCCTTTCTGGCTTTTTTTAAAAAAAACTTTACTTATTTATTTTGAGACGAGGGGTGGAGAGAGTGTGAGTGAGAGGGGGAGGGACAGAAAGAAGGAGAGAGAGAGAATCCCAAGCAGTCTCTGCACTGACAGCCAAGAGTGGATGCTTAACCGACTGAGTCACCCAACCCTTCCTTCCCCATATGCTTATTATTAATTGTTGTATATATTTGGGTGCTTTCATATTGAGTGCATAAATATTTACAATTGTTATATCTTCTTGTTCGAATGTCCCCTTTATGATTATATAGTGCCATTTTTCCACCTCTTGTTACAGTCTTTGTTTTAAAGTCTAGGTTTTTCAATATAATAAGTATTGCTCCTCTTTCTTGTGACAGCCACTTGTGTGACAAATGTTTCTCCATCTCCTCACTTTCAAACTGCTGGTGTCTTAAGTCCAAAATGAGCCTCTTGTATGCAGCATTTAGATGGGTCTTGTTTATTGATCCACTCTGTCACTTTATGTGTTTTGATTGAAGCATTTAGTCCATTTGCACTCAAAGTAATTCTTGATAGAAATGTATTTAATGACATTTTGCTACTTGTTTTGTTGTTGTTTTGTAGTTCTTTCATTCTTCTCTTTCTTTCATTCATGGTATTCTGAGTCTCATTAGTGATATAAGTGGATTCTTTACTCTTTATTTTTGCATATATATTATTGTTTTTTAAAATATCTCCTTACCTTTTAGTGTATATATAACAACTTTTGCATATAGCAGTCTATAGTAAGCTGATAGTCACTTTATTTTGAACTCATTCTTTACTCCTCTTGCCTCCAAATTTCAGATGTTTGGTATCATATTCTATATCCTTTTACTTTTGAGGTCCCTTGACTGATTTTTGTAGATATACTTTTTTATTTTCTATATTCTCACTTATGGTCTCTCTTGTCCACTCAAAGCATCTCCTTTAATATTACTTGTGGGGCTGGTTTAGTGGTTGCGAACTTCTTAGTTTTTGTTTGTCTGAGAAGTTCTATGTTTCTTTCTATTCTGAATAATGGCTTTGTTAGAGTATTCTTGGGTGTATATATTTTTTTCCTTTCAGCTGTTTGAATACATTATGCCAGTCTTTTCTGGAAAGGAATGTTTCTGCTGAAAAATCAGCTGATGGCCTTATGGGGTTTCCTTTGTCTGTAATTGACTTCTTTTCTCTTCCACCCTTCAAAATTCTTTGTTTATCACTATTTTTTTTGTCATTTTAATTACTATGTGTCTTGGTGTGAGCCTATTTTGGGGTTAATTTTTGGGGAAATTTTGTGCTCCCTGAATCTGGTTCTCACCTTCCCCAGATCTGGGAAGGTTTCGGCTATTATTTCTTCAAATACATTTTTTTGCCACCCTTTCTCTCTCTTCTCCTTCTGGAATCCCTATAATGCAAGTGTTATTATGATGGAGTCACTGTGCTCAGTATGTGTATTCTCATTATGCAGTATTTGCTTGTGTCTCATCTATTTAGCTTGATTGCTTTTCATGACTATCCTCCGGGTCACTGATATGTTACTCTGCTTCATGTAGCCTACGATTTATTCCATTTATTGTACTTTTAATTTCATTTATTGAGTTCCTCATCTTTGATATCTAATTTCTTACCTCTTTGTCAATGGTCTTACTCATGTCCTCCACATGTTCCTGAAGTCCAGTGAGTAACTTTATAATCATTATTTTAATTTTTGTCAGGCATACTACTTCTTTCACTTTCACTTAGATCTCCTGCTGTGATTTTGTCATGTTCTTTCATTTGGGACATATTTCTGTCTCCTCATTTTGTCTACCTCTCTGTTTCTATATGTTAGGAAATTCATCTATAGCCTCTACTCTTGAAAGTAATGGCTTTATGATGAAGAGATCCTGTAGTGCCCTGCAGTTTAGTGTCCCCTGTTCACCAGAACATGGCACCTCAGGAGGAGTTTCCTCTGTGTGTTGCTTGAATCTTGCTTCTGTCTGAGTCACTTTCCCTTTCAGTTCAGACTTCTGCATTGACTCTATGCCTGCTGTGATCTTTTCTTGTTTTCTGTGGTGTTACTGAGATCCAGGCAGGACTACTCTGAAGAGGCATGACTGCTGGAGGACTCAGGGGCGGGGCCACTGTTTCAGCAAAATTTGTAGTGAGCAACCAATTCCAGGTTTGATCCCCTCAAAGTGGGTTGGGCAGGAGCCAGAGACATGGCATTCATTAGCAGGGCAGATGTGGGGGTATGCCTTAGCTGGACATGCAGAGGCTGGGCATGGAGCGAGGCAGAGTCTGGGGGCAAATGGCAGCTAGACAAGCACGTGTGATATATCTAAATTTGCACTGAGCTGCTAGATCTAGGCCAGATTTCTCCAAGTACTATGGTGGGTAAAGATGCAGTTGTATTAGTCATAGTTGCCAGAGGCATGATGCTTGGCACCAGTAGATGCCTGGGGCATGCTCCATCTGTGTGTGCAGTGGCTTGGTAGCGTGCATAAGGCATTGGCAAAATTTTCAGTGAGCGGCTGATCTAAGCATGGTGGTGTATGTTGCCAACAGGTTTAGGTAGCAAGTGTCTGTGCAGCACCTCCTCAGGCAGGTGGCTCCAGTGCCTATGCTTTGTGACGTGGGGAACAAAGGCAGGAGGAAATGGCAAATAAAATTAAATTTCCTTATAACCTGCAGCCCATTGATAAATACTTGAGGCTGGCAGAGTTCCTCCAGGAACTCCTTACTGTCTTAATGTTAATGATTAGCTAGAGGGAAAAACAACCTTAGCTTAACAATATCTAGGCCTCCAGTATCCTGTGAGTCTTCTTTAGCATATGAATATCTCTTGGGAAACTCTCTCTTGACTTTAGTTACCCCAATTCCCAAGTGATGAACTTTTGGGGGTGATGCAAGGGGGTGGGGGATCCGAAGCCTATAGCCAAAAAAGAATCCTTGAAGCTGTCTTTGGTGCAAAAAAGTGATTTTATTAAAGCACAGAGATAGGGCCCAAGGGCAGAAAGAGCTGCACTGGGGTTGTAAAGAGTGCTCCTTATATACCATAAAGTGGGGGGAGGTAAAGTCAAAAGAGAGGCCTCCAGAGAGAGTTTGATATGCTAAAGAGGACTCCTAAGATACCTGAGGTCTTGCTACTGTCAACCTAAGGTTTTTACTCTAGTAAGGCATTAACATTAGGATGGTAGTGAGTTCTTGAAGAAATGTTATACCCTGTATTTGCCTCAAGTATTTGTCAATAGGCTGCAGGTTATAAGGAAATTTAATCTTACCTGCCATTTCCTCTTTGCCTTTGTTCCCCTTATGACTATGGAGGAGTGATGTTAGGGCTCTAGGAAACTGAGTCTATGGGTTCCTGGAGATTAGACTATTGATAAGATTGCCTCTGTCCTGTAATTTACTAAGATATTTGTAAACTGATGGAGACTCTATAAGTTTAACCATTTCTTTTCTGTCCTTTCCTTTATTCTTGGGCAGCCAGGAGATCCTGGGGAATGTCACACATATCCCAAAGAGGGGAGGGGTGTGTTAACTTGTACTTTGCCCTCAGCTTGCCCCAGCCTCCCTCATAACAAGTATATAATCAGTCTCTCCTTAGGGCTGCAAGGAGCCCTGTCCCCATGAGTCCTGTCCCCATGATTTAATAAAATCACCTTTTTGCACCAAAGACATTTTCAGTAATTCTTTCTTGGCCATCAGCTTCAAAACCCTACCATCACTCCAAAACTGCAACGCTGGGGAATAGGGGAGGAAAATCGCAACTGTCAGCTCCTTTATTCCTGGAGGAGTCCCCCAACAGGCTCCAATATTCTTATAAACAGATCTTCCTCCCTTTTGCCCCAGGAATTGTACAAACTGTTGATTCTGTATTGCTTCTGGCAGGGCTGTTGACTCTTTAAGGGTAGGAACACAGCTATCACTACCCTTCAGTTCAATTAGTGCTGAATCAGCTGAATTTAAAGCTCAAGTCTCCAAGTCCTGCTGGTTATACAAATTTACAGAATTCAGCACCTCTGTTTTCAAGACCAAATTGAGATTTTTTTCCCTGCCTAAACTCCCTGGTGCTTTTGCTTCTTCCCACCCCTAGCGCCCTACCTCTTGCAGGCAGCTGCTGACTGCCATTTTTGCCCTTCATAAACTCTCCTTTGCAGCTTCTTTTAACATTTGGTTGTGCAGTGTGGTCTGCCAATCTTTGTTTTGCTCTCTAGTTTTCTTGCATGGATGTGAGTGGTATCTACTTATAAATGTGGAACAGGGTGAATTTAGGATCTTCCTTTATTGCCATCTTCCCAGGCTTAACTGATGAAGTTTTAGGGTGATGGTGGGGTGATCCAGAGCAGACAACCAAGAAAGAATTCTTGAAGACATCTTTGGTGCAAAAGGGTTACTTTATTAAAGCACAGGGACAGGACCCATGGGCAGGAAGATCTGCATGGGGTCCTGACGGGTCACTCATTATATATCCTCAAGTGGGAGGGGTTCAGGTATAGAGTAAATCTCTAAGTTTGGAAGCAAGGTTTCCAGGACCTTGAGGGGCTAGCTATTGCTAAGCCATTTATTACCATTTAGTAAAACCTCTGTCATGAGATCCTTCAGATATATAGCAGGGGGTCATAAGCTTGGAGCATGATTGCCAACATATATGTTGGGGGAGTTGAGATAAAGGGAATTTCCAAAGGAATTTTTATATGTTACAGTAGACTTACAGGTTCCTCAGGGGTCAGGATAATGTTAAGCCAAGATTCTCTTTTGCCCCTAGAAAAGTGTCATAATTTCAGCAGCTGAACTTCTACAGGGAGGTCATTTTGCCAGTTTCAAGGACTTGTCAATGTGCTATGAGCAGTAAGGGAATTTAATTTTTGATTTCCCTTAGTTTCTCACATCACCGTGGCAAGCACTTAACCCCCTTTCCTTTGTTCTTGGGTAGCCAGGAGTGTCAGAGGAATTTCACCTGGAGGGGGGTGCTGTTAGCTTATACTTTGCCCTCAGCTTGTCCCACACCCCGTCATTATCTACTATAGGTTTTTGTTTGTGTTATATTGAAGCTTACATAAAACATAATTATAACAATCTATTTTAAACTGAAAGAACTAACTTCAATCTCAAAGCAAAATTTTTTCTATTTTTTTAAATTTCTTCTTTATATTTTTAAAATATAATCTCTATATTTTGTTTTCTTATGTCACTATTTATATCTTTTTATTTTTTGTTTCCAAGTATTCCTGAATTTTATTATAATTACCTTTGCCAGTAACATTTATAATTTAATATATTTTTTGTGTTTCTAATTAGCATCCTTTCATTACATCTTGATAATTTTTAGCATTTCTTATAAGGTGAGCCTATTAGAAATGAATTCCCTCAGCTTTAGTTTGTCTGGGAAAGTATTTTTCCTTCATTTCTGATGGACAGCTTTGCCTTGTAATACATTTTTGTTTGGCAGTGTTCTAATATCATCTCTTTTTCTTTTGGTCTGCAAGGTATACTGACAGATCTGCTGATAGCTTATAGCATTATCACTGTCTATAAGTATGCACTTTTTGTTCCTTACTTACTGTCCCCTTCTTTTAACAAAATGGAAGCTGTCAGGTTAAAGACTTCCTCTTGTTAATCTATGTCCCACACAATTAGCATCTGCCACATAAACACTCAGTAAATATTTATTAAGAGAATGAATAAACAACCTGAGGTAAATGCCAAGGTCACATGTACAATGGGCAACTCACCATTTGACTTTTTAAAAAATTTTTTTAATATTTATTTATTTTTGATACAGAGAGAGACAGAGCATGAGTGGGGGAGGGGCAGAGAGAGAGGGAGTCACAGAATCCAAAGCAGGCTCCAGGCTCTGAGTTGTCAGCACAAAGCCCGACGCGGGGCTCGAACCCACGAACGTGAGATCATGACCTGAGCCAAAGTTGGAGGCTCAACCGCCTGAGCCACCCAGGAGCCCCTCCATTTCACATTTTTTATTTAACATTCATGAGATGTAAATTTAACCCATGGTGAACTCATGTAATGAGAAAAGAGTGTTTTCTCCTTCCCATTGGAAGCATAATCATAAGGGATATTTTCAGAGGACAGTAACTTATTGCCTAGGTCCTATGGAAACTAACTCAGCATCCTAACAAGAACAAACACTTGCAATTCTACAAGTCACAATTGTCTGTTTTCCCTGACTTTCCAGAAGCCCATAAGAAAGCATCTACTGAAAGGGACATTGGAGGGATCCCTGACTGATGATGACATATTCCTCACTGCTTTCACCGCTATTTACTTCCTCTCCCCTTTCCTCATATCTTCATCATCCTAGTCACCAGAGATCACAAATTTCTGACCTGTGAGGATGACCTAAAGTAACTCATCTGCTTTTCTCATATCTCTCCCTTAATCCCCTGAATTGCATCTACCTCTGAAGGGAAACAAAATAATATCTTATTTTTACTGAGCTTTTCCTACACTCTCATTTTAGTCTATGTTCATTAATATGACCATTTTACAGATAAAGCTGAACTGATATTTAAGAGTTAAGACACTGCCTGTGATAAGACAGCTAGTAAAGGTCCCAGACTATTCAATTGTGAGCTCCAGATGTGACCTAATCAGTGGGATTCCACAGGCCAGACTCTACATGAATGCCTGGCCTTCTCTTTTTTTTCTCTTTTATTATCCATCTATTTTTTTCTCTCCTCTATATTTTTCTTCTTTCATTCCCTTTACAGTTTTTTTTTATTTCTATAATAGTTTCTTGTTGTTGTTGTTTTAAAATATCTTAAAGAGCCTAGGAAGATGAAGTTGTGGGAGGATCTTAAGCTCACTTCATTCAATGGATATACCTAGATTCCAGCTACCTCATTGCAACTAACTCAGAAAAATGACCCAAAGACTGGCAGAACAGACTCTTCATAGTTAATCATAGAAAGGAAACCACATCAAAAATGATAGGAAGGGCAGTCATGAACAAAACTCCCAGTAACACTAACCACAAACTAGAAGGACCCCACAGACACAGAGAAGGAAGAGGAACAGACCCCACACCAGGCACCTCCAGACATGGAGGATCTGTACTAGGAAGACAAGTCCACATAACATTTGGTTTTGAAAACCAGTGGGGCTTAAGTTGAGGAGTTTTTATAATCAGAGGTGTGCTTAACACCAGGTACTTTAGAAGCCAACTTGCTCAGCTCTGGGAGAGCAGAAAGGCAATAAGAAACTGAACTCCCAGACTTTAAAGAGACATCATAACAACAACCCTGTAGAGATACACCTTAGAAGCAGTGATCTGAAAAGCTCCTGGGGTATACAGGAAGATTTACTTACAAATCTCAGAACATGTGCTGGGGGTGCAGACATCGTTAGGAGATGTAGCCAAGAACAATGGAGCTTGTGAGTGCCACTTCTCTCCCCACTCCCTACCTAGTTACCGGAACACCTTCAAAAATGAGCCTGAACACTTGCCACACAGCTTGCTAACACTGTATGCCCCAACCTGATACTCTACTGTGGTTCTGCCCTATCTAACCCATCTCATGCCTGCAGAAATCACTCCAAAGCATCTTCAAACAGGTCTCATCCTCCATGGAGACCCAATAAGGATCAGGGACCAGCACTTACCTTGCTAACAACATAGTCCCCACCCCCATGTACTCCAGGGAACTTGCCTCAACCAATCTACTACACTCAGTAGGAGTCCCGCCAAATCAGTTCCTGCTGAACCTCATTTGTAGGAAGCCAACTCCACTCCAAGTGACTTTTATTCTGCAGAGAGGGGAAGATAACCATACATACCAGTTCAAATACAGCCCCAGTAGTGGGTTGGAGATAGAAATCTGATCTGACTTTCAGTTCAGCCACTAACAAAAACCTCACTGGGAGTATCACAAGGAGAAAGCCTTGTTTTCTTAGGAGGAGAAGCACTACAACCTTAAAACTGACTAGGGGCAGACATCTGGTCTTACTGCAAGCCACACACAATAACTGAAGACTCAGGGGTAAACATAGGGAAAGTACCCTGCAGTTTGGTGACAGTAGACCTGGCAAATGGGTTGAGAGCAAGCATCTGTTCTGATCCAACTACAAGCCCAAGGCACCCCTACAATGGCCCCGTGATCGCATGGGAACCATACAAAATGCAAAGGGGGCCATTGTAGCAAACTGGAAAGATGAAAAATGTATCTCGGTCACAATGAGTAGGGCACATAAAAGACACCACTGATGCAGCAGGTTCTGGTGAGCAGGGGACATGGTACTGTAGGGTATTACAGGACCTCTTCTTAATAAGGACACTACTTTCAAGGTCAGAAGACCTAGTTGATTTCCTAATACATAAAATTGTATACAGAGAGTTAGATAAAATAAGGAGGAGAAATATGTACCAAATGAAAGATAGCACATAATCAGAGCAAAAGAGCTAACTTAAATTGAGATAAGCAATATGGCTGATAGAGAATTCAAAGTAATGATTATAAATATACTTGCTGAACTTGAGAAAAGAGTAGGGAATCTGAGTGACACCCTCAACAAAAAAGATAGAAAGTATTTTTTAAAAGTCAGACATGAAGAGCACAATAACTTAAATTGAAAATTCCCTGGAGGCAAGAAATAGTATACTATATTGTAGAAAAGAACAGATCAGTGACTCAGAAGACAGACTAATGAAAAGCAACCAAGTTGAACAGCAAAAATAAATAAGTAAGAAATAAGAAAAAACTAAGGAAACTCAGTGACATCATCAAGTGTAATAACATTTACATCTAAGGATCCCAAATGGAGAAGAGAGAAAAAGGAGGGAAAAATTTTATTTTAAGAAATATTAACTAAAAACTTCCCAAATCTGGAGAAGGAAACAAACATCCAGATACAGGAGACACAGAGAGCCACAAACAAAATCAACCCAAGGTGGTCCACACCAAAACACATAATAATTAAAATGGCAAAATGTGAATTTAAAAAGAAATAGGAGAAAAGAAAACAATTGCATAGGAAATCCCCATAAGGACATAGGGTGATGTTTCAGCAGGAACATTACAGGCCAGAAGAAAGTGGCGTATATGTTCAAAGAGCTGAAGGAAAAAACCTGAAGCCAAGAATACTCTATTGAGCAAGGCTATCATTCAGAATACAAGGAAAGGTAGTTTCCCAGAAAAAAATAAACATAAAGGAGTTCATCACCACTACAGCAGCATTAAAAGAAATGTTAATGGGAAATTTTTGAGTGGAAAATAAAGGTCATAATAGGGATAAAAAAAATTAGGAAGGGAAAAAATTTCACGGGTAAATACAAACATGATAAATGTAGCAGACTAATTGCTTATAAAATCAATCTGGAGATTAAAGTACAAAAGCAGTGAAATCAATTATATCTATGAAAATCATCAAGGTCTTCACAAATAAAAAGATATATAAGTATGAGTCTATTTGCTGAAAGCCATTTTCTGAACTCACAAGCCATTTTCTGAACTCACAAAGTTGAGAAACTCTCCTTGTGAGGTAAGGTGGGTCAGATGGCGACTGATGTCTACACCCACTCAATTATTTTTGCTTGAGCACCGACCCCCAAGGCACATTGCTGACTGGTATCAGGAGTAACTTGTCCCCTTATGCTAAAAATATGCTAATTGTACCTTGTGAAGGAAATTATAGGAATTTCTTCTTTTGTGTTTATGGGAGCAAATCTTACATTTCCTGAGAAACCTGTTTTTCTTCCCCTCAAGAAGACCCCTGCTCACAAAGAACTAACTTTTGCTTTTGCTATGCTAAAAACATTGCCTTGTATTTGAATGCTGAGGATACCTTCCTTCCCCATATGATAAGCATCTAAATCACCTACAATCATTATGCATGAGTCTTCTACCAATCTATGTTCTGGGAAATTTTTACATACCAAAGAATTTGTCATCAGAAATCATTGTCTAAGGCAATTGCCACTTCTGTTATGTACCCCATACATTTTTTCAATAAATAAAGCTGACTCTCTGGTCAGTGCAGAGATGCCTGCCCAGAGAGCAGAGATGCCAGCCTGGTGATCAGAAAGAAACTCCTGGCTCTCTCATTCTCTCCCCCTTTTGCCGATTCTCATCTCTTTCGTGGAGACACCGTCCATCCTTCAAGGAACCCTGGACCTGCTGGAGCAGGACTCCAGCATCTATTTATGTAAAAACATTGTGGGCAGGAGAGTAAAGAATAAGATCAAACTTAAGTGACCATTAACTTAATATAGACTACTCTGTGCAAAAGATGTCATATGCAACCCCAATGGTAACCACAAATCAAAAACCTGTAACAGATATGCAAAAAAAAAAAAAAAAAAAAAAAGAATCTAAGCATAGCAAGAAAGAATGCCATCAGGCTACAAGGGAAGAAAGCAAGAGAAGAAACAGAGAAGAACTGCAAAAAAACAAAACAAAACAAAACAAAAAACTAAGAACAAAACTAGTAAAAAAAAAATGGCCATAAGAATATACCTATCAATAACCACTTTGAGTGTAAAAGGACTAAATGCTCCAAACAAAAGACATAGGTGACTGGATGGATTAAAAAGCAAGACTCACCCATATGCTACCTACAGAAGACTCATTTCAGACTTAAAGATTCATGCAGATTGAATGCAAAGGGATGGAGAAACATTTATCGTGCAAATGGAAGTGAAAAGAATACTAGGGTAGCAATATTTATATCAGACAAAATAGACTTTAAAACTAATACTATAATAAAAGACAAGGAAGGACATACATAATCATAAAGAAAACAATCCAACCAGACCTCACACCTGGCACTCCAGACATGGGGGACCTGCACTAGGAAGACAAGTCCCCATAACATTTGGCTTTGAAAATCAGTATGGCTTAACTTCATGAGTTTTTACTCAGTGGTGCTTAACACCAATTACTTTATTTTTTTTTTTAATTTTGAGAGACAGAGAGCAGAGGAGGGACAAAAGGAGAGAGAAAAAGAATCCCAAGAATGGAAGCACTCAAATATGTAAAGCAGCTATTAATTCACATAAAGAAAATAATAAAAAGCAATACAATAATAGTAGGGGACTTTAACAACTCCCTGACATCAATGGGCAGATCGTCTAAGCAGAAAACCAACAAGGAAACAGTGGCTTTGAATGACACACTAGACCAGTTAGACTTAACAGATATATTCAGAAGATTCCATCCTAAAGGAGCATAATACACACTTTTTTCAAGTTTACAAGGAACATTCTCCTGAATAGATCACATATTAAGCCATGAAATACTCTCAACATATTCAAAAAGACTGAAATTGTACCATCCACCTTTTCTGACCACAAAACTATGAACTAGAAATCAACTATGAGAAAACAATCTAGAAATAATATAAATACAATGAGGTTAAATAACAAGCTACTAAACAATAGATGGGTCAACCAAAAAATCAAAGAGAAAATCAAAAAATGCACAGAGAGAAGTGAAAATGAAAACAAAGTGATCCAAAATCTTTGGGATGAAACAAAAGCTGTCTTAAGAGGGAAGGTTATAGCAATACAGTTGTATGTGAAGAACCAAAACAAATCTCAAATAAACAACCTAATCTTACATAAAAAGGAGCTAGATAAAGAATGACAAACTCCAACCTAGTACAAGGAATGGAATAACAAAGATTAGAGTGGAAATAAACAAAGAGAAGCAAAGAAAGAAAAAACAAAACAAAACAAAAACAATAGAAAGGATTAATGAAACGAAGGTCTAGTTCTTTGAAAAGATAAACAAAATAGATAATTGTTTAGCTAGACTCATCAGAGAGAAAGAGAAAGAGATACAGAGAGGATTTAAATAATCAAAATCAGAAATGAAAGAAAAGAAATAACAACCAACACCACATAAACACAAAGGATTGTAAGAAAATAGTATGAAAAATCACAGACCAAGAAATTGGACAACCTAGGGGTGAATAAATTCCTAGAAACATAATGTCCCAAAACTGATCCAGGAAGAAAAGGAAATTTGAACAGATTGATTACTAGCAATGAAGTGGAATCAGTAATCAAAAAACTCCCAACAAAGTCCAAAACCAGATGGCTTCACAGGTGAACTCTATTAAATATTTAAAGAAGAGTTAATATCTATTCTTCTGAAACAATTCCAAAAAATAGAAGAGGAAGGAAAACTTCCAAATTCATTCTACAAAGCCAGCATTACCCTGAGACCAAAAGTAGAGAAAGACACTATAAAAAAATAAAACCACAGGCCAATATCTCTGATAAATATAGATGTAAAATTCCTCAAAAAACATTAGCTAACCTAATCTAAAAATGCGTTGAAAAATAAATTACGACAATAAAATGGGATTTATTCTGGAAATGCAGAGATGATTCAATATTTGCAAATCAATCATGTATTACATCACATATAAAAGAGAAAGAATAGGAACCATAGGATCATTTCAATAGATGCAGAAAAAGCATTTGACAAAGTACAACATTCATTCATGATAAAAAAAAATCCCTAAACAAAGTAGGTTTAGAGGGAACATAATGTAACATAGTAAAGGGCATCTAAAAAACCCACAGCTAATATCATATTCAATGCTGAAAAATGGAGAGCTTTTCCCTAAGATCAGAAACAAAACAAAGATGACCATGCTAAGCACTTTAATTCAACATAGTACTGGAAGTCCTAGCCATAGCAATCAGACCAGAAAAAGAAATTAAAAAAGCATCCACATTGGTAAAAAAGAAGTAAAACTTTCACAAAGTGCAGATGACATGATATTGTATGAAAACCACCCCAAAGAGTCCACCAAAAACCTACTAAAACCAATCATAAATTTGGTAAATTCACAGGATACAAAATTAATATACAGAAAATTGTCTCTTTTCTATACACTAATAATAAAGTAGGAGAAAAATTAACAAAACAATCCCATTTATAAGTACACCAAACAATAAAATAACTAGAAAAAGCTAAACCAAGTAGGCAAAAGAACTGTACTTTGAAAACTTAAAACCTAATAAAGGAAATTGAAGATGACACAAACTAATAGCAAGATATACCTCACTGTTTGATCGGAAACTTTAGTATAATTAAAGTGCCCATATTAGGGATGCCTGGGTGGTTCAGCTGGTTAAGTGTCCAACTCTTGGTTTGGGCTCAGGTCATGATCTCACAGTTCAATTCATGAGACTGAGTCCGAAGTTGGGCTCTGTACTGACAGCACGGAGCCTGCTTGGGATCTTCTCTCTCCTTGCATTTTAGCCCCTCCCCCCCACACTCTTTCTCTCTCTCAAAATAAGTAAATAAACTTTTAAAAATCTTTTAAAATACCCACCCATATTACCCATAGCAATCTACAGATTCAAGGCAAAGTCTATTAAATACCAATAAGTAGTCCTACAGAAAAAATCCTAAAATAGTCCTAAAATCCTAAAATTAAAACCACAAAATATCCTAAATAACCAATGCAAACTTGAAAAAATAAAGCAGAAGATATCACAATTCCAGATTTCAAGATAAGCTAGAAAGTGTAATAATCAAAACAATATGGTACTGACACAAAAATACTAACAAGATCAATAGAACAGAATAGAGAAGCCAGGAATAAACTCACAATTACATGCTCAATTAATCTATGCAATGGGAAAAAGATAGTCTCTTCAACAAATGGTTTTGGGAAAACTGAACAGCAACATGCAAAAGAATGAAACTTGACACTTACACCATGCATAGAAGTAAAATCAAAATGGATTTAAGACTGGGATACCTGGGTGGCTCAGTCCGTTGAGAGGCTATCTCTTAATTTCTGCTCAGGTCATGATTTCATGGTTCATGAGATTGAGCCCTGTGTCAATTGGAATTCTCTCCTTTCTCTTTCTCTGCTCCTCCCCTATGCGCAGGAGCTTGCATGTGCATGAGCGCTTTCTCTCTCTCTCAAAATAAATAAATAAACCAAAAAAATGTATTAAAGACCTTAATGTGAGACCTGAAACTATAAAAACCCTAGAAGAGAGCACAGGCAGTAATGTCTCTGACATGAGCCATAGCAACATTTTTTGAGATATGTCTCCTGAGTGGAAACAAAAGCAAAAATAAACTATTTGGACCATATCAAAATAAAAAGATTTATATAATGAAGGAAACCATTAAGAAAACATAAAGACAATCTACTAAATACAAGATATTTGCTAATGATATATTCAATGAAGGATCAATATCCAAACATATAAAGAACTGATACAACTCAACACTCAAATACTCCCCAAATAATTTAATTAAAAATGAGTAGAAGACATGAACAGATATTTCTCCAAAAACGATATACACATGGCCAGCAGAAAAGACACATGAAAAGATGCTCAACATCATTAATCATCAGGAAATGCAAGTCAAAACCACAACAAGATATTACCTTACACATTTCAGGAGGCTAAAATAAATATAAAGTAAAATAAAATAAAATAATTTAAAAAACCCCAGAAGAAATAACAAGGGTTGATGAGGATGTGGAGAAAAGGAACCCTCACACACTGCTGGTGGGAATGCAAAATGGTGTAGTCACTGAAAAACAGTATGGTGGTTTCTCAAAAAAATTATACATATAGTTACTATATAATCCCATAACTCTGCTATGGGGTATTTACCCAAAGAAAATGAAAACACTAATTTGAAAAGATATATACACCCCTATATTTATTGCATCATTATTTACATTAGGAAAAATGAGAATGCAATCCAGGTGTCCATCTAGAGATGTGGTACACACATATAATGGAATATTACTCAGCTATAAAAATGAATACAGTCTTGCCATTTTCAACAACATGGATGGACCTAGAGGGTATTACATCAAGTGAATTAAGTCAGAGAAAAACAAATACTATATGATTTCGTTCATATGTGAAATTTAAGAAACAAAACAAAGAAATAAAGAAAAAAGAGACAAATAAACAAAAAAGAGACTCATAAATATAAAGAATAACTGGTGATTGCCAGGAGAAAGGTGTTGGGGAGATGAGTAAAGTAGTAAAGGGGAAAAAGAATATACTTATCATGAAGAGCACAGAGTAATGGTTAGAAGTGTTGAATCACTAATATTGGACACCTGAAACTTATACAACACTGTATATGGAACTTTAAAAATTAAAGATAAATGATAGATAAATGATAGTAGATGCTTTTAAATAAAATGGTAACCCTAGAAAGGACAAGAAGGATATTACTCATTATTAATTGATGATCTATTAATGACCAGAATTTATGCATTCATAGCAGAATGTCAGGAACACCAAAAACAGACTATTATGCATTCATTTACAAAATCATTTTTGAGGACCTACTGTGGAACAGCTATTTTTTACTATATGTCAGTAGAAAGACCTTGACACAAAGAGTTATTCTCTCCACTAAGCAGAATTCCTGTCCCTCATTTTCCCAAAATGGGTCATATGAAAGAAGGATTCTTGAGAGCTGATTGCTCTCACAGTCAAATAATAGTCGTTAAGTTAGTGGATTGTTCAAGAGTTAAATATGGAAATGTCTGTGATACTCCTGGAGGGTAGTGAGTTAGGATTGCTTCAGGAAGCCCCAAATCAACTTTCCAGGCACCAGTGCCTGGAAACAGAATAATTCAGGAGCTGGCTGAATTTCCATTTTCATCCCTGACATTCTAAAGTAAGTACGCTTACCCAGAGCCCACAGATTCCTTAAAAATCTCTTTTTTTTTTAATCTTTTTTTACTCTTCATTTATTTTTGAGAAAGAGGGACAGAAAGTGAGTGGGGAAGGGGCAAAGAGAGAGGGAGACACAGACTCCAAAGGGGGCTCCAAGCTCTGAGCTGTCAGGATAGAGCCCGACACAGGGCTCTAACTCACGAGCTGTGAGATCATGACCTGAACCGAAGTCAGATGCTTAAATGACTGAGCCACCCAGGCACCCCAAAAATCTCTTCTTTTTAAAGAAAACGTTAGCATCAATTACCATGGCCTCAAGGAAAAGAATTTGCAAATAGAAAATCTTCCTACGGTACACACTAGTGTCAATGAATTCTGCACTAATAGAGCATAACTTTTCCACCTATTTCAACATCTTTACCCTAACGATTCCTCATCCTTCTTAACTGATATCAAATGGAGAGCTATAAGGTTTTCCTTGAGTTTCTCCACTGACACATGCAAGTCCTTAGCCATGGTTTCCATGGATGCGTCATCCAGTCCAAAGTAAGACCTGTAGAGGGTTAAAGTCTCTTCCAGGTTCTCCACATTGTTATCACTGATGTAACCCACCAAAGGGATGGTGGCTGATGCTTCAGCCCTCAGGGCCTCCAGCCATATCTTCTGTCTCAGAGAATCCCTCTTCCAGTCAATGTCAGCCTCAGTAAAGTTTGGCAGGTTTTGCATGAAGTTGTGGCGCTTGTGGGCTGGGAGCTCCCTCAGAAGGGTGGTCTGCAGGCCTTGGAAATCATAGCCAGACAGCTTATGGCTGGAGACTAAGAAGATCTGTGTGTCACTCATATTGGCTTTCTGCAGGTGTTTCACACAGTCATTTGCAGGACTTTATCCTTATTGAATTTGGTGGGTTTACTCCTTTCTAGATTATATAAATCACTGTCCACTTTAGTTCGAATAAAGCAGAAATTCTTCTTCATATTTCTAATTGCTGTAGCCAACTGTACATCATTTTCTTTGAAGCGTGTAGCAGAGATGATAATAAAGAAGTCATACTCATCAAATTTCATTTTCTTCAGATATTCTTGTGGCTGAAACTTAGTGGTCCCTACACCAGGGAGATCCCATAATATCACATTGGGAAACTTGGGTGTTTGTATGGGGTCCTCACCATGGTTGTCTCTACTTCCCCAATGGGGGCAGCCAATTTGTCCTCATGCCACACCCCGCGAAGGGCATTGATGAAACTGGACTTCCCTGTGCCAAACTCCCCGGTCACAGCAATGTTCACTGGAGCATTCTCCATGTCTATCAATGCATCATTGATTTCAGAAAATGCTCTCTGAAGGTCCCCCTTCACCAAGTATGATTGAATCAGTGTGATGGTTTCCTGAGAGAGGATTTTATTTTCCGTCTTGAATTCCTTAAAAAACTTGTCAAAACTTGAGGCCAAATAACTAGCCTTTCTATGATAGGGTGTGGAAGACGTCTGACCCATGCTTCAGCAGTAGAGGGCACTAGAAGGAGGAGAGAAGAGGGAAAGAAAAAGAGTTAATATAACAAGAGGTGGCTTGGGGTGTGCTGTTATGTGGAGGGAGAACCTCATTGCTCACCAAAGCAGTGTATCTAGGAGAACTTCTCTTTCTGTCCAGGCTTTGTGTGGACTTCTAACATGGATGTAAAGTTTGCTTTCCTTAGACTATTCCATTATCTTGGAAAGTCCTTCTTCTTTAAGATGCTCTTCATTTTTCCAAAATAATTTCAAACCCTGATTTTTCTATCCAAATTTTCCTACCTGAATTATCCTTTATTTATCTTACTTCAATCTTCTTTATTTGTAATGTTAGGAAAATAATAATTCTTCATAGTGGAAATCTAATAATACAGTGCCAGCATTTACCCCCACACCCCTTCCCACGTGTGTAGTAAGACCCTCCAGAAAAACCACTTCTGATAACCTCCAGCATCACCATGTAAGAGACCTTGGCTCTCACATGGAACAGCTAAATAAGCATGAGTGGCTCTTTTTTTCTCAGAAAAGATACTATATGCCTTCATTAGGAGATAAACTTTAATCATTGCTGGGGTGCCTGGGTGGCTCCGTGGTTGAGTGTCTGACTCTTGGTTTTGGCTCAGGTAATGATCCCAGGGTCGTGGAATTGAGATCCGTGTCAGACTCCATGCTGAGCATGGAGCCTAATTGAGATAGTCTCCCTCTATCCATTTACCCCTCTCCCCCACTAATGCAGAATTTTTGGACCAGAAAGCAAGTCAACTCAAGTCACCACTGATATCTGGGCAGATGCAGGCTGCAGAGGTGTCCTTTGGCTAAAAGTGGGGGATCAGACACATCCTCCAGGGGCTTCCTGGGAGCCATAGCCTGCAGCCCAGGATAAAGAATGGCAAAAACAAATTTGGAAAGAAATTATTCAGAGCATGTATATAAGGTCTGAACTGGTATACATATGAATGGGGAGTACAAACATTTTCCTTAGAAGAGAGAACTGTGGAAATTTAGCTTGTTGAGAAAGGGACAGCTATTAAGCAACTGAGAAGCATGGTGCCAGCATTTCTGACTACCCAGCAAGAATATTCTTCACATACAGAAGCGTGTAAATCCAACGCATTTGGCATGTGCTGGGACAACCTCTTGCTGTGTGGAGAGCAAATCACCCCACCACCCCTTTAACGAGCAAGCAGATAACACACAAAGTAGAATGAGCAAGCCTGAGTATGAAAGAAGCATATAAGACCTGGAACTCAAGGAGGAGCCAACAAGGTGAGACATCAACCCTATCAAGTATAGTCTCATGCCTGTGCATTCTCAGAGGATGGGGGGAAATACACAGGAAGGTGAGGAAATCTCTGGCTAAGACAGGTCCTGAGGAATAGAATGAAGAGAATGGGAACCAAATGACAAGTTTGAGAGGGTAAACAAATGTGGACAGCAAAATTCTGTGTGCTGAGCAAATTTCAACCACACAAAAGGCATGCCGTATGGTTAAGGTTCCAAACCTCACCTTGATATTGTATGTGAAGTTCTGTTATATACTATTTTGTGATGTGACAGCAATGCAGGGGTATCAGGGACAGAGTACTTTTTATGATATATCTAGGAGCTTCTATACCAGCCTCTAGCAGTATGTCCTCTCCTGCTGGGATAGAACTTGGAGGGAATGTGTGAAATCTATGCCAATAAACCTGAGATGTGCATCTGTACATACATTTCTCAACTCATCCTCTTAAGAGCCCTACAAGAACATTATAATCACTTCGACCTTAAAATTAAGAATCAAATAAATAATGAGGTTGAAAGATAGACAATGAGTGTCCCATCATTAGCAAACTTCCAAGACTGGATTCAAGGTGAGGGCCCTCATTCAAGGGCAGAGCTCTGTCTCATGAAGCAAAGGCAGAGCACACAGTTGGATAGGGAGAGATGAAACTAGGACTCAAAATGAAGCCAGTGTGAGACACACAGAATTTATATTTCTATGGAGAGATGTGTTAAAAATGAAGCCGCAGAGGCATAGTGGAGCCACTTAAGATAAAGACCCATGTGGGTATACTAAGATTTAATATCTGAGAGCAGTTTCAACCCCAAGTTATGTAATCTTTTACCAGTCAATATGAGAATTTCATGGTCAGCACTAAAAACTGCCCTGATAGATCCCCCAATCTCCACTTAGAAGGGCAACCTTGTCTAAAACAATGAATTCCTTGCTAATAATTTATTTCTACTTTCTCTCTTCACTTAAAAACATTTCCATTTCCACAGCATAATGGAGCTCTTTTCTATTGGCTACATGGGATGCTGCCCAATTCAAAAATCATTTAATAAAGCCAATTAAGTCTTTAGAATTTACTTTTGAATTCTTAAGTGTTTTGAATTTTGTGTTTTAACATATTTGGTTTCAGCGTTAAAGCAAATTTCTGACTGTTTGGGGGGACAATAAGAAACACAGGTGTTGTGCTTCACACATTCTTTTGAGTTCACTGTCTTTGTCCACATTTCCAAGGGCCTTTGGCAAATCCTTTTTGGTTTGAGGTCTGCTCTTTTTTGCCTTAAAGCTCCTGATTCAATTACCTTTGCAGCCCAGTGTTCATGATCACTCTGTCACTGACAGAAGGCTCTGACAGAGCACAATCCTTGGCCCTTGGCTCAATCCACAAGTTCACATTGGAATCCCTTCCCTACTTCCAGCCCACAGTCTCCATTTACTGCTGTTTGCTAGCTTAGTCTGTCACCCATTTCCTGTCACAGACTCCGTTAATGGAATGTGCTGGCTTAGTCGTGATGGAAATTGGTGGTAATGTGCAGAGGTCATTCTATTGAACTGTCCACAGTAACTTCTAAACCTAGACCTTGGTTCTAAACTCCGATTCCAAGTTGGGAACTGTTCTCCTTTTGTGTAGAATCAGTCTGTAGTCCCCCTTCCTTGATGTCTGCTAGTTCAATTTTTGCCCCAGTCTCTAGTTATTTGGTTACTGCTAGTGTCCACAGTTCAATTACCACAGTACTGTTCATTTCTCTTAATGTGTACATGAAGTAAAGGCTTAGTTTAAACAAAAATATTAAATAAATTAATGAATAAATAAACAAAGAAATGATTAGAATTCTTAAAATTCCAAAGAGTTAAGTGCTTTGCCCTCTGGCCCTTTGTTTATTTTATATCTAAGAACTATGGTTGTACCTCCTACTCTCTTGGAGGGAATGAAAAATGATGCAGCCACTGTGGAAAACAGTATGAAGGTTCCTCAAAAAGATAAAAATACAACTACTTTATGATCCAGCAACTGCACTACTAGGTATTTACTCAAAGAATACAAAAATGCCAATTCAAAGGGATACATGCACCTCGAAGTTTATAGCAGCATTATCTACAATAGCCAAATTAGGGAAAGAGCCCAAATGTCCATCAGCTGATGGATATATATATATATATATATATATACACACACATATATATATGTATGTATTATTCCATCGTATGATGGGATAATATACAGCCATAAAAATAAAAAAGAATGAAATCTTGCCATTGGCAATGATATGGAAGGAGCTATAGAGTATTATGTTACATGAAATAAATCACTCAAACAAAGAAAAATACCATATGATTTCACCTACATGTGGAACTTAAGAAACAAAACAAATGATCATAGGGGAAAAAATAGAGAGGAAAACGAAGAAACAGACTCTTAACTATAGACAGCAAACTGATCACTACCAGAGGGAACGTGGGTAATTAGATGGGGTTTAAGGTGTACACTTGTTGATCAGCACCTGGTGTTGTAGGTAAGTGTTAAATCACTAAATTGTATACCCGGAACTAATATTACATGTTAACTAACTGGAATTTAAATAAAAACTTAAGAAAAAAACAAAATATGGTTTTGAAGGTTATAAAAATCTACAAGTTTGTTTTATGTCCCTAATAACTTAGCTTGGTAACTATCAGGTTAGAAGTCACAATATAAGACAAAAATGTAATTTGCCCCATATTTGTGACTAGATATGGATGGACAGGAATGTGTGTTAAATTCCACCAAATTGCTGCCATATCTCAGAGGAATTACAACCTAGAATGATAATGGCCCTTATGAGGAACATTCCAACTAGATATGATCATTTATAAATTTCACTTAAAAGCAGAGGCTTCAAGGGGCACCTGGGTGACTCATTGGTTGAGCATCCCACTAGTGATTTCTATTCAGGTCATTATCTTACAGTTTGTGAGTTCGAGTAGCACAAAAGGCTCTAAGATGACAGGTTGGAGCCTGCTTGAAATTCTCTCTCTCTCTGCCCCTCCCCCACTGGTGTACATGCTATCTCTTTCTCTCTCTCTCTGTCAAAAATATATCTATTTTTTTAACTCCTTAAGAGGAGTTAAGATGGTGGAGAAGTAGGGGGACTCTGGGCTTCCTACATCCCTCAAACACAGCTCTATTGGTGTCAGATTATTTGGAACACCCAGGAAATCTAACTATAGGACAGCAGAAGGATTTCTACAGTTGGAGGGAGACAGCTTGGCAGGTGTGACGTTCGTGGACGTGAGTTGGGGAAGAAGAGAAAATGGCAGGTCATGGAAGAGAGGGAACACTTTCCATGGAGAGACAAAAGGGAGAGAAAGAGAGAGAGGTTGAGATAGTGCAGCATTGAGTTAGAAATAGGAAAACCTCTCTGGAACATGGACTGGGGAGCAGGAAGTACTGAGTGTCCCAGTTATTTTTTGCAAACAGCTTCTGGAGCTCAAACTTGGAGGTTTGGGAAATATGCGACTTTCTTAGAACAGAGCTGTGGGTGCACTTTTGGGGAAGAGAGAACTTGCTCCGGAGTGCATAGCATAGTGTAGTGATCTCCAGGGCACACTGGGAGGAAACAGAACCCTTCCAGGAGTACTTTTGGAGGAGGGTTTATTGCTTCCCAAAGGACAAAATACCCTGCAGGTGCCAGCCAAATGCCTTTCATCAGCAGGATGAAGGGGCTTTACTCTGGAGCAGGGGATAGGAGCCATGCCATGTGGGGTCTTCTAAGACTTTAGGTTTTGAATCCCAGCAAAGAGCCAAGGAAAAGGCACAGGATAGTTGTAGTGCAGGGCAAGATGACTGCCCCTGCTACTCTGTGAGGGATGCCCGAATAGTGGTGGTTGAGATCCTCAGTCCAGAGATGAAAGATTGGGATGATGCCATTTTTCCCTCCAACACCAACATGGTAGGACTTCAGAAAACAATATAGAGGTCCCCAGTGAAGGCAGGACCCACTTACACCAAACTCTGCCCATCTGTGCCTGGAAAGTGCTTATTTACTGGGGCAAGACTGAATCTGACCTAATGCAGCATCCTCTGTTCCAGATCAGCACAGCTACCACCCTCCAGGCACCAACAGACAACTCTTTTATTCCCCTTTTTTCTTCCCCCTTCTTTTTTTCTTTTGGAATCAGGCTTAATGTATCTGATTTCTTTGTCATATCATTTTATCTTTTTTAAGTAGGTTTTTTATTCTTTTCTTATTTCTTCTTTTCTCTTTCCTTCTGCTTTCTTTCTTCTTTTTTTATGTTTTTCTTTCTCTTTCCTTGGAATCGGCCTTACACTTTTTTAATTCACTGGTTTTCTTTTGTCCACATTCTTTTTTTCTCTTCTTATGGAATCAAGATTACCCCATACTTTTTTTTTTTTTTTTGCCAAGGTTACTTCAACAAACAAATCAAAGCACACCTAGTTAAAGGTCCAAACACTCCACCACTTCAAGCAAGGAGGAACTCTGCAGAGGACTGACAAGTGGGATAGAGCAGTCTAAATGCAACAACAAAGTGCATGAAACATACACCAGAAACACTACCTGTCATGCCAGGCCCTGGACAATGTAGGACCCCTTTTTAATATAGTAGTACTCTCAGGTGCAGGAAACATAGCAAGATTTTAAAAAATGCAAAAGACATAAACTTGGACAAAATGACAAGACAGGGAAATTCTCTCCAAAAGAAAGGTCAAGAAGACATCACAGCCAGGTACTCAAACAAAACAGATATAAACAATATATCTGAACAAGAATTTAGAATAATAGTCATAAGATTCCAAGCTGGGCTTGAAAAAAAAGTATGGAAAATACCAGGGAAACCCTGTTGCAGTGTTCAGAATCCTAAGAACTAGTCATGATGAATCTTAAAATATTATAACTGAGATGCAAAATAAACTAGACACACTGATAGCAAGGATTGAAGAAGCAGAGGAGAGAATAGGCCACATACAAGATAAAATAATGGAAAATAATGAAGCTTAAAAAAAGAGAGAAAGGAAATTACTAGATCATGAGGGAAGACTTAGAGAACTAAGTGATTTCATGAAATAAAACAGTTTTTGTATCATAGGACTCCCAGAAGAAGAGCAAGAAAAGGGGGAAGAAAGTTTATTTGAACAAATTATGGCCGAGAACTTCCTTAATCTGGGGTTAGGAAACAGGCATCGAAGTCCAAGAGGCAGGGAGAACTCCATTCAAAATAAAAAACAGATCAACACTGCAACATATCATACTGAAACTTGCAAAATATAAGTATGAAGAGAGAATTCTTAAGACAGCTAGGGACAAAATGTCCTGAATGTACAAGGGTAGACACATAAAGTTAGTAGCAGACTAAACACTGAAACATGGCAGGCCAGAAAGGAGTGGCAGGAAATATTCAATGTACTTAATAGGAAAAATATGTAGCAAAAAATCCTTTATCCACCAAGACTATCATTCAGAAAAGAAGAAGAGATAAAGATTTTCCGAAACAAAAACTAAAGGAGTTTATGACCACTAAACTAACCCTGTAAGAAATTCTAAGGGAATTCTAAGGGAATTCTCTTAGTGAACGGGGGAAAAAAGCCAAAGCAGCAAAGACTACAAAGTACCAGAAAACATCACCACCAACACAAAATCTACAGATAACACAATGGCACCAAACTCATATCATTCACTAATCACTCTGAATATAAATTGAATGAATGTCCCAGTCAAAAAAAAAAAAAAAAAACCATAGGGCATCAGAACAGATATTAAAAAACAAACAAACAAACAAGATCCATTTATATATTGCCTATAAGAGACTCATTTTAGACGTGAGGATACCTGCAGATGGAAAGTGAGGACATGGTACATGGAACTACTTATGCTAATGGATATCAAAAAAAAAAGCTAGAGTAGCCGTATTTAAATCAGACAAAGTAGATTTTAAAACAGAGTCTGTAACACGTGATGAAGAAGGGCATTATATCATAGTTAATGGGTCTCTCCATAAAGAAGAGCTAACAATTGTAAATATTTATGTCTCCAACGTGAAACACCCAAATATATAAATCAATCACAAACATAAAAAAACTTAATAATAATAATACCATTATAGTAGATGTTAATACTCCACTTATAACAATGGACAGATCATCTAAGCAGAAAACAAACAAGGAAACAATAACTCTGAATGACACACAGGACCAGATGGAGTTAACAGATATATTCAGAACATTTCATCCAAAAGCAGCAAAATACACATTCTTCTCGAGTTCACATGGAACATTCTCCAAACAGATCACATATTGGGGCACAAATCAGCTTTCAACAGGTACAAAAAATCAAGATCATACTATGCATATTATCAGATGACAATGCTATGAAACTTGAAATCAACCACAAGAAAACTTTTGGAAAGCCTACAATACACGGAGGTTAAAGAACACACTACTAAACAGGGACACCTGCGTGGCTCAGTTGGTTAAGTATCCAACTATTGATTTTTGGCTCAGGTCATGATCTTACAGTTTGTGGGTTTGAGCCCCACATTGGGCCCCGTGCTGACAGTTTGGAGCCTGCTTTTGATTCTCTCTCTCCCTCTATCTCTGCCCCTCCCCTACTCACTCTCTCTGTCTCTCTCAAAAGTAAACTTAAAAGTTTTTAATTAAAAAATTTTAAAAAAGAACATACTACAAATAATGAATGGAAATTAAAGAAGAAACTTAAAAATGCATGGGCACAAATGAAAATGAAAATATGACAGTACAAACACTGTGGGAAGCAAAAGGCAGTCCTAAGAGTAATATACATTGCAATTCAGGCCTATCTCAAGAACCAAAAAAGGCCCAAAATACACAACATAACCTTACACCTGAAGGAGCCTGAAAAGGAACAAAAAATAAATCCCAAAGCCAGAAGAAGAAGGGAAATAATAAAGAAATGATATATGCTCATGGGTTGGAAGAACAAATATTGTTAAAATGTCAATACTACCCAAAGCAACCTACATATTCAATGCATTCCCTATCAAAATAACACCAGCATTCTTCACAGAGCTAGAACAAACAATCCTAAAATTTATATGAAACCAGAAAAGGCCATGAATATGAAGGCAATCTTAAAAAAGAAATCCAAAGGTGGAGGCATCACAATTCCAGACCTCAAGCTGTATTACAAGATTGTATGGTACTGAGACAAAAACAGACACATAGATCAATGGAACAGAGTAGGAAACCAGGAAATGGACCCACAAACATATGACCAACTAACTTTTGACAGACAGAAAAGAATATTCAAAGTAAAAAAAGACAATCTCTTTAGCAAATGGTGTTGGGAAAACTGGACAATGACATGCAGAAGAATGAACCTGGACCACTTTCTTATACCATACACAAAAATAAACTCAAAATGATGAAAGACTTAAACGTTAGACAGGAAGCCATCAAAATCCTGCAGGAGAAAACAGGCAACAATCTCTCTGACCTCAGCCACAGCAACTTCTTACATGACATGTCTTCAGAGACATGGGAAACAAAAGCAAAAATGAACTACTAGGACCTCACCAAGAGAAAAACTTCTGCACAGCAAAGGAAATAATCAACAAAACTAAAATGCAACTGAGGAAATGGGAGAAGATATTTGCAAATGACATACCAGATAAAAGGTTGGTATCCAAAATCTATAAAGAACTTACAAACTCAACACCCAAAAAACAAATAATCCAGTGAAGAAATGGGCAGAAGACATGAATAGACACTTTTTGAAAGAAGACATCCAGATGGTTAACAGACACATGAAGAGATGCTCACATCACTCATCATCGGAGAAATACAAATCAAAACCACAGTGAGATACCACCTTACATCTGTCAGAATGGTTAAAATTAACAACTCAAGAAGCAACTGATGTTGGCAAGGATGCAGAGAAAGGGGAATCCTTTGCACTATTGGTGGGAATGCAAATTGGTGCAGCCACACTGGAAAACGGTATGGAGGTTCCCCTAAAAATTAAAAATAGAACTACCCTATGACATAGCAATTGCACTACTAGGAATTTATCCAAAGGAAGTTAAATGCTGGTTCAATAATTATAGCAGTGCTATCAACAATAGCCAAAGTATGAAAAAAGCCCAAATGTCCATCGACTGATGAATGGAAAAAGATGATATGGTATATAGATATAGATATAGATATAGATATAGATATAGATATAGATAGATATAGATAGATATAAACATAGATACAGATATAGATATATAATGAAATACTACTCGGTAATGAAAAAGAGTTAAATCTTGCCATTTTCAACAACATGAATAGAACTAGAAAGTATTATGCTAAGTGAAATAAACCAGTCAGAGGAAGACAGATATATGATTTCACTCATATGTGGAATTTGAGACACACAACAGATGAACATAGGGGAAGAGAAAGAGAAATAAGATATAAAATCAGAGAAGGAGGCAAACCATAAGAGACTCTGAAATACAGAGTCTGGGGGGGGGGTGATAGAGGGTAGGTAGGTGGTGGTATGGGTTAAATAGGTGATGGACATTAAGGAGGGCACTTTTTGAGATGAGCACTGGATATTATATATAAGTGTTGAATCACTAGGTTCTACTCCTGAAGGCAAGACTACACTGTATGTTAACTAACTTGAATTTTTATTTTAAAAATTTGTGAACTTGAAATTATAACCTATAATATCTCAGAGATTAAGCAAAAACATCATGACATGTGAATAGCATGCAAAGGATCAATAAAAGCAGCAAGAGCTACTGAACAGTAGCTGAAAGTGGCACCAATGCCTTACATTTTGTTCTCGTCTATAAGTTAACCCAAGAGTCTGATCAAAAGGGGGTAATTGTAGCAAAGAAGGGTCAGAGGGCCACAGGGCCATAGGAGGCCACTTAAGGCCTCTACTCAGTAAACAAAGACCTAATACCTAACCTAACTACAGTTTCACTTCCAGGAATGAACTTCTTTAACCAGCAAACATAGGAATTTCCTGGTCAGCATTAGGAAATTTGCTAATAGACCCTTTCCCTTCCTGTTATAAGAGCAATCTTGGCCAAAACAATGGATTCTTTCCTAAGAATGTCTTTTTTCCCTTCCTGTGACCCTTTAAAAACATTTCCTTTCCTTCAGCACAATGGAGGACTTTTCTATTTGCTAGATAACATGCTACCTAATTCATGAATTATTTAATACAGCCAATCAGCTCTTTAAAATTTATTCAGTTGGATTTTCTTTTTAAAGAGATAATATGCATTGTCTCCCCAGTGCAAGGTATTTGGACATGAGATGAGGGTATCTGAGGGGCAGAGTTCTTGGGGAACTCTATCCACTTGACACCCCTAAGATTCACATGATGCTTCTGCAGTTCACAGGAATAAAATTTGTTCTGCAAACGCCTTCTGAAAATGTCCCAAATAGTTCAATTCACTAAATGGCTCACAGCCATTCACCAGCCATCCTGCCCTTCGGCCTTTCAAATACACAGCACCCAAAACTGGGTATCCAGGCTCTCCCATACTTAGACCTACAGATCTATAATTCTATTTTTAGACCAAGATTCAATTCAAAGTGATTTCTCACTTACCAGCTCCTGAAAGAAAAGAGACTTGGTGTCAGGGTTGAGCTCTGAATATGTCCACTGGCAGCACAGGATATTCTGAGTCTGTTTGAAGTGCTCCTAGCCACCCACAGCAGGAATACTTCTCTACAAAGACTGTCCTTGCACTGTAACAGGTCCTGTGTCCCGGTGTGGTCACCACAGACATTAAAGAGTTGTCACCCCAATGTCTAAACTGTGTGTGAGGAACTGACAGGGCTGATGAAATTTCTGGCTTCTGCTCTACCTTCAGAGAAATCTGGCCAATAATAGCGAAACAGATATCACTTTGCAGAGCCCTGCATTTCCAAGAAAAGAAACTGAAATCAAAGTTCTGAGGGCTCCTCACAGGCATTGCCAGTAAGTGAAACTGAAAGTCACCATGGCCAGCAATTTTATGTGTTTTTGGCATCATAAGTAAAAGGAGGGTACAGGACCCCATGCAGGAGGCTTCTCAGTGACCCCTGAGAGGCCACCCTAACCAGGATCCAAGTTCCAGGTCAGGCCGAATATGAATCCAGAATCACAGAACACAGGATGAGTCCTAGGAAAATGACATTCATGGCCCGCTGTTAAACTTGGACTGCCCAAACTCTATGGGGAGTGAAGTTTAATAAAAAGTGTACATAGTTTTTTCCCTGATTCCTGGCACAGAGCTTAAAAAACCCTGTGTATTTACTAAGTGTTAAGAGTTTACTTTGTTATGCCCTAGATAGATTCAGGTCAGTGGCTGGTCACCAGAAAGACCAAGCATGTGAACAGAGTGTGGGGACTTTGGGACAGCTAGACTTCTGGGGAGAAGAAGAGGATGGTGATTGTGTTCAATTAAGTAGCTATTGATAATGATCAATCATGTCTATGTAATAAAACTCCAACAAAACTCTGGACACCAAGGCTCATTGAGTTTCCTTGTTGACGTTTGCACTGATGTTCTGGAAAGGTGATGTGCCCTGATTCCATGGAGAGAGGCATGGAAGCTGTGTACTCCCTCCCAGACCTTACCCTATCTGTATCCTTTTAAATAAAACTACTTGTAAAGTAAAGCTTTCCTGACCTCTGTGAGTCATTCTAACAAGACATTCTATCAAGTCTGAGGGGGTTATAGGAACCCTTAAATTTGAAGATAGTTTATTGGAGGTCCAAGTGACCTAGTGAATCCACCCATGTGCAGCTAGTGTTTGAGGTGAGGGTAGCCTTCTGAAGGACTAAGCCCTGAAACCTTGGGAGTCTTTGCTACGTCTGAGTGGTTAGTGCAGGAATTAAAAAGCAGTGTACCTAGTTGGGGTGGAAACTGAATAGGAGTAGCCTTGTGTCCTGGGAAGCCATATACTGGCTTTAATTTTTTTCATTTATTTGTTGAATAGAAATCCACTACATAGCTTATAATTCAGCAGCCATACATTGTATGTAATAATATGTCCCCCAAGAACAGGTCAATATGGCAGAGAAGTAGTGGGACCAGAAGTTACCTCATCCCTCAAACACAGTGGTTTTGAGGCCAGAATACTTAGAATTCTGGGAATCCAGGCTACAGAGTGACAGAAGCATCTCCAGGGGCCCACAGAGACAACTTGATGGGCCATAACTGCATGATTGCAAACTGGGAGAGATAAAATGGGTGGTGTAGGCATGGAGGGGAGGGATCCCCTTCTGTGGAGAAACAAAAAGAAGAAAAAGAGAGGTTGTGGAAGTGTAGGATTGTATTTGGACAAGAGAAAAACCATGGACTGGGGGAACATAAAAATCGAAGAACCAATTTCTAACTAGAGAGATTTCTCTGCCCTGTTCCCATGCCTGGAGAGGAGGGGAGCTAGCCTCAGGTTTGGTAGCTAGCTCCCAGGTGCAGTCAGAGAGAGCAATCTTCTCCCTTGAGTTCTGTGGGAAGAAGACAAATAACCATTCCAAGTACAAAAGACCCTACAGGCCCCCAGCCAGCCAGAGGCCCTTTGTTGGCTGACTGGCAGGGTGACAGTACCCTGGAACCAGGGCGCAAAGAGCAGGATCCTTTAAGACATCAGGGTTTGAATACCAGCCAAGCACCTGGGAGGTGTGGGAGACTGGAGCGAAACAAAACCAGCCAATCATGCCCACATGGCACTGTGAAAACAGCAACAGACTGGCTTGGGACACTCGGCCCAGGGAGGAGAGACTGGGATGTCGCCATTTTTCTCCCATCACCAACAAGGTAGGGTTTCAGGAAATGGACAATGGGCCCATAGTGGAAGCAGAAGCCACCTACACCAAACCATGCCCCTCCATGCCTAGTAACTGCAGTAGCTAACAGAGCAAGATTGACCCTGATGGAACCAGGCAGTCCTTCCTCTAGAGCAGCACAACCACAAGTTCCAAGGCACTGTCAGATACTGGTCCAGTGGTTTTGCATTCTCTGATTTGATTCCTGGTCAATTCTTATTTCATATATATACACATATATATGGTTTTTTTTCTTCCTTTTCTTTGTCTTATTTCTTCCCTTCTCTAGTCTGGTTATTCTGGTTATTGGTTTGTTTAACCAGACACTTTAATCATTCTTTTTACACCTCTTCTGTATCTCATTCTTTATTTTCCACTCTCTCTTTCTGGACTAAGCTGTGTAGATTCTCTGATTCTCTGCTGTCAACTTTTTTTCTTTTCCTTTTCAATGCCCCTGTCATTTATCTCCTTGTATGGAATAAGGCCTCTACCACTACCACTCTTTTTTTTTTTCCAGGGATACATCAATGAACAAACCAAAGCACACCTGGTGGAAGGTCCAAACCACCACTACGAGTAAGGAGACAAAGCAACAAGAGTCTCAACAAAAGAGAACATGAAACACACTTCAAAAACACTTCCTGAAAGGCTAGGCCCTGGACAGCATATAATCTCCTTTTAATGTAGAAGTGCTTGTAGGTGCAGGACTCATACAAGTTACTAAAACATATAAGGGACAGAAAACTAGCCAAAATGATGAAACAGAAGAATTCTCCTCAAAAGAAATTCCAGGAAGAAATGACATCCAGAGAATTGCTTAAAACAGATATAAACAATATAACTGAACAAGAAGTTAGAATAATATTTATAAGATTAATAGCTAGACTTGAAAAAAGTATAGAAGGCAGCAGAGAATCTAGTGCTGCAGAGATCAAGGAACTAAAAAATAGTCATGATGAATTAAGAAATACTGTAAATGAGGTACAAAATTAACTAGATGAGTGACAGCAAGGATGGAGGAGGCAGAGGGGAGATTAAGTGAAATAAAAGACAAATTATTAAAAATGATGAAGCCAGGAAAAAAAGGAGGTAAAAAAAATACTAGAACATGAAAGAGAATCAGAGAACTAAGTGATTCAGCAAAACATAATAATATCCAGATCATAGAAGTTCCATAAGAAGAAGAAGAGAGAGAAAGGGGAAGAAGGTTTACGTGAACAAATTGTAGCTGAGAACTTCCCTAATCTGAGGAAGGAAGTGGACATCCAAATCCAGGAGGCACAGAGAACTCCCTTCAGATTTAACAGAAATAGATCTTCTCCACAGCATATTATAGTGAAACTGGCAAAATACAAAGATAAAGAGAGAATTATCAAAGCAGCTAGGGACAAACAGGTCTTAACCTATGAGAGTAGATACATAAGTGTAGTAGCAGACCTGTCCACTGAACTTGGCATGCCAGAAGGGAGTGCCAGGAAACATTCAATGGGCTGAATAGGAAAAATATACAGTTAAGAATTATTTATCCAACAAGGCTGTCATTCAGAATAGAAGGAGAGATAAAGGATTCCCCATACAAGCAAAACTGAAGGAATTCATGACCACTGAACCATCCCTGCAAGAGATCCTAAGGGGGACTCTGTGAGTGGAATGCTGCAAAGACTAAAAAGGACATCACCACATGCATGAAACCTACAGATAACACAATGACACTAAATCCATATCTTTCAATAACAACACTGAATGTAAATGGACTAAATGCTCCAATAAAAAGACATAGGGTATCAGAATGGATTAAAAAAAATAAGAACCATCTAAATACTCTATAAGAGACCTATTTTAGACCTAAGGACATCTTCAAATTGAATGATAGATGGAGAGCTATCTATCATGCTACAGGAAGTCAAAAGAAAGCTGGAGTAGCCATACTTATATCAGGAAAACTAGATTTTAAACTAAAGGCTGTAACAAATGATGAAGGAAGAAAAGGAAGGAAGGAAGAAAATTACAGGGTCTATACATCAAGAATAACTAGCATTTGTAAATATTTATACTCCCAACTTGAAGCACAGAAATACATAAATCAATTAATCACAAACATAAGCAAACTTATTGATAACAACACTGTAATTGCAGGGGAACTTAATATTCCACTTACAGCGATGGACAGATCATCTAAGCAAAAAATCAATAAAGAAATAATGGTCTTGAATGAGACACTGGACCACATGGACTTGACAGATATATTCAGAACTTTTCATCCAAAATCAACAGAATACACATTCTTTTTGAGTGCATATGGAATATTCTCCAAGATAGATCACATACTGGGTCACAAAACAGCCCTCAAAAAATATAAAAGAATTGAGATCATACCATGCACATTTTCAGTTCACAATGTTATGGAACTTGAAATCAACCACAAGAAAAAATTTGGAAAGCCTCCAAATACATGGAGGTTAAACAACATCCAACTAAAAAATTAATGTGTCAACCAGGCAATTAAAGAAGAGTTAAAAATATATAGAAACAAATGAAAATGAAAGCATGACAGCTCAAACCCTTTGGGATGCAACAAAGGCAGTCCTAAGAGGAAAATACATTGCAATCCAGGCGTATCTCAAGAAACAAGAAAAATACCAAATACAGAGTCTAATAGCACACCTAAAGGAACTAGAAGCAGAACAAGCAAAGAAACCCCACACCCAGCAGAAGAAGAGAAATGATAAATATTGGGGCAGAAATAAACAATATAGAATAAAAAGAACAGTAGAACATATCAATGAATCTAAGAGTTGATTTTTTTAAATAATAAACAAAATTGATAAATCCCTAGCCAGACATCTCAAAAAGAAGAGAGAGAGTACCCAAATAGACAGAATCATGAATGAAAGAGGATATATCACAAACAACACCACAGAAATACGAATAATTATCAGAGAATACTATGAAAAATTGTATGTCAACAAACTGGACAACCTGGAGGAAATGGACAAATTCCTAGATATCCACACACTAACAAAATTCAAACAGGAAGAAATAGAAAATTTGAACAGACCCATAGCCAGCAAAGAAGTTGAATCAGTTATCAAAAATTTCCCAACAAATAAGAGTCCTGTACTAGATGGCTTCCCAGGGGTAATTCTACCAGACACTTAAAGCAAAATTAATACCTATCCTTTTCAAGCTGTTCCAAAAAATATAAACAGAAGGAAAGTTCCAGACTCATTCTATGAAGCCAGCATTATCTATATTCCCAAACCAGACAGAGACCCCACTGAAAAGGAGAATTAGAGGCCAATATCCTTGATGAACATGGATGTAAAAATTCTCAACAAGATATTAGCAAGTTGAATTCAACAGTATATTAAAAAAATTACTCACCACATTTAAGTGGGATTCACTTCTGGGCTGCAGGGCTGGTTCAATATTCGCAAATCAATCAATGTGATACATCCATTAATGGAAGAAAGGATAAGAACCATATGGTCCTGTCAATAGATGCAGGAAAAGCATTTGAGAAAATACAGCATTCTTTCTTAATAAAAACCCTCAAGAAGGTCGGGATAGAAGGAACATACCTTACATCATAAAAGCCATATATGAAAAGCCCACATCTAATATCATCCTCAATGGGGAAAAGCTGAGAGCTTTCCCCCTGAGATCAGGAACACAGCAGGGATGTCCACTCTCACCACTGTTGTTTAACATAGTGTTGGAAGTCCTAGCCTCAGCAATCAGACAACAAAATGAAATAAAAGCCATAAAAAATGGCAAAGAAGAGGCAAACTTTCACTTTTTGCACATGACTTGATACTCTACATGGAGAACAAGAAAGAATCCACCAAAGTCTGCTAGAACTGATAAGTGAATTCAGGAAAGTTTCAGGACACGAAATCAATGTACAGAAATCAGTTGCATTTTTATACACCAATAATGAAACAACAGAAAGAGAAATCAAGAAGTTGATCCCATTTACAATTGCACCAAGAACCATAAAATACCTAGGAATAAACCTAACCAAAGATGTAAAAGATCTATATGCCGAAAACTATTAAAACTTATGAAGGAAGTTGAAGAAGACACAGAGAAATAGAAAAACATTCCAGGCTCATGGACTGGAAAAACAATATTGTTAAAATGTCAATACTGACCAAAGCCATCTACACATTCAATCCAATCCCAATTGAAATTGCACCAGCATTCTTCTCAAAGATAGAACAAAGAATCCTAAAATTTGTATGGAACCACAAAAGATCCTGAATAGCCAAAGTTATGTTGAAAAATAAAACCAAATCAGGAGGCATCACAATCCCAGACTTTAGCCTCTACTACAAAGCTGTAATCATCAAGATATGGTACTGGCACAAGAACAGACACATAGATGAAAGAATAGAATAGAGAACCCGGAATTGGGCCCACAAATGTATGGCCACCTAATCTTTGACAAAGCAGTAATGAGTATCCAATGGAAAAAAGGCAGTCTTTTTAGCAAATGGTAACTGGACAGCATCATGCAGAAAAATGAAACTGGATCACTTTCTTACACATACACAAAAATAAAATGTATGAAAGACCTGAATGTGAGACAGGAAACCATCCAAACCCTAAAGAAGAAAACAGACAACAACCTCTTTGACCTCAGCCACCGCAATTTCTTGCTTAACAAAAATGAACTATTGTGACCTCATCAAAATAAAAAGCTTCTTCACTGCAAAGGAAACAATCAACAAAACTAAAAAGCAACTGACGTAATGGGAGAAGATGTTTGCAAATGACATATCAGATAAAGGGTTGGTATCCAAAATCTATAAAGAAATTACCAAAGTCAACACCCAAAAAACAAATAATCCAGTGAAGAAATGGGCAGTAGACACGAATATACACTTTTCCAAAGAAGACATCCCAATGGCCAACAGACACATCAAAAGATGCTCAATTTCACTCATGATCAGGGAAATACAAATCAAAACCACATTGAGTTACCACCTCACACGGGTCAGAGTGGCTAAAATGAACAACTCAGGAAACAACAGATGCTGGTAAGGATGTAGAGAAACGGGAACCCTCTTGCACTGTTGGTGGGAATGCAAACTGATGCAGCCACTCTGGAAAACATTGTGGAGGTTCCTCAAAAAATTGAAAATAGAACTACCCTACAACCCAGCAATAGCACTACTAGGAATTTACCCAAGGGATACAGCAGTGCTGATGCATAGGGGCGCATGTACCCCAATGTTCAAAGTAGCACTTTCAACGATAGCCAAATTATGGAAAGAGTCCAAATGTCCATCAACTGATGAATGGATAAAGAAGATGTGGTTTATATATACAATGGAATACTACTTGGCAATGAGAAAGAATGAAATCCTGCCATTTGCAAGAACATGTATGGAACTGGAAGGTATTATGTTAAGTGAAATAAGCCAGTCAGAGAAAGACAGATATCGTATGTTTTCACTCATATGTGGAACTTGAGAAACTTAACAGAAGACCCTGGGGGAAGGGAAGGGGAAAAATAGTTTCAAACAGAGAACAAACTGAGTGTTGATGGGGGGTGGGGGAGGGGGGAATGGGTGATGGCCATTGAGGAGTGCACTTATTGGGATGAGCACTGGGTGTTGTATGTAAGCAATGAATCACGGGAATCTACCCCCAAAACCAAGAGCACACTGTATATACTGTATGTTAGCTAACTAAACAATAAATTATACACACACACACACATACACACATTAAACTGTTCAAATAAAAAATATTGTTCAAAATAAAAAAAAATATGTACCTCCACACACAATGGTCATTCATCAAGTTTCTGTATCAGAGGGACTGTGTCATCATTATATGTCCATCATATGCACATAAGAGCAAACATGCACATTCTATTTTCTCCTTTTTACAAAAATTGCAGCATTTCCTACACCATGACCTGCACCCTGGGTTCTTCATTTGCTATTTGGTAATTGTTCTAGATGACCACACTCAAAGCTCCTCCTGTTAAAAATATTTTTATTTATGTCTTTTCAAATGTATTTTTTAACGTTTATTTATTTTTGAGACAGAGAGACAGAGCATGAACGGGGAATTGGCAGAGAGAGAGGGAGACGCAGATCTGAAGCAGGCTCCAGAGCTCAAACTCATGGACCACGAGATCATGACCTGAGCTGAAGTCAGACGCTTAATTGACTGAGCCACCCAGGCGTCCCTATTTACATTTTTTCAAACAAATATCTGTTTTACTGACAAGTAGGTCAAGAAATAAGACCTATGTGAATTATAGCTCAATAAAGCTGACATTTAAAAAAAAAGACAAAGAAATGGGACCTGACACCAGCCCAGTCAATTCTGGTGATTCCCTGAAAGTAGCAACTCCCTCGTCCAATGTGGAGTTTCTTTCCTTCCTCTTTTCAATTAAAGAAAACATAAAATTTTTTATTACTTTCAGCTGCACAACATATTGATTCAGCCATTCTATACATTGCTCAAAGCTCACCACAATGACTGAAGTCATCATCTGTCACCGTACAACATTGTTAGAATATTATTGACTATATTCCCTCTGTTGTACTATATTCCCTCTGTTGCTCTCTGTATTTAACGGAGTGTTTTGTTGTTGCTGCTTTTGTTTTCTTTCTTCAGATTCCACATCTAAGTAAAATTATATAATATTTGTCTTTCTCTTTCTGACTTATTTCACTAAATATAATACCTCCTAATCCTTTCATGCTGTCCCAAGTGGCAAGCTCTCATTTTTATGGGTAATATTCCATTGTATGTGTGTGTGTTTGTGTGTATTGCATCTTCTATGTCTATTCATGTGTCAATGCACACTTGGACTGCTTCCATATCTTGAGTATTGTACGTAATGTACAGCAAACATATAGGTGCATATATCTTTTTGAGTTAGTGTTTTTGTTTCCTTTGGGCCAATGCAAAATAGTGGAATTACTAGATTATATGTATTTCTATTTTTAATCTTTTTAGGAAACTCCATACAGTTTTCCATAGTGGTTGCACCAATTTACATTCTACAACAGTTCATGACAGCTCCCTTTGTTCCACAACCTCCCAACACTTGTTATTTTTTATCTTTTTAATATTAGCCATTTGGACTGTTGTGAGATATCTCGCTGTGGTTATGATTTGCATTTCCCTGATGATTATTGATCTTGGTCATCTTTTTATATCTATTGTGTATCTGTGTGTTTGTTTGGATTTTTGGGAGCGGGGAGTAATGTCTATTCAGTCCACTGCTCATCTTAAAGTTAGATTGTTTTTTGGTGTTGGGTTGTAAAAGTTCTTTATACATTTTCTATATTAACCCCTTATCAGATATATTCTCCCATTTACTGCGTTGCCTTACGTTTTGTTTATGGTTTCCTTCGCTGTGCAAAACCTTTTTATTTTGCTGCAGTCACAATAGTTTATGTTTGCTTTTGTTTGCTGTTGCTGGAGAGACATACCCATAAATGTTGCTGAGGGAAATGTCCAAGAGATTACTGCATGTATTTCTTAGGAATTTTATGGTTTCAGGTCTCATATTTAGGTTTTTAATCCATTTGGAATTTATTTTTGAATATAGTATAAAGAATTTCATTCTTTTACATGTAAGTGTCCACTTTTAATAAAACCATTTGTTGAATAAACTTTTTTCCCTTTGCATATTCTTGCCTCCTTTGTTGTACATTCATACATATATTTGGGTTTATTTCTGGCCTTTCAGTTCTGTTCCATTGACCTTGTGTGTATTTTTATGCCAGTACAATACTGTTTTAATTATTACCAGCATGAAGTATCACTTGAAATCTGGAATTGTGATAACACCAGCTGTGTTTTTCTTTCTCAACATTGCTTTGACTATTTGGGGACTTCTGTGGTTCCATACAAATTTTAGATTGATTGTTCCAGTTCCGTGAAAAATGCTGTTTGTATTTTGAGGGTGATTGTATTAAATCTGTACAGTGCTATGCATTGTATGGACATTTTACAATGATTGTTCTTGCAGTGCATGAGCATGGAATATCTTTCCAATTTTTTGTGTGTCCTCTCCAGTCTTTCATCAATGTTTTAGTTTTCAGGGTGTAGGTTTTTCACTTCTTTGGTTAAGTTTATTCCTAGGTATTTTATTATTTTGTCTGCAATTGTAAATGGAATTCTTTTCGTAATTTCTCTTTCTGCTGCTTTACTATTAGTTTATAGAAATGTAACGGATGTCTATACATTGATTTTGTATCTGGCACCTTTACTGAATTCATTAATCAGTTCTAGTAGTTCTTTGGCAGAGTCCTCAGGATTTTCTATATGTAGTATCATGTCATCTGCAAATAGGGAAAGTTTTACTTCTTCCTTACCAATTGGGATGCATTTTATTCCTTTTTCTTGTCTGATTGCTGTGGCTAGAACTTTTAGTACTGTTGAATAAATGTAGTGAGAGTGGATATCCTTGTCTTGTTCCTGACCCTAGGAGAAATGCTCTCAGGTTTTCAGCATTGAGTATGATGTTCACTGTGGGTTTTTAATACATGGGCTTTATTATGTTGAGATTTGTTCCTTCTACACCTGCTTTGTAGAGCACTTTTAATATGAATGGACATTGTACTTTTGTCAATGATTTTCTGCATATATTGAAATGATCATATGGTTTTTATCCTTTCTCTTATTGATGTGATATATCACACTAATTGATTTACTTTGAATGATTTGCATATATTGAACCACATTTGCATCTGGTAATAAACCTCACTTGATCATGATGAATGGTTTTTTAATATCTTGTTGGATTTAACTTGCTAACATTTTGTGAGGATTTTTGCATCTATATTCACCAAAGATATTGGCCTGGGGTCCTCTTTTTTCTTTTTTTCTTTGTTTTCTTTGTTTTAAGTGTTTTTATCTGATTTGGGTATCAGGATAATACTGTCTTTATAGAAAAAAATTGGAAATTTTCCTTCCAATACTATTTTTTAGAATCATTTGAGAAGAAATGATATTAACTCTTCTTAAATGTTTGCTAGAATTCACATGTGAAGCTGTCTGGTCCCATCTTTTTTTTTTTTTTTACTTTCCATGTTTTTATTTAAATTCCAGTTAGTTAACATACAGTGAAATATTAGCAGGTGTCCAATTTAGTGATTCATCACTTACATACATAACCCAGTGTTCATCACAAGTGTCCTTAATATCCATCACCTATCTAGCCCAGCTCCCACCCACCTCCCTCCATCAACCCTCAGTTTTTTCTCTATCATTGTGTCTCTTGTGGTTTGCTTCCCTATTATTTCCCCCCCCACCCATATGTTCACCTGTTTCATTTCTAAAATTTCACATATAAGTGAATTCATATGGTATTTGTCTTTCTTTGACTTACTTTGCTCAGCATAACCAGCTCTACACGTTGTTGCAAGTGGCACGATTTCATTCTTTTGATGGCTGATAATATTCCATTGTATGTGTTACACATTTTTATCGATTCATCAGTCAAGGTTATTGTTGATAATGCTGCTATAAACATTGGGGTGCATATACCACTTTGAACCTATAATTTTGTATCTTTTACTTAAATATTCAATAGTGCAATAGCTGGATAGTTCTATTTTTAGTTTTCTGAAGAACCTCCAGACTGTTCTCCAGAGTAGCTGCAACAATTTGCATTCCCACCAACAGTACATGAGGATTCCTCTCTCTCTTCATCCTTGCCAACACCTGTTATTTCTTGTGTTGTTAATTTTAGCCATTCTGACAAGTATGAGGTGGTATCTCAGTGGGATTTGATTTGTATTTCCCTGATGGTGAATGATGTTAAGCATCTTTTCATGTGTCTGTTAGCCATATAGATGTCCACTTTGGAAAAGTGTCTATTCATGTCTTCTCTCCACTTGTTTACTTTTGATTCAACACTTATTTACTGGGTTGTTTGTTCTTTGGATATTAAGTTCAATAAGATCTTTATAGATTTTGAATATTAACCCTTTATCAGATATGTCATTTGCAAATATCTTCTCCCATTCCATTGGCTGCCTTTTGATTATGTTGATTGTTTCCTTCTCTGTGCAGAAGGTTTTTGTCTTGACAAAGTCCCAATAGTTATTTTTGCTTTTGTTTCCTTTTCCTCCAGAGGCATATCTAGTAAGAAGTTGATTCAGCTTAAGCCAAAGAGGTTGCTGCCTGTGTTCTCTAGGATTTTGATGGTTTCCTGTCTCACATTTAAGTCTTTCATCCATTTGAATTTATTTTTGTGTATGGTGTAAGAACGTGGTCTAGTTTCATTTTTCTGCATGTCGCTGTCCAGTTTTCCCGACAGCATTTGTGAAATGCTGTGAAAGAGACTGTCTTTTTTTCCATTGGATATTCTTTCCTACTTTGTCTAGGATTAGTTGACCATATAATTGTGGATCCATTTCTGGTTTTCTATTCTGTTCCAGTGATCTCTGTGTCTGGCTTTTTGCCAGTACCATACTGTATTAATGAGTACAGCTTTGTCATATACCTTGAAATCCGGAATCATGGTGCCTCCAGTTTTTTTTTTTTTCTTTTTCAGGATTACTTTGGATATTCAGGGTGTTTTGTGGTTTGATACAAATTTTAGGATTGTTTTTCTAGCTTGGTGAAAAATGCTGGTGATATTTTGATAGGTTTGCATTAAATGTGTAGATTGCTTTGGGTAGTATAGACATTTTAACAATGTTCTTCCAATCCAAGAGCATGGAATGCTTTTCCATTTCTTTGTGTCCTCTTCAATATCTTTTATAAATCTTCCATAGCTTTCAGCATACAGATCTTTTACCTCCTTAGGTTGATTCCTAGGTATCTTATTGTTTTTGGTGCAAGTGCAAATGGGATTGGTTTCTTTATTTCTTTTTCTGTTGCTTCATTATTGGTGTATAGAAATACAACAGACTTCTGCACATTGATTTTATATTCTGAAACTTTGCTGAATTTATGTATTAGTTCTAGCATTTTTTTGTGAAGTCTTTAAGGTTCTCCATGAAGTATCATGTCATCTGAAATAGTGAAAGTCTGGGGTGCCTGAGTGGCTCAGTCTGTTAAGCATCTGACTTTGGCTCAGGTCATGATCTCTCAGTTTGTGGGATTGAGCCCCACGTTGGGCTCTGTGCAACAGCTCAGAGCCTGGAGACTGCTTAGGATTCTGTGTCTTTCTTTGTCTCTGCCCCTGCCCCGTTCATACTCTGTCTCTCACTCTCTCTCTCAAAAATAAATTTAAAACAAACATTAAAAAAAAGAAAATAGTAAAAGTTTGACTCCTTCCCTGCCGATTTGGATGGACTTTATTTCTATTTGTTGTCTGATTGATGAGGTGAAGACTTCCAAGACTATGTTAAATAGTAATGATGAGAGTGAACATTCTTGTCTTATTCCCGACAGTGGGGAATGGCTCTCAGTTTTGCCCCCTCGAGGATGATATTAGCTGTGAGTCTTTCATATATGGACTTTATGATGTTGAGGTTTGCTCCATCTATCCTTACTTTGCTGAGGGTTTTTTTTTTTTTATCAAGAATAGATGTTGTATTTTGTCAAATACTTTTTCTGAATCTATTAACAGTATCACATGCTCCTTTTCCTTTATTAATGTGGTATATCATGTTAATTGATTTACAAATATCGAACCACTAATTATAGCTGAGGAATAAATCCCACTTGATCATGGTGAATTATTCTTTTAATATACTGTTTAATTAGACTTGCTAGTATCTTGTTGAGTATTTTTGCATCCAAGTTCATCAGGGATATTGGCCTGAATTCTTTTTAGTCAGATCTTGGGTTTTCAAATCAAGGTAATGCTGGCTTTGTATAATGAGTTTGAAAGTTTTCCTTCTACTTTTATTTTTTGGAATGGTTTGTGAATAGATATTAACTTTTCTTTACATGTCTGGAAGAATTCCCTTGGGAAGACATCTGGCCAAGGACTTTTATTTGTTAGGAGATTTTTGATAACCAATTCAATTCCTTTGCTTGTTATGAGCCTGCTCAAATTTGTTATTTCTTCCTGTTTGTGTTTTTGTAGTGTGTGAGTCTCTAGGAATTTGCCCAATTCTTCCAGATTGTCCAGTGTTGGCATATAATTTTTCACAGTATTCTCTTATAATTATTTGTATTTCTGTGGTGTTGGTTGTGATTTCTCCTCTTTCATTCATGATTTTATCTATTTTCGTCCTCTCTCTTTTCCTTTTGATAATTCTGGCTAGGGAGTTATCAATTTTGTTAATTCTCTCAAAGAAACAGTTGCTAGTTTGAGTTTTGTTGTTGTTTGTCATTGTTTTCTGTTTTTGCTTCTATATCATTTATTTCTGCTCTATTTTTTAAATTATTTCCCTTCTTTTGCTGCCTTTAAGATTTATTTATTGTTCATTTTCTAGCTCCTTTAAGTTTAAGGTTATATTCCTTATTTGAGATTTCTCCTGCTTCTATAGGTAAGTCTGTATTGCTATATCCTTCCCTCTTAGGACCACTTTTGTTGCATCCCAAAGTTTTTGGATTGTTGTGTTCTTATTTTCACTTGTTTCCATATTTTTAAAAAATTTTTTGATTTTCTGTTTGACCCATTAATTCTTTTATAGCATGTGTTTTAACCTCCATGTATTTGAGGGCTTTCAATTTTTTTTTTCTTGTGGTTGACTTCAAGTTTCACAACACTGTGGTCAGAAAAGACGCATGGTATGATCTTGATCTTTTTGTACTTGTTAAGACCTGATTTGTGACCTAGTATGTGATCTGTTCCAGAGAATGGTCCATGTGGACTTATAAAGAATATGCATTATGCTGTTTTGGAATGAAATGTTCTGAATATATCTGTTAAGGGCATCTGGCCTAGTGGGTCACTCAAAATCATTCTTTTCTTGTTGCTTTTCTGCTTAGATGATCTGTGCGTTGATGTAAGTGTGGAGTTAATGTCCCTTACTATGATTGTGTTATTATCAATGAGTTCCTTTATGTTTGTTATTAATGGTTTTATACCTTTGGGTTCTCCCATGTCAGAGGCATAATTATTTACAATTGTTAGATATTCTTGTTGGATAGTCTCCTTTATTATGATATAACGTCCTTCTTCATCTCTTGTTTCAGTTTTTGGCTTAAAAACTAGTTTGTCCAGTATTAAAAGCTAGTATTGGTTCTCACCTTTCTGTTGATTTCCATGTTCTTTTCGTGTCTTTTTACTTTGTCCTTCCTTCCCACTGAAGGAGTTCCTTTTAATATTTCTTGAGGGCTGGTTTAGTGATCACAAAATCCTTTCGTTTTTGTCTGGGAAACTCTTTATCTCTCCTTCTATTCCAAATGACGGCTTGCAGGATAAAGTATTCTTGGCTGCAGATTTTTTCCACTCAGTGCATTGAATATATCATGCTCCTCTATTCTGGCCTGCTAAGTTTCTGTGGAGAAATTTGGTATTAACCTCATTGGTATTCCCTTGTAATTTAGGACTTCTTTTGTCTTGCTGCCTTTAAGATTTTGTCTTAATATCTGTATTTTTAAGATTTAAGTTTAATATGTCTTGGTGTTGTCCTACTTTTGTGATTTTGATGGGAGTTCTCTGTGCCTCCTGAATTTGGATATCTGATTCCTTCCCAGATTAAAGAAATTTTCAGCTAAAGTTTCCTCAAATAATCCTTTTTTTCCCTTTTCTCTCTCTTCTTCTCTGGGACTCCTATAATATGAATGTTATTACATTTGATGAAGTCACTGAGTCCCTAAATGTCTTATGATGCATAATCCTTTATTCCTTTTGTTCAGTTTCATTATTTCCATTATTTTGTCTTCTATAGTTTTCATTCCTCTACTTCTACCCTTGTATTCATTGCATCCAGGCTATTTCAAATCCTAGTTATTGCATTTTTCATATCCAGATGATTGGTTTTTTTTTTAACTCTTCTATCTCTGTGATTAGGATCTCCCTGATGTCTCTTATGCTTTTCTTACCCAATTTACAAGTTGCTTTAAATTCTCCATCAGGCATATTATTTATATCTGTTTTGATTAGATCTCTGGCCATGACCTTTTCTTGTTCTTTCTTTTGGGATGAATTCCTCCATCTTGGCCCTTTGTCTATGCCTCTGTCTTCCTATGTGCATTAGAAGAACATGTTGTTTTCTGCTCCTGAGGGTACTGGCTTCATGAAGAAGAGGTCATATAGTGTCCAGGGCATGGCACTTCAGGGAATGTCTCTGATGTGTGCTGCATGCATTCTACTGCTGTGTTTGGCTGCTCTATCCTTCAGGACAGTCATCTGCAGAGACTCTTGTTGCCTTCAGTGGGCAGTATTAGGACATTGTCCTGAGTGTAGTGAGTTTTAACTAAGTATATTATTATCTGCTTGTTAAATGAGACCTACTGCTACTTCCACTAGAAATGAAGACTTGCAGAACTCTCTGGTCAGTAAATGTGGTATGTGCTGGGGTTTCTACTGGTCTTCTGGGTAAGGGGCCTGCTGCTTTGGGACTTAGGGACACTTGGCCAAGAAAAGCAGTACATGCAGAGCAGAGACAGGCAGAACTCGGTGTAAGCAGGTTAGGCAGCCAGTGTCAGCACTAAGATGTTACTGTAGGTGGTTTTGTGCTTATGCTGAGGGACAGGGGAGGGAAATGGCACCATCCAGCTCCTTTGTTTCCGGAGAGGGGTCTCCATGCTTGCTACTCTTAGGGAAGCACTCCTAGAGGAGCGAATAATCTCACCCTATGAATCCCAGGAATTTTTCAATCACCATCTTCACCCTGAAAGTCTCCAGGAGCACCTAGGTACAACTAGGAGCATCACACTATACTTTGGGCTTTAGCACAGCCAAGGCTGTTGACCTTTAAAACTTCTAAAATTTAGGGAAGTGCTATGGCAGGGGCCTGTGCTGATCTTCTGGGTGTCATGAGTATGCTATGAAGGTGCACACAAGAGTTGTGTCTCTCCACAACATTAGTTTCATTCAATCATAAAACAAAGTTAATCACAATTATAAAGTAAGTTCAAGATTTCAAATTCAGTGACATTTCACTACATGATTAAACTTGACTTCTTACAAAGAGCAGAACATAATAACAAACCACACAACAAACAATATAACAGAAGGGCATAGGAAGTTAATGTACAGTCTGTGGGCATGCAGTTGAGATAAGGCCTCAGATCCAGTTTGGGTCAGTTCTCAACACTTACTTCTTATTATATTCAAACAGTTAAGTATCTCAGTTCTGTTAGGAGACCAGTTGGGCAGAGCCTTTGGGGGCAGTTGCTTTTTTTTAAGTGGTCAGACATAGAGGTCGTGACTGAGGAATTTATAGATTCCTACAAAAATCCTCACCTATTTAAAGGGATGTAATTGGTCTTGGGACCCTGCAGACCTCCACTGGTTCTGCTTGTTATCAGTTCTGGGTGTCAGCTGATGCTTGTCCTGGCAATATCTCATAACTGCAATATCTTTGACTACTTGCATCATTGCTTCACACAGGACTCTTTTGACACAGACTGCTGCTTGACATGACAAACTCCATTTTGCTTTCTACACTGAGACTGATGCAAGTTTGACCAAGAAGGGCAGACACACCAGAGTGTCAAGACGTGGGATTTGGAGGAAGTAGACTAGGAAGCCAGTGTCCGGGCTAGTCAACTTCAGCAAGTGGTTCTGAATCTATACTGAGAGGTAAGGAAGGAAAATGGTGCCTGAAGCCTTTTTTGTCCTCAGAGAAGTGTCTCTGTGAATGCCACCTTTCATAGATGAACTCCAAGAACAGAGAACAATTTCTCCTCTGTGAGCCTTAGGTGCTCCTCAGATCAAGCCGTCTGTTTCTGGGTTGTTTGCCTGCAATGTCTCCAGGAGTATGGCAGCACGCTTAGGGCTCTATACCAGCCAAACCCTTCAACCTTTAAATGTCCAATCTTTGAGCCCCACAGATTGCAAAAACTCATGAAAATTGGCCCCTCTTATTTTCCCAGCCAATGGCTTTGTGCATTCCCCTGTGTGCTCCTCTCTCTTGCTTTTCTCCATGACCAAGGCTACCTCCCCTCTGCAGTACGATTGACCCATTTATCCCGCAAAGCATGTGTCTGCACTTCCTACCTTCCTCATTGTGGCCTGTTTTTCTCCATCTACTTGACAGGTGTACTGTCTGTCCTCAGGTTGATATTATGAATATTCAGAATGATGATAGTTATCTAGTTGTGTTCTAGGAATGAGACAAGTGTAGGGTTCTCCTACTCTGCCACCATCTTAGCTCCTCTCAGCTAATATAATTCTTAATCATGAAAGACTAAATGCTTTCCCCTAACATCAAGAACAAAACAAGGATATCCTCTCTCACCACTTTATAACACATCTACTTGAAGTCCTAGCTTGTTTAATTAGACAAGAATTTAAAATTTTTACTAGAACAGAAGAAATAGAATTGCCTGTTTATAGGACACATAATTTTTCACATTAAAAAATTCCAACAGCTCCACAAAAGGTCCTAAACTAATAAGTCAGTGGAAATGTCTCAAAATATAAGCTCACTTTATGAAAGTATTCCTGTATTCCAGTAATGAAAAATTGAAATTTGAAATTCATAACTTTTTTTCAGTAATGCTAAATAAATGAAATACTTAGGTATAAACAACAAAAGATGAGGAGGAGCTATACACTAAAAATAACGAAACACTGATGAAAGAAGTGAAAGAAGACTCAAATACATAGAAATACAAATTGTGGGGGCGCCTGGGTGGCTCAGTCGGTTGAGTGTCCAGCTTCAGCTCAGGTCACGATCTCGCGGTTTGTGGGTTCGAGCCCCGTGTCAGGCTCTGTGCTGATAGCTAGCTCAGAGCCTGGAGCCTGTCTTCAGATTCTGTGTCTCCCTTTCTCTGACCCTCCCCTGCTCATGCTCTCTCTCTCTCTCTCTCTCTCTCTCTCTCTCTCAAAAATAAATAAAACATTTTAAAAAATTAAAAAAAGAAATACAAATTGTGTTCATAGATTGAAAGTGTGATAATATGATGATGTCAATTTTTGCCAATTAGATCTATAGATTCTAAACAATCATAAGCAAAATCTCATCAAGCTTGTTCATACATATGGACAAGCTAATACTAAACTTATATGGGTAAGGCAAGGAAAACAAAATAGACAAAACAATTAACAATTATCGGAAAAAAGAATAAAATTTGAAGCCTTACACCCTATTCTTCCATTTCTAATACTTACTAGAAAATTTATGTAATTGGAACATTGTATTATTGAAGAAAGGATAGATATACACAACAATTGAACAGAATGGAGATGACAAAAATTGACCTACATTTTATGAAACAATTTTTGACAACTTGCTAGAGCAATTCAAAAGAGAAAGAAATTTCTTGTCAAGAATGTTGTTGGAACAAGTGGACACCAGTGTGGGGCAGAGGGGAAAGGGAAGGAACAAATTAGCCTATAGACAGGAAAAAGGTGGGCAATAAAATGTGGAAGGAGGGGAACCTGATGGTAAATCTCACCTCACCAGTTTGTCTGCAATCTTTTCCCTCTATGTTCCCTGTAGACAAGATTTGTGATGACAGATTTATCACTCCAAGTTAATTTCCTGTGGTGTGCCTCCTAATAATTTCAATCTCTCCATGGAGCACTTTCACTGTACCAATACTTATTTTATATAAATGTTAAATTCCTATATTTAGGACTTTGAATCCCCACAAGGTTCCTGAATGAGTGAATCAAGCCCCATTTTGACAGTAAAGGGAAAGTTTTGGAGGGATTTGCTAAAGGCTTGACAGTTAGAAAGCAGCACAACCACGTTGTCTGCTCACCCTCAGACAAATATCAATCTGTCCACTGCATTTCCACTCTAAGTTTAAGCTTAGACACCTCAAGTCTTACTATTCTGCTTCTGAGCTCTTGATTTTTTTTTAATTACTTAAAATGTTTATTCATTTCTGAGAGACAGAGAGAAACAGAGCATGAGGAAGGGAGGGTCAGAGAGAGAGGGAGACAGAATCTGAAACAGGCTCCAAGCTTTCAGTTGTCAGCAGAAAGCCTGACATGGGGCTCAAACTCACGGACCGCAAGATCATGACCTGAGCTGAAGTCGGACACTTAACCAACTGAGTTACCAAAGTGACTCTCTGAGCTCTTGATTCTTGATTCCTCTGCTTCACCCTTACCCCTAGGGCTCTTCTGCTAGGGCTTTCCCCATGTCCTTGAATGCCACTTCCCTTCACTCAGTTGTGAGGACAAATCCAGCATGTGATTCTTATATTCTCCCTCTCATATCTTCTCACATCTAGTCAACAAACCCACAAAGTCTGTCTTCAAAATACATCCTGAATGCAATCTCTTCTCACACTCTGTGTCATTCTCACTCTTGTGCAATCCACTGCCTTCTCTCACATGAACAACTAAAAGCACCTTTAGGTGTTTTAGACCTGCCGGATAGGCCCCCATGATAATCTACCTGCCAAAATGCTTCCACAACCTAAGTTAGGTCCTGCCCTCCCTTCAGTGGTTTCCATCATAGTTAGAATCAATTCTGAGGCAAATACCATGCCCTCCAGTGTCCTACATCATCAGGTCCCTGATTATTTCTAAGCCTTCCTTTCCTACCACTCTTCCACCTTACTGCACCCCAGGGGACTACCAGCCACTCAATGGGCAAGACAACCCCCTCGCATTTTCAAGGCCTTAGCATTTGCTGTTCCCTCCACCTGGGGCACTTTTCCTAGATATATGCACATTTTGTGTCTTTGCTCAACTGTCAGGTCTTCAGAGAGGCCTTCTCTGTCCACCATTTTGAAATATCCTCCCTTTCCACTTAACACTTCTTTACTCTTCTTCATAGCACCAGCCCCACCTATGTTACCTCTTCATTTCTCCATTACTTCTTGTATTTCTCCCCTATGAAGTAAACCTCAGTGTTGGCAGGGATTGGTTCCTTTTATTCCCTGCAATATCCCTAGTGCTCATTTGCAAAGTACTCAGGCAATGGCTGAGAGTTGCTGAAAGAGCCCTAGATCTTCACATGTTGTGCATATTCAATTAATGCTGAATGAACAAGTGAAAAAGTAAATGAATGAGCAGAACTAGATAACGAACCAAAGCACTTAACCATAGCTATATCAGCATACTGTCCCTTGGTAAGATTTTTATTCTTTGTTATGTAGAGTAGCAAAATTTTTTACGTTTTCTCAGATTGGCACACTCTTAAGTTTGGATTTTTATTTTTTGTTTAGATTGAAATCCTTATTGTTCTGGGAGAAGGACTTAAGCTGTACAGCATATAAGCTGAGCTAAAGGTACACTGTGACCCACATAGGATCTTCAAATGTGGGTAAGGGTATATGGTATATTTGGGGCTTTGGTTTGGACACCCAAAGGAAAAACAAGGAAGAACAGGTGATAAAAATAGTCTGCAGTCCAATCTTACTTTTCCCATTACCCAGCTCTGTGACTTAGAGCAAATGACTCAACAATCGAGGCTCCATTTTTAAAAAAGGGGTGATAAAAATGACACACATCAGCTTTTTATGAGAGTCAAACATGATAGCTGTAGCCTGGGCCACAATTGGATTTCAATAAAAGTTCTTTGCTTTTACAATTACACTGGAGAAAAGGTATTCCAACAAAGATCAACAAAGTTTAACTCCCTCTTTCTTGATGACTTTCAGGAAGTGATTACATTTGTCCCTTACTATGTTGACTTAGGGTTGCTACAGTAGGAGAAAGAGGCCCAACTGGCCTGGAAGCTGGGCTTTTCACATCATCTGTTCCAACAATATCCAACTTCAGAGAATCAATATGTCATCTCATAGCTTGTGAACTGGACAGAAGTTAGGACAGGAACTGTTTTAACACAGACCCAGTTGGTAAGAAGACTGCAGAATGTATTCAGACAGGAGCACCGAGAATCAGGGCTTCCCCTTTCTCACCAACACCAACCCTCTGCTGATTCAAGTCACTATCCCCAGATTCAGGTCATGAAAATGGGTTTTGTGTTCAAGGAAAGGTTTTACGGAGAAAAAGAATGTTAAGGCACAGTGAGATGGTAGTGAGGGCTGGTGAACAAAAGGACTCACCCCACATGCCCAGAGTGATTGCCCCCCATCACAGCACTTCCTGGAGGAATGTCAAAAGCCCCCTGAGACAGACTGACTGAGAATTGAAATCTGACATAATAAGGGACCAAAATTGCTCACAATCACTGATTGGGTGAGTTCACAGGTCTAGGATTGCAGACAACTCACAGCTCTATCTCCTCCCTCAGACCCTAAAACTTCTCTCCCCTCTAAATGGCTCCCACTTTCACATTTTGCACGGTTAGGGGTATCTTTTAGGCCTTTCACAAATGCCAGCCAAGCACATGAACATTCTTGTTCACCCTGGGAGAGGCCGATAAATTCAAACAACTAAAACTTGTTCCCCTTCTTCTGACTTCCTTATTCCCACAGAGAAAGATCCATTTGCCTCACTCATCTGGAAATGAGGGAACTTTAGAGAAAAATCCACGGATTTAAGTATTTGCTAACTCTTTTGTCCTATCACAAGTGTCTTCCGAAGGGGACCGATACAAGACTCATCAGATTTGCCTTTTGCTGCCTTCATAGAAGGCCACTGAACTGGAATGAAAAGCCCCATGGATCTTGAAAAGGTCATGACTTCTAGAGGAGGGGAAGGTTGTGTAAGTCTTAGTGCTGGCCACATCTGGTTGATAAGATGAGAAAGGATTTCCTCTGTGTCCACGCTTTTTATAAGGAGAGCTTGGATCTGGTGGCAAGATGAGAAGCAGCTTGGATCCTATGAGTGTAAATTCTGCCCTGGGTATGCATATCAAAATCTAAGGAAGAAAAATTTTAAATGAAATATTTTTTTTGAATGTTTCACATATTTGTTATGGGTGAAGTAGCACAAACCATCACTTTCTTTCTCCTTTACTGACTCTCTTGTATCCTACAGAAAACTTATTCTGAGCAATGGCAGAGCAGGGAGTGATTAGGAGATTGTGGGCTAGAAGGACTTTCCTCTATATGTCTGTGCCCACCACTCTCTAGGGAGACACGTCAGAATAATGGAGCATCTGAGAGACCCTAAAGCATCCACCTTATACCAGTAATGGGGAAAGAAGTGGGAAAAGTCTCAATTAGAGTAACAGCAGGAATAATAGTCCTTGACTCTGAGGCAGATATTGTTCATGTTTGCCAGGTCCTGTTACAGAAGGTTGATGTAGAAATTAGAATGGAAGGAAAAAAGTATTCTTCTAACTTGCCTAGTTAAATTCATCTTTGCTTTGCAGTCTCCTTCCTAATTCACCTTCACTCTCTCTTACCTCATGTCTCTCATTATATCCTGTTCACTGGTCTCTTGGCCCATCTGTATTGATAAAGCCTTGGAAATGTAAACCCTGACTTTGTTCCCTTCCCTCTGTTCCCCTGCATTATCTGGAAATACGATATATAGAACATTTCTCAGGGTGCCTGGGTGGCTCAGTCAGTTGAGCCTCTGACTTTAGCTCAGGTCATGACCTCACAGTTAGTGGGTGAAACTCAGAGCCTAAAGCCTGCTTTGGATGCTGTGTCTCCCTCTCTCTCTGCCCCTCCCCTGCTCATGCTCTGTCTCTGTCTCTCAGAAATAAATAAAACGTTAAAAATTTTTAAAAAAAGAGCATTTCTCTAATCCTCTTTTCCCCACGTTCTCCCCGCTGTAGTGGCTGACTACACAATAAATTATTCACTTAAATAGGTTCCCATTATCATGATTGCCCTTAGTCTGGTTAGGAAGCTATTGATATGATGACTGAGAAAAGTCTCTCATAAAAATCTAATGGACAACAGTTATCTTGATTGTTACCAAATGCATATTATCCGAGCAAATCAAGCTAATGACAACTACCTAATAACACCTGAAAATTAATTAAAATTATGGGGTGCATTTCTGTCATGATTTAAGCAAAGTAGTACAGGGAGCACAGAGAGGCCATGGTCAAATCCCCTTTGCATAGAAATGGATTATTTATGTGGAGAAATGGTTTTTCTTCAATGGAGTGATATTCTCTCCACCCTAGGGAATATTTGACCTTGGTATGAATGGAAGAGGACTCAAACCCCACCAAGAGAACACAAGACTCAAGACCCATCTGCTATTCAGTTAGACATTTTGACCTTTCTCTGTGGTATCTGCTTAGACTTAGGCTCTCTAAAGTCCTATGCAAAAGAATTTTAGCAACATTAGACACTGTTAAATATCTAATGTAGAAGTAGATTTTCAAAAACCGGAAGTGGCTACATGGGAGGCTTCCATTCATAGATCAACAGCATCCAGCACACTTCATGGCCTTGACTGCTATTCTGTCATCCTTAACAAGTAACCATAAATTCAGAGATTTGGTAAAACTCTTTTTTTTTATTTTTTTATTTTTTAATTATTTATTTATTTATTTTTTTAAATTAAACTTTATAGTTTATTGTCAGGTTGGTTTCCATATAACACCCAGTGCTCTTCCCCACAAGTGACCTCCACCAAGACCATCACCCCCCCATTACCTTTCCCCCTTCCCCTTCCCCCCTCAGTTTGTTTTCAGTATTCAAGAGTTTCTCGTGTTTTGTCTCCCTCCCTCTCCCTAACTCATTTTCCTCCTTCCCCTCCCCATGGTCCTCTGTTGGGTTTCTCCTGTTAGACCTATGAGTGCAAACATATGGTATCTGTCCTTCTCCGCCTGACTTATTTCGCTTAGCATGACACCCTCGAGGTCCATCCACTTTGCTACGAATGGCCAGATTTCATTCCTT
>CM053572.1:3927204-3954321 GCA_028646485.1 Cryptoprocta ferox
TTAGTATTACTCTGTTAAAGGAGGCTCATTGACTGTCCAGGACCTGTTGTTTCAGAAAGTGTTCTTTTAATGGTGTCCCTCTGTTTCTCTTGTTGTGCCTCTGATTTTTTATTTCCCTGGTCAGTTATATGGGACTCTCCACCATGTATACTTTGGCTTGTTTTTTGAGGTATCCCTGAAAAGGAAGCTGACTAGCATGCAGGGAACAAAAGCACGCAAATGCACAGACAAATCAAACAAACAAGCAAGCCAAAAGGGGAAAGAAGTAAAGAAAAGGAAAGGAAAGGAAAGGAAGGGAAAGAAAAGAAAGAAGAGAAGAAATGAGAGAAGAAAAAGAAACAAAAACAAAAAGAAGGAAAAAAAAACAAGGTGGGGACAGAGACAGCAAAAGTCTGAGGGCAGTCCAAAAGCATACAACCAGCCAAGAGGAGAGATAATAATATGCTACGGGATATATATCTGGATGGCAGCAGAAAAGAAGGGGAAGCAAAGAAAAAAGGAAAGAAAAAACAAAAAAAGAAAAAACAAAGACAACTCCCCTGTGCGGATGGGCATGGTCTGGCGTCAGGTCAGGTCTCGGGGGCTGCTCTCTCCGAGGCCCCGCCTTGGTGGTTGCGGGGAGAAGTATGGCGCCGCCTCAACGTTTTGCCGGAACCAAGCGTTGCAACTGCCCTTCTGAGTCCAATCTCCCTGGTCCGCGGGCGAGCCAAACTGTATTCTCCAAGCTCCGCCTCACTTCCAAATCCCAGTCCATGGAGTTCAACACCATCACCGGGGATGAGATGCGTTCCGCTGGTGGCTGCCCTCCCGGCCGGCTTGCGCCACCCTTTCCGAGGAGCCGCTGCTGCCGCCGCCGCTGCTGCCGCTTTTCAAGGCTTCCAGTGCGGCTGCACCCTAGGTAGAATTCGCTGGCCAGATGGGATGGATTTCTCTCCCGGCGCTCGGCAGTGATATATGGGGAGACGGGCGGGGATGAGATGCGTTCCCGCTGGTGGCTGGACTCCCAGCCGGCTTGCGCCACCCTTTTCGCGGAGCTGCTGCTGCCGCAGCCGCCGCTGCCGCTTTTGAAGGTTCCCGCTGCCGCTGCGCCCAAGAAAGAACTCACCGGCCAGATGGGACGGATTTCTCTCCCGGCGCTAGGCAGATATATATGGGGAGACGGGCAAGTTTTTCCTCCCTTAGAGATGGTTCTAGGTGCGTTTTCTGTCTCTCTTTCTCTTCCCCTGGTCTCTCCGGGGCACAGCTCGCTCTCCCTGTGTTGGGCTCTGGGGCTCCTTTCCCCTTTACCACCGGGACCCGCCCGTCCCCTAATTTCCCAGATCACAATCACTCACTCAGGCATCTTTGAGGTTGTCTTCTTTCTGGCATCTGTTTCTTCTTTCCCCCACTTGCAAATCCAAGTTTTATCCCTTCAGTCCTTCTCAGTTCAATCCATACGGGCGTGCACGGATTACAGAGCTCCCTGCTTCTCCGCCATCTTGTCCTCTCTTGGTAAAACTCTTGATCTCTTCCCAGGTTCTTGTCAATCTCTTTGACTGACTTCTCATCCAATCCAAAATGACTTTGGTAAAGTTACAAGCACTTCTTCTGCTGGGGCAAATCAAAGCCACTGAAGCAGGTCAGGAAAGGGATGAAGGTAAAAGCAGATGATATCAGGGAATCCAGGCAGATCTTCTCCTTGAAGAAAGCTCTCTTTATCAATGCTCCTTCATCAATGCACTAAAGGGAATTTGGCATGAGTAGGAGGCCTCACCTCCTACTGGGTTAGTGAGGACCACCCAGATTTCCACTTCCTTCTCCTCCTCCCTCCTCCCTCCTTCCACCAATGCAGTGCTGTGAGACCTAACAGGCATAGAGGCTGCCACCCAAAACCTGGAGAGCTATATGGAGGAGATGCAGTTTAGCCAGTATGACCTCTTCATCATCATTTCATCCAAAGATCTTGTGAAGCTTGCCAAAACCATGCAGTGCCTGGGAAAGCGGTTGTCCATTGTCTGAACCAAACTGGACAAAGACTTAGCACAATTGCCCTCTCAGAAGAATGACTCCTGCAAAATATCAAGGAGAATATCTGGGAAAATCTCAACAAGCAGTGGTTGTGTGAATTCATCATATTCCAAGTCTCTCGGTTTGCTCTCTTATTGCATGACTTCTCAGAGCATATGGCCACCTTGCACAGGGAACTCCCTGACATCAGGTACCACAGTCCACTGGAAAACCTATACCACACTAGTGAGAAGATCTTTAATCACTAGGCAACTTACTTCCAGAAAAGAATATTCTTACAAGGTTTTCAGGACATCTCTGGCATCCAGGATGAAAATGATTTGGAGTACTGTCTGAATGCCTACTCTTCCCTCTTTATTATGGGTGATGAATCTCGCTAGCAGGTGGCCCAGAGTATGTGGATTCCCTTGGAGGAATATAGGGACTCTCATGAAGTCCCTGGATCTGTTCACTCTCCATAAAGTAAACTGGCGACTGACTTTCATGACTTGTTCAGTCATAAAGCATTCCTCAGCCTTCTTAGCTACATCCGATTCTGTGTAACCATTCATTCTCTGCTTCAGGTGGATGAAACAAAGATGCTTCCTTGGGTTGAGTGTCAAGGAAACAAAGACCATCCTGAGAAAACTCTTTCCTCCAGTGAAAAACTGACTTGGGAATAGTCCAATAGGCTACTTCTCTAAAGGAAGTCAGACTGCTTTGGGATACTTTTCAACTAGGATACCTTTTTTTTTCTACTGGAAGAGGAGAGATTTAACCTAACACTTTCTTCTGTTTATAAGAATGTTACTTAGTTCCTTGAAAGCAATTTTAAAAATTTCCCATCTTGGGGCACCTGGGTTGCTCAGTTGGTTAAGCATTCAACTTCAGTTTAGATCATGATCCCACAGTTCATGGATTCGAGCCCTGCATCAGGCTCTCTGCTGTCAGCACGCCCACTTCAGATACTTTGTCTCCCTCTCTATCTGACCCTCCCCCGATGGTTCTCTCTCTGTTTCTCTCTCTGTCTCTGTCTTTCTCTTTCACACACACACACACACACACGCACGCACACACACACACACACACACACACTAAATAAACTGTAAAAATGATTGCCTATCTTCCTAGCCCCAAACTTAATGTACTGTTCCTTTGAAAAATAAATATTTGTTAAAATCATTAAGTTTTCCAGGTTTGGAATATAGAAATTTTGTTTTCAGTTTCAAATTGTCATATATATCTTGATTGGTCTCTTTCCCTCTTAATGCATTTAGGTTGTTTCCTATCCCCTAAGCCCTTATTCTTCCTCCTTTCAGTGCACCCACTGAGATACACCTGGTACAAAGGAATGTCACTGGTTGGGGTTAGATGGAAAGTGCGGTTGTAACTGTTTTTTGAGTGCTATTGAAAATTGGACTGAGATTCCAAGACAGATCTCCCTGCCTCAAAGATGCTTCTTCTAACAGCCGTCTTCACCAGCTGCAGAAAACAGAAAAATCAATATCATAAATGGTCATGTAGCTTTATATTAGAAGGATCTTGGCAAGAAAGAAATGGTGCACTGGAACCTCAATCTGGGTAATTGAGGAGAATGTAATAAGAAGAGTGTTTTCAAAGGTGTGGGGGGTGTGCAGGGAGACACCAAGAGAAAATATTGACCTCAGAGCAGGCAACAGTAGGAGAGTGACTCCCCTAAAATCTGAAAGAACAGGCAGAGGGGCAGGTTATTGGCCCCTGGAAATGGCAGCTGTATAGAGTGGGATGTCTGACAGCAGTAACTGTAGTTGAGGGAGGTCCTCTAGCAAACCAGAAAGAATCAAACCATGCTATCATTTTCTCTCTTCCAATATCCTGCCACTGCTGATCAATGGCCAAATTCCAATAACTTCTAGAGGGCAAGAAGCTCCACGGACATATTCTATGCAGGTCTGGCAGTTAGGATGCCTAACAAAGTGGAGAAGGACAGAGAGTGGATCTGGAGAAGAAAAAGGTAGTATTTGAGAATATATGCAAAGCAAGTGTATGCCAATGATATTAGTACAGAAGATGGCAAAGGACTGGTCTAAATGACAATTCTGGCAAATTACATAAGCACAAAGCAATTCTCATCACCCAGCTTGTTCCTTTCATACACTTATACCGACATATACTTGAATAGGGTATGAGTATCCCATTGCTCAGAGCTAAACTACTCGTCACCCTCCATATACTCTCAAGTCCTAAACCTGCTCCTTCTTTACCAGCCCCTCCCTCAGATAATTCATTGATCGAGGGACCAAGACAAAGACCTAGATTTATCCCCCTCTCTCTTTCTTACCACAACCAAAAATACCAAGACCTATCAGTTCAACATGTTTCATATATCACAACTATCCCTCCCCTACTCACCATTTCTCATTTGGACTATTGCAGTTGCTTGCCACCTTACAATCCCTGCAACCCATCTCTCATTTTAAACCTACAGTCTGTTTTAGTTAACCCTAATCTAGGATGAGTGACCAAACATACTGGTATGGCTGGGATGGTCCCAGTTTTCTCTTTTCATGATATCATCTTTTAGATGTGGTCACCTTATAAGCTTCAGTCCCCTACATAGTGCCCCCTAGATAGCAAAGTTCCTTTAGCTCAAAGGATCATTCAAGAATCAGTTAGTAGACCGCTCCCCTCATTTCCTACCATTACTGAGCTTACACTCTTTGTTCCAGCAACAGATATACTTGAGATTCCACAGATGTACCTAGCTGCTTCATTCTTTTGTCTTTGTTCATGATCTCCTTTTGATCTGGAAGGATCTTCCCTCTTCCATTTTCCCAGCTCATTCCAATTTATCCTTCAAGCCTCACATAGACATAATCTCCTCCATGAAAGCCTTTCATGGTAATCCGGACTGGGCCATGGAGCTCTGGCTTGTACCCCAGCATCAGAATAACCCTTTGTGTGACATGGTAGTTTGTGATACTACCTAAGTGGGCAATTCTAAGCATTTGAACATCCGACTAATGTTTTGAGAACATAGATCTAGGTTACGCTCTGAGGAAAGGCTGATGCCCCACTCTGCAATCTCATTCCAAGTTCAGCTTGAAACAGAAAATAATAAGATTCCCCACAACGTTTTGGGAACTTGGGAGTGTGCTTCAGCATGAAAGGAAAATACCATGCAACATGGAAGAAAGCCTAGGTTGGTTTCGTTTCTCATTTCCAAAGTGTCTTGGGATGACAGCCCAATTGCCAATGTGGCTTCCAGGGAAGTACAATAGTAGCTGAGATAGGGACTTTCATTATGAAACGAGGGGTGATGTTCTATATCCTGTGTGGTCTGTGGCCAGAATCTGATGCAACAATACATATCTTGGCAGGTCAGGCATGGACAGGTAACAACACCTGGAGATCAGCCTGGCCAACATAACAACATATATAGTCTCTGGAAACTTAGATCTAATCCTCAGGATTAGGAAAGGGGAAACCCCAAGTATGCTAAAATAACCTGGAATTTTTTTACGGAATGTGTTCCCAGAATAGATATTAAATCCAGTAATGAAAAATAGTAACTCAGCCTGCTTCACACATCTGAGAAAGCAGCCTCAGATTTATAACGATTTTCTTTTCATATCTATGTCCCATAGCCTATGGCAACACCAGGCACATCAAAATCGCTCATCAAAGGTTCTTGAAATGCACTGTCCACATGCCTCCAGAAGACAACCCCTCCCTGAAACCGGATAGTGTTCAGAATAGGAGAGGAAGGTGGGGAGACGCTCTATCAGCATCATCCCAGAACGGGAGAAAAAAATGGAATTTCAGGGGAGGGAAGCAAGGAGATCTACATACTTGAAGCCAAGGGATGTGTAGAAGTGGCAGTGAATAGGCTTTTTAGGTGGGCGGAGTGACCTTGGGCATCTTCCATGATATTTTGTGGGGAAAAACATTTGAACAAGATGAGGGTTCCTGCAGGCAGAAGAAACAGTGTTACTTTCTATGGAATTAATAATCCATAATCCTAAAAACACTTTAATCCAATCAGATAAATATAAAGATTGAAAGCATAAAATAAAATATTTATTTTAAGAGAACTTTGAGACAATCTTTTCGAAAATTCAAAATGCTGTCCTAATTATATCTCAAAGAAATAAGAGAAATTGAATTAAACAGTTTTTATATTCAGTGACTTCGAGGGTATAATGGACAAAGGTCTCTCACCCAAGTTCTTCTTGAAGTAGAATAGTATGTATGCCCATCTGTTATAAATTAAATATCATTCTGATTAAATATGGACCAAAGACAATTGAGATTCTTTATAATTATTATATTATTATTATTATCATTAATTCCAATGTAGTTAACATACAGGTGTACAATATAGCATTTTAACACTTCCATATATCAGTTGTATATTACTTTCAGGTACGAGATATAGTGTTTCAACACCTCCACACATCACCCAGTGCTCATCACAAGTGCACTGCTTAATCCTCTTCACCTGTTACACCCATCTCCCTACTCACCTCTGCTCTGGTAACCATCAGTTTGTTGTATATAATTAAAACTTTGTTTCTTAGTTTGCTCCTCTCTCTCTCTCTTTTTTTCCCCTTTGCACATTTTTCTGTTTTCTTAAATTTTACATATGAGTAAAATCATAAAACATTTGTCTTTCTGTGACAGACTTACTTTTTTGGCATTATTGTCTCTAGCTCCATCCATGTCATTACAAATGGCAAGAAATCTTTTTGATGGCTGATATATACACATCACATCCTATCCATTCATCAGTTGGTAGACATTTTAACTGCTTCCATAATATGGATATTGTAAATTATACTGCTATAAACATGGGGATTCATACATCCCTTGAATTCATGTTTTTGTATTTTGGGGATAATGCAGTAGTGTGATTACTGGATCAAAGGATTCTTCTATTTTTAACTTTTTCAGGAATCTCTATACTGTTTTCCACAATGACTGCAACAATTTGCATTCCCGCCAAGAGAGCAAGAAGGTTGTCCTTTCTCCACATCCTCACCAACACCTGTTATTTCTTGCGTTTTTTGTTTTAGCTGCTCTGACAGGCGTGAGATGGTATTTCATTGTGGTTTTGATTTGTATTTCCTTGATGATGACTGATGTTAAGCAACTTTTCATGTGTCTGTTAGCCATCTGGATGTCTTCTTTGGAGAAATGTATATTCATGTCTTCTGACCATTTTTTAGTTCGATTATTTGTTTGGGGAGTGTTGATTTGTATCAGTTCTTTTTATATTTTGGGTACGAAACTTTTATCATATATGTAATTTGCAAATATCTTCTCATTCAGTAGGTTGTCATTTAGTTTTGTTGATTGTTTCCTTGCTGTGCAGAGGCTTTTATTTTGATGAAGTACAAATAGTGTATTTTTGCTTTGATTTCCCTTGCCTCAGGAGACCTGTTGTTATGGCTGATGTCAGAGACGTTATTTCCTGTGTTCTCTTCTAGAAATTTTATGGTTTCAGTTCTCATGATTAGGTCTTAAACCCATTTGTGTATGGTGTAAGAAAGTGGTCCAGTTTCATTCTTTTGGATGTAGCTGTCCAGTTTTCCCAGCACCGTTTTACCCATTAGATTTTTTTTTTCTGCTTTGTTGTCTATTCTGTTCTCTTAATCTATGTGCCTATTTTTGTGTCCGTGCCATACTGTTTTGATAACTACAGCTTTGTTATATAACTTGAAGTCAGGAATACCTCCAATTTTCTTTTGTTTTTCAAGATTGTTTTGACTATTGGGGACTTTTGTGGTTCCACACAAATTTAGGATTCTAGTTCTTTGAAGAATGTTGGCCTTTTGATAGGGATTGCATTAAATCTGTAGATTGCTATGTGTAGTATAGGTATTTTAGCAATATTTGTTTTTGAAATCCATCACCATGGAATGTCTTTCCACGTCTTCGTGTCATCTTCAATATCTTTAATCAGTGTTATATAGTTCCAGAGTGTAGGTCTTTCACTCTTTGGTTAATTTTATTCCTGGAGCCCTTGTAAATGAAATTTTTTCTTAATTTATCTTTCTGCTGCTTCATTATTAGCATGTCAAATGCAATGGATTCCTATACATTGATTCTGTATCCTGTGACTTTACTGAATGCATTTTCAGTTCTAGTAGTTTTTCTGTGGAGTCTTTAGAATTTACATTATATAGAATCACATCATATTCAAATGCTGAAATTTTACTTCTTCCTTGCCTTTTGGATGACTTTTTTTTTCTACTCTTATTACCTTGTCTAGGACTTCCAGTACTATGTTGAATAAGAGTGGTGATAGTGGACATTCTTGTCTTGATCTTAAGGGGAAATTCACTTTTTATCATTGAGTATGAAGCTAGCTGTAGGTTTTTCATATGAGTCTTTTATTAAGTTGAGGTATGTTCCCAGTAAACCTGGTTTGTTGAGGGTTTTTTTGCTGAATGGATGTTGGACTTTGTCAAATGTTTTTTTCTGCATCTATTGAAATGCTCATATGGTTTTAATTCTTTCTCTTATTGATGTGATGTGTCACATGGATTGATTTGCAAATATTGAACCACCCTTGCATCCTGGGAATAAATTTCACTTGATCATGGTGAGTAAATTTTTAATATATTGTTGGATTTGGTGAGGATTTTCACATCTATGTTCATCAGTGATATTGGTCTCTAGTTCTCTTTTGTGTGGTGTTTTTACTGATTTTGGAATCAGAGTGATGCTGCCCTCATAGAATAAATTTGGAAGATTTCCTTCCTCTTCTAGTTTTGGAAAAGTTTGAAAAGAAGAGTTTCTAACTCTCTTTAAATATTTCATAGAATTCACCTTTTAAACTCTCTGGTCTTGGATATTTGGCTTTTTTCTTTTTTTCTTTCTTGTTTTTTAATGATTCAATTTCTTTGACTGTTAAAATATTCTGTCTCTCCCGGATTCAGTTTTGGGAGGTTATTTACCCATCTCTTTTAGGTTGTCCAGTTTGTTGGCATATGATTTTTCATAATATTCTCTTACAAGCCTTTACATTTCTGTGGTGTCATTTATTTCTCCTTTTCTGTTTTTGGTATTGTATATTTGAGTCTTCCTTCCTTCCTTCCTTCCTTCCTTCCTTCCTTCCTTTCTCCTTTTTTTCTTCTTTCTTTCGAGTCTGGCTACAGGTTTATTAATTTTGTTGATTTTCCAGAGAACCAGCTCCTAGTTTCTTTGATATGTTCTATTTTTTTAGTTCTATATCATTTATTTCTGCTCTATATTATTTTCTTTCTTTTGCTGGATTGGGTTTTTGTTGTTCTTTTTCTAGCTCCTTTAGACATAGATTTGGTCATTTACTTTTCTTACTTCTTGAGATAGGTCTGTGATCTACGTCTACATTCTACACCACAATGATTCTATACCATGGTGTTTTTATTGTCATATGTCTCCAAGTATTTTATATCTTCTTTGATTTACTGACTGGTCCATTCATTGTTTAGTTATGTTATTTAACCTCCATGTACATGTGCTCTTTTCAGTTTTTTCCTTGTGATTGCTTTCTAGTTTCATAGCTTTGTGGTCACAAAAAATGCATAGTATAACTTTGATCTTTTTGAAATTGATGAAACTTGTTTTATGGTCTAATAACGTGATTTCTGGATAATGTTTCATGTGCAATTTACATGTGTATTCTGCTGTTTTAGGATGCAATGCTCTGAATACATCTATTAAATCCATCTGGTCCAGTGATACCTTCAAAGCCACTGTGTCAGTATTGATTTTCTGTTGAAATGATCTGTCCACTGATGTGGATGTTATTTCCCCCTACTATTACTGTATTACTATCAATTACTTTCTTTGTATTTGTTGTTAACACTTTTATATATTTGGGTGCTCTTATATTAGATGCATACACACACATACAATTGTTATGCCTTCATGTTGGATTGTCCCCTTAACAATTATATAGTGTCTTTAGTTGTCTCTCATTACACTATTGTTTTAAAATAAAATTTGTAGCAAAAGTATTGCTACTCTGGTTTTCTTTTGACTTCCATTTCTGTGATGAATGTTTCTCTATCCCGTCACTTTCAATCTGCAGGTGTCTTTATGTGAAATGGGTCTCTTATAGGCAGCATAAAAGTGGGTCTTATTTTTTAAATCTATTTTGTCACTCTATGTCTTTTGATAGTATTTAGTCCATTTACATCAAAAGTAATTGTTGATATGTATATATTTGTTGCCATTTTGTTACTCTTTTATGGGTTTTTTTTAGATCTTCACTGTTTTTTCCTTCCCTTGTTCTCTTCTCTCATCACAAGTTGGCTTTCTTTAGTGATATACTTGGATTTCTTCTTCTTTATTTTTTGCATATCTATCACTGGTTTTTGATTTATGGTTACCATTATGTCTGTGAATAACACCTTCTGCATATAGCTGTCTATTAAAAGTTGATGGTCTCTTAAATTTGAGACCATTTTTTAATAACCCCCTATTTTAGGCATATGATGTCATATGTTAGATCTTTTTATTTTGTGAGTCCCTTGACTGATTTGTATAGATATGCTGTAGTTATTTTTACTGCTTTTGTGCTTCCTACTTCTCTTACTCTTACTTATGGTCTTTTCTTTCCACTCAGAGAATCCCTTTTAACATTTCTTGTTGGGATGGTTTGGCCATCATGAACTCCTTTAACTTTTGTCCATCTAGGAGACACTATCTCTTCTATGCTGAATGATAGTCTTGCTGAATAGGGTATTCTTGGTTGCAGATTTTTTTGTCCAGCACTTTGAACATATCATGACACTCTTTATGTTCTGACCTGCAAAGTCTCTGTTGAAAAAACTGCAGAAAGCCTTTTGGGGTCTCCTTTGCATATACCTGTTTTCTTTCCACTTGTGTCTTTTATTTTTTAAGTTTATTCATTTATTTTGAGAAACAGAGAAGGAGGGAGAGGGAGGGAGAGGGAGGGAGAGGGAGAGAGAGAGGGAGAGAGAGAACCCCAAGCAGACTCCTTGTTGTCAGCACAGAGCCTGACACCAGGCTTGAACTCACAAACCATGAGATCATGACCTGAACCAAAATCGAGAGGTAGATTAACCTGAGCCATCCAGGTGCTGCCCTCTTGTTGCTTTTAAAATTCTTTTTATCACTGCTTTTTTGAATATTAATTATTGTGTATCTTGTGTACGTCCTTAGGGTTCATTTTGTTGAGGGAATCTCTGTAGCTCCTGGATCTGAACCTCCTTCCCCAGATTCAGGATTTAAAACGAATTTTTTTTTTATGTCTTAATTTTACTTTTAGAGACAGAGTGCGAGTGGGGGGAGGGGCATAGAGAGAGGGAGACAGAATCTGAAGCAGGCTTCAGGCTCTGACCTGTAAGCACTGAGCCTGACGTGGGGCTGGAACTCACAGACTGCAAGACTGTGACCTTAACTGAAGTTGGATGCTTAAAAGACTGAGCCACCCAAGTGCCCCAATTCAGGAATTTTTCACTTATTATTTCTTCAAATAAATTTTCTGCTCCCTCTTCTCTATCTTCTTCTTCCAGGATCCCTATAGTGTGAATGTTATTATGCTTGATGTTGTCACTGAATTCCCTAAATCTATTCTCATTTTGCATAATCATTTTCTCTCACTTGCTCACCTTGATTATTCTCACTTACTCTGTCCTCTAGGTCACTGATCTTTTCTTTTGCTTCCTCTGGTCTACTATTTATTCCATCGAATGTGTTTTTAATATCACTTATTGTGTTCCTCATCTCTGATGTTTTTTTTTTTAAATCTGTTTGTTAAGGGTTTCATTGATATTCTCTACTTTTTTCTCAAAACCAGTGAGTATCACTTTGATCATTCAAAGTTTTTATTAGACATATTACTTATGTCCATATCATTTAGATCTCTTGCTATGATTTTGTCCTTTTCTTTAATTTGGGTTATATTTCTCTGTCTCCTCATTTTGTCTAACTCTCTGTGTCTATTTTTGTGTATTAAGAAAGTCAGCTTCACCTCCTCTTCCTGAATATAGAGGGCAGGGTGCATACTTTTAACAATGTGGTGCTGGTCCTTTGCCGCTGGGGGTATTCCTACATTGATGAGAATAGGATTGGCCAAGGCCACTCTGCAAAGCATGCATGGGTGGGGTGTGCAGTTTTCATGAGGTCGGTGCACTTGTCCTAAAGTACATAGTGAGAAGATCGTGTTTCCAATGTTTGCACTGGTCTTCCAGGGGAGTCGACCCTCAGCACCAGAACTGGGGCACATCCAGCAGTATGGACTGTGCACAGTTTAGTATGATAAGTAGTGAATGACAGTAACACACTAGTTTCGACAGTTGGGCCTGTGTTTATGCTGTGGGGCAGAGGGAAAAATGGCACCAGACAGCTCCTTTGTTCCTGGGGTTGTCTCTGGTCCTCTTGGATATGCTCTGTGATTAGTAAATATCTATCCCTCCCTCCTGAATCCCTCAGGTGTTTTTCAAATTGCTGCTTATGGGCTGAATCTGCATGGGATTGTATTGTGCTATCTCTTTAAATGTGGACTTCCTTTCCTATTGCCCTCCTAGCTCTCCCAGAGTTGAGCCTGATGAGTTTTAAAAAGTTTCAGGCTTTCATCCTGCTGGTTGTAAGGACTCTCAACATTTGGCCCTGCTAGTTTTCAGGGGATTCTTCTTCCTTGGGTACAGGCTTCTTGGTGTGACAGTCTGTTTCTCACCCTTCTCCCCACCCATGGCTCCCTCCTACCCATGCATGGCATGGCCCATTTAGCTCTCCACCACGTCTCTGCCCTTCCTATCCTCTTCAATGTGACTTCTTCTCTACCTTTAGTTGTGGGGTTTGTTCTGCAAGTCTTTGGGTCATTTTCTGGGCTACTTACACTGATGTATTGTTATCTAGTTGTATCCATGGGACAAAGTGAACTGAGGGTGCTCTTATTCCACCATCTTCCCCACACAAATCTCTATAGATACTTCAACTTTTTTGGAAATTATAGGCCTAATAGAAACGTTTCCTTTTTAGTTTCAATCTTTTAATGCCCTCATGCATCAGTTCTTTCTATTGTAAAAAGAATGTGACTGAACTGTATTACCTCATCAGTCAATCTCTGATCTCTAGCTCCAATTCCAAGCTTTCTCTTTCCCAAGAAACTATGAAGCACAGAGGTCTGTGCTGTAAGATTCGCATGTGTGCTGAAAGCAACTGCATTTTCGGCATTCATTTTACTCCTGTTTTCTTCATCAGAAATTTCTTTATATTTGTTTTTTTTTTTAATTTTAACGTTTATTTATTATTTTTTCTTTGTATTTTTTCTTTTGTAGTTTATTGTCAAATTAGTTTCCATATAACACCCAGTGCTCATTTCAACAAGTTCCCTACTCCATGCCCATCACCCCTTTCTCCCCATCAGCCCTCAGTTTGTTCTCAGTATTCAAGAGTCTCTCATGGTTTGCCTCCCTCCCTCTCCTTAACTACTTTTTCCCATTCCCCTCCCTCATGGTCCTCTGTTAAGTTTCTCCTATTCCACATATGAGTGAAAACATATGGTATCTGTCCTTCTCTACTTGAATTATTTCACTTAACATAACACCCTTGAGTTCCATCCATGTTGCTACAAATGGCCAGATTTCATTCTTTCCCATTGCCATGTAGTATTCCATTTATATATAAACCACATCTTCTTGATCAATTCATCAGTTGATGGACATTTAGGCTCTTTCCATGATTTGGCTATTGTAGAAAGTGTTGCTATGAACATTGGGGTACATGTGCCCATATGCATCAGCACTCCTGTATCGTTTGGGTAAATTCCTAGCAGTGCTATTGCTGGGTCCTATGGGAGTTCTATTGTTAATTTTTTAGGAACTTCCACACTGTTTTCCGGAGAGGCTGCACCAGTTTACATTCCTACCAACAGTGTAGGAGGGTGCCCATTTCTCCACATCCTCGCCAGCATCTATAGTCTCCTGATTTGTTCATTTTAGACACTCTGACCGGCATGAGGTGGTATCTCATTGTGGTTTTGGTTTCTATTTCCCTGATGATGAGTGACGCTGAGCATGGTTTCATGTATCTGTTGGCCATCTGGATGTCCTCCTTGGAGAAATGTCTGTTCATGTCTTCTGCCCATTTCTTCACTGGATTATTTGTTTTTCAGGTGTGGAGTTTGGTGAATTCTTATAAATTTTTGATACTAACCCTTTATCCGATATGTCATTTGCAACTACCTTTTCCCATTCCGTCGGTTGCTTGTTAGTTTTATTGATTGTTTCTGGAGCTGTGCAAAAGCTTATTATCTTGATGAGGTCCCAATAGTTCATTTTTGCTCTTGATTCCCTTGCCTTTGGGGATGTGTCGAGTAAGAAATTGCTGGGGTTGAGGTCAAAGAGGTTGTTTCCTGCTTTCTCCTCTAGAGTTTTAATGGTTTCCTGTCTCACATTCAGGTCCTTCATCCATTTTGAGTTTATTTTTCTGTATAGTGTAAGAAATTGGTCTAGTATCATTCTTCTGCAGGTTGCTTTCCATTTCTTCCAGCACCATCTGTTAAAGAGGCTGTCTTTTTTCCATTGGATACTCTTTACTGCTTTGTCAAAGATTAATTGGCCACATATTTGTGGGTTCAATTCTGGGTTCTTTATTCCATTCCATTGGTCTACCTGTCTGATTTTGTGCCAAAACTGTACTGTGTTGGTGATTACAGCTTTGTAGTAGAGGCTAAAGTCTGGGATTGTGATGCCTCCCGTGTTGGTTTTCTTCTTCAATATTACTTTGGCTATTCGGGGTGTTTTGTGGTTCCATACACATTTTAGGATTGTTTGTTCTGGCTTTGAGAAGAATGCTAGTGCAATTTCGATAGGGATTGGATTGAATGTGTAAATTGCTTTGGCTAGTATTGACATTTTAAGAATATTTATTCTTCCGATCCATGAGCATGAAATGTTTTTCCATTTCTTTGTGTCTTCTTCAATTTCCTTCATAAGTTTTCTATAGTTCTCAACATACAGATCTTTTACATCTTTGATTAGGTTTATTCCTAGGTATTTTACTTTTTTTTGTGCAATTGTGAATGGGATCAGCTTCATGATTTCTCTTTCTGTTGCTTCATTATTGGTGTATAAAAATGCAACCGATTTCTGCACCTTGATTTTGTACCTGCGACTTTGCTGAATTCCTGGATCAGTTCTAGTAGGCTTCTGGTGGAGTCGGTCCAATTTTCCATGTAGAGTATCGTATCATCTGTGAAAAGTGAAAGTTTGACTTCATCTTTGCCAATTCTGATGCCTTTTATTTGCTTTTTTTTTGTCTGGTTGCTGAGGCTGGGACTTCCAGGACTATGTTAAACAACAGTGGTGAGAGTGGACATCCCTGTCATGTTCCTGATCCCAGGGGGAAAGCTCTCAGTTTTTCCCCACTGAAGATGATATTAGGTGTGGGCTTTTCATAAACGGCTTTTATGATGTTTAAGTAAGTTCCTTCTAACCCGACGTTCTCGAGGGTTTTTATTAAGAAAGGATGCTGTATTTTGTCAAATGCTTTTTCTGCATCTATCGACAGGATCATATGGTTTTTATCTTTTCTTTTGTTAATGTGATGTATCACATTGACTCATTTTTGAATATTGAACCAGCCCTGTAACCCAGGAATGAATCCCACTTGATCATTGTGGATAATTCTTTTTATATGCTGTTGAATTCTATTTGCAAGTATCTTGTTGAGGATTTTTGCATCCGTATTCATCAAGGATATTGGCCTGTAGTTTCCTTTTTTGCTGGGTCTCTGTCTGCTTTGGGAATCCAAGTGATGCTGGCTTCATAGAATGAGTCCAGAAGTATTCCTTTTATATCTATTTTTTGGAATAGCTTGAGAAGAATGGGTATTAACTCTACTTTAAATGTCTGGTAGAATTCCCCAGGGAAGCCATCTGGCCCAGGCCACTTATTTGTTGAAAGATTTTTGATAGTAGATTCAATTAGTTCACTAGTTATGGGTCTGTTCAGATTTTCTATCTCTTTCCATTTGAATATTGGTAGTGCGTGTGTTTAGAAATTTGTCCATTTCTTCCAGGCTGTCCAGTTTGTTGGCATATAATTTTTCATAGTATTCCCTGATATTGCTTGTATTTCTGAGGGATTGTTTGTAATAGATCCATTTTCATTGATGATTTTGTCTATTTGGGTTCTCTCTCTTTTCTTTTTGAGAAGCCTGGCAAGAGGCTTATCAATTTTGTTTATGTTTTCAAAAAACCAACTCTTGGTTTCATTGATCTGTTCAACTTTTTTTTTATTCTATATTGTTTATTTCTGCCCTGATATTTATTGTTTCTCTTCTTCTGCTGGGTTTGGGGTGATCTTGGTGTTCTGCTTCTAGCTCCTTTAGGTGCTCTGTTAGATTTTGAATTTGCTCTTTTTCTAGTTTCTTGAAATAGTCCTGGATTGCAATGTATTTTCCTCTTATGGCTGCCTTTGCTGTATCCCAACGAGTTTGGATGGTTGTATTTTCATTTTCATTTGTTTCCATATATTTTTTAATTTCTTCTCTAATTGCCTGATTGGCCCATTCGTTCTTTAGTAGGGTGTCCTTTAACCTCCAAGTTTTTGGAGGTTTTCCAGACCTTTTCCTGAGATTGATTTCAAGATTCATAGCATTGTGATCTGAAAGTGTGCATGGTATGATATCAATTCATTTATATTTATGGAGGGCTGCTTTATGACCCAGAATGTGATCTATCTTGGAGAATGTACCATGCGCACTTGAGAGGAAAGTGAATTCCATAGCCTCAGGATGTAGAGTTCTAAATATATCTGTCAAATCCATCTGGTCCAATGTGTCGTTCAGTTCCATTGTTTCTTTAGCAATTTTTTGTCTAGTTGATCTATCCATTGGTGTAAGTGGAGAATTAAAGTCCCCTGCTATTAGCACATTCTTATCAATAAGATTGTTTCTGTTTGTGATTAATTGTTTTAGGTATTTGGGTGCTACCAAATTCGGTGTGTAGACGTTTATAATTGTTAGCTCTTCCTGATGGATAGGCTCTGTAATTATTATATAATGCCCTTCTTCATCTTTTGTTACTGCCTTCACTTTAAAGTCCAGTTTATCCGATATAAGTACAGCTACTCCAGCTTTCTTTTGACTTCCAGTAGCATGGTAGACAGTTCTCCATCCCCTTATTTTCAATCTGAAGGTGTCTTCAGGTCTAAAATAAGTCTCTTGTAGACAGAAAATAGATGGATTTTGTTTTTTGATCCATTCTGATACCCTATGTATTTTGATTGTAGCATTTAGTCCATTTACATTCAGTATTTTTATTGAAAAATATGGGTTAGTCATTGTGTTCTCTGTAGGGTTCATGCTTATAATGGTGTCTCTGGTACCTTGTGTTCCTTACAACATTTCCCTCATAAAGTCTCCCTTAGGATCTCTTGAAGAGATGGTTTAGTCATGATGAATTCCTTCAATTTTTGTTTGTTGGTGAAAACTTTTCTCTCTCCTTCTATTCTGAATGACAGGCTTGCTGGATAGAGGATTCTTGGCTGCATATTTTTCCTGTTGATCACATTGAAGATTTCCTGCCATTCCTTTCTGGCCTGCCAAGTTTCAGTAGATAGGTCTGCAACCACCCCTGACATGTCTCCCTTTGTATGGTAGGGTACTTTTATCCCTAGCTGTTTTCAGAATTCTCTTTGTCCTTATATTTTGCCAGTTTCACTATGATATGTTGGGGAGAAGATCGATTCAAGTTACATCTGAGGGGAGTTCCCTTTGCCTCTTGGATTTCAATGCCTGTTTCCTTCCCCAGATTAGGGAAGTTCTCAGCTTTCATTTGTTCAAGTACCCCTTAAGCCCTTTTCTCTTTCTTTTGGAATTCCTCTGATAGGGATATTGTTCTGTATCACTCAGATACAGATTGCATCACTCAGTTCTTGAATTCTCCTTTCGTGCTTCTCAATCAATTTATCTCTTTTTCTCAGCTTCCTGTTTTTCTATAATTGTGTCTTCTAATTCACCTATTCTCCTCTCTGTCTCTTCAATCTTTCCAATGGCTGCCTCCATTTTATTATGCACCTCATTTATAGCATTTTTAACTTCATCATAACTATTTTTAAGGTCCATAATCTTTGTAGCAATAGCATCTCTGGTGTTCTTCTATGCCTTTTTCAAGCCCAGTGATTATTTTTATGACAATTGTTCTAAATTCTTGGTCAGTTATGTTGCTTATATCTGCTTTGACCAATTCTTTAGCTGTCACTTTTTCCTGGAATTTCTTTAGAGGAGAGTTCTTCCATTTCATCATTTTGGCTAGTTTTCTGTCTCTTGTATGTTTTAAAAGCTTGTAATACACTCTGCACCTGCGAGTACTGCTATATTAAAGGATGCTCATAGACTGTCCAGGGCCTGTTCTTTCAGGAGGTGTTCTTTTAATGATGTCCCTTGGCCTCTCTTATTGTGACTTTGGTTATTTTATTTCCCTACTCATAGTGATATTTGGACTCTCCACCACGTGTACTTTGGTTTGTTTCTTGAGGTAGCCCTGGAAAGGAAAACAGACAGACAAACAAATAGGGAATAAAAGCACGAAACACAGAAACAAACCAAACAAACCGAGAAAAAAAAAGAAAAACAAAACAAAAACAGCAAAAGACAAAAGACAGTCTAAAAGCATAAAACCAGAAATCCCAGGTACAAATAAAGAGCAGGGTGGTGGCAGTGCTGATGGAAGAGCATATACTAAGAGAGAAATGACAGGGGTGGGGGAAAAGAGAAATTGAATATTGACCAGGCAGAGAGACTAAAAAGTTTAATTCAGAGAGAGAAAAAGGAGAATATGGCAGAAGGTGAGGAGAAAAAAACAAAACAAAAACAAAAAACAAAAAAAAAAGGAAGATAATGTTATCCAGAGAAACTATATAGTCTGATTATTTCAGAGAGAGAGAAAGGAAGGTAATGACGGAGGTATAGAACATGCATCAAGAGAATGGATTAAATATGCCTGTTTAAACAAACCTATAACCAGAATACCCCTCCAGCGGAGGGGAGAGATAAGAATGAGATAAGGGAGAATATATCTGAATAGCAAGAATTGATCTAGAGTTAATCACGGCAATGCATCAATGCTGGTCTTGGGGAAGGGCTGTTTGGTTTTGTATCATCTATCCAGGCTCCAGTTAAAAAAAAAAAAAAGCAGCTACCCAGTGCAGATGGGCGTGGTTTGGTGTAGGCGGGCCTCGCCTCCACTGTGGGTCCCTTGGGCCACTCCCTGAGGCCCCACGTTGGTGGTTGTGGAGAGAAAAATGGTGATCCTCCTCAGCCCCTTCTCAAATCAGGTGTTCCAAATCATTCCTTTGGGTCTGATTTTACTGTGCCGCGGGCACAGCCAAGGTGGGCCATGTTCTGTCTCACACCCAGCCGCATTTCAAGCTCTTACTCTGCACATTCATGATACCGTCCAAAATATAATTCTGCAAGCCAGGGTACTTTCTAGCAGGTGTCGAGTAGGGGAGCGGTTCCTCCTGACGCCGACTGAGTCCCATGCGTGCTGTCTATCCCGGAGGGAATATCTGGGACTGGGGCACCTAGCCCAAAGAAACCTCTGCAGTTTGAGATAGACTCTCTCTCTCTCTCTCTCCGAAAGCCCTGTGGTTAGAAATGGGATGATAGGATCCCTCTCTGTCCTGGGCCGAGGTTTTTCTTTTCCCCAGGGACAGTTCTACGACTCCCCAGCAGCTCTTTCTCTTCTCTTTGTCTCTCCACAGAGGGGGCTCCCTCCCCTCTGTGCCTCCGTGTCCTGGCCTGTTTTTATCTTTCCCAGTTTGCTATCACACACCTATGAGGCTGTCTTCTTAGGGAACTCCATCTTTTTTCATCCCAGACTCTTGAGGTTCAGAGTCCTTTGGCTTCAGCCCTTCTTTGAGAGATGCAGGCCGGAAGTATGGAACTCCCTATTTCTCTGCCATCTTGCCTCTTCCCAGCAGATTCTCAACATTTATTTATTTTTGAGAGACAGGGAGAGACAGAGTGCGAGTAGGGAAAGAGCAGAGAGAGGGAGACACAGAATATGAAGCAAGCTCTAGGCTGTGAGGTGTCAGCACAGAGCCCAATGCGGGACTCAAACTCACAAACCATGAGATCATGACCTAAGTTGAAATCAGACACTCAACCAACTGAGCAACCCAAGTGCCCCTCCTTACATTTGTTTAAACACAGTTCTTAATGGAAAAAAAGTTTCAATATTATACTGAGATTATTGCTGTTTTCTGGCAGAATTTTTCTGGTTTTCTAATATATCATAGTGTGAGATCTCAGAAGTGCTAATTATTTCTTCATAAAAGTGCAAAGCTTTAAACAATCTGCTACAACATAAAAAGTATTTCTTCAGAAAACAAAATGTGCATTCAAGGAATACTTCTAATGATGCCAACAGATACAAAGATGTACAAATAGAAAGGCAAGTGTGTGTTTCACAAAGTATTTGAGAATAATACATTTGACTTTGAGGACACTTTGTTACTCAATAGAGTAGGGAAGGTATGGTTATATTTATGTACATCATTATCCATGATTAACCCAGATATAATCAACAGCATATAGTAGACTCAAGTATTGTTTGAGTCGAAAGTTCACAACAGTGTAAATATAAAATATTTTTGTCTAATGAAGACTGTCTAGCATATACCAGCAAGGGTAGTTGCTCTAACTCATTGAATAAATATGTCATATTAGGGAAGATGTCTCAAGCTACAGGTATCCAAATAATGGGAAGTATAAATTTTTGACAATAATTTTAGAAAAGGTAAAACAGTTCCCCATTCAGGTGCAATATGTTTTATTCTATGAGTCTGCTTATTTATCTCCATATGTTCATTAAGTAGGATGGTTTGAAGAGATGGCCAAAGTAAAAAATATTTATACTCTTGCAGAATTCCACCTTACTAAAATCTTAATGTGGGAAAATGTAATCGTATGCCCCTTGTGTCAAAGAAGTTTGTGAGGGTGTTCAAACCTCTAAAGGACAAGACTGTGAAGAGGACTTCCTCATTTTTGCAAAGCTACAGTTCAGAAATGATAGTCTATTATTATTTTTGATCAGCACAAAAGGACAGATTGTTGGATAACCAGAGGAGACAAAAGTAGTAATGTTCTCCAATCTTTGTACATCATGTCTATAAAGTATGTAAATAGTAAGGCAACTGTTGGTCCAGTAAAACAAAACAAAGCAGCTCACCAGTGCCAGGATTTTGTGGGTGGCCTTGATTTCAGGAGAAGCTCTTGGGCAGAGGCTGGTCTTACGGACATGTTGGACTGTCTTATGATGTATGAAGAGGAACTTTACCATGTATACACTGGTCCAGATCATGAGACAAATACACAGAATATCTCGTAAGACCATGCCCCCTAGAAAAGCAGCCTCCTGAACTTTATCAGTTTCTCTCCCGCCACAGAATGTCAGAGAATACACTTGTCCAACTTCAGTGATGTTGTAGGGACCCACAGCAGTTATGAGGACACGGATGTAGATCAACATGTTGGTGATCCAGAAAGAAAAGAAGGCAGAAAAAGTGTACTTGGAGACTTTTGGTTTGAGCCATGCCCACCTAGAGTTGCTGGGAATGATAATTATGGCCTGAGAAATACTCAGGAAAGATGTGGTGCAGAGGGAGACACCTCGTGTGATTCTGTAGATGTACAGCACGGCCTTACAACCAGTGTCATCCAGAAAATTTCTTACTCCAAAGGCATTTATTATTTCTGGAATCGCACTGGAAAGAATTGTCATATTAGCTACAGTTAAATGGGTGCATATCAAATCAATAGGCTTTTCATTTGGGGCTGAAATAAAGTGTTGATGTATAACACGAGTAATGATGTGTTTCCAATAAAACTAATCCCAAATTGAGAGAGAAAAAATATTCCGAAAATAGTATCACTTGAAACTATTATATTCATAGCCTCCTCTACTTTGGATAGACGCCTCAACAGCCTAAAAAGAGGCACAAAATGATCTGGAAACTTGAAAGAAATAATAGGACTCTATGGAGATCCCATGAGGTATGATCACTCTTGGCAGTAGGTTGTGCAAACTCTCTGTAACAATATTCAGGAAATTAAGAATTAGTTCTAGAGGCATATGTCAAGGATTATTGATGTCACTTCAGGGGAGTATTAGGTTTGAGACAAAACATGCCTTATTTATAAAAACATTACTTTAATTCTGAGAAATAAACTGACTATCCTGAAGGATGATTTAAAAAAATTTTTTTATAGTTTATTTATTTTTGAGACAGAGAGAGACAGAGCACGAGTGGGGGAGGGGCAGAGAGAGAGGAAGACACAGAATCTGAAACAGGCTCCAGGCTCTGAACTGTCAGCACAGAATCTGATGCGGGGCTTAAACCCAGGAACCGCAAGATCATGACCTGAGCCGAAGTCGGACACTTAACAGACTGAGCCACGTAGCTGTGCCTGAAGGATGATTTTTTATTCATGCAAAACAATATCTCAGATTTGTGGAGATTTTATTTAAGTTCTGGGTATATATTCTGAATTCCATTTGATAATTTTTAATGGTCTTCGATCTTCTGTCATAAACAACAGAAAATTACTAAGGTATTTTAATGTTTATTATTACATTTCTATCATATTTAACACACATTATTGTTATTATTCACCAGAACAACTCCATCCCTAGAGTTGCACATGACCATCTGGCTCTGTAAATTCCTTTTTCTGACCCTTTCGACATGCTTCCTCAAGTCCAAGACCTTTCCAGGACACATGATGAATATCAGATCAGCTCATGAGTCAGTTCATTGCATCTTCCATCTCTGTACTGAAAATTCACTTCTTGTCTTTGTTCTGCCTGGAAGTCACTGCTTCTCTAGCATCTCTCTCAAGTAGTGCAATCTTTCTCTCCCTTGTCTTCTATATCCCTAGTCCTGTAAGTGAGAATGTTCTCTTTGTCCCAGGCATATTCAGATAATTCTCCATTACTCCAGCTTTGAAACATTCACCATCATTCTTTGTGGAAGTAATCTACTGACCCAAGTCACTCCCCTCAGTAGCTACGGACTCATTGTGACTCTTTCCAACTCAAATTCTGTCATGTTCTTGGAGATTTAGTTCTCATACAGATTTTCAGTGCAATACTCCTAGCCTCTCACATTTGTGATCCTTCTTCCAACACTTTTACCGCCCCCAACCTCATCCAGTCTTTCTCCTGCTCACATACTAGAGGTTGTTATTACAAATACTGTAAACTCATTGTATTTCACTGTCAAGCATCCCACCCTCCTACTACCAGCCATTTGCAGCATACTCTATCTAATCTCTACATCCAGAATTACTTTGACATCATCAGTGTCTGAGAACCATTGATCTCTTTACTCTCCATAACCCTCTCATAGCCTCTTCTTTGTACCTAAACTTCCACAATCCAGGGTCATAATCACTTCTTACAAAAATAGCTGATTCCACTGCTTTATTTTTCCTGCTTCATAGTCTTCATCATAGGAAAAAAAAATCAACCCCAGTTAAATCTAACATTCTGCCTAGTTCATGGCATCATGCTCAGATAATCAAGGCGGAATAAAACACAAAACACGTTAACTAAACTTACGTCAAATTCTTCACCACTCAGCTCCAGTGAGCTTTTATTTTCGGGAGTAATCACACTAAACTTTCTAGAGTATTCCTTGAGTTTTCACTTTGTTATTCATCTTGATGACTATTTCTTAACTTCTTTATTTTTAAACTGCCAACATATCCTCTCCCAATCTCACATTCAATTGATGACAAATTGCACATTTTTAATTGAGATCTAATGGACATGAAAGTTTATGTTAGTTTCAGATGTGCAACATATGACTTGATATTTTTATATACAGTTGACTCTTCAAAAACAGGTTTGAAGTGGGGCGCCTGGGTGGCTCAGTGGGTTAAGCATCCGACTTTGCCTCAGGTCATGATCTCGTGGTTCGTGGATTCGAGCCCCGCATCAGGTTCTGTGCTAACAGCTCAGAGCCTGGAACCTGTTTCAGATTTTGTGTCTCCCTCTCTCTCTGCCTCTCTCCCACTCGTGCTCTGTCTCTCTCTGTCTCAAAAATAAATAAACTATAAAAAATTAAAAAAAACAGGTTTGAAGTGCCTAACAGCACTTCTATGTGGATTTTTAAAAGTACAATACTGTGAAGGTATGTGTTACTAATGATTTTCTTAATAACATTTTCTTCTCTAACTTTCTTTATCTCGAGAATACAGTATATACAAAATATGTGTTAATTGATTATATTATCAGTAAAGCCTCTGACCAGCAGTCAGTGATTAACAGTCAAGTTTAGGGGAATCAAAATCTACATGCAGATTTTCATCTGCATGGGGGTTCAGTGCCCCAAGCACTATGTTGCTCAAGAGTCAATCATACTGCAAAATGATTACTACAGCAAATCTAGTTGACATCCCTTACCACACATAGTTACAACTTTTGTCTTGTGATGAGACTTTTAATATCTACTCTCTTAGCAACCTCAGATATACAATGTATTATTATCAACTATAGTCGCCTTGCTGTACACTGCCTCCACAGGACTTATTATTTTATAATAGGAAGTTTATACCTTTCGCCCCCCTTCACCCATTTAACCTACCCTCCAACCCTTCTTCTAGCAGCCACCAATCTGTTCTTTGTATTAATGGTTCTTTGCTATATACCACATAAAAGTGAGATCACACAGTATTTGTCTTTCTTTATCTGACTTATATTAGGTTCTATTCATGTTGTCTGAAATGGCAAGATTTCCTTTTTACTGACTGCATAATATTTCATTGTGAATAAGATCCATTTATATAAATATTTGTACATAAATGTGTATATGCATTTTTATTCATTTATTGTTAGACTGCATATTTCATTTAGAAAATGAAAGTAAGCAAAAGATTATTTTCCAAAAATCTTGCCACTACATTATTTTCTTTCTCTGCATCTTTGTCATTCTCCCCTGGTTCTGTGAATGAATTGCCAGGGCTCTTTATCATAGCTAATCCAGTCACTTGTGCAATAAATCTGAGGCTGTCTTTGCTGCTAAAGACTCTAATCTTTCATTATTCTCTCTCACACCCATTATCAAAATTTCCCTATCAACATGCAAATATACTATATTTCTTGCACATTTCTTGAGTCATCTCTGCCCTTCATTTAGCAATATTTCTGCAAGAAATTATCTCTGTTTGTCTCCAGTTTCTCACACCTCATTTCCTCTTGGTCCCAGAATGTGGTAGACTGCAAAAATACCTATGAAGTTTTCCCTTATGTAGACATTGTAATGTATTTTTCTCCATCCCTTACATATGGTGTAGCCTTTGACTTGCTTTGCCATTAATTATGGAATAAACATGACAGAAAGAGAGTTTTGACAAGTGCCTTCATGCAGCACTTGCTCTCCTGTGAACATGTGAAACATGCTAGCTTATAAGGTTATTAGAAAATGGGCAGGGGTGCCTGGGTGGCTCCGCTGGTTAAGGGTCCAACCTCAGCTCAGGTAATGATTTCAGGGCTCAGGGGTCAAGCCCTGCGTTGGGCTCTATGCTGACAGCTCAGAGCCTGCAGCCTGCTTCAGAATCTGTGTATCCCTCTCTCTCTGCTCCTCCCCTGCTTGTGCTCTGTCTCTCTCACTCCCTCAAAATTAAATAAACATTAAAAAATTTTTAAAAAGGAAAAAGAAAATGAGCATCCACAAGGAGAAAATCTTCAGCCAAATCCAAAATTGTACGTAAAGCCATTCCATTCCAAGCAACATCAAGATCCATATGAAACACTAGCCTTCCTCCAGCCTACTACCTACATGACCATATTTGCATGACCAATCTGAACAAAGTGATAGAAGCTGAAATCAAAAACTCACATATTGCATAAATTCATTTACATGACATATCCTAAAATATATAAAATCCTAAATCTGTAAACAGATAGCTGACTTGTAATTGCAGGGGTTAGAGACAGTGAGGACAAAGGAGAGACTGTGGTGTCTGGGACTTTCTTTTCAGGTGATGAAATGCTTTGGAGCTTAGTACAAGTTGTACAACATTTTAGATATTGTAAATCCCATCGAATGGCATACCTTAAAATGGTTAATTTTATGTTATGTTAATTTCATGTCAATAAAATATGTAAATACACATACACATGATTATAAGCTGTATGCACCAAAGTATAAACAAGAACAATATATTGTGAACAGGTTGGATTTTCTCCAGAATGTTAAGATGTCTTAGCTTTAGAAAATGTATTAATGTAATTCTCATATTAACGTATTTTTTAAAAAAGTTTATTTATTTATTTTGAGAGAGAGAGAGAGAGAGGAAGATAGAATCCCAAGCACACTGTCAGCTTGGAACCTGAGCCCAACGGCTGGGTGGGTGGGAGTAAGGGGAGAATGGACACACCAACCATGAGACCATGACCTGAGCCAAAACCAAGAATCAGATGCTCAACCAACTGAGCCACCCAGGGAGCCCCTCTATCTTAATATCTTAAAGAAGAAACACATACGACTATCTCAGTAAATGGGTAAGAAACATTCATATATATTTAATATTAATTTGTTATAAAATATAACTCCTTAGTATTTTATAACTATTAAGGAGATTATTGACTTTATGCAAGGTGGTTAGCTAATATAAACAGAACTAATAAATCATGAAGCTCAATGCTTTTTTAAATCAGTAGTGTTAGAACTATACCAACTGTCATGTTCACACATTTTATTGCATTTTAGATCCTAACATATGAGGTAAACAAACAAACAAAACAGAATAAGCATTCTAGAAAATGAAAAGATGTAATTGTCATTATTCACTGATTATAAGATGGTCAACACAGAAAATAAGTTTAAAACCTTAGAGAAAGCTAGCCAAAATGCCGAAGCGAAAGAACTCTCCTCTAAAGCAACTCCAGGAAGAAGTCACAGCCACAGAACTGCTCAAACCAGGCTTAAACAACATGACTGAACAAGAATTTAGAACAATTGTCATAAAATTAATTGCTGGACTTGAAAAAAACATCAAAGAAGCTATTGATAAACAGACTAGGGACCTTCAAAATAGCTGTGACGAGTTAAAAAAGGCTATAAATGAGGTGCATAACAAAATGGAGGCAGCCACTGCACGGATTGAAGAGGCAGAGAG
>CM053572.1:3954821-4026671 GCA_028646485.1 Cryptoprocta ferox
AAAAAAAAACAAAAAAAAACACGTTTTGGATGAAAGTACCAAAGAGTTACTGTGGAGAAAGCAGACAAGGGTGTGAGGAGGTCAGCAGAAGAGAGGGACCCAGCATGGGAGCCTGAGAAGGAGTGGCCAATGAATAATGTACTTTCAGTAGAAGGAATGAGTAGGAGTAAGTGGAAGAAGAATATAGGAAAATATGCAGAATTAAAAATTACATCGGGATTAACAACATACACTTTAGAGTGATTACAAGAGCAGTTTTGTGTTTTGCTGATATTGTTAGAGTGGAAGGTAAGGAGTACCTGGAGTAGAGAAGTTTCAAAGGGTCTTTTCTGTACCTGTAAAGGGGAGAAGACATATTGGGTGGCATTTGAAGAAGAGAAATCTAGATAGTACTTTTTTTACACTTTATTTTAAAAATAAATTTACATTTTTGAAATTCCAGTATAATAAACACACCACATTATATTAGTTTCAGGTGTAAAATATAGCAACTTAACAATTCGATATATCACCCACTGATCTTCATGACACGTGGATCCTTAATCTCCATCACCTACTTATCCTTCCCCCCACCCAACTCCCCTCTGATAAGCATAACCTTGTTCTCAATAAAGAGTGTGTTTCTTGATTTGTTTCTTTCTGTCTCTCTCTGTGTCTCTCTCTCTTTTTCACTGCTCATTTGTTTTGTTTCTAAAATTCCACATATGAGTGAGATTATATGATATTTGTCTTTCTATGACGGATGTGTTTCACTTAGCATTTTACACTCTAGCTCCATCCACGTCATTGCAATGGTAAGATTTCATTTTTATTATGACTGAGTAATATTCCATTGTGTATATATACCACCTCTTCTTTATCTATTCATCTGTCAATGGACATGGGCTGATTCTCTAATTTGGCTGTTGTAAATAATGCTGCTATATATATAGAGGGGTGCACATATCCCCTGAATTAGTGTTTTTGTATGTTTTGTGTAATTACCCAGTAGTGAGATTGCTAGGTCACAAGGTAGCCCTATTTTTGACTTTTTGAGAAACCTCCATTCTGTTTTCCAGAGGTGTTGCACCGGTTTACATGGCCACCAACAGAGAAAGATGATCCTTTTTCTTCACAGCCTAGCCAACACTTCTTGTTTCTTGTGTTTTTGATTTTAGCCATTCTGAGAAGTGTGAGGTGCCATCTTATTGTAGCTTTGATTTGCCTTTCTCTTATGCTAAGTGCTGATGAACATCTTTTCTGTGTCTGTTGGCCATCTGGATGTCTCCTTTGGAGAAATGTCTGTCCATCTCTCCAGCCCATCTTTCAGTTGGATTATTTGTTTTGGTGGTGTTGAGTTATATAAGTTCTTTATATATTTTGGATACTAACTCTTTATCAGATACATCATTTACAAATATCTTCTCCATTTCATAGAATGCGTTTAATTTTGTTGATTGTTTCTTTTGCTGTGCAGAAGCTTTTTATTTTGATATAGTCCCAATAGTTTATTTTTGTGCTGGTTTCCCTTGCTTCATGGGATGTATCTAGAAAGAAGTTGCTACAGCCCCTGTCAAAGGAGTTACTGCATGTGTTCTCTTCTAGAACCTGTATGGTTTCAGATCTCACATTTAGGTCTTTAATCCATTTTGAATTTATTTTTGTGTATGGTGTAAAGAAAGTGGTCTAGTTTCTTTACATTGCATGTTGCTGTCCAGTTTTCCCAACACCATTTGTTGAAGAGACTGTTTTTCTATTGGGTGTTCGTTCTTGGTTTGTTGAAGATTAATTGACCATATGGCTGTGGGATCATTTCTGGGTTTTCTATTCTGTTTCATTGATCTATGTGTCTGTTATCATGAATGGATTTGCACTTTTTCAAATACATTTTCTGCATATATTGAAACGGTCATATGGTTCTTATCTTTTCTTTTATTAATCTGGTGTATCATGTTGATTGATTTCTGAATATTGAACTATGATTGCAGCCTCAGAATAAATTCACTTGATCATGGTAAATGAATCTTTAGAGTACTGTTGGATTTGGCTGCTAGTATATCATTGAAAATTTTTGGATGCATGTTCATCAAATATATTGGCCTGTGGTTCTCTTTTTTAGTGGAGTCTTTGTCTAATTTTGGAATCAGGATAATGCTGGCCTCATTGAATGAACTTGGAAGTTCTCCTTCCTTTTCTATTTTATGGAATAATTTGAGAGGAAAGGGTATTAACCCCTCTTTAAATGTTTGGTAGAATCTCGCCCCCCCCCCCCCCCGTGAAGCCATCTGGTCCTGAGCTTTTGATTGTTGAGAACTTTTTCATTACTGATTCAATTTTTTGCTGTTTATCAGTCTGTTCAAGTTTCCTACTTTTTCCTATTTAATTTTTGGTAGTTTATGTTTAGAAATTTCTTCTAGGTTGTCCAGTTTGATGGCATATAATTTTTCATAATATTATCTTATAATTGTTTCTAGTTCTATGGCGTTAGGTTTTTCTTCCTCTCTCATGTGTGATTTTATTTATTTGTGTCCTTTCTCTTTACTTTTTGATAAGTCTGGTTAGGGGTTTATCAATTTTATTAGTTCTGTCAAAGAACTAACTCTAGGTTTCATTTATCTGTTCTACTGTTGTTATTGGGTTTTTTGTTGTTGTTGTTGTTTCTATATCATTTATTTCTTCTCTAATCTTTATTATTTCCCTTCAAGTGCTAGCTGTAGGCTTTGTTTTTTATGCTGTTTCTAGCTCCTTTATGTGTAAGGTTAGATTCTTTATTTTAGATTTTTCCTGCTTCTTGATGTAAACCTGGTTTGCTATATACATCCCTCTTAGGACTGCTTTTGCTATGCCCCAAAGGTTTTGGACCATTGCATTTACATTTTCATTTGTTTTCTGTTATTTTTTAAAATTTCTTCTTTGATTTCCTGGTTGACCCATTCATTGTTTGGTAGCATGTTGTGTAACCTCCATGCATTTGTGGTCTTTCCAAATTTTTTCTTGTGCTCTATTTCAAGTTTCATAGCATTGTGTTCAGAAAAGATGCATGGTATGATTTCAATCTTTTTGTAATTCTTGAGACCTGATTTGTGACCCAATATACAATCTATTCTGGAGAAAGTTCTCACTCAAAAAGAATGTGTATTCTGCTGCTTTAGGATGAAATTTTCTGAATATATCTATTAAATCCATCTGGTCCAGTGTGTCATACAAACCCTTTGTTTCCTTGTTGATTTTCTGCTTAGGTGATTGGTCCATTGCTGTAAGTGGGGTGTTAAAATCCCCTACTATTATTGTATTATTATCAATGAGTTCCTTTATGTTTGTTATTAATTGATTTATATATTTGGGTGCTTCAAGTTGTGGGCATAAATATTTACAATTGTAAGATCTTGTTGGATAATTTTGAAACAGGGCCGTTCTTCATGTTTTGTAACATTTTTTGGTTTAATATCTAGTTTGTCTGATATAATAAGTATAGCTACTCTGGCTTTCTTTTGATGTCCACTTGAGTGTTAAATTTTCTCCATCCCCCCACTTTCATTCTGGTGTCTTTATGTCTATAATGAGTCTCTTGTAGGCAGCATACAAATGAGTCTTGTTTTTTTTACCCATTCTGATAACCAATGTCTTTCAATTGGAATATTTAGTCCATTTAATTCCAAAGTAGTTATTGATATATCTATCAATATATGTATTTATTTCCATTGTATTACTTCTTTTGTCATTGTTTCTGGAGATTTTCAATGATTCTTTCTTGTTTTTCTGACTTTTGGTCTCTTTTTTCCACACAAGGAGTTCTCTTCAATATTTCTTGCAGGGCTGGTTTAGTAGTCATGAATTCTTTTAGTTTTTGTTTTTCTGGGAAACTCATTCTCTCTTCTTCTATTTTTGAATGATAGCCTTGCTGGATAGAATATTCTTGGCTACAGAATACTTGGATAGAATATTTTAGGCAGCTAGTGTCAGTGCTGTGCTGCTTCCCGCAGGTGGCTCTGTCAGATCCTGATGCTGATGGGCAGGGGAGGAAAATGGCTCCACCCAGCAACTTTGGTCACAGAGAGGCATCTCCATGAACACTCCTCTCAAGAATTTGTTTGAGAGGAGTAATAATCTTTCCTCTGTGTCCCTCAGGTGTGCTTCATATGGCTTTTTCCAGGTTGTCTGCCTCCATGATGTTTGCCTGCCTTCTCTCCTGGAACAGGGCCGTGCCCTCAGGGATCTATCCTAGCCAAGCCTTTGAAACTAAGTGCTTTAAGCCTTGCTGTTTGCAAAAATAGGCAAAGCAATCTTGACAAAGACAACCAAAGCAGGAGGCATCACAATCCTGGACTTCAAGATGTATTACAAAGCTGTAATCATCAAGACAGTATGATACTGGCACAAGAACAGACACCCAGATTGATGGAACAGAATAGAGAACCCAGAAATGGACCCACAAATGTATGGGCAGCTAATCTTTGACAAAGCAAGAAAGAATATTCAATGGAATAAAGACAGTCTCTTCAGCAAGTGGTGCTGGGAAAACTAGACAGCAACATGCAGAAAAATGAACCTGGACCACTTTTTTGCACCATACACAAAAATAAACTCAAAATGGATGAAATACCTAAACATAAGACAGGAAGCTGTCAAAATCCTCGAGGAGAAAGCAAGCAAGAACCTCTTTGACCTTGTCTGCAGCAAGTTCTTGATCAACATGTCTCAATAGGCAAGGGAAACAAAAGCAAAAATGACTTCATCAAAATAAAAAGCTTATGCACAGTGAAGAAAACAATCAGCAAAACTAAAAGGCAACTGACAGAATGGGAGAAGATATTTACAAATGACATATCAGATAAAAGGTTAGTATCTAAAACCTATAAAGAACTTACCAAACTCAACACTGAAAAAACAAATAATCGAGTGAAGAAATGGACTAAAGACATGAACAGACACTTCTCAAAAGAAAACATCCAGATGGCCAACAAACACATGAAATACAAATCAAAACCACAATGAGATACCACCTCACACCCATCAGAATGGCTAATATGAACAACTTAGGCATCAACAGATGTTGGCGAGGATGCAGAAAAAGAGGATCTCTTTTGCACTGCTGGTGAGAATGGAAACTGGTATAGCCACTCTGGAAAACAATATGGAGGTTCCTCAAAAAATTAAAAATAGAACTACCCTATGACCCAGCAATTGCACTGCTAGGTATTTATCCAAGGGACAGGTATGCTGTTTTGAAGGGACACAAGTACCTCAGTGTTTATAGCAGCACGATCAACAATACCCAAAGTATGGAAAGAGCCCAAATGTCCATTGATGGATGAATGGATAAAGAAAATGTGCTATATGGAGAGAGGGGGCAAAATGGTGGAGAAGTAGGGAGCTCTGTAATTTTCACCCGCCTGCATCTATCAAACTAAGAAGGACTGAAGCCACAATACTCTGATCTACAAGAGTGGGAGGAGTGCCGCCTGGGTGGCTCTGTTGGTTGGGTGGCTGACTTCCGCCGCATTGGGCTCTGTGCTGACAGCTCAGAGTCTGGAGCCTACTTTGGATTCTGTGTCTCCCTCTCTCGCTGCCCCTCCCCCACTCATGCTCTGTTTCCTCTGTCTCAATATTAAACAAAAACATTAAAAAAGTAAAATAAAAAGTGGGAGGAAAAGACAGAGTCCACAAAGAAGACAGGCTCGTAAGTGCGTGAGTGAGTGCAAACTGGGGAAGATAAAAATGAGCAGGGACCTGGAGGCTTGGAGGGGAGAGATCCATCCCCTTTAGCTGGAATGTTTTCCTTGGGCTCGGCACCCCGATCCCAGGCAGCTCCAGGAGAAACTGCTCTCCTACTCCCCCTACTCGATCCTCGGCTAGGAAGCCGCCCGCCTGCTGGAGTACATCTCATCTTAGGCAGTATCATTAAAGTGCATGGACTAGGATTTGGAAATGAGGCAGGGCTTGGAAAATACAGCTTGGCCCACTCGAGGCACAGGGAGATCGGACCCAAAAGAGTGGATTGCAACTCTTGGTTGGAGAAGGGATTGGGGCGCCACCATTCTTTTTCCCATAACCACCAAGGCGGGGCCTCAGGGAGCAGCAAGCAGGAGCGTAGTGGAGGCAAGACCTACCTACACCAAACCACGCCCATCCGCGCAGGAGAGCTATCTTTTTTATCTTATTCTCCTCCCCCCGCCGCCCCCCCCCCAGCCCGGGAAAGACCAACATTGATGCATTGCCGTGATTACATCAATTCTTGCTATTCAGATATATTTTCCCTTACTTCATTCTTATCTCTCCTCCGCTGGTTTTACACTTGTAGACTATCCTTTGTCTTTGGTTGTTTTTGTCCCCCTCCCTTTTTTTTCTTTTCTTTTCTTTTTTTTTCTTTCCCCTTTTGGTTTGCTTGTTTGTTTGATTTGTCTGTGCATTTGCGTGCTTTTGTTCCATGTGTGTTTGTCTGTTTTCCTTTTCAGGGCTACCTCAAGAAACAGGCCAAATTACACATGGTGGAGAGTCCCAAATATCACTGAGTAGGGAAATAAAATAACCAAAGGCACAACAAGAGAAACCGAGGGACACCATTAAAAGAACACTTCCTGAAACGACAGGCCCTGGACAGTCAATGAGCCTCCTTTAATATAGCAATACTAACAGGTGCAGAGTGCATAACGAGCTTTTAAAACTGACAAGAGACAGAAAGCTAGCCAAAAATGACGAAACGGAAGAACTCTCTTCTAAAGAAATTCCAGTATGAAGTCACAGCCACAGAACTGCTCAAAACAGATATAAGCAACATAATGGAGCAAGAATTTAGAACAATTGTCATAAAATTAATCTCTGGGCTTGAAAAAAGCATGGAAGTCATCAGAAAAGCTATTGATACAAAGAGTAGGGACCTTCAAAATAGCTGTGATGAGTTACAATATGCTATAAATGAGGTGCACAATAAAATGGAGGCGGCCTCTGCATGGATTGAAGAGGCAGAGAGGAGAATATGTGAATTAGAAGACACAGTTATAGCAAAAGAGGTAGCTGAGAAAAAGAGAGAGAAATTGATCCAGGAGCATGAAGGAGAATTCGAGACCTGAGTGATCAAACGGAACAATATCCATATCATAGGAATTCCTGAAGAAGAAGAAGAAAGAGAAAAAGGTCCTGAAGGGGTGTTTGGTCAAATTATAGCCCAGAACTTCCCCAATCTGGGGAAGAAAATAAACATTGAAATCCAAGAGGCACAGAGAACTCCCCTCAGACATAACTTGAATCGACCTTCAGCACGACTTATCATAGAGAAACTGGAAAAATATAAGGATAAAGAGAGAATTCTGAAAGCAGCTAGGGATAAAAGGGCCCTAACATACAAAGGGAAACCTATCAGAGTGGTTACAGACCTATCTACTGAAACTTGGCAGGCCAGAATGGAATGGCAGGGAATCTTCAATGTGATGATCAGAAAAAATATGCAGCGAAAAATTCTTTATCTAGCAAGTTTGTCATTCAGGAAAGAAGGAGAGATAAAGATTTTCCCAAATAAACAAAAATTGAAAGAATTCATCACCACCAAACCAGCCCTACAAGAACAATCACATTTTTGGTTTTGGGAATGCTTATCCTTCTTTTAATTCTTTTCCACATATGTTAAAAGCTCCAATGCAATAAAAAACGGGGACATGATAGGCGGTACACTTTTTACACTTCTCACTTAAAAGAGAATTAGTTGGGTACCATAATTTATTGTTTGTTCTATGTTTATGTTAGCTACCTTTCTTGCATAAATTTAAAATCTTCTTTGTATTTATAATATACTATAAGGTTTTATTTTGTCATAAATGCATCTTAAATATATATGAGTGTACCTTTCTTATTTACTAAAATATCTTGTGCCTTTCATGCTTCAGGTATTAATATGGATAATTATGTTAACAGGTTTCTTAAATATAAAGCATCTTAGAATATCTGAGAAATTCAAACTGTTTATGATATATCATTCTTTTTATACCTTGGTGCATATAGTTTAAATCATTTATATGTATATTTATATATATTATTGAGATGAAATTAACAAAATATAACATTAGCCATCTTATTTTGTGCCATTCAGTGGAACCTACATTTGCAATGTTGTGCAAACACAACTCACTTTAAGCTTCGAAACATTTCATCATTCCCAAAGAAAACCACAGAATCTCCATTCACTCCTCTTTGCTCCCTCTCTCCATTCCCTGGCAACCAATGTCTGATTTCTGTCTACAGATTTATGCGTATTTGGATATTTCATATAAATGGAGTCAGACCATATGTGACTTCTGAGTCTCACCCCTTTCACTTCTTTGTTGGACTCCCTCATGAAAGTGTGGGAATGTCTTGACTAGAGAATGAAGGGTGTCTCATATGGATTCCAATTTTCCTTAGAATGCAATGGTCCCACATAAAATTCTGGAAACTGGCTGAAAATTTCTTCCATGTGTCTTTCTCATCTTCTAATTGGCTAGGCTGTTTCACATGGTGGTATGATGGATCCTAAGGCAAAGAGCAAGGCTTGCCTGAAGGCACTTATCAAGAGCCTGGTTGTATCACATTTACCCGACACGGACTTGCCAAAGTGTGTCAAAGGCCAACCTATAATCAAAGTTCAGAGGAAAAGGCCATTTCATGAGTGGAACCACACATCCCATTACAAGGAAAGGAAGAATTTATAGGCATTTTTTTAGTCCAGCACTTCCTTGGATCAAGAGCAACTGAGATGTTAGAAACTGGAGACAGGGAGTAAGATGATTATTTAGAGAAGTATTGCTCAGCAGGAAAATAACAATGAATCAAGAAATGTGCAAAAGACAACATATTTGCATGTTGATGGAGACATTTTTTATAATGTATGAGGGAAAGGAATAACAGAAGAGAGGGTCTTGAGAAAGAGGGAGAATTTCCAGATTTATTGCACAAGTGGATGGATTACCTATAATTAGAAACATAGACAATTCATTCACTGCACCAGAGAAGGGTGCTTTTCTCAACAATGATATAAAAAGGGTATGATGTAGTGGTGAGATTATTTTAAAGGAGCCTTTTCACTGCTTTCTTTTCTAAATGAAATATGAAGTTCATTAATGATTGAATGAATAAAGAAAATAAAGTTAGACAGATATAGATAGATAGATGATAGATATGATCAATGGAATGCATTGAATATAATGGAATATTATTCAGCCATTAAAATAGAAATCTTGCATCTGTTACAATCTGGATGAACCTTGAGGACATGATGCTACATAAAATGTCACAGAGTGAAAAACAAATCCTGTATGATGACTATATATATAGATAGTCAAATCCTGTATAGTCAAATCCTGTTTAGATGACCATATGTGCAATCAAAAAAATTTAAAACTTATCCCAGTGAATTTATAGATAAGAAGAACAGATTGATGTTTGCCTAAGGTGGGGTTTAGGAGGTTGGAGAAATAGTTGACATGGTCAAAAGGGTCAAAGTTCCTATTATGAAAGAAGTAAATTATGGAGCTATAACGTGCAGTGCAATGGCTATAGTTAGTAATACTGTACTGTATCTTTGAAAGTTGCTAGAAGAGTAGATCTTAAATGTTGTCATAAGGAAGAAAATGTATAACTATGTGTGGTGATGGATGTTAACCAAACTTATTGTAGTGATCATTTTGTGAACTATACAAATATCAAATTTTATGTAGTATACCCAACACTGTCATAATACTACACATTAAATATATATCAATAAAAATATGCATCATGATATCAAAACGACATTGGCAGAACATATGTTGGTGTTTTGAGAATAGACAATGTTATGAAATAGTGATCAAGGGAAGTAAGAAAGTGAATACAGTAGAAATACTTTAGAAAAGATATGTTTTTAGAAGAGACAGAAGCCCTCTGGACTTACTATCGAGGAATTTGGTATAACTTCATGTACATTGTTTTATGTTTTTCTCCAGCCATGTTTATCTAACCAGGATGCCATGGGCGAGGCAAAATACTAGATTTAATGTGAGTTGTCTTTTGTGTAATGAGGAGTATGAAGTGGGAAGAAAAAGAAATGGAATCACATATTTTTGCAGGAAGTGATTAAAGGGCTAGCATGTAGAAGTTTAGGTAAGGAGAAGTTGTGACAAGGTTATGTAAAGTAGAGATTTTCAGACCCTGATGATAACAAAGTAATATAAAAGTCAAAGATTGGATAAACTAAGTGGAAATAGCTGATAAGAGGACAATGAGAGGCTTGAAAATGACATAATGAGTTTACCATGTTTGTAATGACAACAGCTAATGTTGTGAGCAGAAGAGAGAGGATGTGGCTGGAGATGGGACAGGAGTGTTGGAAGAGAGGAGATCACAACTGTCAGAGGCTGAGGCTATTGTGCTAATCCTTTGGCATGCATCTATAATCACTAAGACATAACATGGGTTGAGTTGGGAAGTATCGTAGTAAGTCAGGAGCTATGGAGGTGGGTGACTTGGGTCAGCAGATTATTTCCACATGCACTGTGATGGAAACATTATAGCAAATGTTTCAAAGCTGGAGGTATGGAAAATTATATACAAATGCTAGGAATCAAAGAGAATGTTGTCACATATAAACCTGGTGCAAAAGAGGGAAGGGGAGACAAAGATTCCACTACCTGAGAGAGTCTCAATTGAATCAGCGGCTTTCACTTTTCACAGATGACATGATACTCTACATGGAAAACCCTACAGACTCCACCACAATCTGCTAGAACTGATCCATGAATTCGGCAAAGTCACAGGGTACAAAATCAGTGTAGAGAAATCGTTGCATTTATATACACCAATAATGAAGCAACAGAAAGAGAAATCAAGAAACTGATCCCATTCACAATTACACAAAAAACCATAAAATACCTAGGAATAAACCTAACCAAAGATGTAAACGATCTGTATGCTGAGAACTATAGAAGGCTTATGAAGGAAATTGAAGAAGACACAAAGAAATGGAAAAACATTCATGCTTATGGATCGGAAAAATAAATATTGTTAAAATGTCAATACTACCCAAAGCAATCTACACATTCAATGCAATCCCAATCAAAATTGCACCAGCATTCTTCTCAAAGCCAGAACAAACAATCCTAAAATTTGTATGGAACCACAAAAGACCTCGAATAGCCAAAGTAATATTGAACTAGAAAACCATAATGGAAGGCCTCACAATCTCAGACGTTAGCCTCTACTACAAAGCTGTAATCACCAAGACAGTACAGTGTTGGCACAAAATCAGGCACATAGACCAATGGAATAGAATAGATAACCCAGAATTGGACCTACAAATGTATGGCTAACTAATCTTTGACAAAGCAGAAAACAATATCCAATGGAAAAAAGACAGTCTCTTCAACAAATATTGTGGGGAGAACTAGACAGCAACATGCAGAAGAATAAAACTAGACCGCTTTCTTACATGATACACAAAAATAAACTCAAAATGGATGAAAGACTTGAATGTGAGACAGGAAACCATCAAAACCCTAGAGGAAAAAGCAGGAAAAAACCTCTTTGATCTCAGCCGCAGAAATTTCTTACTAGACACTTCTCCAAAGGTAAATAAAAGCAAAAATGAACTATTGGCATCTCATCAAGATAAAAAGCTTCTGCACTGCAAAGGAAACAATCAACAAAACTAAAAAGGCAGCCAATGAAATGGAAAAAGATATTTGCAAATGACATGTCAAATAAAGGGCTGGTATCCAAAATCTATAAAAAACTCATCAAACTCCACACCCAAAAATAAATACCTAGTGAAGAAATGGGAAGAAGACATGAATAGACACTTCTCCAAAGAAAACATCCAGATGGCCAACAGATACATGAAACAATGCTCAATGTCACTCATCATCAGGGAAATACAAATCAAATCCACACTGAGATACCACCTCAAGCCATTCAGAGTGGCTACAACGAACAAATCAGGAGGCTATAGATGCTGGCAAGGATGTGCAGAAATGGGAACCCTCTTGCACTGTTGGTAGGAATCCAAACTGAAGGAAATTGTATAAAGCAATACTAATAAAACTACATTGTTGGGCTTACGTGAAGATGTAATTTGCAGGGCCGAAAATTAGAAAGGATGGAGGGAGGAATGATGTTAAAGCAAAATTTCTATATTTTACTGGAATGAAGTGATAACATCTGATAAATCCTGATAAATAAAGATATATTTTGGTTTTTTATTTTTTAAATATTTTATTTATTTTTGAGAGACAGAGCACAAGTGGGGGAGGTGCAGAGAGAGAGAGGGAGACACAGAATCTGAAGCAGGCTCCAGGCCCTAGGCTGTCAGCACAGATCCTGATATGGGGTTCAAACCCACAGACTGTGATATCATGACCTGAGCCGAAGTTGGACTCTCAACCAACTGAGCCACCCAGGCACCTCAATATAGATACACTTTGAATGCCTACAGCAACAACTAAGAAAATGGAAAGAAAAGATAGTGTAAACTTCAAGAAAGTTGTTATAATGATATATTAGAACAAAAGAAATTTAAAAAAACAATTTTTCATTTTATACAGTAATAGGTGGATAACAGAACAAGGTTCAAAAATATTTTGTGGAACAAAAGAAGCCAGATACAAAAGTTGTTTTCATTTATATGAAGATCAGGGAAAAGCAAACTTAGTCTGTTTGGATAGATATCATAATAGTGGAGAATAGAGATAAAAATAGTGGTTGTTTGAGGGGGACTAATAAGCTGCAAAACGACAAGAGAAACTATAGTGGGAGCCATTCACTATATCATGGTTCAGGTTACATTTGTCAAAAAAAATGTCCAATACATTTGGAGAAAAGCTGTACACTTACAATCTATATATTTTACTGAATTTAAATCACACTTTTAAAATCATTCTGTGAAAAAGGAAAAGACCAGGATGTATAGCACAGAGTGAATCATGCATATTTAAAGTGACAAAAACCCAAGAAGACTATTAAGTGTCTTACTAAAAAAACATATCCCAACAAAGAGTCAGGACTAAACAGTTTCACTGGTGAATTCTACCAAATAATTAAAGAAGAATTGAAACCAGTCTTAGTCAAACTCCTGTAAACCAGAAACAAAGAGAAACTTCCTACATCATTTTAAGGCTAGCATTATCCTATACCAAAGCAAAAAAAGACAACTCAAAAGCAATGAAAATTAAAGACCAATAACCAAATTACAGAAAGAGACAAAATGTCCATCAACTGATGAATGGATAAAGAAGTTGTGGTATATCTATACAATGGAATATTACTCAACCATAAAAAGAATGAAATCTTGCTGTTTGCAATGACATGGATGGAGCTAGTGTATATTAATTATCTAAGCAAAATAAGTCAGAGAAATACAAATACCATATTATATCATTCACGTGTGAAATTTAAGAAATGAAACAAGTGATCATGAGGGGATAAAAGAAAGATGAAAACCAAGAAACACACTCTTAACTATAGAGAGCAAACTGATGGTTACCAGAAGACAGGGAGATTGTGGGATGGGTGAAATGGGTGATAGGGATTAAGGGGTGCACTTTTTGTAATGAGCACAAGGTGTTGTATGTAAGTGTTGAATCACTAAATTGTATCCTGAAACTAATATAACACTGTATGTGAATTAACCAGAATTTAAATTAAAAACTAAAGAAAATTTAAAAATAAACACACACACATGCAAAAGAAACAACAGGTGTTAGCAAGGATGTGAAGAAAGGGGAACCCTCTTACACTCTTGGTGGGAATGCAAACTTATACAGCCACTTTGGAAAATAGTACAAAGATTCCTCAAAAAGTGAAATCACAGCTACCTCAAAAAGCTAAATACAGCTACCTGCAATCACACTACTAGGTATTTACCCAAAGAACACAAAAATACTAATTTGGGGGTGCCTGGGTAGCTCTGTCAGTTGAGCCTCTGACTCTTGATTTCAGCTCAGGTCATGATCTCATGGTTCATGGGTTCAAGCCCTGCATTGGGCTCTGTGCTGACAGTGCAGAACCTGCTTGGGTTCTCTCTCTCTGTCCCTCCTCTCCTCAAAATAAATAAAATTAACATTAAAAAATACTAATTTGAAGGGATACATGCACTCTGGTGTTATAGCAGCATTATTTACAATAGCCAAATTATGGGAAGAACCCAAGTGTCCATTGATGATGGATGATGATCATCATCGATGATAATAAGCCCTTAAGATGTGATATATACTGGAATATTACTCAGCCATAAAAATGAATGAAGTTTTGTCATTTGCAATGGAGCTGGAGAGTATTATGCTAACTGAAATAGGTCAGCCAGAGAAAGACAAATACCATATGATTTCCCTCATGTGTGAACTTAAGAAACAACACAAACAATAAGGGGCCAAAAGGAGAGAAGCGAAACAAGGAACAGACTCTTAACTATGAAGAACAAATTGATGGTTACCAGAAGGAAGGTGGGTGGAAATATGCATTAAATAAGTGATGGGGATTAAGGAGTGCACTTTTTGTGATGAGTATCAGATGTTGTATGTATTAAATCATTAAATTGTACACCTAAAACTGAAAAGAAGGAGGGAAGGAAGGAAGGAAGGGAGGAAGGAAGGAAAGAAAATGTTCCAAAACCTTTCAGGTGAAGCAAATGTGGCTCTAAGAGGGAAGTTGATAGCAATACAGGTCAACCACAGAAGCAAGAAAAATCTCAAATAAACAACCTAATCTTACATCTAAAGGAACCAAAAAAGGAACAACCAACAAAACCTAAAACCAGTAGAAGAAAGGAATTACTAAAGATTAGAGCAGAAATAAGTAATATAAAAACTAAAAAAAAAAAAATAAAACAATAGAACCAGGAGTGAGTTCTTTGAAAAAGAGAGAGAGAGAGAGAGAGAGAGAGAAACCTCTAACCAGACTCATTAAGAAAAAAAGAGACATGGCTCAAATAAATAAAATCACAAATGAAAGAGGATAAATAACAGCCAACACCACAGAAATTCAAACAATCATAAGAGAATATTATGAAAAACTATATGCTAACAAGTTTGACGACTTAGAAGAAATGGATAAGTTCCTAGAAACATTAAACTATCAAAATCGAATCAGGAAGAAAGAGAAATTTGAACAAATAACCATCAAAGAAATTGAATACTAATCAAAAAACTCCGAACAAACAAAAGCCCAAGACCAGATGACTTCACAGGAAAATTCCAGCAAACCTCTAAAGAACAGTTAATGCCTATTCTTTTCAAACTATTAAAAAAAATAGAAATGGAAGAAAAACTTCCAAAGTCATTCTATGAGGTTAGCATTACCCTGATACCAAAACCAAATAAAAGACACTACGAGAGAGAGAGAGAGAGAGAGAGAGAGAGAGAGAGAGAGAGGGAACTATAGGCCAATAATAATAATAATGAACTTGGATGCAAAAATTAACAAAATACTAGCAAATTCAATTCAATAGTACATTAAAAGAATCATTCACCATGATCAAGTGAGATTTATTCCTGGGTTGCAAGGTGGTTCGATATTTGCATATCAAACACCATGATACATCAAATCGATAAGAGAAAGGATATGAACCAGCTGATCATTTCAATACATGCAGAAAAAGCATTTGACAAAGTACAACATTCATTCACCATAAAAACTCTTAACAACATAGGGTTAGAGGGAAGATACTTCAAGATCATAAAAGCCATTTATGAAAAAAAAATCCACAGATAACATCATCCTCAATGGGGAAAAACTCAGAGCTTTTCCTCTATAGTCAGGAACACTGTCACCACTGTTATTGAACATAGCATTGGAAGTCCTAGCCACAGCAATGAGACAACAAAAAGAGGCAAAAGGCATCTAAGTCAGCAAGTAAAACTTTCAGTATTTGCAGATGACATGATTATCTATGTAGAAAACCTTAAAGACTACACTGAAAAACTGCTAGAATTGATCAATGATTTCAGTAAAATCACAGGATACAAAATCAATGTACAGATGCATTTCTGTTGCATTTCTATACACCAATAATGAAACAGAAGAAAGAGAAATTAAGGAATCAACCCCATTTACAACTGCACCAAAACCATAAGATTCCTAGGAATAAACCTAACAAAATGGGTGAAAGAGAGAGAGAGAGAGAGAGAGAGAGTGCAAGAGAGTGAAGGGCGAGGAGGTGGGTGGGGGTTGGACACAGAATCTGAAACAGGCTCCAGGCTCTGAGTTGTCAGCACAGAGCCCAAAGTGGGTTCAAATTCACAGAGCCCAAGATCATGACCTGAGGTGAAGTTGGACACTTAACCAACTGAGCCACCCAGGCACCCCTAGAACACTGTCTCTTAACTATAAAGAACAAACTGATGGTTAGCAGAGGGGAGGTAGGTGGGGGGATAGGTTAAATAGTTGATGGGGATTAAGGAGTGCACTTGCAATGAGCACCTGGTGTTGTATGGAAGTGTTGAATCACTGTATTTATACCTGAAACTAATATTACACTGAATATTAACTAACTGGAATTAAAATAAAAACTTAATTAAAAAAGACAACTACATATAGCAATAATTACTAAAATGTTATAATAGAAATATGCTAAAGACAAAAAAATTTAAAAATTAAAAAAAAAAGAAATTGTTATTGCCTTTTGGCCAGAACCAACATTTTCCAATAACTCACCAAAATGACCAACACAAAGGGAAAGAGGAGAGGCACCCACATATTCTCTAGGCCTTTCAAAAAACATGGAGTTGTTCCTTTGTCCACATATATGGAATCTATAAGAAAGGTGATATTGTAAACACAAGGGAATGGGCACTGTTCAGAAAGGAGTGCATCACAAATGTTAACACGGCAAAACTAGAAGAGCCTACAGTGTCCCCCAGCATGCTGTTGGCATTGTTGTAAACAAACAAGGGCAAGATTCTTTTTTTTAAATTTTTTTATGTTTATTTATTTTGAGAGAGAGACAGAGTGCGAGCGGGGGAGGGGCAGAGATAGAGGGAGATAGAATCTGAAGCAGGCTCCAGGCTCTGAGCTGTCAGCACAGAGCCCAATGCAGGGCTCAAACCCACGAACCGTGAGATCATGATCTGAGCCGAAGTTGGACGCTTAACCGACTGAGCCACTCCGGTGCCCCAGGGCAAGATTCTTGCCAAGAAAATTAATGTACATATTGAGCATATTAAACACTCAAAGACCCAAGATAGCTACCTGAAATATGTGAAGGAAAATAATCAGAAAAAGAAAGAAACCAAAGAGAAAGTTACTTGGGTTTAGCTGAAGTGCCAGCCTGTTCCACCCAGAGAAGAATACTTTGTGAGAACCAAAGGAGGCTGAGCTGCTGGAACCCACTTCCTATGAATTCATGGCATAATAAGTGTTAAAATAAATAAAATAAATAACCTCAAGACTGTTAAACAAAACGAAACATTGGAATTATCATTTTACAGTTTAAGGCAATGACGCATAGAGGTCTTTACCTTCCTTAAAGGGATCTGCAGCTACTTGCCAGTGACTCTGCATTAGACAAAGAAAAATATGCAGATTTGTAGGACCAGTCTGGGAACTTCTATAAGTCATGTGATAAATAGAGTTTGGGCTAAATCCATGTCACAGTGGGTCTAGTGTATCCATAGATTAATTCTGTGGTTATTTCTCCTGGTCTTGAATACATAGTTGGAGGAAATATTCTTTCACATAAATGCACATTTGGTTCTTATGGAATGAGAGCTAATTTGGTAAGAAGGACCAAGTTGAAGCCCCTAGAAGTATTTCTCCATAGTAAAATAATAAACAAAAACCAATATTGCAACTCTGGGAAAAATTGCAGGGATTACAACCATCATTAAATATATGAGAAGGATAATTACTTTCCTGTTTCCATTTAACTTACTTGTTTACCTAAGGCTAAGACCACTGTGTCTTGTGGAACAAATATAGATTACCATAGGTTAATCAGGAAGTTACAAAAATTGTAGTCTCTATGGAAGATTTGGCATCTTTGCTACAGCAAATTAACACAGTTCCTTGTATGGAAAATAAGAATTTCTTTATGTAAATCAGAAAGGATTGTCAAAAACAGTACAATTTCCCTTAACATGTAACAGCAGTATATCTTTATCATGTTTCCTCAGAGCTATCTCAGCTCTTCTGTCTTCTGTCATAATATAGTCCATAGAAACCCTGATCAAATAAAAATTGCACAGTACATCGTGCTGTCCACTATGACATCAGGCTGGATGGAACTGATGTGCATAGAATTTGAGTATCTTATGCCTTCATAAAATACATGCATGACAACAGGTAAGAGATAGGACCCATGAGCCTATCATTTCAGGGACCTATCATATCAAGGAGAAATGCAACATTCATTCATGTAGAGCATGTATAGATATCCCCTAAATCTTATCCAAAGTGAAAAAAAAAAAGCTACTGCACTTGAACAGTTAACTGTAAGAAAGAGTCACAGCAATTGCTGAGCCACTTTGGATTTGGAATGCAAGATATACCACATTTTGTTATGTTACTCCAGGATTTTCCCCCATTAGTCCATATGACTGTCTCAATGCTGTATGACAAACACAGGGTGCAGTAAAAGCCAGTCTGCCTCTTGGGTTTTAAGAACTAATAGATCCAATTACAATGTTTCATAAGTTAGGGCAAATAGGGATTCTGGGTAGACCCTCTGAAAAAGTCCAATAGGTAATTAACACAAAACATCTTAGGGTTTTATTGCAAAGTCATATCCTCTTCTGATATTTTCTTTTCAAGAAACAAATCCCAGATGGTTAATGGGCCCTGAGGAAGGTATATATGGAGAAGCTTCTAAGAATGGACAGAGGAGGTGAGAATATTTCTGAGCATGTGGATGGATATCAGTCACCTTCTTTCCTCAGCCACTCCAAAGTTCCTGTGTATAAATTGGCAGGGGGGCTGGGAATGGAGGCTATGTGCAGGCTCAGTGGCATAGATTTTTCCTTACTATGCTGATCTGCCTACCACGAGAGCTGAGTGCCCTCACTGCCAAAACTAAAGTTTCATATGGAACCCTAACTATCTGTCATTCCCTGAATCTTCAAGCTATCTTTCAAACGGCTGGTTTATTCCAACATAAAAATGTTCATCACTGTAACAGGACATATTCTACATAAGGATTTGTCTTCCTTCTCTGCTATGTTTCTGCATCATTATCTGTTGAATCAAGGAATGCCTCATTCACCATCACGGTATTCCACATAGCACCCTTCCAAGCTCATTTCAACATAACAAAAATGTGACAATAACTTCATGTCCATAAAAGGCATTGTTCTTTCCATGTACCACAATATCTAGAAGTAAGTAGCCTGATAGACAATTTGGATGATCTACTGAAAAATGGTATCTCATCAGCTTTGATATAACATCCTATGGGTATATATATCATATATTATATGCTTTGTATATCTGGTATACTTTTTCCCCAGAGACAGAATACATGGGTCCAGAAATCAAGGAGCAGAAATGACTGTGAATACTCTCACTACCTAATATCCCACTTAAGTTTTTCTTTCCATCCAACCTTAAACTTTGCTGCTCTTGATGTCGTAGTTCTCAAAAGATAAGTGTGTTAACCAGAGGACACAATGCTTATGACTTCACCTGGTGTGGTGGGCCCCATGCCATGATGCCATTGAACTGACAATTAGTTAAGAGTATTGATTTCTTATATGGTGTGCATAAGGGATTCTTATATGGCATGGGGATGGGATGAGGCACTGATGACTCTGCAGGCTGCATTTCCTTGGTTCTCATATCTATAGAATATCTGAGGAGAGAATAAATGGATAAGGCAAGCTAGTACCTCCGCCCAGTCGGCTTCAGGTGGTACCTCAGGCAGTCATAGTGGAATTCTGCCCCAGTACCTGCAAGACTAGCCTGCCATGCTGGTTGCAGTTTCTTTCAGATGACCCTGCCTCTTGGGTTCTACTAACATCAACTTCTTCTATTTCAAGTCTAGGGATGTTAGCAGCTTCATACTGTTACTAATCTCAGGGTTTCTTCAGTATCTACTGTTTGGATTTGCAGTCCTTCTATCACTTGTGTCACCAATGCTCTGCATTAAATAGCCTCCACTGTAGATATTTAGAGTTGTTTATATTTTCCTAGTTAGACCCTTTCTGACACCTAGTGATCACTGACTTCATAAAAATTCAAATGATATCAACTTACCTGATTGTCATGAATATGTGGCCTTCATAAATGTTATGTCTTTGATCAGAACATCCATAATATTTATTTCTCTAATTTAGGGCTTCTCAACCTCAGCACTGTTGACATTTGGGGCTGGATAATTCCTTGTTGTAGAAGACTATCCTGGGGCACCTGGGTGGCTCATTCGGTTGAGCGACCGACTTGGGCTCAGGTCATGATCTCACAGTTCGCAGGTTCCGTCCCTGCGTTGGGCTCTGTGCCGACAGCTCAGAGCCTGGAGCCTGCTTCGGATTCTGTGATCCTTCTCTCTATGCCCCTCCCCCCATTCATGCTCTGTCTCCCTCTGTCTCTCAATAATAAATAAATGTAAAAAACTTTTTTAAAAAAGAAGACTCTCCTGTGCATTGTATAATGTTTAGCAGCATTCCTGGTCTCTACTTATGAGATACCAGTAATACCTCACTCCTAGGTTGTCGTCATCAAAAATATCTCTAGACATTACAAGTGTCCCCTGAAATGGTGGGAGTGGGGCAAAATTGCCTCTTGTTGAGAAACACTGCTGTAATTGAAAAGCTGTTAAAAACACCAGTTATTTTTTTTTCTCCTTTTGAAGTAATTGTTTGTATTTGGACTAATCCCTGTCTATTGTGGTTTAGTGTGGTTATTACAGTGGAGTTTAGTAGACATGACTGTAGCTGGTCATATGTTTGATAATTTTATTTTCAATCTGCACCATCAGTCACTTGCCAATACAAAATGTTCATCCTATAGAATGAAATGTTGCATATAGCATTCTAAACTTTGCTGCCATCTTGTGTGGACATCTTCCCATATCGATTCATTCATTCAATCCATTCATTCATTCAGCTTATTGATTATTTACAGAGTGTTAGGATCCTTTCTAAACACATGGATGAGCAATTTGAGAAAGCAATTCTTCCATTCTATTGTAGCTGTGCATAATAGCATGACATCCAGAGCCACATAAGAAAAGACTGTTCTCTTCTGAAAATGAGAGGATGTTTTTCTCAAGTCCTGTTTTAATTAATGGAGACTTCCTCTTACAAGGATATGTCATTATAGGTTGAGACAAAACTCAGAAATTTAGGATGCACTTGTGTCCCATATTGGGCCACAGAATTACTGAACAACTTGTTAATGCCAATGTGGATTTGGAACCACGGATCATTGTTGTATGAAAACCATTGGAGGTAGCAGTGCAAATCAAGCCCCCTGGCTCCTTTTGCTTTCACTTCCATACTAAAGATAGTGCTTTTTAATTCTGTACTTCTCTCCTTCTATGAAAGTAAGCAGATAATTCTGTTTAGAACTTCATTGACATCAGTTGCCTTGTCTCTACCTTACTCACAGTCTTTTTATTCAGTTATTTTTTGTGTGTGATTTGAAATTTACAAACTGTCTTATAACTCCAGCAAGTGAACATGTTTATTCCTATTATTCAAGCACCTCTTCTAAAACTGTTCTAAATTAGATGAAATGTGACATGTTCTGCAGCCTTGCCTTGAAGTCATGGTACTCCGTTCAGTTCTAAGAAACAGGTATCCTTGGTATACCACATAGTCTCTGTCTACTTGGTTCTTATTCTTTTTTCTTGCTTCACATATATTTATTCATGATGGACAAGTATTGCATTGTATGTTACTGACTAAATCCTCCATTTGCCCAACTGTTTTGATGATGGTTCAGTGAAAGTGGTGATGGAGAAAATGAAGAAGCTTCTATGGCCACGTAGCTGCAGCAGAATGACCATTGGTGTTATTATAACATCTACGTGTATATTTGAGTAAGTTAGTAACTATGCATTGAAATTAGAAAAACATTAGCAGTGGGATACAGATTTACTTGCCAGGGAGATGGCCTTGGCCAGAGGTTCCTTTAAGGGTGGTTAGGTTTCCTTCTGGTGAGTCTCCACCCTGTAAGAATCCCAGGAATAGCTAGAGAAGTGAACACAGCAGATTTTCCAACCCCCTCACAAAAACATAAAACAAGTGCAGTTAAATCAAGTCCAACCCAAGTTGTGTCTCCAGTTGCCTCAATCTCCCTATACCTGCTCCTTCCCCATTAACTTCCTGACTGCTTTCTTCACATCCTTATTCCTCAGTGTGTAGATCAGAGGGTTGAGTGTGGGTGCAAGGATCATGTAAAGCACTGCCAGTGCTTTGCTCTGGTCCTGGGAGTAGTTGTCCTTGGGTTGCAGATACAAAAACATAATGGTCCCATAGAAGAGTGAGACTACCATTAGGTGGGAGGCACAGGTCCTAAAGGCCTTTTTCCTTCCCTCTGCTGAGCGCATTTTTACTACTGCTCTGGCAATGCACACATAAGTGGTTAGGATAATGGAGACAGGTATGCCTAGGATGATTAGCCGGGCAATAAACATTTTAGATTCTGTTGGACCAGTATCGACGCAGGAGAGTTTAACAATGATCAATAGTTCACAGAAGAAATGGTCCACACGCCGGTTTCCACATCGAGGCAGCACCATGGCCATTGAGGACTGTAGACAGGAGTTAGCAAAACCAGAGAACCAGGAAGCTACTGCTAGGAGGTAGCATAGCCTGGGGTGCATGATGGAGACATAGCGCAGAGGCCAGCAAACTGCAACATAGCGGTCAACTGCCATCACAGAAAGGAGCACACACTCAGTGGAGCCAAGTGCCAAGGCCACCCAGTACTGGACCATGCAGCCAGCATAGCTGATCTTCTTGTTGCCTCCCCACATGTTCACCAGCATCTGGGGAACAATGCTGGTGGTGAAGCAGAGATCAAGCACAGAGAGGTTTCTGAGGAAAAAGTACATGGGTGTATGGAGTACAGCATCCAGGATAGAGAGCAGGATGATGGCCACATTGCCCACGAGAGTTATGGTGTAGAACATCAGGACAAAGAGAGAGAGGATCAGTTCTAACTCAGGCCGCTCAGAGAAGCCCACTAAGATGAAATCCCCACCTGTGCTGTCATTAGATCTTTCCATCTCCTCTTCAGCCCTATCACTTCAGGAGATCCCACACCCTCTGTTGTAGGATTTAAGAATAAAAAGTGGGTAATTAATACACATAATGGATTTAAAGGACAAGCATGGATCTTTAGATGTGACCTAAATTCTACATTTTGTTTCCTCTTGTCCTTTCCATCTATTTCCCCCTGCAATTGGATGAAAACTCCAGCAGATACATGACCTCCACAGTAATAAATGTATCACAACCAATTTCAGTTACAAACAGAATCTAAATTCACTAATTGGAAGCCCAATTCAATGAATACTAAAACCTCATAACCTCACTTAACATTCAGTCTTGTCCTCTCCCAGCAAGGGCTCCTTCCAGGTAACCCTTTGTGCCTGAGGGAGAGGCTGTGGGTAGCTTCTCTCTCTCCTTGCCCCTTCCCTGCCAGCATGTCAGCAGGGCCATAGGGTCCTCCTGTTTTGGCCATGCATAGGGAAAGGGAGAGTTACAAAAAAGTTCTTACCCTTCCAATCTGAGCCTGAGAGGTGTTTAAAGAGCTGACTCTTCTCTCATGGGGAAAAAATGTGGGTTCTTAGAAGCCTCTTTACTGGGACAATGAGCCTGGGGGTCCCCAGCCTGGGCTGGTGCATCTCCTCCCATGAAGCTTACATTACCTTTTGAAGCCTCTGGAGATCCACCATTCTCTCCCAGAGTTGTGCTACTTGTTCCCTTTGTCTCTCAGGTGGCCCTAATGGATTAGACTCAGGCCAACCTCGCACTACCTCTCCTTTCACCATGAACCTCCTCCAACACACAGGAAGGTCCTTTTCATCATTTGTCTTAAAAACATTGCAGCAGCCAAGACTTTCTTGAATCCATCACTGTAGAAGCTGTTGCCTCTTTTCTCATCCCCCAGAATTTTCTGGTTCACTCTGCCCCTGGTTCACTCTGCTCACTCCCAACTAAAATATGCATTTAGTGAAATGTGCAAGTAGCTCTGTTGAAGTCTCCCATCTGCACACTTATTAATGTGATGGGACAGGTACTTCAAAACACCCTTTCTTGTTGGAAGGCGATGGTTTCAGACTCAGACTACTGCTTATTCCAAATGATTCTTAAAAATTCTCTCTCCTCCTTTCTACTCTCCTGACCTGTTTAATTTTTCATGTGGATGAAACTACTCTGGATGACTAATCTGAGCATCATACAACCATTTAAAAAATCATTTTCTTATAAATATCACATACAATTGTATCTTTCCCACCTTCTATAACATTTTAGTCAAATATAAGGCAGAGAGATTCATTTTTAAATATTGGTTCTTATATACCAGAGACAGTGGAACACTCAGTTTTGTGGGACAAAATTTTGTGGGACATCCACTTTTTGGGGGTAGCTTCAGTCCATACCTTTCAGGAAAATCGAGTGATAATAAGGCAACAAAGCTCAAATAAACGAGCAAGAGGGTAAATTAATTTAAGCACTTATCTTAAATAGAAGTTATAAATAAAAGTACCAAGAAAGAAATCAAAATTATATAACAAATTCTTGAATAGAAGTTGAAAGAAAAATCAAATAGTTAGGCAAAGGTTATTTCCATACATATCATTAATAATTTCTATGTTGATTCTTTCTGTGACTTCTACAGTTGTCCCTCTTCTGTTAAACAGAATACTTCATAGGATTACCTTCAAGATAGATTGCCACTGACTTCAAGAAGCTTTGATATATCCAGGTCTTTCAAATTTTATTTTCTCCTCTACTAATCATATTGAGTTCAGAAAGACTTGATCTTTTTTTTAATTTTTTTAAACATTTATTTATTTATTTCTGAGAGAGTGAGAGAGACAGAGCACAAGCGGGTGAGGGGCAGAGAGACTGGGAGACACAGAATCCGAAGCAGGCTCCAGCTCTGAGTTGTCAGCACAGAGCCCGACGCGGGGCTCAAACTCACAGCAGTGAGATCGTGACCTGAGCGGAAGTTGGACACTTCACCGACTGAACCACCCAGGCGCCCCAGAAAGACTTGATCTTAATGACACTAACCTTCCTCCTTGCAACAGTATCTCATCTCTCCATTGGTATACAGGTTATTACCTATACTCTTACTCATGCCTTTGGACTGAGCATATTGAGATGGTAAGGGCTGGGCAATGATGTTTATACAAAGCTTTTAGTGTCCTTGTCCACAATCACCTTGCTTCATTGGAACTAATGGTTAAACAAGTTTGACAAGAAATGTTTTACATACATTTAAAAATCCATAATGAAAATTAAAACAAGAGAGTGAGAAGATAGGGGAAGGAAAATTTACTGGGAGTAATTTGGGATTACACAAAAGCAAGAGGGATACACATGAGATGTAATGGGAGAGCCAATTTATAAGTGAAAGATTAGGTTCCCAGACACCCTGGGGACAGAGCTTGGAGATAACAACAGGAAAAACAGAAACATTTATTTTGTTCATCATTAAATCTCCATCAATTGTCAAGGGCCTGGCAAGTGATAAGTGTATAGTCAGTTAATATGTTTCCAAAGATCTCAAGTGTGTGACCTTTGAACAAAAGCTAGAAACTCCTATTTTGTTTGACTCACATAAAACTTTTAAAATTGGGGGATTTTGTTAGATTATAATTTCTAGTATCTCATTTAAAATTTGTGACTAGTGGCATCAAGGCAATATTCATCTAAGATGATAATTTACTGGAGGTAAATTTTAAGGAGACATTTGTCTCCAGTTCCCAGTCTTCACTACTATCCATCCTCCACCCCATCTGCCTCACACACCCACCTTTACCCCATCTACTATCTGTAGCCATTTGAGCTTGAACTTCATACATCTGTTGTTTAAACCAACATCTTGCCACTATGAGATTCTGCAGCTCTATCAGTTCCACGCCCCACAAAAACTCTGTAAGTTGTTATGCTTTTAATTGCAAATAATTTCATGTTCTTCCTGGAAGTAGGCTGGACATATATTATAAATCTGAGTAATATGAACTTGGCAAACAGAAACATGGGACAAAAACCCATATGCAGGTGGAGAAAACTCAATTCTTCATTTCTTTTGACTGCTTTGAAGTCTTTAAATATTACAAGAGCCAGCTGCAATAAAAATGATCTGACAGTCACTTTTTATTTTTTGATTTCATGATAATCGAACTAAAAACTACCATGCAGTGTCTTTCTTATAGAAAACTGTTCAGATTCTCCACTGGGAGAATAAGGAGACAAGAGAAAAACAGTAATGGTGAATAAAAAGGGATTAATTGCAATAAGAGGAGTGACTTTATCAGGGAGTTGGAGAAGTTTGCTAAAATTTGATAAAGGATGGGGCTCCAGGGTGCCTTAATCGATTAAGTTTCCAACTCTTGATTTCAGCTCAGGCCATGATCTCACAGTTTGTAGGATAGAGCCTCCACATCAGGCTCTGTGCTGACAACATGGAGCCTGCTTGGGATTCTCTTTCTCCCCCTCTCTCTGCCCCTCACTCACTCACACTTGTTCTCTCTCTCTCTCAAAAATAAATAAACATTAAAAAATTGATAAAGGAAGGGTGTCTGAGTGACTCAGTTGGTTAAGCATCTGATTCTTGATTTCAACTCAGGTCATGATCTAATGGTTTGTGGGTTCGAGCCCCACATCAGGCTCTGTGCTGGCAGCGTGGAGCCTGCTTGGGATTCCCTCTCTCTCTTCTTTCTCTCTCTCTCCCCCTTCCCTCCCTCTCTAAAAATAAATAAATAAGCATTTTTAATTGATAAAAGAAAGAATGAATGATAATGTTAAACTCATCATAATCAATGATAGAAGAGTTCATTAAGTGATTCTTGTTTGAATCAATTCAGAGAACTTGAAAAGGCTGTAATATAGAATAGAGTATTGAACATGAAATCAAGGACTCTGTCTGATCCTGGATGAACCACTTACTACATGTGAAACTTGAAAATGTCTTTAACTTTTATGGGTCTTTGTTTACTCATCTGTAATATGAAAATAATAATATCATAATATTCTTTTCATAAGGTTATCTTGAAAATTACAAAAGATTATACAAATGAAAGTTAAACTGTTATCCCCTGGATAATTAATAATAGTAACACGGAATAATAGGAATAATGGTAACATTTCTCAAGCTTGCAATGTATGAAGTGCTTTATTTTGCCTCATTTTATATTCATATGTAATCTCTGAGGTTGTTAATATCACTGCCCCATTTTGCAGAGTAAAAAACTAAATTCTATGATGACTTAGTCCCAAGGCCCAGTCCACATCCCCAATATATGATAGAACTAGGACTGGAAGTCAAAACTCACTGGTTCCAAAGTTCATGATCATTAAACTATCATACAACACTGCCTATATTATTGTAAGTAGCTATGCATATAATCCTTTTGTAGTTATCACTTCCAGTGCCTGACCAGGCACTTAGTAAATGTTTACAGAGTGAGGAGAAGAGGGGAAGCTGCCAGTTATTCAACAAAACGATTGCCAGTCCTGACCACTCAGAATCATAGGAAGAGGGGAGGAAAGATCAAGGGTTCATCCCCAGGGGTCATCTTTATAAACTGAAGTGTCCTTTTAATCAAGAAAAAAAGTCCTAGAGCCTTAAAAGCATTAATGACCCAGTTTTATGCCAATGTATAAAGTCTGATTTGGGTGCTCATGAGAAGAACAGTCTCGGCTTTTCAATCCCTTTTAGCTACAACCCAGCATCCAGAGAGATTGAAAGCAAATACTACTCACCTTCACACACATTCTTAAGTATGATGTATTAAAAGTCATGTTCTTGTAGCACTTTTTATCATCCACTTAAAGTCCTAGTATGGGTGTGAGATCTGAATTCTTGGGGAGAGGAGAAGGGAAGCTATGTTAGAGCTGTCTCAGACACACAGGTCCCCTTTCCCTGCTATAAACAAAGTCACTGCCAAAGCAGAAAGATGCAGAATGGAGTTTTCTCTCTGTCAAAACTAGATCAAGCCTTCAGATGGAGTAAAACATATCTGCCACAACTGCAAGTTAGGACCAAAGACGCAAAGTGGGATTTGGCAAAAACTGCCAGCACCTTCCTTTGCTTCTCTTCCTATTACTGGTTTCTGCTCTAGCCCACAAACTATTTGGTTTTGTCCTGCTTTCAGCAATGCTTATATGCACCCAAGTCATGTACTTATCCTATTTTCATTTCCTTACCAGGAATGGGGGGGGGACAAAAATTATTCTGAGTCTTAAAAAAAAAAAAAAGGAGGGGGCACCTGTGCAACTCAGCTGGTTAAGCATCTGACTTTGGCTCAGGTCATGATCTCACAGTTTGTGAGTTCGAGCCCCACACTGGGCTCTCTGCTGTCAGCACAGAGCCAGCTTCAGATCTTCTGTCTTTCTCTCTCAAAAATGAACATTTTTTTTAAAAAAAAAAGGGGGGGTCTGTAATGAATCAAGAGTAATGTATATCTAATATGGCTAAGGTTTCTATTAACTAAATTGGTTTCTGGCACCTCTCAGCTGAAAGCTTGTCAGTTGTGCCCAAATACCCAGAAGACATTGATTTGACTTGATAGCTGGGAGTTCTTTCTGCCCGTTCAAAAGAATTAGTTTATACTTGCAGGCAGCTTTTATAGTAAGTGCCTAGGGAGCTTTGAGAAGTGTGATGTCCCCATGTTTCAAATCCACTACAACCTTCGCTTGTTTACTCTGTAGAGACATCTCTGGAGGAAGAGCCCCAAAGTGATCAATTATTGCAAGATAGTGAGGGGCCTAGGGAGAAGGGATAAGTAGCAAAGGGGATGGAGTTACTGAGGCACTAAAGCCTGTTTCTCCACATCTCTGATGTTTAAAAATGTCTATGTAAATAAACATGTTATTAAATGCTTAGAAGTATTTATACAGTCATCAGCATTTTATTAGTTTGAATATGAAGAAGAATGAACTAGACACTGTTGGGGAACAAAAGAAAAGGAAAAGCCAAAAATCAAATGAAGCAGACTCCCTATTTGTAATAGTGTGCCATTTTACTACTACAACTGTTACTACTACCACTACTACTACTACTACTATTACTACTAAGAAGTATGGTATTTATAGCAGTGATTTTTGGTTGCATTTATACAAATAAGATAGTTTGGGAGAGAAACAATAAATAAAGCTAGGCTGTGAAATGTTTTCTGTTACATTATTCAGTTTACCCAATAAAAATTATCATACTCTTCATTAATATAATAATCTCCTCTGTATTGAGATTAGGGAGTAAGATCCACTCACCATGCAGAAATCTAGTTTTCAAAAAATCAGTTGGCTTCAGTCAATTAGCATTTTCAGCTTAAAAAGTAAAAGGCCCGGCTAAGCGTTGCCTTAGTATATGACCCAGCAATCACACTACTAAGTATTTACCTGACTTCAAAACTTACACCCACACAAAAAACCTGCATGTGATTGTTGATACCAGATTTTATTGTTAATCATCCAAAACTAGAAGTAAGCAAGATGTCCTTCAAAAAGTGAATGATAAGTAAACTGGTACATCCATATTTAGCAATTTTTTAAGGCCATCAAGACAAACAAAAAAAGGATGAACCTTAAATTAATATTGCTAAGTAAAAGAAGCCAGTCTCCATTAAATTCTCCAAGCATGATTTCTCCTTGAAATGGAAGTCTTCTCATCATGGAATTTTTAGATGCAACCAAAAGCCTGAGTGTGACATCCATGACTACTTATAAGCAGAGAGGTTTTAATCCTAGTAAGAGCAGCTCACAGTTTGGGAATTCTGCTGTTACTGTCGATCAGCATCAAAGAGCAGAGGGTTGGGTAACTGCAGAGGAAAAGACACTGATGCCCTGTCAAGTAAGATCTTCATGTAAATACCAAGAGTATAATAAAGAAAAAATTGCCTAGGGAAAGAAAAACAGAACATGCCACAGGACAGACGATAGTTTGTGAGGCTTTCTTCTTTGAGGAGGATATATATATCTGTGTGTGCTTGCTCTTGCTCATGCTTTGAATCTGCTTTCAGTGTCTGTACAGAAGAATCATCCTACAGACACTGGTCCAGACCATGAAGAACAAAAAGAGGAAATCACAAATAACTACACTTTTCATAAATTGAACATTATTCCTTGCTGACCGGGGGCAATTCCTTCCGAGCACTGTGGTTCCAGCAAGGTTACCGAGGCTAGTGGCTGGAGGGGTCCAACATGGCAGAGAAGTAGGGGGACCTGAAGTTCCCTCTTCCCTCAAACACCTCATTATTGAGGCCATAGGACTTGGAATTCTAAGAGTTCAGGCTGCAGAGTGACAAAGACATCTCAAGGGGCCCACAGAGACAACCTGGTGGGCCATAGGTGCATGATTGCGAACTGGGAGAGATAAAATGGGCAGCATAGTCATGGAGGGGAGGGATCCCCTTCTGCAGAGAGACAAAAGAAGAGAAAGAGAGGCTGTGGAAGTGTAGGATTGTATTTGGACAAGAGAAAAACCATGGACCAGGGATTGGAAAAAAATGGAAAAATATCCCATTTCTAACTGCAGGGCTTTCTCCAGACTGGGGCCAGCTGCCCTGTTCCAGCACATGGGGAATAGGGGAGCCAGCCCTGGCTTGGTAACTAGCTCTGAGGCGCTGTCTGCAGTGGGAGAAAACAATCCCCTCCCTTGAGTGCTGTGGGAGAAGGTATATTAGCCCTTCCAATGACAAAGATCCCTGCCTGCACCAGCCGGCCAGCCAGAGGCCCTTTATCAGCAGGGTGGAGCAGCACTTTCCAGGTACTGGGGCATGCGGAGCGGGATCCCAAAGACATCAGGGTTTGAATCCCAGCCAAGTGCTAGGGAGGTGTGGGAGTCGACGGAATGGGACAAACTGCCTTGTTTATATAATTGAGGCACTGTAGGAGCCAGAGGCCATTCATCAGTGGGGTGGGGTGGCACTTCCCCAGGACTAGGGCACACGGAGTGGGATCCTTTAAGACATCAGGAATTTGAATCCCAAATGAGCTCCAGGGAGGCACGGGATACTGGAGTGAAAACAAAGAACAAAAACAAAAAACCAAAAACAAAATCCGGCCCACTCACGCCTGTGCAGCACTGTGAGGATGGCCTGAACAGAGTGGTTTGGGACACCCAATCTGGAGCTGAGAGACTGGAGTGTGGCCATTTTTCTCTCCATCATCAAAAAGGTGGGGCTTCAGGGAACAGACAAGGGGCCACAGTGGAGGCAGAACCCTCCTACACCAAACCACACCCCTCCACACCTGATAACTGCGTATCTACTGGAGCTGGATTGATGCTGATGAACAAGACAGCCCCTCCTACAGACCAGCGCTGCCATGGGTTCCAAGGCAATCAGCGGTTTTGCTTTTTCCGATTTAATTCTTGGACAATTCTTACTATATATATTTTTTTTCTTCCTTTTCTCCTTCTTATTTCTTCCCTCTCTAGTGTGGTTATTCTGTTTGTTGGTTTGTTTTGGTTTGTTTAAGCAGACATATTTAATACATTCTCTTTTCACCTGTTCTATATCTCCTTCTTTATTTTCATCTCTCTGTGGATTAAGCCATATAGTTTCTCTGCCTAGTAAATTTTCTTTTCTTTTCTTTTTCCCCACTCCTGTCATTTCTCTCTTTGTATAGGATAAGGCCTCTTTCACCACCACTGCCTCCCTTTAAAAAAAAATTTTTTTTCCAGGGTTACTTCAATGAACAAATCAAAGCATACTGGGTGGAAGGTCCAAACCACCACTATGAGTAAGGAGATTTGGCAACCAGAATCACAATAGCACAAAGCAAGTAACAAACTCCAAAAAAAAACATCTCCTGAAGGGCCAGGTCCTGGACAGTGTATGAGCCCTCTTTAATATAGTAGTGCTTGCAGGTGCAGAGCATATAACAAGATTTTAAAACACATAAGGGACAGAAAACTAGCCAAAATGAAGAAAGGGAAGAATTCTCCTCAAAAGAAATTCCAGGAAGAAATGATAGCTAAAGAATTTCTCAAAACAGATATAAACAATACAACTGAACAAGAATTTAGAATACGAGTCATAAGATTAATCGCTGGGCTTGAAAAAAGCATAGAAGACAGCAGAGAATCTATTGCTGCAGTGATCAAGGAAATAAAAAATAGTCATGGCAAATTAAGAAATGCTGTAAATGAGATGCAAAATAAACTAGATGTGGTGACAGCAAGGATTGAAGAGGCAGAGGAGAGAATAAGTGAAATAGAAGATAAAATTATGGAAAAAAGATGAAGCTGAGAAAAAGATAAAAAAAAATTCTAGACCATGAGGGGAGAATTAGAGAACTAAGTGATTCAATAAAACATAATAATATCTGTGTCATACGAGTTCCAGTAGAAGAGAGAGAGAAAGGGGCAGAAGGTTTACTTGAAAAACCATAGCTGAGAACTTCCCCAATCTGGGGAAGGAAGCTGACACTGAAATCCAGGAACCACAGAGAACTCCCTTCAGATGTGAAGAGAATCAGTCTTCTCCATGACATATCATAGTGAAACTGGCAAAATACAAAGATAAAGAGAGAATTCTGAAAGCTGCTAGGGACAAACAGGCCTTAACCTACAAGGGTAGAAACATAAGGGTAGTAGCAGACCTATCCACTGAACTTGGTAGGCCAGAAGGGAGTGGCAGAAAATATTCAGTGGGCTGAATAAGAAAAATATACAGCCAAGAATCCTTTATCCAGCAAGCCTGTCACTCAGAATAGAAGGAGAGAGAAAGATTTTCCCAAACAAACAAACAAAAAATCCTGAAGGACTTCATCACCACTAACAGCCTTACAAGAGATCCTAAGGAGGACTTTGTGAGTGAAATGTTGCAAAGACTACAAAGGACCAGAGACATCACCACAAGCATGAAACCTACAGATAACACAATGACACTAAATCCATATCTTTCAATAATAACTCTGAGTGTAAGTGGACTAAATATCCAATAAAAAGACATAGGGTATTGGAATGGATAAAAAGCAAGACCCATCTATTTGCTGTCTACAAGAGACCCATTTTGGACCTGAGGACACCTTCAGATTGAAAGTGAGGGGATGGAGAACTATCTATCATGCTACTGGAAGTCAAAAGAAATATAAGTAGCCACACTTATAGCCATACTTATATCAGACAAACTAGATGTTATTCTAAAGGAATTACATCATAATTATGGGATCTATCCATCAAGAAGAGATAACAATGATAAATGTTTATGTGCCCAATTTGGAAGAACCTAAATATATGTCAATTAATCACAAACATAAGCAATCTTTTTGATAAGATTGTGGTAATTGCAGGTGACTTTAATACTCCACTTACAGCAATGAACAGATCATCTAGGCAGAAAATCAATAAAGAAACAATAGCCCTGAATGATATACTGGACCGGATGAACTTGACAGATATATCAGAACTTTTCATCCTAAAGCAGCAGAATTCACATTCTTCTTGAGTGCACATGGAACATTCTCCAAGATGGATCACATACTAGGTCACAAAAAAGTCCTCAATAAATATTAAAGAACTGAGCTCATACCATGCACATTTTCAGATAACAATGTTATGAAACTTTTAATCAGCCACAGGAAAACGTTTGGAAAAGCTCCAAATCCATGGAGGTTAAAGAACATCCTACTAAAGAATGAATGGGTCAACCAGGCAATTAAAGAAGAAATTTAAAAATATATGGAAGCAAATGAAAATGAAAACACAACAGTCCAAACCCTTTGGGATTCATCAAAGGCAGTCCTAAAGGAAAATACATTGCATTCCAAGCCTATCTCAAGAATCAAGAAAAATACCAAATACCAAATCTAACAGCACATCTAAGGGAACTAGAAGCAGAACAGCAAAGAACCCCAAGGCCAGCAGAAGAAGAGAAATAATAAAGATCAGAGCAGAAATAAATAACATGGAATCCAAAAACACAGTAGAACAAAAAAACAGATCCATGAAAGTAAGAGCTGGTTTTTTGAAAAAAATAAACCAAATTGATAAACCCCAAGCCAGACTTCTTAAAAAGGGAGAAGACCTAAATAGATAAAATCACAAATTAAATTGAGCATATCACCACCAACCCCTCAGAAATACAATTATAAAGGAATACTATGAAAAATTATATGCCAACAAACTGGACAACCTGGAAGAAATGGACAAATTCCTAGACACCCACACGCTACTAAAACTTAAACAGGGAGAAATAGAAAATTTGAACAAACCTATAACTAGCTAAAAAAGTGAATCAGTTATCAAAAATGTCCCAACAAATGAGAGTTCTGGGCCAGATGGCTTCCCAGGGGAATTATATCAGACATTTAAAGTAGAGTTAATACCAATTCTTCTCAAGCTGTTCCAAAAAATAGAAATGGAAGGAAAGCTTCTGGATTCATTCTATGAAACCAGTGTTACCTTGATTCCCAAACCAGACGAGACCCCACAAAAAAAGGCCAATAACCCTAGTGAATATGGATGCAAAAATTCTCGAAATTATGCTAGCAAATTGAATTCCACAACATATAAGAAGAATTATTCACCATAATCAAGTGGAATTCATTCCTGGGCTACAGGGCCAGTTCAATATTTACAAATCAATCAGTGTGATACATTGCCAGAGTCCATCTCCAGCAGGTCCAGGGTTCCCTGAAGGATGGACAGTGTCGGTGAGAGAGAGTGAGAGCCTCAAGTTTCTTTCTGATCACTAGGCAGGCATCTCTGCTCTGTCTGATTCTCTAGCTTTATTTACAGTGAAAGGTACAAGGAGCAGAAAGAGCAATGTGTGTTTAGTAAATGATTTCTCATAGATAATTTTCACAATTTTCCAGAACATGGATTCTGCAGAAGTTACAATTCTAATCTTAGTAGTAATGATTGTCATAGAAAACTTAGCTACAGGCACTCATGCTATTATATGGAAAGGCAGGTATTTATTTTTTTAGTGTTTTCATTTAGAAACCTACTTTTTTTAAACTTTATAGTTTATTGTCAAGTTGGTTTCCATATAACACCCAGTGCTCTTCCCCACAAGTGTCCTCCACAATGACCATCACCCCCCTTCCCTTTTCCCTCTCCCCCTTCTGCCCTCAGTTTGTTTTCAGTATTCAAGAATCTCTCGTGCTTTGTCTCCCAAAGGGCAGGTATTTTTTAAGCGTACATTTTTTCCATAGGATGCTTAAGACCAAAATATACAAAACCTCCCATATAACCCTAAGAAAAAGACCTTTAACGATGAGGCAAACAGCATTGTTTAGTAAAGGTCAGTTTTCTATGAGTAAGGGTCATTAGGCTGTATATAGCTCTAAGAGAAAGTTCCAAGAAAAACAGTATCCCCAGGAGATACAATGTCTACCCTCAAGGCCATAAGAACAGATGATGTATACTTTGCATAAGTTGCAGGGCTGACTTTTGCAACATTTACCCTACCCCAGGAGGCATTAAGTTTACTAGTTAATTATAAGGTTTTTCAGGGCAGAATGGAATGTAGAGGTAGACCTAGCGATAACCATACACACTAGTCTTCTTGAATTACTGGGTTGTCCCTGACCAGGTGCCATCACCACCCCAAGGTCAGAAAGAGAGGACAGCTTGCTCTTGATTTTAATTGGCAAGGCACTCCGAGGTCTGGTGCTCAAGAAGAAATGATAGTTACAAGAGGGTAGATATTGGTCGCTGCCTGGTGGCAAGAGACCTTGCAAACTTGCCATACCCTCACCAGGAATTTTCACTCAACTGGTGAGTTCAGAATGGTTCCCAACAATACATCACATTAATTAATAAAAGAAAGAATAAGAACCATATGATCCTGTCAGTAGATGCAGAAAAAGCATTTGACAAAATACAGCATTCTTTCTTAATAAAAACCCTCAAGAAAGTCAGGATAGAAGGAACATACCTAAACACCATAAAAGCCATTTATGAAAAGCCCACAGCTAATATCATCCTCAATGGGGAAAAACTGAGAGATTTCCCCCTGAGATCAGGAACATGACAGGCATGTCCACTCTCACCACTGTTGCTTAACATAGCATTGGAAGTCCCAGCATCAGCATTCAGACAACAAAATGAAACAAAAGGCATCCATATTGGCAAAGAAAAAGTCAAACTTTCACTTTTTGCAGATGACATGATACTCTACATGGAAAACCCGAAAGATTCCACCAAAAAGTTGCTAGAACTGATACATAAATTCAGCAAAGTTGCAGGATACAAAATCAATGTATAGAAATAGGTTGCAGTTTTATACACCAATAATGAAGAGAAATAAACTAATCCCATTTACAATTACACCAAGAACCGTATTCCCGGCTGACATATAATAGTTAGTAGATAACTACATCCAACAAGAAATGTTTAGTCCACACTCTTTTATACGTCTGAGATATTAGTTAGCATATTGATAATCCCAAACAAGAGAAACAAGAGAAAAATAAAAACCAGTGCTTTGGTTTGATCTCTGCTTAGTGGCAGTTGCTGGGACTGGTGGTGATGGCCCAGAATGTGTTGAGCAGATAGAAAGTTCTTTTGCCCCTTGGAAAATTTACATTATACCCATCACCCAGAATATTTTGTAATCTAAAAGAATATTTTGTCTCTGAGTTCTCCTAAAAATTTTAATTAGCCAAAGTCCACATAATCCTTTCTGTGGAGTTCTTTGTTAAGCATGAATTAATAAGATATTAGTATAGATCATCAACATCAATGAGTTACCCCAAAACCAAAACTATGTGGTAGAGAAGAAAATACTGAATATCACATCACTTAAAATCATTTTATTGGTTATATTGTTAAAAATAAAGTATAAAACTGAAAAATAACTAAATACCTAAAATAGAATCAGTAATTGTCAGAAATAATTAATACAAACTTCTTATTCTGGTCATGATAGAGTTATTTTAGAAGAGCAATACTGGAATCCAGTAAAGCTAAAATAAAGCAAAACAAAACAGCTCTTTGAAAGAGCTGTTCATGACCAGGATTTGAAAAACCAAGATCACAGAGTAGGAAGAACTCCATGGTAATGGTCTAATAACTTATGAGAAACTTCTCCCCATGGGAATTATTCTAAACATTGACGTGAGACAAAAACTATGGATGTATTGAAAACCTCTTTCAAGGAGTAGAAAAGCAAGTCCTTTGTTGAGGACTTTTATCATGAATGGTTGTTGTCCAAGTCAAATGCTTTTTCTACATCTATGAAAATGTCTATACTACCAAAGCAATCTACACATTTAATACAATCCCTATTAAAATATCAACATTTTTCACAGAACTAGAATAAACAATCTTAAAATTTGTATGGAACCACAAAACATCCTACATAGCAAAAGCAATCTTGAAAATGAAATCCCAATTCTAGACTTGAAGTTACATTACAAATTGGTAGTGATCAAAACAGTATGGTACCAGCACAAAAATAGACACATAGATCAATGGAACAGAATAGAAAACCCAGAAATAAACCCATACTATATGGTCAATTAATCTTTGACAGAGCAGGAAAGACTATCCATTGGAAAAAGGAATGTCTCGAAAAAAATGGTGTTGGGAAAACTGGACAACAATATGCAAAAAATGAAACTGGACTACTTCCTGACAACATACACAAAAATAAATTCAAAATAGATTAAAGACCTAAATGTGAGACCTGAAACCATAAAAATCCTACAAGAGAACACAGGCAGCAACTTCTTTAACAGTGATCATAGCAACTTTTTTCCAGATATGTCTCCTGAGGCAAGGGAAACAAAGGCAAAAATAAATGATTGGGACTTCATCAAAATAAAAAGCTTCTGCACAGTAAAAGAAACAATCAACAAAACTAAAAGGCAACCTAAGGAATGTGAGAAGATGCTTAAAAATGACATATCTGATAAAGGTTTAGTGTCCAAAGTGTATATAGAACAGTATATAAAGAACTTATAAAACTCAACCCCCCAATGAATAATACAATTTAAAAATGGGCAGAAGATGGGGCGCCTGTGTGGCTCAGTCAGTTAAGCATCTGACTTTGTCTCAGGTCATGATCTCACAGTTCACGAGTTCGAGCCCCACGTCGGGCTCTGTTCTGACAGCTCAGAGCCTGGAGCCTGCTTCAGATTCCGTCTCCCTCTCTCTCTGCCCTTCCCCTACTCATTCTCATTCTCATTCTCTCTCTCTCTCTCTCTCTCTCTCTCTCTCTCTCTCTCTCTCAAAAATAAACATTAAAAAACATATTTTGTCACTACAGTGTTGACACATGTATACTTTCTCATACACAGAATGCTAGAAATATTTACCTGAATGTGACTGCCAAATTCATGGTGTTTACAAGCATAAATATAGGCTTTTAATGTAAATATTTCAGAAATCTGTTAAAATTTGTAGAAACTTTTCTATCATTATACCCATGGGGCCTTGTTATAGACTCTGTCCAGATATAGGCACTATGGTCAAATGTTGAGTTCTTTATAGAGTTTAAAAAGCTGTATTCCTTAGGAAGACAATTGAATGCTAGGGTGGGTGCCTCAGGTCCCTAATTATATAATAGAGAAAATAACATATGCTTATTCATTTCCCAATGGTAATGTAAGCATAATTATGATATTACCCAGGAAGTATTTGGAGCTTTTAAATGATAAAGAGAAAATATTACTGGGAAGAATTTTTTTTAATGTTTATTCATTTTTTGAGAGAGAGAGAAAGAGCAGGAGCAGGGGAGGGGCAGAGAGAGAAAGAGACACAGAATTCAAAGCAGGCTCCACACTGTCAGCACAGAGCCCAATGCAGGGCTCGAACTAAGTAACCGTGAGATCATGACCTGAGCTGAAGTCAGAAAAGTAACTGACTGAACCACCCAGGCATCCTGGAAGAATTTGTTTTTTCTTACCATTATTCTATGAACTAATATTGATTTAAAATTTTTTCATTACAAATAAAAACGTATATACTTGCCAGGCAGTATTCATTCTTGTACTGATTAACCGCACTTGATGATTTAGGAGCTCACCTCCTTAAATTATTGCAAGACTAAAACATACTAAAATGTTAGAAACCAAAGCCTTCTTGAAACTACAAAAGGATTATGGTAATAAATCAAATTAAAAGAGGTTATTTTATCTAAAGTTGGAAAAAAAAAAAGCATATCTGAGTGGCTTAGGAGGTTAAGTGTCCAACTCTTGCTGTTGGCTCAGATCATGATCTTGTAGTTTTGTGAGTTTGAGCTCCATCCACATCTGCCCACACAGAGCCTACTTGGATTTTCTCTCTCCTTCTTTCTCTGCTCCTCCCCTACTCGTACTGCATTTGTCTCTCTTAAAATAATTTTTAAAAGTTGAAAAAACCCACAGAGTTTATAGGTATTTTCTGCAGTGTTGAGGCTGGTGAATTTAGAGAAATTCCAGGATGAATACTGAAAATATAAATATGGTTAAGCCAGGACAGACATACGGGTGTCAAGATAATTTGGTCACAGCAAATTTACCTTGGGCAATTCCAGACCCTTATCATGTTGCCATTTCTTTCTCTAGTGACTCAGCAGTGTCCTTTTCATTCTATCTTTAGAATCTTTGTTGTTTCCTATGGGATAATTGTTTTTGTTGTTTTTCCTCTAGGAATATTTGGAGTTTAGCAAGGTATAGAGTCAATCCAGAGAATGGAATGCAGTATCAGGTGTCAGAAAGCAGGTATATATTTTGTTAGGTTATTTGGACTTACAGATCTTTCCTTCTGTCAAGATCTATGACAGGTCTGAGATTTTACTCTACTTGTCAGCTAACAAATTAGTCTGCCTCAGTTTCATAGATAATGGCAGGAAACAGGAGACCCCTGGGTCACAGGCAGCTAAACAATAATGTGATGGATGAGCAATGGTTAAAGACAGCCATGTGGGTGACAAAGGAGACATGTTTAGCCCGATTGTAAAGGGATGGAAGAGAGAAGTTTCCTTGAGGAGAGAACATTCTGCGCAAAAGCCCAGAAGCACCAGGGCCCCTCAGAATGTTCAGCTCTTATAGTCGTGAATTTTGACAGCCTTGCTAGAGAGTGTTCCCTGTCAGAAGCAAGACTTAAAAAGGTAGCACTTGGCAAAAAGTAGTGCTGAACACTTGATGATATAATGCAGTTTGATCTATGTCCTGCTTTGGTACCTGGTTTTGGCTGACAAGCAGTGGGAAGTTGCAGTTGCCTTGCCTAAGAATATGTTTTACTGTCCTGTGACAGCAGCTCATATATTAGTTTATTTTAAAGTTACTGCAGATCTGCGGCACCTGGGTAGCTCAGTTAGTTAAGCATCTGACTCTTGGTTTCAGTTCAGGTCATGATCTCACGGTTAGTGAGTTTGAGCCCAGCATCAGGCTCTGCCCTGACAGTGCAAAGACTGCTTGGGATTTTCTCTCTCTCTCTCTCTCTCTCTGTCCTTTCAACCCACACTCTCTCTCAAAATAAGTAAATAAACTTAAAAAAAAGTGTACTGCTGATAATCAGTACCCTATTACACAGGAATACACTTGAGATCAAAAAATAATCAAGGTATTCACCCTAAATCAACTTCCTTGTTTCCTTCTTTTCCAGAGATCTCTGCATTGGTAGTACACAAAACGTTGACTTTTAACAACAAAATCATAATAAGTATAAATGTTGGTGTTTTTACCCTCCCATACTCAACCCCCAGCTGTGTGTGCTTTAATTTTTCTGGGAAACATAATCCACATATATGGCCCAATGAACACCCTCCAAATGTTCATGACTCCCAACTTCTTAGATTGACATTCCTTTTTTTTCAAGTTTATTTTATTTTGAGAGAGAGAGGAATGAGTGATCAGAGTAGGGGCAAAGAGAGTGAGAGAGAGAGAATCTTAAGCACTGACAGTGCAGAGCCCAACACAGGGCTCCAACCCATGAACCATGAGATCATGACAAAAGCTGAAATCAAGAGTAGGATACTCAACCGATTGAGCCACCAGGTGCTCCTGGACTGATATTTTTGTGTGTGTGTTTATTTTTGAGACAGAGAGAGACATAGCATAAACAGGGGAGGTGCAGAGAGAGAGACGCACACACACAGAATCTGAAGCAGGCTCCAGGCTCTGAGCTGTCAGCACAGAGCCCGACATGGGGCTCCAACCCACAAACTGTGAGATCATGACCTGAGCGGAAGTAAGACACTTAACGGACGTAGCCACCCAGGTGCCCCCTTTTATTTATTTATTTATTTATTTTTTTGGATTGACATTCTTAACTGCTTTCTAAGCTTGTCTATGTGGTTACACCACAAACACTTAGCATTCTAAATATCCAAAACTGCATTAATTTATGTGTCATGAAACATTCTCTTTCTTATTTATCTGTTTAACTTATGTTATCATTCTCAGCTTGGAACCCAGTATTCTCTCATCCCTGTATATCTCATCCTAAATTTGTTTTTGTCTGAGCTGTCAGCACAGAGCCCAACGCAGAGCTGAACTCATGAACCAAGAGATCATGACCTGAGCTGAAGGCAGACGCTTAACCGACTGAGCCACCCAGGCGCACCGGTATTTTCTTGAATTTATACTCTATCTCAATTGTGCTGCCTCTGCAGGTTCTCATTTTCTTAGAGAAATTTAAAAGTGGAAGAGATAAAGGAGTGGATGTGGTGGAAGAGCCCAGAGGAGATGCAGTTGGCAGAGAAGAGGAAGGTGTGGTGGCTTCTGGGATTCAGTAATCAGAGAAGAGGCAGGAGCTCGTGGTGTTTTGAAGCTTTCACTTGGTGTCTTTGCCAAAGGGCTTTCCAGCTGCCATGTCAATAGCATTGCAAGACAAAGTCCTGTTCTAGACCATGGTCGGGATGTAGAGTGTGACGGGGTGTCGCTGTCCTCAGAGATAAGCAGGGTGTTATGTTGCAGTGCAACATCTAAAGAGAGTTTCTATTCCATGGTCTTAGCTTTTCAGTGAGTGAAGGCAAATAAGTGAAACCGAAGACTGGGACGGAACGGGAAGATGTAGCTCCGGGGGCCATTTTGTATAGCATATACAAGGGCAAGGATGGTAGGTCACGTATATAGGATGGTCTAGAGGCCACGTGAGTCAGGGTGACAGTCACAGCTACAACCACACCAGGACAAATACATTCTTAAACAATATGTGGATCCGCTCATTTAGTGAGTTGTGACTGCGCACCAGTCACTTGTCTAGGCCTTATGGAAATAGCTGGTGTGAACAAGAAGTCACAGCCCTTAGACAGCTTACTTGTGGTGGAGTCTGACAATAAACTAGTGTTCTCTCCTCAGAATACATTTTTTTTAAGAAAGGATTCTTTTTTTAAAATATTTATTTATTTTGAGAGAGAGTATGCATGCATGAGCAGGCGAGGGGCAGAGAGGGAAGGAGAGAGAGAGAATCCCCAGCAGTCTCCACACTGAGGATGGAGCCCAACACGGGGCTCAAACTCATGAACCATGAGATTATGACCTGAGCCAAAATCAAGAGTCAGACGCTTAACCGACTCAGCTACCCAGGGACCCCTCCTCAGAGCAGAATTTCAAGCAGTGGTAATTGCTGTGGGTAAAAGCATGGAGAGAGTGATGGAGATAAAGACTGTTTTGTATTGGTCATTGATGGAAGGCCTCATGGACAAGCTCACATATGAGTCGAGACCTGAATACAATAAGGAACTAAGGAACCAAACCATGCAGTGATCTAGGTGAAGTAGGTTCCATACAGACCTATTAGCAATTTCAGAAGATTCTTTATATTCTGGTTCTGTGGGTCAGGTCAGTATGCTGTTTGAGAGACGGAAAGACACAGGAGCTGTGAGTCACCTGAATTTTCCCTGCCTTTCTGAGAAAGGAAATAATACAGAGGACAAGGCCAATGCACAGAGTAACTGTGCTATTACTGCATTTGATTGCTCTGTCCCTGATTCCCTACGCATTTTCATGGTGTTGCTTCATCTGCAATGTCAAACACATACTGCCTTACTAACAAGCCTGGAGAGATGTCTGTGAGACTTCCCAAGGCCTCCGCAGTCTCCTTTCCCTCAGTGAGCTCTCCTTCCCCACCAATGTTTTGTCCTGGCAGTACAATGGTGTATGGCCTCTCCACCCTCCCTCATTCCCAGGACCCACACAGTAACCTCCTTGAAGGTAGAAGGTGTCCTCTACTAACATTTAATATTGCCTTCTTTTTGAGTATAGGCACATGCATGACAGGCTGTGAATGCCAGTGTCTGTCATTAGCAGAAATAACATTTTTTTTCACACTGTATTCCAGTGTCAGGTATTAGAAATTATTTATGCTCATCACTCTTTTGAATTTGTGTCAGTTACTGGACTCATTTCCAGACATATCTAATGCATGAAAAGAAATAACTTACTCTATTATAGATTTTTGTATTTCAATAAGGAGTTTTCAAAATAATTGGTTTCCTGCATTGCCCTGAGTAGTACTTTATGCCTTGAGAAAACATATTCTGAAATTGGGTTCACAGGTTTCATTGTTCCATTATGGGTGTCTGTGGCACAAAAAATTGTAAGTATTTCTATTTTAAACTCCACTGACATATGTGCAAACGATCTGGGTAAATCAGAGACCATCTTTTCTCTCACCCACACTCCCTAGGTGATCTCATCAATTCTCCTGGCATGTTGGTCATTACTAACACATTCCAATGACTATCACAAGGCCAGGCCATTTCTTTGAGCTAGGGCTTAGGTATTTTGTTGCTTATTTGCCATTTTCACCTGATGTCTCTGAGTCATCTCAAATTTAACCTATCCAAGATGGAACCCCTTACCATCCCCTCCCAAATCTGTTCTCACCCAGTGATGCCCGTTGAAGAATATTCACCCTGTGGTTCAAGCCAAAGATTAGTAATTGGCTTTGATTTCCCCTTTTTCGGTTACCCAAAATTCCAATCCATGAGAAGGTCTTGTCAGTCCTACTTCAACTTGAATGTGCCCACTTCTCTCCATCTCCACTCTTTCCACCCTGATCATTGCCAAAATTAAACTGAGTTAAAACATGTATTGGATCATGTCATTCCCTCCAGAGTACCATTCAGTGACTTCTCATTGCATTTGGAATAAAATCTAAAACTCTTGGGTGCCCCTGAGTCATTCATTTCCTGCCTGCCTATCCACCTCCTTTTGTGGCCTTCCTCTCCTCAGTCACTATATTCTGTGCATTCCGGATTTTTTTTCCAGTTATTCTAATTCACAGCCCTGGCTATATTTCTTACCTTTGCTCCTGTTGTTCCTCTCCTTTTTCCAACCTGCTCTCTGCCCCAGAAGGCTCCCCTTTATAGACTACATCAGTGGTTCTTGACTTGGGGATCCCTGGGTGAACTAATAGGGTGTCTCAGCAAGAGATGTGAAGGAGGGGTTATTTCTTCCCTGGCATGTCTGGCTGGCTCCCTTCTTTAATTGCTCAAGGGCTCTCAAGGCATCCTGATGTGATACCTCTTTCCTTATGGATTCTGGTAAAGCATGGCTTTTCTCATCCTTTTGGCTTGGATGGTAAGAGCTCCTGCATTATCAGGCCCATGCTGCTGCCTTTGCTGCTTACAATTTTGTAAGTAGTTGTTTTCATGAATGCCTCCTCTAATTAGCCTAGCTTGATTGTGTCTGTTGTTCCTGCTGGGACCTTGGCTCTCTAAATGTTTTCCTATTTCAAGGCATTTCCATGTTCTGTTCTTCTACCTGCAATGTACTTTCCAGGATTCTTTGCATGGCTGATATTTTAAAATATCAGTTGAAATGTCTTCTTCTGAGATGTTCTCTTTAACCAACCTCGATACAGTGAGACCCCCTACTAAAATGTGATAGCAATGCATTGTTTTCATTACTTCATTTATATTTGCATTTGTCTCTTAGATTTATTTATGTCTCACTTCCAGGGTACTGTTAACTTCCTGAGGGTAGACAACTTGTCTGTCTCACTCTTGGTGGATTCATTCCCACTGACTAGCATAGGACTTAGTATGCAATAACGATGGTGACGATCACGTCTAAAGCAGTTTTAAAATTTACTTCATGCCAAGAATTGTCTTAAAGACTTTATGTATATTACCTTCTTTAATCCTTGCAATAACTGTGTGTGTGTGTGTGTGTGTGTGTGATTGTTATTTTTCACTTTTTACTTATGAGGGCTCTGAGAGACACATGAAGTTAAGTACTTCATCCAAGGTCACATGCTACTAAGTGACTTAAGTGGACATTTAATATACCAGGATACATTGTGCTTATCTGAATAATATATTTTTAGCCTGTATTTTAAAGTATTATCTAAGGAAATACATACTTCAACAGTTTCCTCTAAATGTGAAGACAAACCTTATAAATAACATAGGGTACACTTTGTTAACTATTTTTTTATATATGAAAGGTGGCAACTGACTTATTTAATGCCTCATTCTCATTTTATGATTTGAATCATTTTACAGTGATCACTAAACTGTGGTATTGCATTTTTCCAAATAACCCTTCACTCTAGATAACATTATGATCCAGAACATACTCTTATTAACTAAAATCCAGCTTCTTCTGTTTTGGCTTTCCCTCTTTACAAAGATGGGGATTAAAGGGCCCATGAGACTTTTTCATATTGGTCTACGGAAACTGTCGGGAAAAAGTTAAGCCTGTATTGAAAAGATCTGCCGTTAATTAGTTTCCATCAACTTGCAGAGATTAACTCTATTTCTACATGTGTAGACCAAAGACCTCTTATTTTGTGTTATGAATCAAAGCATGTCATGATCTCTAACCCACATCCTAGGAATAAAAAGTGTGTATGTTTGCCATTGTAAACTTACCTGTTAGACATTTATCTGTCTCATGAATAAACAGAATAATAGCATTTACCAAGTGTGTTCTGCACAACACTAATATCACAAAATGGGCACTCAACGTAGTGGTTTCCTGATCAAATAAGAAGTGAACCTCTGCAGAGTGTATTGTTTTTTAAATTCACTAAATGGTTGAGCAGTCAAATCTTCTGAGAAGATCTGAAGTAAAAAAAAAAATCTGTTAATCCAGTGTTTTCAAATTTAGTTGAGCAAGATCCATTTATCTCTAGGACATTTACTAACATATCACCAAAAAAAATTTTCTACAGAACACACCTGGGGAAATATTGCTGGTGTTTAAAAACATTTATATTGGCACAGGTAAAATATTGTCTTGTAAATATGAGAACAGAAGTTGACCTTAAGGTAACCAACCTATGGAAAGCCCTGAAGAATTTCCTGTACTATTGTAGGAGGAGAAATTCATTATTTACCTATAACTTTGGTCATGCTTCCTATTTGTACCTCACTGTCGTAGATGTGAACTCTGATTCCCATGAAACATGGGAGTTAACCATAATAAATTTCATGCACCTAATAGGAGTATTCTCCCATGCAAAATGTGGAAGCAGGTTGATTACAGGTGGTAAAGATGACATGGTTTTTTGTGGGGGTTTTTGTTTTTGTATTTAAAAAAATTTTTAATGTTATTTATTTTTGAGAGAGAGAGACAGAGTGTGAGCAGAGGAGGGACAGAGAGAAACGGAGACAAAGAATGCGAAGCAGACTCCAGGCTCTGAGCTGTCAGCACAGAGCCTGACACTGGACTCAAACTCAAAAACCATGAGATCATGACCTGAGCCGAAGTTGGACGCTTAACCAACTGAACCACCCAGGCATCCCTGTTTTTGTATTTTTAGATATTCTAAGCTAAGAAGTTCTGTTTTAAATTATCAACAAAAGTAATCTTTGTTGACAAAATACTTTGGTTTTCTTTTGTTATCATTTGGAATAGTTTTGAAAGAAAGGGAAACAGAGAAGAGAGAGCTATTACTCTGAGTCATGGAACATTTTTAGAAAGCAAACATAATGCCAATTACTGAATTAATTAAACTAAAATATTCCCCCAAAATTTTTTATTTTTTATATATTTTTAAGTTTATTGAGAGAGAGAGAGAGAGAGAGAGAGAATGAGAATGAGTGGGGGAGGGGCAGAGGATTGAGCACAGAGTTCTACTTGGGGCTCCATCCCATGGTCCTGGGATCATGACCAGAGGTGAAATCAAGAGTCAGATGCTCTACTAGCTGAGCCACCCATGCATCCCAAAAAGAATTTTTTGAATGTAGACGTTAAGCACAGCATCAGAAGAACGATTATCTCTATCCATGTAATTGGATGGTGATAACTCTTAACCCCACCCCCCCTTTCTGGTTAGTCAGTTACCATCATATTGCCCCAACATATGTCTTCTGTACTTCTCTGTTCTTAACTCTCTTAAACTCTATCAGATACACTTTCTAAATGTATAATCATATTGGTTCTCCTTTTCTTTCTTTCTTTCTTTCTTTCTTTCTTTCTTTCTTTCTTTCTTTCTTTCTCTTTCTTTCTTTCTTTCTTTCTTTCTTTCTTTCTTTCTTTCTTTCTTTCTTTCTCTCTTCCCCCAAATTAATACCTCTCTGAACACTGTTACATGTGGGTTTTATGAATCTTTCTTATTACAGACAGCCCTTTGGACTCTCCTTATTTCTTTCTATCTTGTTGCATTCTCAATAGCTGCTACTTATGCCTGATGAATCTTATTTTCATAAGAAATGAATTGGGAGAATATTATGCTTCTGCACATGTTTTCCACCAGCCTCTGCATGATTTTTGCCACTTACGAAAAGCCTGCTTGTATTAGGCAGGTGGTTTGGGTTTGGGTGGTTAACTGAATATTGTGATTGATTTGAATAAAGGTAGATTGGGGACATCCAGTTACTGGAAGAACAGTGGATACCTTTTCTTGTGAGTCACGCGACTTGTCCATTTAACTTTATTTTGCTGGGGAAGAAGCAGCTTGAATGGCTGGACAAGAGAGCACACGCCCTACTGAGTCACAAAATCATCCCCAGGGAAAGCTGCTTGACATGATTTTATTCGAAGGTTGACATCTTGATTCAAGTGAATGGTATAGAATGGATGTGTGCATCCTTCCATATTTCTAGAGGGCTTCTGGCCTGAAATCAATTTGTTATCTATCCTAATGGGATGAAATGTAGCTAAGAATTCATGATATATATATAAATCGCTAATGAACATATTAAACAATATTTTCAAATACATCTGTTTTAAGTCTTGAATACATTATAAAAGTACCATCTGGGCATTATTCCTCCAAGAGTGAAGTCCATTGTTAAGTTCAGTTTTATAAATGAATTTTGTTAACTTGATATTCAAAGTGTTCCAAGGTTATTTTGTGGTGGAACAATAGCCTTTTGGTGAAAACAGATACTAACTTCCTGACTTCTGGAAGTAGAGGTGAATCAAAAAGAGTGTCTTTCCAGTTTCCCGAAGGAATTAACCCATGCAGGTGTCACTATTAGTGGCAATGTATCTTCTAATAAAAATTTCACAAAGAAGGGGCCCCCTGGTTGGCTCAGTTGGTTATGCTTCTGACTCTTGACATCATCGCAGGTCATGATCTCACCATTCCTGAGATAGAACACTGCGTTGGGCTCCATGCTCACAGCATGGAGCGAGCTTGGGGTTCTCTCTCTCCCTCTCTCTCTGCTCCTCCCTCAATTGCACTTACTCTCTCTCTCTTTCTCCAAATAAACAAATAAATAAAAGTTAAAAAATTCACAGAGGAGATGGACAAGGGAGTATATATCACACACTCCACAACGACTAACTGAAAAGAACACGTTGCTCTTTACCGTTTCAACTCTGACAGCTTTACCTCTTTCCTTCTCCAATGCAGTACCCTTTGTGACTTGCTCTTATTTTGAAGATTTTCTGACCAACACTTTCAATTCTTGTTTTTTTCTTTCATGACTAAGTCACCTAGGAAAATATTCCTACAGACTTTTTTTTTTTTTGAGAGAGAGAGCAGGGGAGGGCCAGAGAGAGAGAATCCCAAGCAGGCTCCATGCTGTCAATGCAAAGCCTGACTCGGGCCTCAAACCCACGAACTGCGAGGCTATGACCTGAGCTGAAAACAAGAGTTGGACATTAAATCAACAGCCTCCCAGATGCCCCAGTTAAGTATTGTCTTGTAAAAGAACAGAGTTAATCTGTGTACCAACTCATAGTTCCAATTTCATTTTCCTATTTTCCCAGCACTCAGCCAAACTGAGTCTTCCTTTTTATTGAAGCCACACTCCTTAATAGCTAAAAATGGAAGTGCAAAATTTATTTTCAAAGGAACTTGATTTAATTTTTAAGTAACACTCTTACATGGCACAGGACATATACTGTGACTCTCAGAAATGTATTTGTAGGGATTCTAAGTTAATGCCAAATATAAGATCATTGTTCTACATGACTGGTAGCATTACTGCTTAAAAGTACATGAGGGACTATACCTCTGCATCCCTAGATAGCAATGATTTAGGAACACCAATGAGACTCATAAAATCAATTCACATTTAACATTAATTTTTGTTACTTTTGATTTCCGTTTATTTGAAGGCTACAACAGAATAGTTGAGATTCTTACGTAGTGGAAGAACTCCAAGTTGCACTGAAAAATAAGTGTTATTATTACATGAATGAGTTGGAATGGCTCAATTAGAAGCCATTAGTAGCTTATTATGAAAAGGTAATAACCGAGAACATTATGAAAAATTTCAGGAAATGTTAGACTCACTCCTGGCAATGTTATCCATTGGTACCCACAGAGTACTAACCAGATCCTTATACACTATGTTTTTGTGCTGACCATGTACCTCCCACTGTGCATGAGCAGTTCATCTAAGAAGCGATGTTTTCCTACTTGATTTAAGTAATGAGCTCTTAGCAGAGATCAAGTTAAATTTACTAAAAAAAATAATTGTTATGTAAGTTTTGATAATGCTGTTCCTACTTTGGAAATAGGTTCTGACTGTGTAGTTGCTTTAGGGAAAGGAATTTCTTTTATTTCTAGAACATGGTTCCAGAATGACAACAATTGCTTTTGAAGTCACCTGCTATTTCAGCATGTGCTTTCTTTAACTGAAAGGAATTCAATTTCACGAATGCGGTTAACTCCCTTTTGTTTTAATACTCTTTTAATATTTGATTGACTTGCCAAAAAAGTGACATTATTGATTGACTAGACTGTTTCTGATAATATATAGAGAGTCTTGGTTTTGAATAATAATTAGCAAATTCATCAGGTTAGGGCTCAGGAAGCATTTGTGCATTTAACAAATGCTGAATGATTATCCACTTTGAATTGAATGGAGCACTGTTATAGACCCTGAAACCATAACAATAAATAAAAAACTAGCCTAATGCCTTTATATGACATATAGGCTGAAAGAGAATACAAGTCTACTATAGCTGAAAATGTGAAAATGGAGGCACCTGGGTGGCTCATATGGCTAAGTGTCGGACTTCAGCTCAGGTCATGATCTCACAGTTGGTGAGTTCAAGCCCCACATCAGGCTCTCTGCTGTCAGCATGGAGTTCCCTTTATATCATCTACCCCCCATTCTCTGAGCCCTCCCCCCCCTGCTCGCACATGCCCTCTCACCCCCTCTCTCTCTTAAAAATAAATAGACATTAAAAAAAGAAAATGTGAAAATGAATAGGAACTTGGGGTGGTATTAGTATTAGTAGAAAAGTCAAAATTAGTTCAATTCTGTTTACATCTTAAAGAAAAAGGTGACATGGTAGTAATTAGTATTAATAGAAAAGTCAAAATTAGTTCAACTAATTTCCAAAAGTCAGCTCAACATCCTCCAGTCCAGTGTGTTGACAAGAGTCACTAAGGAAATAGCAATTACCTTATTTAATATGACATACAAATTATGAGGATTTTCAATGAGACTAGATTGTTTTAGGAGCTACTAGGTATCAAATTTCAAGACTGAAAAATAAATTTTGATTTTTTTTTCAAATCTTAACTCACGAAGGCCACTTGCGCATGCGGCACAAACTGCTGGCTCATGGAGATCAATCCACTGGTTCTTTGGTGTCACATCTAAGCAGGGTATTACATCCTGGAGTTCGATTTTCTTTTGATGAAGCAAAGAATGTTTCTGTTAGATAGATGTCAGAGATGACAGCATTAGCATCTGTGGAGCTGTAAGAAAAAATAAAAACAGCACGTTTTGGGGTGAGAAGATGTCGAGGATGAGGGACTGAAGTTGCAGTTAATTGCAACACACAGCTGGCTATGTGACACCACATGCAGGCTTTGTGTTCTGGTCTAGTGTTCAGACGTGGGATGCTCTGTATGTGTCAGTGCCCAAATATGTCACTGCAGAGCGCTCCATGTGGCATTACTGAATGTCATGGCAAATTGATGTATTTTGTAACACAAACTGATTAAATACATTTTCATTCTTTAAAGAAAAGACCCCTGCTGTGCTGTCTTAGAACTACACAAAGCAATTATATTTTGTTCTTCTGTTTGTTTGAAAAAAAAAAAAAGCTGGTAATAAGGCATTCTGTCTTTCTCTTACCTAGAGGCTTAGAGATAGGATGAAGGGGCAACCACTAAGTGTTTCATTATATAGTTGAAGAAAATGTCTATTCTTGAGGACACTTCTTTTTTAAAAAGGATTTTCATAAACTTATTGTTACCAAATGAAGTGTCTTAAACTCATCTAGAATTAAAAAAAAAAGAAGAGATCTATTATATTCAGTTTAATATGCTTTTATACTGGAATCATTTATTAAGCCCTAAGAGCAACCACAAAATTATCCTCAATAAAGCAGCATGTTACACCCATTGTGCTACTAACCATCAAAGATGCTTGTGAAAGATCATCCTCATAGAATAATAATTGCTTTTTGAGATTCTCTGGTGGAGAAGTTCTCCACCTGTGGCCTTAGAAACCCTTGAAATGTTATGTATCATTTTGTGTATTTGTGTATTTTCAGGAGAGAAAAACTAAAACTTTAATCAGATTCTCATAGAAGTCTTTGATCTCCTAAAATATTAATAATTATTATAGTTATAAAACTAAGACAATGATCTCCTTTACAGACCATTTGGATCTACCTATTAGAAATATGATTTTAAGGGCGCCTCAGTGGCTCCGTTGGTTGAATGTCTGACTCTTGATTTCAGCTCAGGTTATGTTCCCAGCGTCGTGGGATTGAACCCTCCATTCACAGTGTGGAGCCTGCTTAAGATTGTTTCTCTCTTTCTCCCTTTGCCACTTTCTCCTGCTCATGCACACACTTTCTCTTGCTGTAAAATAAAAATAAAAAATAAAGAAGTGTCATTTTAAGAGAAAACTACCGCCCTGCCTAATATATGTTCAATACATGTTAGTTAAATTTCCACTGACAAGGCTAAGGCAAATTGCTCAAGATCATTTTGAAAAGGAGGAAATATCAATACATTTGGAAATAAGACGAATAAAATGGAATTCTGAATAGATTGAGGAGAGAAACCAAAAAGTTGTATCTACTGAAATAAGTGATAATTTCCTCGAATACTCCTCTAAGGGGCAGAGGCTCATGTCTGTTTTTGGGTGTTCTCAGGACAGACTGTATCCCAGGGCAAGATGGATAGTAAAATGTTGTTAATAATGATTATTATTAAAAAAATTTTAACATTTATTCATTTTTGAGAGACAGAGAGAGACAGATAATGAAGGGGGAGGGTAGAGAGGTGCAGGCCCCAGGCTCTGAGCTGTCAGCACAGAGCCCAATGCAGGGCTTGAACTCGGAAGAGTGAGATCATGACCTGAGCTGAAGTCAGACACTTAACTGACTGAGCCACCCAGGCTCCCCTATATTGATCATTTTTATAGATCAATGACATATTTTATATTTTTGATAAGTGACATTTTAAATGAAAAAAATAAAACATCAAGTAGTTAGAGAGAGAACAATTACTTCTTCCCAATCATTTTTAAATCCTGTTTCTAGCTCTGAAACTTAATACTTACTAAATATATTATTTATTGCGTATCGGTAGGTTTACATTTTTCCAAATTAAGGTTTCAAGGTGTGATTATAGATGAGTTCAGAACAAAGAGGTTAGATTGATACCTGGCTGATTTTCATGAAAAAAAATTTTCAAAGTAAAGTACAAAAAAAGATGATTTTTAATCAATAGTGCTGGATGGATTACATTCATATGGAGAAAAAAGTATCTTTATTCATATATCATTCTGTACACAAAAAATCCACTCCAGATGGCTTGCAATTGAAGTGCAAAGGGCAAATCCCTGAATTTTTTTTTTAAACCACAGAAGAACATCTTCATGATCCTTTGTAGGCAAAGATTTCTTAAGGTGGACACACACAAAAAAGTGCCCATGATAGAAGTAAGAATTTATAAACAGATCTCATGTAAAACTGAAAAACTTTTATTCGTTAAATGACAGGGCTCAATTGGTGAAATGTCTGGCTCTTGATTCTGGCTCAGGTTATGATCTCACAGTTCTGTTCATGATCCAGCTCCGAGGTGGGCTCAGCATTGACGGTGGAGCCTACTTCAGATTCTCTCTCTCCCTCTCTCTCTCTGCCCCTCTCCCACTCATGCTCTGTCTCTCTCTCTCTCAAAAATAAATAAACATTAAAAAAATTAAAAAACTCAAAAACTAAAAGACAGCTTTAAGAGATTGAAAAGGCAACCAACTCTCAGAGTGGAAGACGTATTCACAATACATTTATTTATAAAGTACTTATAGCCATGGATTTTAAAGACCTACTAGAGACTGAAGAGAAAAAGGAGAGTGACCCAGTAGAAAAATTGGTGAAATACTTGAACAACAACCAGCATATGGCAAATTAACATATGAAAGGTGTCTTAACTGAGTTATCACTTAAATGCCAATTAAACCCAATGCTATCACAGCTCTCAGAATGGCTGAAAAACACAAGAAATACCAAGTGTTGATAAGTAGTGAAACAATTGGAACCCTAAATACTTGGGAGTGAAAATTGGTACAACCAATTTGTAATACTAGTGTTAGTCACTAAATTTGAATAGATAGATAGATAGATAGAATTACATACAATGACCCAGTAATTTCACTCCATGGCAAACATCCAACAGAAATGTATACTTATCTTACCCAAAGATATATAAGAATGTTCATCAAAGTACTATTTGTAATAGTTCCTAACGTAAAGCTACCCAAGTGTTCCTTAATGGTATAATGGATAAATCATGGTATAGTCACACAGTGGAAGGCTACTGCGTACCATGTGAATGAGTGATCTATGGTAATGCCCAACGATATGGAAGAATGTCACAAATATAATGTTAAACGAAAGAAACCAGACACAACACAGCATCCCCTCTATGATTCTATTCATGTAAAGTATGAATACAACAAAGGTGTCTTTGGTGATAGAAGTCAGAACAGTGGTGAGCTTAGAGGTAGTGAATGAAAGAGGGGCATGATGGCATGATGGTATCTTCTGGGTGGCAGTCATGGTCTGTTTCATAAATGTGTGCCATTTGGGAAAGTACGTAGGTGCGCTACATACTTTTGAAATATGTATATTATACTTCAGTAAAGAGTAACAGATCAATTTGAAAGTGTCTGGAAATAAAACTAATAGTTCTTTAAATTTATTTTTTAATTTTTTAAAATTTTTAATTAAAATTTTTTTTTATTTTAAAAATATAATTTATTGTCAGATTAGATAATATGCAGTGTATACAGTGTGCTCTTGGTTTTGGGGGTAGATTTCCGTGATTCATCGCTTACATACAACACCCAGTGCTCATCCCCACAAGTGTCCTCTTCAATGCCCGTCACCCATTTTCCTCTCCCTGGTGCCCCTCAGTTTGTTCTCTGTATTTTCAGAGTCTCTTATGGTTTGCCTCCTTCTCTGTAACTTTTTTTCCCTTTGCCTTCCCCTATGGTCTTCTGTTCAGTTTCTCAAGTTCCACATATGAATGAAAACATACGATATCTTTCTCTGCCTGACTTATAGTTTTAAAATCTATTAAATTAGAAGTATAAATGCTTTGCTGGGTTCCAGTACTCCATTATTAGTGAAGAAGAACTGCAGCATTGGGCAAAATATCAATGTGCTTTATTATGACATTTTCCTGTACTGTGGACTAAGAGGCCACAGTATGTCACCAGGGAAGTTTCCCAGGAGAGATTTCTGTAATGATGTGTGCTTCTGCGAATATATTATTTGCTGAAATAAACACTTCAACTCCTCTCAGGATTTGGAGAAACTGTTCATTAAACTGCAAGGGAATGACACAAGAATACACTGAACAGAAAATAAATAGCCTGCTATGTAGCTTTTCTCTCTCAGATATATAACTTGGAGATTAATGAGATTACACTGATAAAAATTGCTATCTTCTTCCTGACTCAGACCAAATACAAACAAACTAATTGAAAAACATATCATATTTGATGTGTTCTAGAGGCTTTTCTTTTTTAATTTCTAGGAGGAAAGTCAGTTTAGATTCCTTTCAAAATGTATACTATGTTGAACACACTTAGAAAAATGAGGTGGTAATGGGGTAAGTGGGGATAGTTATCCCAAGAAGTACTGCTGGGTTTATTAATGGAACGAATTGAGGCTAACAGCTTCTAGGAAATGAGCAATCAATGTGGTTCTCAAGCCCTTTCTTGGAAATAGCTGTCTCTATGCACTTTTCCATCTACATTTGTTTGTTTGTTTGGACAGATGGACTGCTCTGCTTAGAATCACCACTGTATGATTATTTAGTTGTAATTACTTTACATGGAGCCTCCTGGGAAAAGCTAACTTAACATCTTGCTTTGTGTATTTGCCTGCACATTGATTGATGAGGTTTAGGCCACTATTGAAGGAAGATAATGAATAGACTCAATATCAACATTCAACACATAAAAGGAACCAATTCATGAGAAGGAATATAAGTTATAGGGGCACCTGGGTGGCTCAGTCCATTAGGCGTCTGTCTTTGGCTCAGGTCAAAGTTTCCCAGTTCCTGAGTTGAAGCCCCACGTTAGGCTCTGTCCTGACAGCACTGAGCATGGAGTTTGCTTCAGAGTCTGTGTCTCCCTCTCTCTTTGCCCCTCCCCTGCTCGTGCTCGATCTCTCTCATTCTCAAAAATAAATAAACATTAAAAAAATTAAAGTATAAGTTATAGATCCTCTTATTTAGGAAAAAGTAGTACAGTTATCCATGCAAAGGGTGAGGGTTAGGAAATGAAAGACAGTAGCATGTCTAAGAGTTACGAGATTAAGAAAGTTACAAGTTGACAGCCTACAGAAGTAGCAATCAGAGATTTTCATTAAGAAACTTGAGAAATATTGCTTTATGGTTCTCCCCAATTTGTATACTATGAATTATTATGTATAGTAACATGAAGCTAATTTTTTAAGTTTTCTCTGAAAGCTGGGGAATGTCCCCCCTTTTGCCTCTTCAAACATCACTGAATGATAAGCCCTTGAAAATATTAAGGAACTGCTGCTATTTTGGATAAAACCAGAGACCGAACAAGGAGGGTTCAGAAATAAAGAGGTAAGTCGAGAGAGAAATATGAGTGTGGATCAAAAAATGCACTAGCAGCTGCTTGGACCCCAGCCCGGCTCCCTGAGTAGGACTTTTTCCAAGAGATTTGGAAGATCAAGCAAGGAGGTCACTGCTATCCTGCCAATAAATAGTTCTCAGCGAACCTACTGAGAGTAGTTTTCCAAGGCTGCTGTAACAAATTACCAGAAACTTGGTGGCTGACAATCCTGGAGGCCAGAACCCTGAATCAAGGGGTAGGCAGAGCCACAGTTCCTTTGATGCTCCATTAGAGAAAACCTTTCTGACTTCTTCCATCTTCCTTGCCTTCTTTGCCTTGAGGCCACATCACTCGAGTCTTTGTGTTCTTCTCGTTGCCACCTTCTGTTTTCTGTGTCTTCTCTGCTTGTCGTTTCCAAACTCTCTCTCGCTTTGTTTCCATGATTGTATCTAGAGCCCCACTGGAGCCCCACTCCAGGATAAACTCTTCCTTTCAAGATTTTTAACTGAATCGCATTGGCAAAGGCGCTTTTTTCAACTAAGGTACTAAGGTAACAGTCAGAGGTTCTAAGAATTAGGACATATATATTTATGTATATATATATATATTCTATATATTCTATATTACATATATTCTCTCTATATATATAGACATACATATATAGTCTCTCTCTATATATAGACATATATATAGAATTAGGATATATATATATATATATACACACACACACACACACATATATACACATACATACATAATAAAGAGAAAGAGAGAGAGTCACCCATACACAAACATTTTTTTAATACATAGCATCAATTTTAGAATCCAAGTGAGAAAAGAAAGCTCTTTCTTTTTGTCTTTTGCATTATAACCAACTCTGAGAGAAAGACACGTCCCAAAGGTGTGGTGATGATAGAATTAAGAAACAGGGGGCTACGACTCTCCAGGAGCCAAAGCATCGGTCTCCCAGCTCAAGCCTTTTTTATTTTGCTACTTGTCTGATAACAGCAAGCACATACAACACAATATTTGGCATCCTGACAGATTGTGCACTGCAGTGTATTCCATACTGGGTCACAAGTACACCTGGCACCAGACGAAACATTTTTATCCCTGGCCTGGCGTCCATATGATGTCCTTCTGGAGAGAACGTGCAATCCCGGCGGCTTTCCGACCTGGGAATGGAACGGCTTTCAGTTCCTTGCTGCTCTGTCTCTTTCCTTCAGGACATTCTTATGGTACCTCTGATACCTTTTCGCACTATTCATTAGTTTGGCATAGCGAGCCACAAGTTTAAAGACTTGGAAACGGACTTGCAGACTCCAAGTTGCCCACTTGGCAGATGAGAAAATTGCTGACCAGTTACGTCGTCTGTGACAAAGATTACAAAGTTGTGTGAAGAAATGGAGCTACAACCAAGGACCTTGGTCTATTGGGCTTTCTGCTTCATGAGATTGAATGATCAAGACATTGCGTACTGCTTGGTTTAAGTAATTCATTCTCGCAAGCAGCTCGATAAAGTTTCTTTTTTATTATTTTTCAACAAAACTAATAAATCTGATATTTTTTTGTGATTAATTAACTTGATGAGTAAATTCATAATAGTTAAATATGCATGTTTGAGCTCTCTGAGTGCAATGATAAATGAAATTATAGTACTCTCTCTAAAATAGAGACTATACTATGCAAGCCTTTCACAAGCACGTCTGTGTTTGTTGCCTCTTGTTCTTAGTTTCCTTAGCCATCTAAGCATTTGCAGTATAACTTCAAAAACTGCTTTTACTTTGAAGAAATTAAGAAATACTTAGTTTTTGTTCTTCCCTTTTGGAAGGTCTATTATTAGACCACTAGGAATACTAATGTGAACCGCTGTATAAGAATGGCATTGCTCAGAGAAGCAATAAATATCTGAACAAAGCATACACTATCATAATACTAAATTATGCTGTTTTCAGAATTTAGGAATGCATGGCTTTCCATAAAAGTACATGTGGTTGTCTTTTCTCATCATGAAGAACTTCTTTTGAAACAAGAGATAAAAGTGGAAGTCAAAGTGAACCCTGTCTACCCATGGGAGGGTTCTGATGTCTACAAGATAAAAACAGAGAATCCAATTATAAAAATAATGAGAAACTATGTGTGTCTGTGAAGGAAGGAGAAAGGGAGCGAGGGATATAAAGACTGAACAAGAGAGAGACAGAGTAACAAGAGACTTATAAATTCAGAATTGCAGGGGAAGAGAAAAGGTTGTTTACAGCACTTTGATGAACCCATGTCCAGTCTTTGTGTATCTTAATGTTTATTATCAAAAGTACTCTTTGTATGATACTTCTGTGAATACGTCTAATTTCACTGAAAGCTAACTTAATGTGGTAAATTTTATTGTAGATTTGGCATTATCCTTCTCACTTTCCACCCCATCTAAAGAACTGTGAGATCAAGGAAGTAGATTAGTCTTTGAGAGTTAAAATTTAATCAACACCATGGACGTTAGGAGAACAATGCTTGAAAAAAAATGTCCTGTCTTCCAAGATGCTAGATGTGATATAATCTGTCTGAAGTAACCTCTCACAGGTAGCATGTGTCAATGTGAAGTGGTTTTGGAGAGGAGCCAGGTAAATAAGCATAGAAAAAAAGTTGCAGAGACTCATTTATTTTAAATATTTAGTTTTGAGAGAGAGAGAGAGAGAGCGCTCATATGAACAGGGGAGGGGCCGATAGAAAGGGAAACAGAGGATCAGAAGGGAGCTCTACACTGGCAGTGGAGAGCCCAATGTGGTGCTTGAACTCAGGAACTCACGAACTGTGAGATCATCACCTGGGCTAAAGTTGGATGCTTAATGAACTGAACCACCCAGGTGTCCCAAGACACACGTTTTTGACACTCATGTTAGCACCATCCAAGAAAAAGACTTGCCCCACAAACTTTGAGATCTCCAGTTTATTGTTTAAACAGTGGATTCACATATTTACTTATATTGAGAGGGGCAAAGAGAATATAGCCTCTTTAAAATAAAAAATGTAATCTTTTGAATTTTTGTCATAAATATATTGCTGGATAATACATATATGGGAATGGCAGCCAGAGATTTGAGTGCAAACTGGTAATTTAATCTAATGTAGTAATCAAAGAACCTTTTAGATAAATGCTCAGTCTTAGAATTCTACCCTCTTCCCCATTTCATTTCAAGCTGGCATTTAGTCATAAGGGAAAAGGAAGGGAAGAAAGCCTCTTCTGAAATCTTGCTGATATCTGCCGAATATCATTGGTGTGGGTAACTACCTAACTAATCACAGCCAGTCTCTTTCTTTTTAAAAAAATTAAAAAATATATTTTTAAGTTTATCATTTTGGGAGAGAGAGATGGAGAGAGAGAGAGAGAGTGAACAGGGGAGGGGCAAAGAGAGACAGGGAGAGAGAGAATCCTAAGCAGGCTCCCCACCAGCACCACAGAGCCTGACATGGAGCTTGAACTCACAAACCGTGAGATCATAACCTGAGCTGGAACCAAGAGTCCAAAGCTCAATTCACTGAGACACCCAGGCGCCCCACAGCTAGTCAGTTTCTATGTTGTGTCAAGGCATTTCCCACTTTTTTCCCAGCTAATCTTGGCTGCATGAAGCAGGAAAAACTCCCTAACCTGGTCTGTTAGACTCTTAGTCGTTGCCTTGGGATCTTGCTCTGTTTTGCTACAGCAGACTGCTAAGGGAAGGCTGAGTGTTAACTCAGCTATCTTCTGTGTGCCCACGGGGCATATGGACACCTCTAAGTTTACGTATACCACGCCACGTGGGTACTAAAGGAAGCTCAGTCTTTGCCTCATTGCTTATCTTATTCTGATATGGCTGTTTCTAGAGTTGCTTGGGTGTAGTTTATATGACAATCAAATTTAGAATCCTCATTTTTTTTCAGACTTTCTAGCTCCCCTTTCTTTGATTTTGGCCATGAAGAGGGATAGCAGGCATGTGGCTGAGTATCTGCTTCTAGTAGAACTGAAATCTTACCATCTTCTGCTTGTTATTGACCAACCTTACACAATAAATCTTCTGTATCAGGGCCACCAAGCCTGCATCCTAATTCCAGAATGACAGATAAAGCAATTCAGAGCATTTATTTTTCCTATAACAAAACTATTGTCTTAGAACAGAGTGAAGTAGATCACTCTTTTTTTCTCTCTTTAGGTTCTTGCTATAACTAGTTGTTAACCCTCTGTTCATCCCCATTTAGGTGGACAGAGGCCTTAGGGTGACTCTACTCATGTCACACAGCTGGAGATGACAAAGAGAAAAATATTCAAATAGTTCAAATAATAGCCCCTCCCCCCTTTTACAATCGTCATTGCATTATTCCCATTCAGATGCCTGCAGTAGGCTCTGAGAGGGTCAAGCATGATTGGCGATATTCATCATGAGTTTCAGAGACAAATGAGGGAAAAGGGAAATCTGTCATGTGTTTTCCATCCTTGACACAGTTTATATATAATTTCAGTATAAATTTCATTTCTTCTGATAATCTTAAGGGGTTTGAGATGCCTGCCCTGGGAAATAATTTTTTAAAGTTGAACATTTTCCTAGACATGCAGCTGGGTTGCATTTTCAAAGTATGTTGAGTCCTGTGTACGTGGGAGTTGAGGTGATAGGAGGGCATTTTTATGTGATAGTTTTCTTTTTCTTCTTCTTTTAACCATGAATTCCCTTAGGTTATTTGAGATCATAAACACAATTTTAGAAACATGCCTTTGAGCACGAATTACCTAATTTAGTGTTTATATGACTCTGTTCCTATACTTCCCCAAATCAATTTTTATTCTGTGCTTTTTCCATATAGGACTCTATTTTCTGTATCTTTCAAAGGTAATAAACTTGAGATAGACAACAGAGTACACTCTTTGGGTGTTGAATCCTGTCCAAGTCTCAGTGTTTTTTTTTTTTTTTTTTTTTTTTTTAGCGTTTACACTCTGAAAGTAAAGTATAGGTCCTCAGGTCTCCATTCAGTTTTTGCCTGGTTCCTAGCTTTGGCAGCCCCAATTTATTTGTATGGATTCCAAAAGTGAGAAGGAAGTGGAACTAGGATCTGTAGACCTCAGCAGATCCTCCTGATGTTTGAGAGATTCCCAGTATCAAGGAACCCAATTTAAGTATGACCTTATCTGTGCTCCTTGGGGCTTTACAGATCAGTCTTCTTTCCCAGCAATGTGACTGCACTGCATTTGATGTTATTGGTTCATTTTGCAATGTCATCTCTTCACACAGGCCTCCTCTGACTTTTCAGACCAAGCCACGCCACCTCCCCACCAAACTTCTTTCCATCAATCATGTTCTATCACATCATGGTTTTCTTTCCACATAACACTTACCATTACTGTTTGCTAACACTCCCCTAACAAAGTAACACACAGACTGAGTGGCCTAAACCACAGAAGTTTATTTTCTCACAATTCTGGGGTCTAAGAATTCTGAGATCATTTCTTCTGAGGCCTCTTTCCTTGACCATAGATGGCCATCTCCATTTTATTGTATCTCCATATGTGTTCAGCTTTCTTCTTAAAAAGATACTGGTTCTACTGGATTAGGGCCTACCCTAATGACCTCATTTTAACTTAATTACCTCTTACGGATTCTGTCTCCTGAATCAGTCACACTCTGAGGTACTGGGGGTTAGGATTCCCAGTATGAATCCTGTGAATTTTGGGGGGGGGGCACAATTCAATGATCTATAACAACTAATAACTGTACTCATATAATTCTTCATTGACTTATTTTTTTTCTTTCTTTTTTCTCCCCTGTAAATGAAACACCACAAAGTCAGAGCTTTGTCTTTCTTCACACTGACACCCCATCCCTAGACTAGGGCCTGGCTCAGAGCACATGCTCACTGATCTTTATTTGTCATATAAGGATTTGCATGATTAGGTAGGAATATATGATTTTCTCCAAATTCTAAAGATTTACTCACTATTAGCACTACTAAAATTCACCTTACTACATCCTTTGATTTGCAAATATAAATAAATGCAAGAAAACGATATAAAGTTTAGCAGTTTCTTGTTCTAAGCTGATCCCCTGAACTAAGTGGGGAATACTCAGGCAATAGGCCCCTTCCCTTTCTGTTGCCACCCTTTCTGTGTGATTATCCACTAGAAGCTCAGCTTTTCCTGCTGCATCAGTAAAACATAAAGCTTATTTTCTCCTTGCTTTAATAGGACATTTCCACTCCTGAAATGCCTTAATACTAAAATGTCTTTGAAGTTATTCCTTTAGGCTAAAGCATTATTAGCACCATTTTTCTATATCTGACCTTTCCCTCCAAATGAATTCAGTTCTCCCCTTACATTCACTGACGATATTGCCGATGTCATGCAGCACCACATGACCTCTATGATTTTGTTGGTGTTAATTGTGTGATCTGACAATGCTGCATTTGACCTGAGATCCATAATGTTGGGATACAGTGAGGATTAAAAAATATCCCCCCCCCACACACATCATTTTTATGTCTGTAATATGATTTACCGCAAAGAAGTATCCTACCCCGTATGACTTAAGAAGACTCATGAATGTCCCTGTGACAAGCCCAGACATGTGATTAGCTAAACGATTTGGTCGCCAAAGATCGCTTAGAGCAAAATACTTGTAGATCAAACTCGACATGTCCCTACTTCCCCTGGGCTCCTGAACTTTGACCCACTCTCAGCTTGAGCCAGCACACAGCCTTTCCTGAGGACTGGGTGACCAGGAGGTAAAACAGTGTCTTACCTGTAGTCAGATCATGCCATCCTCATTCATCGTGCTTTGTCACCTGTCATCATTGCTTGTATGTGTCAACTTGACAAGGCTGAGGGATTGATGGCCAGAGAGCTGGTAAAACACTATTTCTGGATGTTTCTGGGACAGCATCCCGGGAAGAGCATAGTATTTGAATCAGGAGACTGAATAAGGAATTCTGTCCTCACCAGTGCATGTGGGCATCATCTGATCCCTGAGGGCCTGAATAGAATGAAAAAGCAGAGCAAGGATAACTTTCCCTCTTTGTTTGAGCTCAGACATCCATGCTCTGCCCTTGGACACAGGTGCTCCTGTTTGTGGGGCTTTGGACTCAGACCAGGACTTACACCAGGGGCCTCTTGATTCTCAGGCCTTCTGACTCAGACTGAATGACCCCACTGCCTTTCCTGCTTATCCAATTTGCTCTTGTATAACTCTATACATCCTACTGTTCTGTTTCCTCTGGAAAACCGTGCCTAATACATCACTGCTGGTTCTTTCTAGTATAATCTACTCCTCCCTTTCTGTTTACCTTTGGAGAAGCTTGCACATCAGAGCTTTCTCCCTATTGCAATTGTCTCCCTGCCCCCATTGAAATAATGTTTGAACCAAGTCTTTTCTTAGCTAGGTCTGAATTTGGTTTTTTATTTTATAAAAGTATCATTGGAACATTATCTTTATATTGAAGATAAGAAAGTGCAATAGTGCATGCAGCTTTCAATAATGTCTTGAGCTTTATATGAGCTAAATAAAAGAAAATAAAGGCCACTCAAAGGACAGGTTTACTTCATCCTGACTATTTCTGATAAGCTTAAATGTTAGCAGCCACTGCTGGCCATTATAGAAAATGCATCTACATTTTATTTATTTTTTTAAATGTTTATTTATTTTTGAAAGAGACAGTGTGTGAGCAAGGGTGGGGCAGAGAGTGAGGAAGACACAGAATGTGAAGCAGGCTCCAGGCCCTGAGCTTTAAGCGCAGACCCTGACGTGGGGCTCGAACCCATGAACCGTGAGATCATGACCTGAGCTGAAGTCGGATGCTTCATTGACTGAGCCACCCAGGCATCCTGCATATACATTTTAGAATGCACCCTACTGCTCTTTCTTATGATTTTTCTAAATAATATATGTTGACAATATAACTGAGAAAGGAAGGAAAGTTAAGGAAAATAGATAGGCTTGTTGCTGGTTCCTGATGAAATGGTCTTGTTTCAGGGATTCAAATTTGCAAAAACACCAAAAAATTTTTTGAAAGCTTGCTAATAAGTTAAAAACAATAAAGAATGTGAATTCTGTAAAAGCTTGATATATTTGATTAATTTGAGTACAATATTTTTTCTCCATTTCACATTTTGGAATTGGCAAACTTTTCCTGTAAAGAGCCACAAAGTTCATGGGTCCTGAAGATCACTCTCAGCTCTAATGATTCACTAGAATTACTGAAACAGCTCAGAAAAGCTATTGTATTCATGGTACCAGTGTATTACAGTGAGTGAATACCTATTAAAACCTGTAAAGGTAACATGTGCAGAGGGCAGCATCTAGGAGAAACCAGGCTCAAGCTTCCATTGTCCTTTCTTAATGGAATTGTATGGACAGTGCTTAATTCTGGTAGCGACAATGCATGACAATGTAGGTGAGGTCTTGCTAACCAGTGACACTTACGCAAGGCTTGGTATTCAAAATTTTTCTTGAGGTTGGTCTTCAGGTGCTCCAGAAGTCATAAACTGACCATTGTGACCTAAGGACCCCACCATAAATCACACATTTTTAAAAACATTTTAAAGTTTATTTATCTATTTGGAGAGAGACAGAGAGAGGGTGAATGGCGGAGAGGCAGAGAGAGAGAGAGAATCCGGGCAGGCTCAGATATGGGGCTTGAACTCATGAACCATGAGATCATGACCTGAGCTGATGTCAGATGCTTAAAAAATGAACCCACCCAGGCACCTCCCACCCCATAAATCACACTTTTGGCATGAAGTATCTTGCACAACCATGACCTGAGCCAAAACCAAGAGTCAGTCGCTTAAGTGACTGAGCCACCCAGGTTCCCCTGGTCTGTTTACTTCTTTGCAGAATCCTTGTTTTAATTTTCTTTCAAGGGTTAGTAAAGGTTACAAGCTGAGTGTAACACAAAGTTTTGAAAACAATAGTTTTTTTTTCATTTTATGTAGGGTTTTCAGATCATAAATGAGAAAAACACATCGGTTTGGTTTTATTTTTTAACAGAACTAAGAAATCATGATCTGGAACTACTCAAGTGTTTGTCCAGGACAGAATATGCCAACTCTACAGATGAGCATCTGTGTCTGATCAGAAAAGATTGACATGCAGAGCTTGAAACTGTGGGCTAGGAAAGACGGTCAGGCTGGAAATGCCAGCAACCGTGCCCAGTAGTCTAGTCGTGACCCTGGGCATCTTTTATTTCACTCTGAGTCTCCTTATTTTTTTTTGTAACACAGATTAAATTGTTATTACAGGTTTGTGGAAAGATTTACATCAGGTATTATAATTGAATGTGCTTGGCACATAATAGAGAGTGAGTTGTTATTTTATTCACTGAGATTTACAGAATACTTACTATGTAGTAGGTGTGATGCTAACATGGCTTGCACGCATTTCTTCATTTAACCCCCATAGCAAGTCAGTGAGGCAGACTCTACTGCTATTCCCACTTTAGCCCAATTAGGAACTGAACCAACCATGTCAAACAAATGGTTGGTGATAGAGTTGTTTGCTGAACCTCTAGATCCCTCTCCCTGAAGCCCCACTTCATGCTCCTGACCACTATCCCAGAGCAAAATGGCAGCCTGCAGTTGTGTCATGACCACAGTGCTTTGTTGTGTTCTTTTGTCTTTCAGAACTCATCGACGTTCACATCAATGTTAAATTCCTGGATTCTCTTACATATCCTTGAATATACATAGCAGCAACCATGGAGAGCTGAGAAGTAGCTCGTTCCCCTGGGGTGAGGTACGTGCTCTCCAGTGGATCTCTACTCCTTACTGCCTTATCCTGGGCAGTCGGTAATCATTCTCTTATCTAATCCTTGTAACACCACACTCTATTCAGTTTCTTTCCATCAGAGAAGTTAAGGGACAATCTTAAAATGAGAAGTTATAAAACTGAGAATTAGGAAAGGCCCTCCAGCCATCTCATTTGGTGGTCTCTAAATTAAAAAAATATTTTTTAACGTTTATTTATTTTTGAGAGAGGGAGAGAGTGCACATGCATGCAAGTGGGGGAGGGGCAGGAGAGAGAGAGAGAGGTACAGAAGATTCGAAATGGGCTCTTAACTGTCCACACAGAGCCTGATGTGGGGCTCGAACTCAAGAACTTCGAGATCATGGCCTGAAATGAAGTCAGATGCTAAACCAATTGAGCCACCCAGGCACCTATGGCCTCTAAATTTTTTGATTGCATGTCTCTATCAAAAATGTTTTAAATTTTTGCTCACAATACATGTATATTTGACACCTATAATATTGTCAATACATATTTTAAATACCAGTAAAACTTCATTTCTTTTAAACTATATATTTTTTAATATTTTTAAAAAATTTTTAATGTTTATTTTTGAGAGAGAGAGAGACAGACAGAGCATGAGTGGGATAGGGGCAGAGAGAGAGGGAAACACAGAATCTGAAGCAGGCTCCAGGCTCTGAGCTGTCAGCACAGAGCCTGACTTGGGGCTGGAACTCACTGACCTTGAGAACATGACCAAAGCCAAAGTTGGATGCTTAACCAACTGAGCCACCCAGGTGCCCCTCTTTTAAACTATATTTTATGCAAATATTTTCTAATATTTTCCTCCTATGCTCACTTGATTGTGTTGCATAATTCTGCAGCCAGGGTCTTCTCTGAAACTAGATCTGGCATTACATATTTCTAATCTAGTCTCTTTGGTTTTGCTCTGTAATTCCCTATAGAATAGTAAAAACTTGATTTCAGAGTCAAAGTTATGCTAGATGACAGAAATGTGCCAGCCAACATTGAGTTTTAATTTTTTTGATGGAATAAGCCTTATGCTTCTTTTGACAGGAATATCAAAAAATCAGATGATATGTTATTACCAGTATGTTACTCCCAACCTGTCTTAGTTCTGTGATTACGTTATAAAATAATTGTGTGAAGGTAAATCTTGTTTTTAAAATCTCAGCAACGTCTTAATTTTAGGGTACTATTAGAGATCTCAGGATAGAATGAGATGATGACAGAAAAAAGATTATTTTTGACCACTTTCTTAACTTTTACTTGAAAAACCATGGAAGATAAATTTTTTATTATGTGTATTAAAATATCAAACATTAAAAATAGATGTCTTTTCAGCTATCCAGAAAAAGAACATAAATATGGAGATGTACTACTCAGCCAGAATGATCTTCTACAAAAATGTAACATTCTAGAGGCACCTGGGTGGCTCAGTGGGTTAAGCGTCCGACCTCGGCTCAGGTCATGATCTCACAGTTGGTGGGTTCGAGCCCCACATCAGGCTCTGTACTGACAGCTCTGAGCCTGGAGCCTGCTTTGGATTCAGTGTCTCCCTCTCTCTCTCTGCCCCTCCCTGCCTCAAGCTCTGTCTCTCTCTGTCTCAAAAATAAATGAAACATTTTCAAAAATGTAACATTCTATCATATTGGTTCAATATTGGCTCAATTTTTCCCAAACAATTTTATCACTTTTATTTATTTATTTACTTTTTTCAGAGAGAGAGAGAGAGACTGCAAACGAGCGAGGGGCAGAGGGAGACAGGGAAAGAGAGATGAATCCTACATGGCGCAGAGAGAGAGAGAGAGAGTAGCTGGGCTCACCCAAAGTGGGGTTCGAACTTTCAAACCGTGGGATCATGACCTGAACTGAAGTCAGATGCTTAACCGACTGAGCCAACCAGGTGCCCAATTTTACCACCTTTAAAGGAATTCTGTAACTGCTTTTATTCTTTTAACTTAAGAAATTTAATTTTTGGAAAAGGTTTGGCAAGATAGCCCCTATTGAATAATAGTTTATTTTCTCATTTTTAATTAATCAACGGCACATAAAACCGAATACTAAGATTTTGTATCATCACAAGTTAATCAATTTTATCCCATTAAATTGATGATATAGTTAAAAACAAGGACAAATGCTTACTTGTCAACTTGTCTGGTATTTGTGAAGATAAATTTCTGTTTTCCGTTTTGACGTTGTCAGGTTTTGTGAATCACTAAAATAGTTTTACACTTTTAAAATAATTTTTTTGTGAACTACTGCTACCATTCAGAGGACTGGAGATGGGGTTCCCCTTGTTGGGGTCTCCAGTCCTGGGAATTGGTCTTATTTTATAGTTTGGAATTCTTTTTTCTATAGGGGATCTTACACATCCATGCTTTGTTTACTGATCTCTAGTGCTTGATCTGAATTTTGCTATAACACCACATTTTCTATATAAGACTTGTGGGGTTTGAAATATGTTTCCAAATGTGACTTAGGGCTAACATTCCATACATGATGACCAGCTACTCAACAGTGATGGTTTCTTTCTTCTCCATCTAATTGGGAAAGGATTTGGGAAAGAATAGTAGTCTAGGGTAGACTGGAAGCTATGCAGTGTTTCCCATACAAATGAATCATTCATATCTTGCACCAATTAAAGGTTGCTCAATGGCTTCTCTTGCTGCATTCCCATCTCTGAGTCCCCAGTTTAAGCCTGTGTTGCCTGTTGTCATCCTTATTTTCCTACAAGCTCTGGTTCTGGAAACACTTCACAGTTACTCATTATGTCACTGTCTTCCATTATTTACTGATTTATGATAGAATTTTCAATGTTATTGAATGAAAATGTTTCTTTCCACACGAGGTTTTGAAATCCTAAATGGATGGATTTTATCATTAAAAAGGGGGGGGAGGGGGTTCGGATACCTTTTAGAAGTCCTAGCAACTGTTTTCATTTTAAATTAATGAAACTCTAAAAAATGGTTTTTTTCACTTAAAAATTAAATTTTAACTTAGCCAATCTGTTTGGATAATTTCTAGAGCACTGAGAGTCTTGGTCAGACATTCTCTGTTCCATGCTTCCTTCTCTAATCGGGTTTGATTTTTGTTCTTTATCTGATTGTTTCCCTTGCTGACAATGATCAATATATTCCTTTCTTTTCCTTCCTATTCATGTCCTGAGAACATACTATGTTCTCCCCTTCACTCCCCTCCTAACTTCAGCCTCAGGAAGGTTGATTTTAATTCTTCACTTTGTTATTTCTAAATGTGGCCATTTCACAGTATTGTCTTCTTAGTTTGCTGTCTGTAAATAATGAGTCTTGAGTTTATTTTGATACTACCCAAGTATTTTTCAATAGCCCAATCAATCAAATGGTGTGTCAGAAACTAGCAGGAGACTTTCAGTTCTCCATTCTCCCCTTGTCCCCGAGTCACAGGATCCCATGTTTCGGCACGTCAGAATCAAATGAGCATTTTTCTGTCTTCATTGCAGCCAGGAATGACTCTGTGACTAAATGTAAACATGTGGTGACTTCTGTGGATGTCACATTCATTTTTTCTTCATTTTTTTAACCCCTCTTTATTCCTGCTGTCTGAAACACGGATCTGATTCCTGGGATTCTAACGTCCCTTGTGAACTATCACGATGAGGACTAAACCCTAAAGGTGGTAAAGCAAAGAGCTGGAAGGGACCTTGATTCCTAAAGACTCCATGGACCAGAGCTACCATTTTCCTCCAGCTTATTAAGTAATGAAATGTCTCTTGCCTTAACCAATATTATTTTAGGTCTCTGATACTCTTAAGTGATTCTAATTTTAACTGATATACACAGCATTAAAATATTAATATATAAAATTCCTTAATTCTCACACAAGTCCTTTAGAGTTTCTGAGATACAGGTCACTTACTCAGTGGAATTATGATACTCTTCCCAAAATAATCATATATATATATATATACACATACATACACATACATCTGTGTATATATATATGTGTGTGTGTATAGAGTATAGTATATATATATAATGTAGTATATAGTATATAGAGTATGTATAGAGTATATATAGAGTATATGTATTGTATACACATGTGTATATGTATACATTTGTATATAGTATGTATACTATGTACATAGTATACATACTATACACAGAGATATGTGTATCATACACTATACACTATACTATACACATAGTATATACACATATATAGTACACTATATTATACACATAGATATGTGTACATGATACACTATACTATACACATAGTGTATACACACATATATATAGTACACAATACTATACACATAGTATATACACATATATATAGTACACTATACTATACACATAGTATATACACATATATATATACACTATACTATACACATAGTATATACACATATATATAGTACACTATACTATACACATAGTATATACACATATATATACACACTATACTATACACATAGTATATACACAAAAATATAGTACACTATACTATACACATAGATATGTGTATCATATATACATGTACATGTATCTATGTGTATTGTATGTACCTGTACATATATCTATGTGTATAGGTATATATACATGTACATATCTGTGTGTATTATTATATATACATGTGTAGTTTATTCCAATTTATGGAGTTGTTTATTCATAATGAAATCTGAAATTTCTTATCCTTAGAAATAATACCAAAATATGCCAGTTATTTACAGTCATGGATCCCTTTAGAGCCACATCTCTCTGGTAGCTTTGTTTTCAGGTTCTCTTTTGCAATCATGAGTGGTGCTTTCACATCTATCTCCTGGGTCCTTCCTTATAAGCTGCAAAATTTTAATTGATGCTTCAGTTACTTGCGTTGACTTGTATAATTTTTAAGCCAATTGGATGAAAACAGTCATTTGACAGAGATGACTTGGCATTTTTATAAACTAGTAATTGGAAATCAATGTGCTTTCTTCTTTGGGCAGAAAACATAATGAACAGGCCAGACTATAGGGACAAAAGTTTATATGTTAATACTATTAAAAGGTCAGAACTGTACTAATTAAATTAAACCTGTGAGACATTCCCAGAACCACCTCTGAATTGTAACATTCCCTTGGAGAATATAGGGTTGGGAAAGTGATAGTTGTACCCCCCAAGTATGCTCAAGAGTTATCGTACATACATTTAAGTATAGTGTATAGCATGCATTTAATAAAATGTACGCAAAAGTAATAAAGTGAAATAAAATTTCTGTTAAAAGTGAGAAAGGACACAACCCTTTAAAATAATATTCAGGGGCACCTAGGTGGCTCCATCTAGGCTCAGGTCATGATCTCACACCCCACATTGGGCTCTTTGCTGACAGCTCGGAGCCTGGAGCCTGGTTCAAACTCTGCGTCTCCCTCCCCAGCTCATAGTCTGTCTCTCTCCCTCTCAAAAATAAATAAACATTAAATTTTTTTTCAATAAAATAAAATAAAATACTATTCAGATCTGCCAAGACTTTTAAAATAGAAATACATTATGTATTTAAATTTCAGGTTAAAGTTCATTTCTTTAAGAAGGCTCCCTGTTGCTTGTACTTCTCTAGCTGTTTGTATTTACCTATATTATAATGCCTTACAAATTTATCATAGTTAGTGGTATTTATTTCTGTCGTTCCTGA
>CM053572.1:4027171-4043813 GCA_028646485.1 Cryptoprocta ferox
CTTTCCTCTCCCTAACTCTTTTTCCCCCTTCCCCTCCCCATGGTCCTCTGTTGGGTTTCTCCTGTTAGACCTATGAGTGCAAACATATGGTATCTGTCCTTCTCCGCCTGACTTATTTCGCTTAGCATGACACCCTCGAGGTCCATCCACTTTGCTACGAATGGCCAGATTTCATTCTTTCTCATTGCCATGTAGTATTCCATTGTATAGACAAACCACATCTTCCTGATCCATTCATCAGTTGATGGACATTTAGGCTCTTTCCATGATTTGGCTATTGTTGAATGTGCCGCTATGAACATTGGGGTACAAGTGCCCCTATGCATCAGCATTTCTGTATCCCTTGGGTAGATCCCCAGCAGTGCTATTGCTGGTCATAGGGGAGTTTTATTGATAGTTTTTTGAGGAACCTCCACACTGTTTTCCAGAGCGGCTCGATTATTTATTTTTAAATACACAGTTCATAGAATCTTCCTGTTTAGAGATTTCTCTGAAACTTCTGTTATTTGGCTTATCAGGGAATTTAGGAAACCAAGGTTGTTTTGAGAATGATTTTTTTTTTGGAAAGGAGGGGATTCAGAACTCCATCTAATAAAGAGGAAATGGATTTTTGCCCAGATACAATACTAAAACCAACGATTATCCTGGATTTTTAAATGATAAAATTAAATACAGATGCATTATCTAGCCTTTTCACATATCTCTCTACGGGTTTATAAAAAGAGCCCTCTAAGAGGGATGCAATTACCACCATTTTATCCTGCATTTTATGAGAGACTGTATGGTATGATTCAGTCAAAATGTGGTCTTTGGACCAGGGGCATCAGCATCACCTATAAACTTGTTACAAATACACATTCATGGCTATCACCTCAATTCTGCTCAATCAGAATCTCTGGTGATCAATCCAGCAACTGTTTTTAATATCCTTTCCAGAAGACTCTTATGTACACTAAAGTTTGAGAACCGCTGGTATAATTGAAATTAGATGGGCTTTGTGGTCAGATGTTCATCATAATCTGAATTCCTCTGTGTACTAATTCTCTAAGCTATTGGATCTGTCTGTGCCCACTTCCTATAAAGCAAGGATAATAAACTTTTTAGGGATGCTAGAGGATTAGTGAAAATGTATGAAAAGTAATAAAGTTTAGCCAGTGTACAGTAATTAGCAGGGTTCTTTTTTTTTGTATTCGGTAATGATATGTACTATTATTTGAGTTTTTACTTGGTACCAAGGTATCTACTTTGCATGTATTAGCTCACTTAATCCTCATTGCAACCTTATTTATTATGTATTGCTTTACCCATTTTACAGAAAAAGAAAGTAAGGTTTAGGATAGTGATTTTTCAGCTACATGATCCACTGAAAATTGAATGAAGGTGAATGTATAGCTGCAGTGGTAAATATTGGTGTGGAATGTGCAACTTTTAATTAAAGGTGTTATGTTTGGGATGGGTACTTTGGCTTCTATTTTGAATTGTAAAATAAAAAAAAATCATTCATCACTAAGCGCTGATCCCCAAATTAATGTTACCTTCTTTTATCTCACTGTATCAACTACACAGTGGTTTATTCAATGGTTTACTAATGGCAGATTTGATTTCTTAGAGTGTATCCATCAGCTTTAAACAATTGTTGATGATACTCTGAGTTAAATCATACCAGAGCCCTCATTGAGGGCTACACATAATCAATTTCCATGTTTGTGATTTGAATAGCACTTCTTTAGTGCATTATCATTTTGTGCTGTATGTGGATTGAACCTAGGGTTAATTACAGATTGTAGACTTAACCACCATTTCCACTTCCAATATTTTCCTAGACTGCCGATTTCTTTGTTGCCACACTAAAAGGATAATATATTTTCCCGAGAAAGATGTCCTGAAATCATGGAGGTGTTTTGAGTGAAAGAAAAAAAGGCTGAATTGAGTTCAAGGCAAATAAATATATAAAATATTCCTTCAGGACTGGGTCATGCCCTTTTCAGATGAAAGGCTCACATGATACTACTGTGAATTGAAAATCAATGCCCTCTGGCCTGAAGGCAGTCTAAACACTTAATGTGATTAGTGAGAACTCAGCTCTTCAGAATTACTTTTTTCATAATTCCTCATTTTCCCCCCACTTCTCTCTTACAATTATTCTTAGCTCTGTGGGGTATAAAGTTTATGGTCTCAAATTTTTCTGTAATTCAGAGGAGATTTCATCACTTCTTTTGTTCTGAGCCTGCAGGAAGTTAGAGACGTCTGACTAAGGCATCTTTCGAAGTTAACTAAGAACTAGGTCAACAAATGTATTTTTTGTATCCTCTTGAATGTAGGAGCAGTGAAATGGAAATAAGTTTTAGAGGAAACTATTTCATAATAGAGTGCTCTCAATTAGCAAATTTATTTTCTTCTCTTCTTGGCTGAAACAAAAAACAACAAACAACCCTGCTGTTGTAGTCAAAATTAGTATCCTTGCTGCTGACATAATACTTGATACATGCTCATTAATTTTTAATGTATAATTTTGTTTCTTTTCTATAATCTTCTAGAACAATTGGTTTCCCTATGCAATTTCGATTTTCATTATACAGGAGATTTTTGTTCTTAATTACTTCTTCAAAGATATTAATTACTTTTATATACAAATTACATATATTTTTCATTGTCAGGTTTTATTTTTATGTTTGGGAAATGTTTTCCTTTGTAGTTTTCAGCTTTCTCAAGAAAAATGATTTTGATGGTATTTACAGTTCGTGTTGTTTAACTATGACAATGATTAATTATCTGCTCAACTTTTTCTCTTATTTTCATTTCTGTCATTGTCCTCTGAAGGGCAAATATTTTGTATAAAAGTTGTAAACTGCAGAATATTTTACTAGAAATAGTGGATGAGTGTTTACAGATGAACACTTGAGATCAGAAAGAGGAGAGGAAGAGAGGAGAGAACAGGGATGACTTGTTGGCGTTGTTGGGCTGGTCCTGGCAGATCTGACTACCCTTGGTAGTCAGTGGTGCGGACTTGCAATGTTGCTCATCGCAATTTCAGCATAAAATACAAGCCAGTGTAGTGTTTAATGGTGGGTTATATGTGTACAAACCGATCAGAAAACATATTATGAAGGGAAAGATTGAAATATAGACAGAACCTTAGATAAGAGGTTAACACGTCATTGGACGACCCATTACTGTTATTCATTATACTTGTTTCAGTTTTGATTCATCCTATTGTTAATAATGTCTAGGATGTTCACATGAACAGCATCTCACCCTCCTCCTAACCCCCTTGGGGACTCAAAACACCATCAAAATTCCATGACTAAACAAGTCATTTGAAAAATCAACACATCATTGTGCAAGGGAGGGGAAGAGAGAGGGAAGTACAGAATGTGAAGCAGGACCCAGGCTCCAGCTGACAGCACGGAGCCTGCTTGGGATTCTCTCTCTCTCCCTCACTCTTTGCCCCTCCTCCACTGGCATGCATGCTAGCTCGCGCTGTCTCTCTCTCTCTATGAAGCCTAATAAACATTTAAAAATAATTTAAAAGCCCCATCATTTTGTATCCTACTGTTCATCAAATTGCTTTGGAATTCTATCTCCCTAGTCTTTCACTTCTTTTAAACGAAGATGAATCAGCTATACTAGTTTATTTTTTTTACACACTATTTCTACTTCCTTTGCCTTTAAAACTTCTGACACCAAGTATGTGGAGGCTTCCTGCCCACCCCCCCCCCCATAACAACGAGTTCTCTTAATGCTCTGGACATGAACCAGTTGTCATACACTTTAATTCTATAGCCTGGAGCTAATGCAGAGCACACAGAATAAGAGCTCAGGCTGACAAGACTGCTCCTGCCTCAGATACAAATTGCAAGTCCCAAATTTCTACCTGTACTTTTGACCACCTGGCTGTGGATTGGGGGATCTTGTGACCCTCCTTCAAGTTTGATAATGTGCTTGAACAATTCACGGGTCTCAGGAGAACACTTCAATGCTGTTACTGATTTATTATAAAGGATAAAAATTCAGAATGAGCCAGGTGGAAGAGATAGGTAGGGTCAGGTAAATGGGAAGGGGAGTGTGCCACCCTGATATCACCTCCATATGTCCACCAACTGGGAAGCTCTACAAACTTGCATTACATAGTCATAATAAATGAAATCATTGGCCACGGGTGCTAACTAAACCTCCACTCTCTCTTCTTTCTCCAGAGACTGAGGTGCGGGTCTGAATCCCTCAAACCATGCCTCGGTCTCCCTGGAGACCAGCCCCCATCCCAAAGTTACTTAAGTGCATCAAGAGTCACCTCATTGGATCAAAAGGTGCTTCTGTCAGTCAGGAAATTACATAGGGTTTAAGAGCTCTGTGTCAGGAACTAGGGACAAAGACCAAGAATAATTTTCATTGTACCACATCTCCAGTGATCAAACAATGCACCAAGAAAGAAAAAAATGCACTGCCTCACCCATGTCTGTTGAATCATCTGTAATGCACAGAACTTTCTATATTCAGTCACAAAAGTGACACCCAACTAGCTCTGGTCTTTTTTCTAGCTAAACCCTCTGGTTGCTTTTTACTCCCACATTCACAACAGGGTGGATACAATCCCCCTTCCCTTTTTTGGTACCTCTCTTAGCCCTTAACACATTGCCTTGCATAGTGCATACTCCCAAAATGTTTCGAAGGGATTCTTTAAAATAACCATGAGAGTAGTTTCTTGAAGTTTGAACTTTTTCATATTAATAAACATTAAAAAAACCATAACAACAATGAAAATGTGCAAAAATTGAATTCTACTTGTGTGCCCGAAACTATGATATGCATTCTAATTCTTTGTTTTCTATTAAAATTTTTTAATGTTTATTTATTTTTAAGAGAGAGAGAGAAAGACAGAGGGTGAGCGGGAGAGGGTCAGAGATAGGGAGACAGAATCTGAAGCAGGCTGCTGGCTCTGAGCTGGCAGCACAGAGCCCAACGTGAGGCTCAAACTCACAAACGGTGAGAACAGGACCTGAGCTGAATTTGGATGCTTAACCAATGAAGCCACATAGGTGCCCCTCATTCTGTAATTCTTACAGTATTTCAATGTATGTCTTACCTTTCCTCATTTAATACATGAAGCTCAAACAGAATGATTGACTTTCCCATAATTACAAATATGAGATTCAAATAGAAGGCTGTTTGCAATATAACGGTCCTTATGCCAAAAACTTTTTGAAATGCTCTCTGTGTATCTGAAATGAGTTGTCCCAAAACGAAATAGAGTTGAGAAAGTTACATTGTTATTTTTATTGCCCATTTCTCTAGTCCCTCAAAAATTTCGGTTTGTCCCATCCCCACCCCATGGACTTTCCCTTGACCAATGTTATTTTTATCCATTATAAAACTCAAGATGATGGAGACAGTGAAATTAGGTCTGTGTCGTAAGGTTCTAGATTGGAAAGCTTACATCCATTGAGTATTTTGCCTTAAAGTTCAAAAAGAAAAGGTCATTTTCCTCAGCTGTGCCTTATATTTGAATACAAAATAACAAAGTAGGAATGACTATAAGTTTGGTCCAATTTTATTACTTCTTATTTAGATCAGTCAATACCTTTTTGGTACCTGTGTGTGTGCATTGTGTGTGTGTGTGTGTGTGTGTGTGTGTGTGTATAACAACTACACTTTAAGTTTTGAATTTTATAATAAAAATCATTAAGTAACCATTGCAACATGTTTTTGTACCTACTGTATAGGCTTTATCCAGGTGAAATCATTTACCCTTTGTATTACTTGTTGTTCACTAGTGTCAGAATTTTAACACCAGACATTCTGTTGACTGCTTTTCGGATAAGACGTGCAGGCAAACTTACTAATAAATGTGGAACAATGATATTGACAAAGTTTCAGAGTCAACAGTCTGGCTTTCATATATTCTGCATACAACAGAATGGAGAAAAATCACATAGTCTGACAAATCCTAATGTTTCACACGAATTCTTTTCTGAGCTGTCTATTTTGCATAGACTGGATGGGAATTAAATAGCTCTTTCTCCTCAACTGAAGAATCGATAGTTAGAACTCATCTCATGCCGAATTTGGCTCCCAGTTTAATCCAATGATTAATTGAAACATGTCCTATATTTCTTTTTTTACTGTCCTTGTACAACTTCCATACAGAAATAATCATAAATCTGTTTTTCACCATATAATTAATATCTTTATAAAAGATAAATTGAGATGGCATCCGTTTAATAAAAATGCAGAATTTTTGTTGAGTGAAGGTTAAAAATGTTTCATTATTCAATTTACTCAGCCATGCTTTCTGCAGGAATTCAATACCTCCAGCTTTCCAGTTCCTCTGTGGAATACTTCATCATCTGGCATACAATCTCAGAGTACCTCCCAGGTGAGTGTGACAGAGCATGAAGTTCAAGGGAAAGAAAGGGATTATGGAATATTAACGTTCCCCCCCCCCCAATTTCTTTCTCTGTTGTGAAAGATGATTATGATTCCCATCAATTTCTATGCAACTTGCTGTGTGTACTGGTGAAATAGAGATTCCTGCCCCGCAAACACTGGGCTTTGGCCAAGGGAGTATGATCAGAAGTGAGATACACCACATCCAGGCACAAATCTTCAACAGCCATTGATTGTGTATGTTTCCACCAATTCTCTGGTTATCTTTTCCTTTCTCTGAGAATTACATGTCGCAAGTAGATGTCTCCCCTTCAGCCTGGATCCTTGCATAAAAGGAGATGGGAGGCAGAGACCCACAGCTGCCACCATAAAACAACAGTGAGGAATAAATCTTTGCTGTTGTAACCACATTCTTGGGCACATTTCCCCATAAGTAGGTGGTGGGTTGGTATAGGATTCTATTGGTAGGATTCAGAACATATTGAGATTTATGAGTTGTTTATTACTATAACACAGCTGACTACTAAAAAGTATTTGTGTGTACTTTTAACTCCACGACATTATGAATGGCATTTATTTCAATAATAAAGACAAGGAAATGGTAATTTCCTTTTAGGGTTTAGAGTAGAACATTGGGATTGATCTCATTTAGAACTATTCTGGTTTAAACATGGATTCGAGGGTTATAGCTACTACTTTCAATTTGTGAATATAGAGAAATAATGGCCTATTATTTGGAACTTTATTATGTTATGATGCAAATACTTATTTTTCAACAATAATTGTTTTTCGTTCCCAAAGGCAAACATTTCCAAGCCTAATTCTATCCCAATCAAATCTAAGAAACTGCCAAAGACTTTTGTTGAATCAAAATGGAATTTTGCTGTATTGAATACTTGAAAAAGAAATAGAACTTTCACTATAGTTGTAAATCTTTTATACTTCTTTTTATTAGTATTTATTTTGTGTAAACATGATCTGAATGTAACACTCTGAATGCACACCAAATTTAATTTAACAAAGTCAAAAAGTTAATGGAAGTTTAAAAACAGTTGTGGAACTATGAGTATTTTGCAATCATCGGGATTCCCATTCTTATATCCTTATAATAGCTACAAAAGTAACATACATAGTTAAATACAAGCTTTGCCAAGAGTCGAATGTGAAAATTAAAACTTTACTTCTATTTCATCTTATAAACTTTCTTCCTAGAGATAATAACTGTTGAAGATTTCCATTTTTAGTTCAACTTGTTACTCCCTCTGCCCATGGTTCTAAATGTCATCCTTGAGCCTTGCCTTCTTGATTTATCAACTTTTGAGTTTATCAATTGACGTGTGATAGGGTAAACTAGCAAAATAGAGCACTCACAGTAATGTTTCTCAGACTCTGGCATGCATTCAAATCACCTGGTGATCGAATTAAAATAAAGATTTAGACCACGCAGCATTTTAATCACACAGAGTATTTGCTCCGTTTGCAGAGGACTGTGCTCTAAACATGCCAGAAAGATATCATTCTACAACTTTTTGTCAATTCTCCCCTGAGTTCATGTCATTGTTTCTTAGATCACTCACTTCCTTTCTATTAGATTTCATGTTTTAAAATTTTTTTCTTGGGTATTCCTTCAAGTCATCTTTCTCCTTTTATAGCTGCAAATGTCTATCTTTGCTTTCAAAATCAAAGCTGATATTTTGAATGTAGAGTTCTAGATCTAAAATCTCTTGCTTTCAGAATTTTTAAGACATTGCTACATTTTCTAGTTTCCAATGATGCTGATGGAAAATGTAAGTGCAAATCTTGTTTTATACTTTTGAAGGTAAACTTACTTTTCTTTTTCAGTGATTTTAAACATTTTAATTCATACTTGGCATTCTGAGTTGTCTTTGGATGAATCTAAGTGTCAGTTGTTTCAAAGTCATTATGCTATGTGTGTAAAGATCCCTTAAAATGCGAAGACTTGAGCCTGGCTTTTGGTTATTAAAAGTGCTTTTATACCTTCTTTTTTTCCTCCCCTCTGCCGTCCTCTACTATAGAATTGGGTATTTGAGTCATCTCTGAGCCCAATTCTGTTGATTTTTTCACCTCTTGACAGTGAGTTGTTTGCTGTGTATATGTCTCCTATTTTTTAATAGACTATAGATATAATGTGTAGCAAGGAAACACTGAGTGAAGTGATATTTATGCCTGGAAATGGGTAGGACTCCTCTGCTGTGCCCTTAGTATAAGGTGTTGGGTCTCTGTTGTCAGGAAGTGAGCTGAGTTTGGAATTTTTCGTTGTTGTATTTATTCTTGATGCATCACCAGCCTCAAATAGCTCTATTGTTTCCTTTTGTCAACGTTGAATCTGGTTCGCTGCAGAGTTCTTCTTGATACATTCTTGTACCCTCAGGTTTCATTCTTTCTCGTGCCCCAGTGTGATTCTGTCTCCACATTCTTCCCTCTCCTCCAGAAATGTTGCGTGTCTGGGTGTCTTCTAGTCTGCTGATGTGAGGAGAGGGCTGTTGTCTCTTGTCCTGATCCAGCCTCCAGCCTGAGCCCTAAGTTGGCCCTGTGCCCGTGGGCCTCAGAGGTGGAGCTTCCTCTGTGATCCTGCTGCTGCTGCTGCTTCTAATTCTTCTTCTTCCTCTTCTTCTTTTTAATTTTATTAGTTGGAAAGTTTTTTATAGACTTCCTTTTTTACTATTTATTTATTTCTGAGAGATGAGACAGAGTAAGAATGGGGAAAGGGCAGGGAGAGAGGGAGAGAGAGGATCTGAAGTGAGCTATGCTACAAGCGTAGAGCCCCACATGGGGCTTGAACTTGCAACCACGAGATCATGACCTGAGCCGAAACCAAGAGTTGGATGCTTAACCAAATAAGCCACCCAGGCACCCCGGTGATCCTGCTTTTTATCTCTGTGGCAGCCAATCTCTGCCTTGTATATTGCGCAGATTTTGTGTTAGTGCAGTGTTTCTGCCTCTCCTCATAAGTACATATTAGATTGATACAGGATTGTATTGGTATGAAATTCTGGTGCCAGGAATATGTGTTGCTCCCCTGTCCAGGGGAGGATTTTCTCTCTGACTTTCTCTCAGCCATAGTGAATCTTCACCTTTGCCCCAGGGTGACAGGGCTTCCTTTCATGTTTAAGGTGCTTTAGGGTTGCTTCATAGGGAAGGGCCTCTTCTTGGGGCTTCAGGCTTTTCTTGCAATGACCATCTCTTTATTTCTATAGACGTGCCCACCAAGGAAGGCTTTCCTCAGCCTCCCACTGTGCGTCCAGTCTTTTTCATGAGCACGTAGCAGAGGTCCCTGGAAATGAGTGGAAACAAAATGGCCTATGTTTATGGCTTGCCAGAATTCTGTTCTCTCCTTCTAGCCCACATTCAGCCTTTAGCGATTGTGATGGGTCATTGTATGTGTCAACGTGGCTGGGCAACCGTGCCCAGAAATGTGGTCCAATGTCCTTCTGGATGTTTCATATAAGAGTGTTTTTGGAGAAGATTAACATTCAAATAGGTGAACTTTGTGTGCCACCAATTGGCTTCCGTTATATGGCTTGTCCTCATCCAATCAGTTGAAGGCCTGCATCAAACAGAAGCCTGACTTCTGAGCCAGAGAGAATTTTGCCACCACAGGCCTTTGTCCTGGAACTGCAGTATCGGTTTTCCCCTGGATTTCCATCCTGCTGGCCCATCTTGTAGATTCCAGAATTGCCAGCTTCCATAATTGAGTGATCTGGTTCCTTAAACACACTCTCTCTCTTTCCCTTTCTTACCCTCCTATTAGTTTTGTTTCTCTGGAGAATGCTGACTGATAGAGGAATTAAAAGGAATTTGCCTGGATTGTTAAAATCTTATAACCTGCTTCCTTGATACCTGAATTTCTTCCTTTCATGTTTTGCCACAGGTGAGTCAAGGCTTCATACCATCTCTCTGAGGAAGTGTCTTTCCTCCCTTGAATTTTTGGCTATCCGATGACTTTGCAAACACAGATGTTTGACAGGTTCAAGAAAAATAAGAATTTTATTTTCTTTTTATTTTATAAAGTTTATTTATTTTGAGAGAGAGAGGGAGGGAGAGCGCATGAGGAGGGGAGGGGCGGAAAGAGAGGCAGAGAGAGAGACTTGGGGGGCTTGAACTCACAAACTGTGACATAATGACCTGAGCCAAACCCAAAAATCAGATGCTCAATGGACTGAGCCCCCCCAGGAGCCCCCCAAAAATTAGAATGAAAAAAAAAGTACCCAGCATCATTTTGCTGATGTGTTTTTTATTTTTATTTTTTTGTTTTGGTGGACACAATATTCTTTCCTCCTGTCTAAATCCTAGACAGAAAAAGACTTTCAGTGATAATCTTCTTTAATCTCTTTTAGCATAAAACCAGTTCTTTCTTTTTTTAAATAGCGTTATCGTCTGTTCCTTACAACATTGGTTTTGGCCTATGAGACTGTTTTTAAAACTTGAAAACTGAATGTTCCTTTTGCATGTGGTTATTTTTATGAAATAGTGTGGCTATCCTTGTGTGACCACTCATGTTTATGGATACAGACTTCTGGCTGTTAAGCATGGACAGATAGTAGTCGCCATTCATCTATCTGCATATCCTCAAGACTTCACTCTCAGTAGAATACCTGGATTTGAAATTTCTTCAAGTGCATGGATTTTGTTGCCCAGAAGTCTACCTTTTGGTTTCAAAATTGGGGAACATTTGGGCACTCCTTGATCTGTGCCAGCTGCTAACGTAAGCGTTCTGCCCTCTGGTGGGGAACATGTGAACATGGTTTATTACTGGGGGAAACTGCTTTGCTTTTACATTTTTAAAATTATTTTTATTCTCAAGTTAGTTAACATACAGTGTAGTCTCAGCTTCAGGAGTAGAACCCAGTGATTCATCTCTTACAGATGACACCCCGTGCTCATCCCGAAAAGTGCCCTCCTTAAAGTCTGTCACGCCTTTAACCCACCCCTCCCCCCTATCAACCCTCAGACTGTTCTTTGTATTTAAGAGTCTCTTTTAATTTTCCTCCCTCTCTGTTTTTATCTTACTTTTCCTTCCCTTCCCCTGTAGTCGTCTGTTAAGTTTTTCAAATTCTACCCAATGCACCCGCACAGGTCTACTGCGGAGGTATAGAGTCACTGCAGGCTCTCAATTGCCTTTCTCCCCTTTCTTAACACTCAGGTCATGATTGCCACTAGGAAAATCTTTCTCTTCATGAATTACCTTTCTGTAATTCAGGGCTGTAGCTGGCAGCAGATCCAGATATGTTATCAGTAACCTTGCAGTGAACACATGGTGCTTCCCTATACCCCATTTCTATTTTCAATATCTGCCAACTCCAAGCTTGAAATCTTTTCAGGTCTTCACCAGGCTACACAACTCCCACCTCTGCAATGACCTTCTTCTGCTAATACTTTGGGTGGTCATTTTGTCTGATATGATTTGTCTGCCATTCCATCACCAAAACGTTTTTCCTTCATCAGTGACATATTTTCTATTTTTGTGGTATATTTTATTATTTATAGTATGCTTTCATTGTCATTTCACCATGATTTTTGGAGTCAATAAAGGAAAAGCCTTATAATAACGAATCATCTTGAAGTGAAGTTTCCTTATAGATTTTTGGAAAAAAGTGACCTAATGCTAACAATATTTTTGGTGAGTGTGATTCAGTACTGCTTAAATGATAATTTGACCATTCTACTATCCATGTATTGGTTATTTATTCAATAAATATTGATCAATTTTTGTGTACAGCACTGTTTTAGCTATTGTAGATCTAGTGAAGAACAAGAGAGACAGAAATTAGCTAATGCTCTATTAGGAAAGTAATGAATTATTAATGATTTAATTATAGGTGTGATAGATTCTACAAGAGGAAGTTAGTCTGGAATGACAGTATCTTATGGGAAACCTAACCTGATCTGGAGGTAAAGTGTGTTTTCTTCCATAAATTAAATTTTGAGTTGCTCTCTAAAGAAGAATAGGTAGGTGCTCCTGGGTGGCTCAGTCTGTTAAGCATTAGACTTTAGCTCAGGTCATGATCTGATGGCTCATGGGTTCGAGCCCCATATTGGGCTCCTCTGTTAGCCTCTCTCTGCCCCTCCTGGACTCACGTGTGTGTATGCATGTGTGTGTGTGAGCGCATGCGTGTGCGTGTGCTCTCTCAAAAATAAACATTTAAAAAAAGCTTTTAAAGAAGAATGGGTAGAAATTTCTAAGTAAGAAGAAAATCAGGAAAAAGTATTTTGTGCTGGAGAAACATCATCAAATTAAGTCCCTATTATCCTTGGAACTGAGTAAAATCTGCTTTCTTCTTGGCAAAACCAAGCCCATGATTTCATTTTTCTCTTGTATGTTTAAGTACGTACTCAATTAATTAATGTCATGATATTAAAGATGTGATTCTAATACCAGTTCTATTACTGATGAAGTGCTTTTTTGAGGGGGTAAGTTACTTCATTTTTTGAGGATTTGATGCCCTATTGAAATGGTTTAAATTACTATAATTGCTACAAGAATTTTGGAGAGCAGATAAAATAAGATAATGATAATAATCAAGAGACATATAAATGTTCATGTGTTTGTATCAAACACTTGACTACTGATATTTATTTAACTCTACAGAAATAATTCAAATTAATATAAAGTTACATGTGCCAAATATTCATCAAATTATTTATTGTATGTAATGGCGAGAAAACAGACATGGGCTTTTTAGAAAAATTTATTCATTTTGAGAGAGAGAGCGAGCGAGCACACGTACACAAGTGAGGGAGGGGCAGAGAGACAGGGAAAGAGAGAGAATCCCAAGCAGACTTTGAGCTTTAAGCCCTCCACAGGGCTTGAACACTCGAACTGTGAGATCATGACCTGTGCCAAAGTCAAGAGTCAGCTGCTTATCCGACCGAGCCACCCAGGCACCCCTCATTTTTAATAACATAAAGGTAAATTTTATTATATGAACTTAATAAGAAAAATTTCAGCTTTTAAAATGAATAACCATGAAAGCTATATAGAAACCATAAGTTAAAGCAAAAATATTACAAGTTTGTATGGAATACAGAGAATATGGCCTTGTTTAAGATGTTTGCATTGTGATGTCACTGGAGGTTTCCATAAGTTCCTCGTGTCATCCTTTCCCACCACCAAACCCTTTTATACCATGGAGTCTGATAGGCCCAAGTCACTGAGTTCTTACATTGCAGTGTGGGCGCTCAGCAGAGTCTTTTCTGCTCTGGATCCCCTAGAGAGCTGCTTGGGTCCCATTCTTCCACAGAGGGCTCTCAGTCTGGCAGAGCAGAACTGCCTTGGTTGACGGTTTAACATTCTTGGAGTTGGGCTACTCCAAATACTAAGTCTTGGGCCTGGCCTCCAATGTTTTCTGCCCTCTGCGAGAGATTAGTGGCTGTGAGCCAGCAAGGAGGCCCTCTGACTTTCACTTAACTAGTCAGTGACTAATCACTCTTAGCTTTTCTTGATCTTTTCTCAGAATATCAATCGTTCTTAGTAATAACCACCCAATTGCATTGTGTTGTTTATTATTACTACGTCTCTCCTATTTCTCAGATGCTTTGCACAATGCACCAGCTAATGTGTTTTCCTCCACTTGCCTAACATCCTAATTTAGGGCTCTGGAGAGTTTTTTTTTTTCTTTTAATGTTTATTTATTTTTGAGAGAGAGAGAGAGAGAGACAGAGCAAGCATGAGTGGAGGTGGGGCAGAGAAGGGGGGAGACACAGAATCTGAAGCAGGCTCCAGGCTCAACGCAGGGCTCGAATTCACAAACTGCAAGATCATGACCTGAGTTGAAGCTGGAGGCTTAACCACCTAGGAGACCCCAAGTCTCTGGAAAATTTTAGCTAGTGGACTGCCACATGTGCCAGAGATTCTAGTGCTCCATCTGCTACTAACAGTAGAAGTCCTTTCTGCCAGTGGGTAGCAAGTTATACAACTCCAACTTAGTGTTTTCTTTCTTGAAATCGACTGATCCCAGAATCCACTGTTGCAGGTGTGTTCCCCAGGAACACACTCTGAGATGCGGTTTTAACACGCTCTCCCTCACTCTGTGCAAGATTGATGTACTTTCTTCCCTCTTTCTTATATTTCCCTCTTTCTGATCAGAAGCTCACAAGTTCTGCTGAGAGCACGTTAACCACAGAGAACTCCCAGACCACTGAGCTGAAATCCTAGAGAAATCTTTAAAGTGTTATAGTGAAAATTAATCTGTTGGTTAATTAATTTAATGAAAACACATTTTGGGGTGCCTGGGTAGCTCAGTCAGTTAAGTGTCCGACTTCGGCTCAGATCATGATCTCATAGTTCATGGGTTCAAGCCCTGTGTCAGGCTCTGTGCTGACAGCTCAAAGCCCCAAGCCTGCTTTGGATTCTCTCTCTCTCTCTCTCTCTCTCTCTCTCTCTCTCTCTCTCTCAAAAATAAACAAATATTTAAAAACATATTTTGTCACTACAGTGTTGACACATGTATACTTTCTCATACACAGAATGCTAGAAATATTTACCTGAATGTGACTGCCAAATTCATGGTGTTTAGAAGCATAAATACAGGCTTTTAATGTAAATATTTCAGAAAGCTGTTAAAATTTGTAGAAACTTTTCTATCATTACACCCATGGGGCCTTGTTATAGACTCTGTCCAGATATAGGCGCTATGGTCAAGTGTTGAGTTCTATATATAGTTTAAAATAACCTTTAAAATAACCACTGATAACTCTTCTGCATTCTTCCAGGTTTTTTTTCTATTGAAAATAACACACAGGGGCGTCTGGGTGGCTCAGTCAGTTAAGCATCTGACTTCGGCTCAGGTCATGATTTCACGGTTAGTGGGTTCGAGCCCCGTGTCAGGCTCTGTGTTGACAGCTTGGAGCCTGGAGCCTGCTTCGGATTCTGTGTCTCCCTCTCTCTCTCTGCCCCTCCCTGCCTCAAGCTCTGTCTCTCTCTGTCTCAAAAATAAATAAAACATTTTAAAAAATGTAACATTCTATCATACTGGTTCAATATTGGCTCATTGTTTCCCAAACAATTTTATCACTTTTATTTATTTATTTACTTTTTTGAGAGAGAGAGAGAGAGAGAGAGAGAGAGAGAGAGGCTGCAAGCGAGCTGGGGCAGAGGGAGACAGGGAAAGAGAGATGAATCTCACGTGAGGCAGAGAGAGAGAGAGAGAGAGGGACAGAGAGAGAGAAATAGAGAGAGGGAGAGTAGCTGGGCTCACCCAAAGTGGGGTTCAAGCTTTCAAACCGTGAGATCATGACCTGAACCAAAGTCAGATGCTTAACCGACTGAGCCACCTAGATGCCCAATTTTACCACCTTTAAGGAATTCTTTAACTGCTTTTATGCTTTTAACTTAAGAAATTTAATTTTCGGAAAAGGTTTGGCAAGATAGCCCCTATTGAATAATAGTTTATTTTCTCATTTTTAATTAATCAACGGCACATAAAACCGAATACTAAGATTTGGTATCATCACAACATAATCAATTTTATCCCATTAAATTGATGATATAGTTAAAAACAAGGACAAATGCCTACTTGTCAACTTGTCTGGTATTTGTGAAGATAGATTTCTGTTTTCCTTTTTGTAGTTGTCAGGCTTTGTGAATCACTAAAATAGTTTTACAGTTTTAAAATAATTTTTTTGTGAACTACCGCTACCACTCAGAGGACTGGAGATGGGGTTCCCCTTGTTGGGGTCTCCAGTCCTGGGAATTGGTCTTATTTTATAGTTTGGAATTCTTTTTTCTATAGGGGATCTTACACATCCGTAGTTTGTTTACTGATCTCTAGTGCTTGATCTGAATTTTGCTATAACACCAAATTTTCTATACTAAGACTTGTGGGGTTTGAAATATGTTTCCAAATGTGACTTAGGGCTAACATTCCATACATGATGACCAGCTACTCAACAGTGATGGTTTCTTTCTTCTCCATCTAATTGGGAAAGGCTTTGGGAAAGAATAGTAGTCTAGGGTAGACTGGAAGCTATGCAGTGTTTCCTATACAAATGAATCATTTATATCTTGCACCAGTTAAAGGTTGCTCAATGGCTTCTCTTGCTGCATTCCCGTCTCTGAGTCCCCAGTTTAAGCCTGTGTTGCCTGTTGTCATCCTTATTTTCCTACAAGCTCTGGTTCTGGAAACACTTCACAGTTACTCATTATGTCACTGTCTTCCATTATTTACTGATTTATGATAGAATTTTTAATGTTATTGAATGAAATGTTTCTTTCCGCACGAGGTTTTGAAATCCTATA
>CM053572.1:4044313-4106019 GCA_028646485.1 Cryptoprocta ferox
GTTCAGGTAACAGAAGCCAATCACCAGACAAGTTTGTGAGGCCATCCTGGAGAAGCTAGCCTCCAACCAACCTGCCAGCTAACAGCAGATACAAGAGCTGGCCCAACTGAGATGAGCCAAGCCCACTTGGAACAAAAATGCCACCAGTGAGCCCAGCCTAAATTGCAGACCCACAGAATTATGAACTGAGAAAGAAAATAAATAGGTTTTTTAAAAAAGGTTAGTTTTTCAAGACACTAAGTTTTGTGTGCATGTCTTTTTTTTAACACAAACAAGTGAATGGATATATAAAAAGATACCTGGAAGGAGTATGCTGCTGTTGACTAACCTAAAAAGATATAGCATTGGATGTAGGACTGGGCAATAAATTGAAGCTGGAAAAGCAGTGGGGGAAACTTGCAAAGGCTGACCGTGCTACGAAGTAGAAGACCAAGTGGCAAAACCATCACCTGTAGCAACAAGGGCTCTCGTTGGGCATGATGGCTTCACAGAAGAATGTTTCAAGTATCAGTCGGCTTCTTTTAGTTTCTAAGACAAGGTGTGAAAAGAGAGAGAGATACGCTAAAAAATAAACTATTTTCAAACAGGATTTATTTATTTTTTCCAGACAGAAATTAAAAGGAAAATAAAGGGGTAGGACAAGTTGGACTGGAAAACAAAATTGTTTCTCATTTCCAGTATCTTCAACTAGCAAATTATTATTATTATTTAGTTTTAGGTGTAGAATTTAGTGATTCATCACTTACATTCAACACCCAGTGCTCATCACAAGTGCCCACCTTAATACTCCTCACCCATTTGACCCATCCCCCTACCCATCTCTTCTCCAGAAACCCTCAGTTTGTTCTCTACAGTTAAGAGTCTCTTTTCTGGTTTGCCTCTCTTTTTCTCCCCCTGCCATGTCAATCTGTTTTCTTTCTTAATTTCTACAGATGAGCAAAATCATACCATATTTGTCTTCTCTGACTGACTTATTATGCTTAGCACAATACACTCTAGTTCTATTGATATTGCAAATGGCAAGATTTCATTCTTTTTCACGGCTTAGTAATAGTGTGTGTGTGTGTGTGTGTGTGTGTATAGTACACACACACACACACATATATATATATATGCCACATATTCTTTATTCATTCATCAGTCAATAGACGTTGGGCACTTTCTGTAATTGGCTGTTGTTGGTAATGCTGCTATAAACATTAGTGTGCATGTATCACTTCAATCAGTACTTTTGTATCCTTTGGGTAGAGACCTAGTAGTGCAACTGCCGCATCATAGGGTAGTTTTATTTTTAACTTTTTGAGGAAACTCCAAGAAAAGCAATTTCAAATAGAGTGAGGACAAAACTGAGAACAAAGATCAAATCAAGGATGTGTCTGTAAAACCCTTTGTTAAAATCCTGAAAGATACACCAAAGTGCAGAATGGCCTCTCCAAGATACACACAAGGCTTCTGAAAATAATCAGGTTGCACTTACACAAAATCTTAACCACCCAAAAGGCATCTATTAAGTCAAGAGAGAGAGGCAGTCTCAAAAAAATTGATATTGGGGATTTTATCGAATAGAGTGAACTAGAATGTCATATATGGAAATCCCACAACTTTTTATGGAAGATCTATTAGGAAAAGAACCACATTTTAAATTAAAAGGAACTAAGATTGCTAAAATAAAAAAAAATAAAAAAACCTCTTCTGTATCTCAACTGTCTATGGGAGGAACCGAGTTAAGAAAGCTACTCAGTTGCAACTGGAAGCAATTTTTGTGGGAAAAATATAAGAACATTTCAGAGACTTGAGCCATGAGCTCAAAGGTTGGACTCAGGGTCCATAGAAGATGGTGACCATGCGACCACTCCCAAGGAAAATTAAGAATTTTGTACTGGGAAGCCACTTCTATGGAGAACTGGGCCCAAGCCCAGAAACATTCCCTGGTCTCAGAAGATCTGACAGCCTTTGCCCTGTGAGATTCCAGAATTGCATGGATCAGCACCTGTGATCTGGCTCCAGTTCTCCCCTGTTTTGAATGGAAAAGTCAGTTATAATTATTCTATCCTTGGGGTGCCTGGGTGGCTCAGTCAGTTGAGCATGGACTTTGGCTCAGGTCATGATCTCATGGTTCGTGAGTTCAAGCCCCACGTCGGGCTCTGTGCTGACAGCTCAGGGCCTGTAAGCCTGCTTTGGATCCTGTGTCTCCTATGTCTCCCTCTCTCTCTGCCCCTCCCCCACTCATTCTCTCTCTCTCTCTCTCTCTCTCTCTCTCTCTCTCTCTCTCTCACAAAAGTAAAATATTAACAAACATTAAAAAATTAATTTTCCTATCCTTGTCCCTACACTGTAGGTGAGGCACACATGTGTTTTTAGTTCACTGTTTTCTTTAGTTCATGGGATCAAGAGGAACACAACCAAGGAGCAACATTCAGACCTTACTTAAGCAAGAGAAACACATTCAAGGATCTCTCTTTAAATCCTGAGATCCTGGACTTCCAGCCTAAAACTTGAATTAAATGAGACTTCTGGGGAGTCTTGGGAGGAGATAAGGGTATTTTGAAAGTGAGAGGAGAGTAAATTAATTGGGATCAATGGACAAACTATAGTAGTTTATTAAAACACTATTATCCCTCTTTCATATAAAGGCTTTCCACTTTCCCACCCCTTGAAACTAGGTTGGCCATGTAATTTTCCATGTAAATGAGACATTAACAAAAATGATACAAGCGCTTACCTACTTGCTGTTTCTGGGCCTTCTGCCACTGGCATCATGTGAACATGTCAGGATTAGCCTACTGGTTGATGAGAGACATGTGGCTTAATTACATTTATACTCCATCTGAGAGTGTGATAACAATCAAACATGAACTAAGTTCTCGGGAGTCGGCCAGGCCCCAAGTGGCTGCCAAGTAACAGCTGAGGAATTAGAAAGCCCAGCTGAGTTCATCCAAGTGCAACCTTAAGAAGAGCCCTGCACAAACTGCCAAACCAAACAAAAGGTTGTTTTTTAAGTCACTCTCTTTGTTACACTAGCTTGTTACACGGCAAAGGCAAACCAATATACAAGACTAATCTACTTCCATATAAACATCTGGATGGAATCTCAAAAGAACACCATGAAAGTCTTCTCTATCTCCTATTGAGAAGTCTGGAAATCTAGGATTACTGAAGATTAGGTTTTTTTGTTTGCTAAAAGGAAGACATTTTCTTGGAAAGAGTTGAACACCCTCTTTTTGAACTATGTCTGTACTAACCCCAGAAAGTACTATCTTAAAAACCACAGACAGTCCTTTACATTGGGGTGAAAAGAGGCTTCCAATTAGAGTGGAAAGATGTTGGGGGCAGAGGGGTGGGTCATGGAGAGGGCATGACCTGTGGTTGACCTGAGGGCTGGCCTGAGCAGAGGCTCCTTGAAATGTACATTTTGCCCACTGTTCCCACAGTGGGAGCCATTTCCAGGGTCAAGGCCTTGAGAGAGCAGTATGTGGTTAGAACATCTGTACAGTATTCGTGACTTAACCCATTTAAGACCTCTGTATAGACTTTTTAGATCTTGGAGGGGGGCTGTGGAGATCTACTTGGCTTGCTTATCCAACCTGCTGCCAAGCCCGCTGGAGTGCTCTACCTCTTTCCCTGACATCTCCTCACCCTCAGATAAAGGGCGCAGTTCTCAAAGCAACAAAAGATCTGGGTTAGTTTTACCGAGTGACCATTAACTGTATAGGTGACATACACTCACACAGACACATATACATACATAGAGTACATAAGTGGACAGTTCTATTCCTCTGCTGAATGAGTAAAATAAAGGGGTTTGGAGGAGGCAATACCTGAATTTCCATCAAGCTTTAAAATATCTTGGTTTTCTGATTTCATTTCATATTTTGAGGCCAGTCTGACCATTAAACTAACGGTCCATTAAGCTAATAACAATGCCTCCCATAGCAATTAAGTTCATATAACTATATTTTTAATCCAGGTGTGTACAGAAGATTTATATAGTTCAAGACAGAAAATAATCATATTCCTAGGTTGCCCTATCAATCAACCTTGCTATCTAGAGAAATTAGAGATTTGTATTTTCTAACATTGTACAATTGAAAGTTTCAGCAATTAGTCCATTGAAAAGTATTTTTGAAATACTAATTACATGTAAAGTATTGCATTCTCACACCTTCTAGGACACAAGAGGTGTTGTGATTGTAACACAGTACAGTGCCCCACCCTCTCTCCCCCCAGCCTAATCTGCTTTCCTTCATTTCCCTTCCGTGGAGGATCCGAGAAACACTCCTACATAGACTTCCTGTATGCCAATCTCTGTCTCAGAGTGTACTCTCCAGGGAACCTGACTAGACGAGCCTTCAAAAAGGATCCCATATAAATAAACTAACATGAATTCTTCCATGCTTTCTTCCACGTCTAATTAATCATGTACAAACATGTATTGGCATATATATATATATGTATTGTAAATATATAAGATTTTTCTGTCTTTTTTAATTAAAAATGTGAAGTATAGTGGATCTACAATATTACAGTAGTTTCAGGTATACCACATAGTGATTTGAGATTTATATACATTAAAAAATATTGACCATGATAAGTGTAGTTACTATCTGTCACCACACAAAGTTATTACAATTTTATTCACTGTATACCCTATCTGCAAATGATATATCCAGTCAGGGTTAATATTCAAAATATAGAAAGAACTCATACAACTTAACACCAGAAAACACAAACAATCTGAAAAATAGACAGAGGATCCAACATCCAACAGGTGCAGGAAGGAGGCTAAATATCACTCATCATCAGGGAAATGCAGATCAAAACCACAATAAGATATCACCTTACACCTGTCAAAATGGCTAGTTTCTGTTGTGTTTTTTTTATGGGATCTTATTATAAATCCCTGAATTGTATCTTTCATCAATACATAGTATAAATTCCTCTATCCAATTTGTATTGCTTCATAGCAATAGTTCATTCTTTTAGCGGCGGAATGATATTTCACCAGATAGACATATCATAATGTATTCAGTCATCCATTTTTTGATGGGCCTCTACTTTGTTACAGTATTATTTTGTTTTTATTTTTGGCTTCCATGAACAATGCTGAAGTAAAGATTACTGAATACTGTATAAAACCTTACAGACTGGCACTTTCATTTCCATTGAATAGGTTTTAAAGTCAGCACTAGGTTCAAGAGCATATATATGTTTTTTCTTTTTCCTTATTTAATTTTTTTAATGTTTATTTTTGAGAGAGGGAAAAAGAAGGGGGGGGGTTAGGGGCAGAGAGAAGGAGACACAGAATCCGAAGCAGGGTCCTGGCTCTGAGCTGTCAGCACAGAGCTCAATGCAGGGCTCAAACTCACGAACCATGAGATCATGACCTGAGCCAAAGTCAGATGCTTAACCAACTGAGCCACCCAGATGCCCCTATATTTTTTCTTATATTGTCAGATTTATTTCTGAAATTTCTATATACAGATATGTACCATTCATGTAGAGAAAACTTATGAAGTGATTACAATATATATCACTGTGATACTTTTCCTTCTTGCCCTCTGACATAGCCAAGTGATTTTATATGAACTTTCTTTTTCAGCATGAAAATATAGAATGGTCTGCAAAACACTCTTTTTAACAACTTGTGGCTGCGTAGATGTAAAGATAACACAAAAATGGAAAACATGTTTTCAAAGCAAAAGTTCCACTTTCGTGGTACCTGGGTGACTCAGTTGGTTAAGCGTGTGACTTCAGCTCAGGTCATGACCTCACAGTTTGTGAGTTCAAATCCCACATCAGGCTCCATGCTGACAGCTCAGAGCCTGGAGCCTGCTTCAGATTCTGTGTCTCCCTCTCTCTCTGCCCCTCACCCACTCATGTTCTCTTTCAAAAATAAAATACAAACATTAAAAAAAAACTCCACTTTCAATTGCAGGGAAAATCTAGCTTTCTTTCAAGCCAGTGTTAAAATGGAGTTTTTGTGTACTTAGTTTTATCTGAAACAATTTCTTCTTTTATTCAGGTTCCCTTAAAAGTAATAGAATGCATTCAATCTCTTTTCCCCCAGGATATGAGATTACAAAGCCTCTTGCATATGTTCAAAAGTCTGTGATAACCAGTAAGGATTATTAGGACCAGAGATTTCTCAGGATCCTTGGAATACATGTAGGTTTTTGAAAGCAGAAAAATTTAATACAAAAATTCAATTCAAAAAACAACATCCAAAACTTACCATAGTCAAATTTTAAAAGGTCACTTTCAAGATAAACTGAATGTTACCATCTCTGATTTCAAAACCAAACCACTATGGAAATTAAAAAAAAAATAAAAATAAAAAATCTTCAATTCTTATGTGTATTTCTCATGGCATACAATAAACTGTACATTACACAAAGTTCGACTATTGTGCCACTTGAAAACTTGTGATTTGTAAGGAAAACAGTTTTCGTCTCTGTTTTGGCTAAATTAGACGTTAATGAACTGAGTATTCCAGTGTAGTATTAATGTAAATGTATACAAATCTACAACAAAGAGAGTTAATGAAATTGAGTGGAACAATACACTTTTCCAAGTACATTTTGCACAAGAGTACAGACTAAGGAGTAATTATTTTTATGCATGGGCACTTGGCATTTTCAACTTGAAAAACATTTTTGCCAAGTGAAGTCACTTCTAGTTGTAAGCAAAACCCATTGGTTGCTAATGTTAAGACACCGTCTTGTGGCTACATCTAGTTTGAAAACCTGTCCATTTTAAGTCACTTACATAGCAAAGGATAAATTTTGTTTGAAGTAGCACAGAAACTAATCAATAGCTTCACTTTTATTTTCTTATCAAGTCAACATAAAGTTAAGTTTAAGAAAAGAATACTGAACAAATTTTATCAAAAGAAACTTTTTCCCATTGTACATCAGCTCCAAATCACGTTATATTAAAAAATTGCTACATGTTACATAAGCATTTTAATGAAATTTTTCTAAAAGGAAATTAATGAAATCCTACTAGTACAGGTAGCCTTTCATTTAACATGATAGTATAGCGCCAAACACCTTAAATAAGATGTTGGTTGATTGGCTACTTATTTTTCCTGTGTTTCATTTGGGCAATATTCATAAAAATATCTGAAGCATATGAGAACTTCAAATATCAAATTGGTTTTCTCTTTACAAAGTATTAATATCTCCATTAGCATGCCTACATAGCTAAAATTTAAAAAAGCCTTAACACTTATAGGAACACTGCTACAATTAGACATTTTATTTAATTGTTTTTAATACTTATATATTTAATACTTAAAATAAATAAAATAATTTAACACTTGTTTATTTTAGAGTATGAGCGGGGAGGGGCTGAGAGAGGGGGACAGAGCCCAAGTAGGCTCTATGCTAATAGCAGCAAGCCCGAGATGGTGCTTGAACTCAGGAACCACAAGATCATGATCTGAACTGAAGTTGGGCACTGGACTGACTGAGCTACTCAGGTGCCCCTATAATTAGACATTTTGAAACACACAGTAGATTAGCAGAACATGGTACAAGAGGCTGAAGGGGTGGGATCTAATTCCACCTCTGTGACCAATCAGCCACCCATCTTGGACAAATCAATTCACTTATTATGTCTTAGTTATAATGGCTGTCAAACGAAATAATAGGAGCTTATCCCGAGAATTTTTGCAAAGATAAAAAATGGTATGGGGGCGCCTGGGTGGTTCAGTCACTTAAGCTTCTGACTTTGGCTCAGGTCATGATCTCACAGCTTGTGGGTTCAAGCCCCACTCCAGGCTCTGTGCTGGCAGCTCAGAGCCTGGAGCCTGCCTCAGATTCTATGTCTCCCTCTCTCTCTGGCGCTCTGCCGCTCACACTGTCTGTCTGTCTCTCTCTCTCTCCCTCTCTCTCTCTCTCAAAAAAAAAAACATTAAAAAATTTTAAATGGTATGTGTAAAATTTCTGTATACAGGAAAAGAGGGAGAAATGGATATTATCTTATTCCAGACCCTGGTTCCAATCCATTATCTCTGAAACAACTATGGTTTCTTTAGCAGTTTTTATAGATCATTCCTATACCCTTCCAACACATTTTTTTCTTTTTCTTTTTCTTTTAGTAAGCTATTGTAAGCCAGATTCTGTCACTTGTAATAAACCAGTTTGTTTAACACACCAATGACTTTGGGAAAGCAATTACCCTCACTTAATGGAGGAGGGATTAAAAATGCAGGAGTTGATCAAACAGGTGTAGGTTTTAATTCTGACTTCTTCACTTGCCAGCTGTGTTACTCTTGGTGAGTTATTGAGCTTTCTTTGCCTTGATTTTCTCATTTTCCTTGCAGAATTCTGTAGAATGCTAAGTTAAAGTGTGTAAGGCATTTATCACAGTGAATGGCTATGTTGAATGAAAGAATGCAAAAAATGGTAATTGTCATAATTATTATATATGGATATTATTTGATATGACGTCCTCTCAAACTTGAAAATAACCCATTGTGTGAAATATTCATTATTCATAATACTTGTAAAGAAATAATGCTGTTCTGGGGCACCTGGGTATCTCAGTCGGTTAAGCATCTGACGTAAGCTCAGGTCATGATCTCATGGTTTATGGCTTCGAGCCCCTCATCAGGCTCTGTGTTGACAGTTCAGAGCCTGGAGCCTGCTGGGATTTTGTGTCTCCCTCTCTCTCTCTGCCCCTTTCCTGCTCACGCTCTGTCTCTCTCTGTCTCTCCAAAATAAATAAATATTTAAAAAAAATTTTTAAAGGAATAATGCTGTTCTTCACTGATGCCCACAAAACATCCAGTCAGGGGATGACCTAAGTGATATTTTGATAGAGACAGAAGCGATTTCCTCTAAATGGCTGAAGCTTTTTTTTTTTTTAACTTACTTTTGAGAGACAGAGACAGCGCAAACAGGGGAGGGTCAGAGAGAGAGGGAGACACAGAATCTGAAGCAGGCTCCAGGCTCTGAGCTAGCTGTCAGCACAGAGCCCGATGCGGGGCTCGAACCCACGAACTGTGAGATCATGACCTGAGCCGAAGCCGGATGCTTAACCGACTGAGCCACCCAGGCGCCCCAATGGCTGAAGCTTTAAAACAACTTGTAGGTTCCCGCAAAACACAGAAAATAATACATTCAACTCTTTGAAAGATTTTGATCTTCATAAACCATTAGTCTAAAATGAAAATAATTTGTGAGAATCTTTGCATTACAGAGAGGCTGCTTTAGTTAATGTGATGAGTCAAGGTTCAGCAAACTATTCAAATAGCCTAATCACAAAATGACTAGATATCTTGGAAAAATATAAAAGATAGCCCTTAGTCTCTCTTCTTATCATTTGACTCATTCCAAAGTAAAAAAAAATGCCAGTTGGGGGTAATGGCAGACTAACTAGCAGGATCCTAAGCTCACCTTGTCCCATGAATACACCTAGATAGCAGCCGTATCTGTGTAACTAATTCAGAAAATAAACCAAAGACCAGCAGAACAGACTTTCCACAGTTAATCATAGAAAGAAAGCCACATCAAAAATGGTAGGAAGGGCAGGGACCCAGCTGGGAACCAAACTAACCTGTGAGACTAACCACACATGGGAGGGACACCACAAGCATGGAGAAGAGAGAGGAACAGATCCCACACCAGGCACCCCAGACATAAGGGACCTGCACTGGTAAGATGCGTCCTCATAGCATTGGGCTTTGAAAATCAGAGGGGCTTAATTTCATGAGTTTTTACAATCAAAGGGGCTTAACACCAGGAACTTTAAAAACCAGTGGCCTTGGCTCCAGGAGAGCTTGCAGAAGGTCAGAAACTGAGTCCCCACCCTTAAAGGTCCCAGCATAAGAAATAATCCAGCTGAAACACAGCACAGAGCAGCAGTTTGAAAAGCATATACATGAAGGAGACATATTAATCTCAGAGCATGCCCTGGAGGGGCAAGGATCTTTAGAAGACTTCTCCAAGAACAAATGTGCTGACAGGTCCATCTCCTTCCCCCATGACCAACCTAGATACCCCAACACTTGTGGAAATCCTAGTGAGAACTCACCACCTACTATTCTAACATCATACATCCCACCCATTCATTCTCCTATGGATCTGCCCCATCCAATCTGCCCCACCCACTCAACAGGAGTCCCCTCAAAGCCATACCTGATGTGTCTCATACTGCAAACACCCCTGACAACAGTGACCAGCATCAATTTCAAGGTCCCCCTAGGGAGAGTGGGAGATAATTACACATATGTTCCTTCAGCTGCAGCCCCTGTAGTAGGCTGGAGCAGAAATCTGATCTGACCACCAAGCCCCACTGACCAACAAAAGCCTCTCAGGGCACAATGAAAGCCCCCTTCTGGCAAATGGGCTGAAAGCAGGCATCTGGTTTGACCAAACTATGAACCCAAGGTGGCCTTAGACTGGCCCCTTAGCCTCACAAAGACCAATCCCTGTCCACAACAGGCAATGAGGGTCATTACAGTTGACTGGAGTGAGAGCAGATGTGGCTCAACCACAATAGTAGAGTGTACACAATACACACGAGAGACACCCTGAAGCACCAGATTCTGGTAAACAGGGGACATGGTGCTACAGGGCACTCAAGGACCTCTTCTTCATAACACCACTAGTTTCAAGATTAGGAGACATAGCTGACTTTCCAAATAAATAGAAACAAACACAGAGAGTTTGACAAAATGAGAAGATAGAGGAATATGTCCCAAATAGTAGAACAGGACAAAATCCCAGCAAAATAGCTAAATGAAATGGAGACAAGAAATATGCCTGATAGAGGATTCAAACTAATGTCATAAAGATACTTACTGGGATAGAGAAAAATGTGGAGGACCTCAGTGAGACCTTCAACAACGAGACAGAAAATATATCAAAAAACCAGAGATGCAGAACTCAATAAATGAAACAAAAACTATGCTCAATGGAATAAATAGAATAGAGTAATCAAAAGAACAGATCAGTTAGCTGAAGGACAGAGTATTGGAAAGCAACCAGTCTGAACAGCAAAAAGAAAAAAGAATTTAAAAAATGAGAATAGGTTAAGGGAATTCAGCAACATCATCAAGCATAAAAACATTTGCATTATAGGAATCCCAGAAGGAGAAGAAAGAGGAAAAAGACAGAGAATTCATCTGAAGAAATAATAGCTGAAAATTTGCCTAATTAGGGGAAAAAAACTCCAAACATCCAGATCCAGGAAGCCCAGGGAGCCCTCAACAAAAATCAAACCAAGGAGGTCCATATCAAGATGCATAATAATTAAAAAGGTAAAAAGTAGTGACAACATGCATAAAATGTTACATATAAACCTAAGGGTAACCATAAATCAAAAGCCTTTAATAGATATGCAAAAACTAAAGAGACAGGAACATGCTGATTAAAAGTGAAGGGAAGGAAAAACATTTATGATGCAAATGAAAGTAAAAAGAAAGCTACGTAGCAATACTTATATTGGACAAAATAGACTTTGAACAAATACTATAACAAGACACAAAGGATACTATAAAATCATAAAGGTGACAATCGAACAAGATGATATAATAACTGTAAATATGCACCCAAAATGGGAGCACCCAAATACATAAAGCAACTATTAATAGACATTCCCAAGGAAGAAATTGCTGGCAATATAATAATGGTAGAGAACATCAACATCCCACTTAGATCAATGGATATTTCATCCACACAGAAAATCAATAAGGTAATAGTAGGTTTGAATGACACATTGGACCAGATAGACATAACATATATACTCAGAGCAGTGCATGCAAAAACAGCAGAATACACATTATTTTCAAGTGCATATGGAACATTTTCCAGAAGAGACCACACGTTAGGCCACAAAACAAGTCTCAACAAATTCAAAAACGTTGTAATCATACCATGCATCTTTTCTGACCACAATGGTATGAAACTAAAAATCACACACAAGAAAAAGTCTGGAAAGAATGCAACCACATGGAGTTAAATAACATGCTACTAAACAATGAATGGGCCAACCAAGAAATCAAAGAAGAAATAAAAAATACTTGAGACAAATGAAAATGAAAATACAATGATCCAAAATATTTGAATACAGCAAAATCTGTTCTAAGAGGGAAGATTATAGGGGCACCTGGATGGCTCAGTTGGTTAAGCATCAGACTTTGGCACAGGTCATGATCTCAGGGTTCGTGAGCTCAAGCCCCACAACAGACTCTGTGCTAACAGCTCAGAGCCTGGAGTCTGCTTTGGATTCTGTGTCTCCCTCTCTCTCTCTCTCTGCCCCTCCTGTCTTCATGCTCCTCCCTCTCTCTCTCAAAAAATAAATAAACGGTAATAAAACATGGAAAATTACAGGAATAGAGGCCTACTTTTTTTTTTAAGAGAGAGAGAGAGAGAGAGACAGAGCATGAGTAGGGGAGCGGCAGAGCGAGAGAGGGACACAGAATCTGAAGCAGGCTCCAGGCTCTGAGCTATCAGCACATAGCCTGACATGGGGTTCGAACTTTTGAGCCATGAGATCATGACCTGAGCTGAAGTTGGACACGCAACCAACTGAGCCACCAGGCGCCCCAATAGAGGCCTACTATAAGAAGCAGGAAAGAGTGCCTTGTTGGCTCAAGTGGTTGAACGTCCGACTTCGTGAGTTTGACCCCCTTATCCGGTGGGTTCCCTGCTGTGTCAGCACAGAGCCCACTTTGGATCCTCTGTCCCCTTCTGTCTCGGCCCCTCCCATGCTCTCACTCTCTCTCTCAAAAATAAATAAAACATTAAAAAAAAGAAGCAGGAAAAATCTCAAACAGCTTAAACTTATGCCAAATGAAATAGAAATTAAACAAACACACAAACAAACAAACAACGCCTCCCCCCCAAAAATAGAGCAGATCAATAACACAAAGGGCTGGTTTCTTAAGAAGATCAAAAAAATTGATAAACTTTTAGCCAGACACATAAAAATTTTTTTAAAAGTACTCAAACAAAATCAGAAATGAAAAAGATGGGACACTTGGGTGGCTCATTTTGTTAAGCATCCACTCTTGATTTTGGCTCAGGTAATGATCTCACAGTTCATGAGATTGAGCCCCACATCAGGCTCTGTGCTGACAGTATAGAGACTCCTTGGGATTCTCTCTCTCTCTCTGTCTGCCCCTCCCCAACTCCTGGGTGCATGCTCTCTCTCAAAATAAATAAATAAACTTTAAAAAAAAAGAAAAGAGGAGAAATAATAATCACCACCACAGAAATACAAAGAACTATAAGAGAATGTCAGAAAAATTATATATCAACAAACTGGACAACCTAGGGAACATGGATAAATTCCTAGAAATACATAACCTTCCAAAAATGAATCAGGTAGAAATATTAAATTTGAGTAGACCAATGAAATTGACTGAGTAATCAAAAAATTCCCAACAGACCAAAGGCCTAGACCAGGTGGCTTCACAGTTGAATTCTACCAAACATTTAAAGAAGAGTTAATAAATATTCTTTTCAAATTGCTCAAAGAAACAGAAGAGGAAGGAAAACTTCCAAATTTATTCTATGAGATCCACATGACCTCAATACCAAAAACAGATACAAAAAAAGGAGAACTATAGGCCAATATTTCTGATGAACACAGAAACAAAAATCTTGAACAAATTGAATCCAACAATATATTTTTAAAAAATCATTCACCATGATCAAGTGGGATTTATTCCAGGGATGCAAAGGTGATTAAATATTTGTAAATCAGAGTGATGGGCAAGATGGCGGAGAAGTAAGGAGCTCTGTAATCTTCGCCTGCCCGCATCTATTAAACTGAGAAGGACTGAAGAGACAATGCTCTGATCTGCAAGAGTGGGAGGAGAATACACAGACTCCAGAAAGAAGACAACCTCAAAGATGCCTGAGTGAGTGATTGCGAACTGGGGAAATTAAAAAACGGGCCAGGCCCCAGAGGTGCAGAGGGGTGGGAGCCCCAGCCCAACACAGGGAGAGTGGGTGGGCGGTGCCCTGGAGAGACAAGGGGAAGAGAAAGAGAGACTGAAAACGCTCATACAACTGTCTCTAAAGAAGAGATAAAAAACTTGCCCCAGGATGGAGAGAGATATTGTCACCCCATATATAACCTCTGGGCGCGGGGAGAGAAATCCGTCCCATCTAGCTGGCAAATTCTTCCTTGGGCCCAGCAGCAGCAGCGCCCATTCCAGGCGGCACCAGCAGAAACAGCCCCGCCCCTGCGCAATCCCGACTGGGAGGCCGGCTGCCAGGGGAGGGCATCTCTTCTCAGGTGATAGCATTAAAGTGCATGGACTAGGATTTGGAAGCAAGGCAGAGCTTGGAAAATACAACTCGGCTCGCCCGAGGCACAGGAAGATCAGACTCAAAAGAGCGCCTTGCAACGCTTGGTTCGAGCAGAGCTTGGGGCGCCGCCATTCTTCTCCCCGAGACCACCAAGGCGGGACTTTGGAGAGCAGCCCCCAAGACCCAACCTACCTACACCAAACCACCCCCATCCACATGAGAGAGCTGCGCTTTCTTTTTCCCTTTCTCTTTCTTCTCCTTTTTTTCTCTCACCACCCAGATATATTTTCCCTTTTCTCATTCTTATCTCTCCCCTTGGCTGGTTATACGCTTTTAGACTGTACACAGTCTTTTGCTGTCTCTGTCTCCTGCCGTTTTTTTCCTCTTTTCTTCTTTTCTTTCCTTTCTTTTCCTTTCCTTTTCTTTACTTCCTTAACCCTTTTGGTTTGCTTGTTTGTTTGATTTGTCTGTGCATTTGCATGCTTTTGTTCCCTGTGTGTTTGTCTGTTTTCCTTTTCAGGGCTACCTCAAGAAACAAGCCAAAGTACACATGGAGGAGAGTCCCAAATATCACTGAGTAGGGAAATAAAATAATCAAAGGCACAACAAGAGAAACCGAGAGACACCATTAAAAGAACACTTCCTGAAACGACAGATCCTGTACAGTCAATGAGTCTCCTTTATTAGAGCAATACTAACAGGTGCACAGTGCATAACGAGCTTTTAACACCGATAAGAGACAGAAAGCTAGCCAAAATGACAAAACGAAATAACTTTCCTGTAAAGAAATTCCATGAAGAAGTCACAGCCACAGAAGTGCTCAAAACAGATTTAAGCAACATAACTGAACAAGAATTTAGAACAATTGTCATAAAATTAATCGCTGGGCTTAAAAAAAGCATCAGAGAGGCTATTGATACAAAGACTAGGGACCTTCAAAATAGCTGCAACGAGTTAAAAAAGGCTATAAATGAGGTGCATAATAAAATGTTGGCGGCCACTGCATGGATTGAAGAGGCAGAGAGGAGTATAAGTGAATTAGAAGACACAGTTATAGCAAAAGAGGAAGCCAAGAAAAGAGAGAGAAATTGATACAGGAGCATGAAAGGAGAATTCAAGACCTGAGTGATACAATCAAATGGCACAATATCCGTATCATAGGAATTCCTGAAAAAGAAGAAAGAGAAAAAGGTCCTGAAGGGGTGCTTGAGCAAATTATAGCTGAGAACTTCCCGAATTGGGGGAAAGAAATAGACATTGAAATCCACGAGGCGCAAAGAACCCCCTTAGGATGTAACATGAATCGACCTTTGGCACGACATCTCATACTGAAACTGGCAAAATATAAAGATAAAGAGAGAATTCTGAAAGCAGCTAGGGATAAAAGGGCCCTAACATACAAAGGGAAACCTCTCAGAGTGGTACAGACCTTTCTAATGAAACTTGGCAGGCCAGAAAGGAATGGCAGGAAATCTTCAATGTGATGAACAGAAACAATATGCAGCCAAGAATCCTTTATCCAGCGAGCCTGTCATTCAAAATAGAAGGAGAGATAAAGGTGTTCTGAAATAAACAAAAAATGAGAGAATTAATCACCACCAAACCATCCCTACAAGAAATCCTAAGAGGGACTCTATGAGGGAAATGTTGCAAGGAATACAAGGTACCAGAGACACCACTACAAACATGAACTCTACAGAGAACACAATGAGTCCAAACCCACATTTTTCAATAATAACCCTGAATGTAAATGGACTGAATGCTCCAATCAAATGACACAGTGTAACAGAATGGATCAAAAAACAAAATCCAACTATTTGCTGTCTACAAGAGACTCATTTTAGACCTGAAGACACCTTCAGATTGAACGTAAGGGGATGGAGAAATATCTATCATGTGACTGGTGGTCAAAAGAAAGCTGGAGTAGGCCGTACTTATATCAGACAAACTGGACTTTAAAGTAACGGCAGTAACCTAAGATGAAGAAGGACATTATATAATAATTACGGGATCTCTCCATCAGCAAGAGCTAACAATTATAAACATCTATGCACTGAATTCGGGAGTACCCAAATACATCAAAAAATTAATCACAAACAGAAATAATCTTATTGATAAGAATTTGTTTATTGCAGGGGACTTTAACACTCCACTTACAGCAATGGATAGATCAACCAGACAGAAAATCACTAAAGAAACAATGGACCTGAAAGACACATTGGAACAGATGGAATTGATAAATATATTTAGAACTCTGCATCCTGAAGCTAGGAAATCCACCTTCTTCTCGAGTGCGCATGGCACATTCTCCAAGATAGATCACATACTGGGGCATAAAGCAGCCCTCCATAAATATATACGAATTGAGATTATACCATGCACACTTTCAGATCACAATGCTATAAAACTTGAAATCAATTCCAGGAAAAAGTCGAAAACCTCCGAAAGTGTGGAGGTTAAAAACCACCCTACTAAAGAATGATTGGGCCAATCAGGCAATTAGAGAAGAAATTAAAAAATATATGGAAACAAATGAAAATGAAAATACAGGAATCCAAACTCTCTGGGATGCAGCAAAGGCAGTCCTAAGAAGAAACTATATTGCCATCCAGGTCTATTTCAATAAACTAGAAAAAGCACAAATTCAAAATCTAACAGAGCACCTAAAGGAACTAGAAGGGGAGCAGCAAGAGAACCCCAAACCCAGCAGAAGAAGAGAAATAGTAAACATCAGGGCAGGAATAAACAATATAGAATCCAAAAAAACACAGTTGAACATATCAATGAAACCAAGAGTTGGTTTTTTGAAAAAATAAACAAAATTGATAAACCTCTAGCCAGGCTCCTCAGAAAAAAAAAGAGAGAACACCTAAATAGACAAAATCATGAATGAAAATGGATTACATCCAATCCCTCAGAAATAAACAATCATCAGAGATTACTATGAAAAATTATATGCCAACGAACTGGAAAATCTAGAAGAAACAGTCAAATTCCTAAACACACATGCACAACCAAAATTCAAACGGGAAGAGATAGAAAAATGAACAGACCCATAACCAGTGAAGAAATCGAATCAGTTATCAAAAGTCTCCCAGTAGAATAAGAGCCCAGGGCCAGATGTCTTCCCAGGGGAATTCTACCAGACATTTAAAGTAGAGTTAATACCCATTCTTCTCAAGCTATTCCAAAAAAAGAAATAGAAGGAAAACTTCCGGACTCATTCTCCAAAGGCAGCATCACTTTGATTCCCAAACCAGACAGAAACCCAACAAAAAAAAAAAAAAAAAAAAAGAAAATTACAGGCCATTTTCCTTAATGAATACAGATGCAAAAATACTCAACAAGATACTAGCAAATCGAATTCAACAGCATATAAAAAGAATTATCCCCCATGATCAAGTGGGATGAAGGGGGAGGGGGAAAGGGGAAAGGGGTGATGGTCATGGTGGAGGGCACTTGTGGGGAAGAGCACTGGGTGTCATATGGAAGCCAACTTGACAATAAACTATAAAAAATAAAAATATAAAAAGATACAAACTATAAAAAAAACATTTGTCCATCAATCACCATGATACATCACATCAACAAGAGAAATGATTAAAAAATCACATGATCATTCCAATAGATACAGTAAAAGCTTCTGACAAAATACAACATCCATTCATGATAAAAAAAACAAACAAACCCTAAACAAAATAGGTTTAGAGGACATACTTCAACATAGTAAAAGCCTTATATGAAAAACCCACAGCTAACATCAGATTCAATGGTGAAAAACTGAGAGCTGTTCCTCTAAGATCAGGAAGACAAGGATGTCCACTCTCACCACTTTTATTCAACATACTGCTGGAAGTCCTAGTCACAGCGGTAAGACAACAAAAAGAAATAAAAGGCATCCAAATTATTAAGGAAGAAGTAAAACGTTCACCATTTGCAGATCATATGATACTATATACAGAAAATCCAACAGACTCCACCAAAAAACTATTAGAACTGACAAGTGAATGCAGTAAAGTCACAGGATACAAAATTAATATACAGAAATCTTGCATTTCTATACACTAAGAATGAAGTAGCAGAAAGAGAAATGTTTTTTAAAAGTCCCATTTACAATTGCATCAAAAGAATACCTAGGAATAAATTTAATCAAGGAGGTGAAAGACCTCTGAAAACTATAAAACATGGATGAAAGAAACTGAAGATGACTCAAGCACATGGAAAGATATTCTATGCCCATGGATTGGGAGAACAGATACTGGTAAAATGTCTATACTATTCAAAGGAATCCAAGATTTAATGCAATCCCTATCAAAACACCACTGCCATTTTCCACAAAGGTAGAACTAATAATTATAAAATTTGTATGGAATCACAGAAGGTTCCAGATAGCCAAAGTAATTTTGACAAACAAGAACAAAGCTGGAGGTATCCCAATACCAGATTTCAAGGTATACAACAAAGCTACAGTAATCAAAACAGTATGATACTACCACTGGCACAAAAAGGCTCAAATAGATCAATAGAACAGAATAGAAACCCCAGAAATAAACCAATTATATGGTCAATTAATCTTCAACAAAGCAGGAAATAATGTCCAATGGGAAAAAGACAATCACAAATGGTGTTGGCAAAACTGGACAGCAACATGCAAAAAAAAAAAAAAGGGAAGAGAAAAAAGAAATTGGACCACTTTTTTACACCATACACAAAAGTAAACTCAAAATGGATTAAAGACCTAAATATGAGATCTGAAACTGTAAAGTTCCTAGAAGAAAACACAGGCAATAATCTCTTGATTAGCAGTACAAATATTTTTCTAGGTATGTCCGTTTTGGCAAGTTAAACAAAAGTAAAATTAAATCATTGAGACTGCATCAAAATAAAAGGCTTCTGAACAGTGAAGGAAACCATCAACAAAATAAAAAGACCACCTCCTGGATGGAGAAGATATTTGCAAGTGATGTATCTGAGAAGGTGTTAATATCCAAAATATATGAAGAACTTAGACAACTCAACACCAAAACCACAAATAATACAACTAAGAAATGGGTAGAGGCCATGAATAGACATTTTTCCAAAGAAGACATACAGATGGCCAACAAACTCTTGAAAAGATGCTCAACATCAAGCATCATCAGGGAAATACAAATCAACTACAGTGAGATATCACCTCACATCTATTAGAATGGCTAAAATCAAAAATATAAGAAACAACATGTGTTGGTGAGTATCTGGATAAAAAGGAACCCTCATGCATTGTTGGCGGGAATGCAACATGGTGCAGCCGCTTTGAAAAACAACAGTAATTCCACCACTGGTTATTTACCCTAAGAAAATGAAAATATTAATTCAAAAAGATATATACACCCCTGTGTTTATAGCCACATTAGTTACAACAGCCAAGATATGGCTGTCACCCGTGTCCATCCATAGGTGAATGGATAAAGACGTGGTGTATGTATACAATGGAATACTATTCAGCCATAAAAAATAATGAGTTCTTGCCATGTGCAATGACATGAATGGAGCTAGAGAGTATAATGCAAAGGAAATAAGTCAGAGAAAGACAAAGACCATATTATTTCACTCATATGTGGAATGTAAGAAACAAAACAAATGAGCCAAGGGGAAAAAGAGAAATGGGCCACCTGGATGGCTCAGTCGGTTAAGCATATGACTCCTGGTTTCAGCTGAAGTCATGGTCCCATGGCTACTGTGATTGACCCCAGCGTTGGGCTCTATGCTGACAGCACATGGAGTCTGCTTGGGATTCTCTCTCTTTTTCTCTCTGTCCCTCCCCCACTTGCTCTCTCTCTCTCTCTCTCAAAATAAATAAAATAAACTTTAAGAGAGAGAAAGACAAAGACAAAGAGAGAGAGAGAGAAACCAAGAAACAGATTCTTAACTATAGAGAACAAACTGATGGTTACCAGAGGGGAAGTGGATGGGGGATGGGTTAAACAGGTGATGGGGATTAAGGAGTGCACTTATCATGATGAGCACCTGGTGTTGTATGGAAGTGTTGAATCACTATATTGCACATCTGAAACTAATACAACCTGTATGTTAATTAACTGTAATTAAAATAAAAATTAGAAATAAATAAAAAATTCAACAAATGAAGAAAGTACAAAAGGGGCAAACAAAAATAAACTTTTAAATATAGAGATGAACTTGTTGCTAGAAGGGAGGTGGGTGGGGAGATGGGTGAAAGAGATGGAGGAGATTAAGAGTACACTCACCTTCATGAGCACTGAGTAATGCACAGAATTGTTGAATCAGTATATAGTACACCTAAAACTAATATAACACTATGTTAATTATACTTGAATTAAAAGGATTGCAACTGGCCGTTTGGGAAACTTGATAGTACCTTATTTTCAGCCACCCATGTGACTATAGATACGCTGAACTCAAAATCCAGGTAACTAAAACAAAAGCTCTTCACAAATGGGCAAAAAAGATCTCAGAAAATAAACCAGTATACTTCCCCATCACCATTTTTTTCTTTTCTAACTCAGTTCCTGAATTCTCTAAGGGTCAGCTCAATTTTCAACATTTTCCTGAATTCTTCATTATCCATCATAATTAGTATCTTATACTCGATTTTATTCCACATCTCTAAGTTGAGGGCAAACCAAGACACTCCAGGCTAACTAAAAACCTCAAATTCATTTATATTCATAGCCTTTAAATATGAATTTAGAATTTACCTTGGAGGGAGGATTTTTTTAATGTTCATAAATGTAAAAACCTCTTCTTTCATTTTCAGAGTGGAGGATTTATTACATGTATAATATATGAGCTGATTTGGATTATCTTTTATTCTACATTTTTCTCATCGATTACAATGGGATCACATTCCTCACACGCGAAAAAATTGAAAGTAACGTATGGAAATATAGTGCCAAATTCTTTCCCAAAATACGTGGTTTTTTTTTTCTGTTGTGTCTACAGTTGTTGCTAGAGTTTTCTTATGCAGAATCTTGAATAAGAAATCTCTTTGGGAAACCTATTAAAGAGTTCAACTTTAGATAAAAGATAAATGCTCTTTTATAGTAAGTTGTATTCTTCCATGTATCATTCATTTTATATAACTTCAGCTTCCATGACTGCTGATTTCAGGTGATTGCCAACTGGTTGGCTCAGAGTTGGTAGCACGGCCTACAGTTGCCCTCTGAACATTGAAATCACTGGTTCAGATGGGTAACGGTTAAGGGCAGTGTTTATTTTGAAGTGTTTAGTTGAAAAGGCTGAATGTGTCATTAGGAAGGGCTGCATAACATGTCATACGGGGAAACTCCAAAGTTAGTTTGGCTGCCAGGACATCTAGCCCCTCACTCTAACTCTTAAAAATGTCAACTCCTGCTGTGCCTTATGAATCGATCCAACTAACGACTTTGAAGCTCTCAAAATAACAAGTGGGTGAGGTGTGTGGTAACTGTTTCAAAATCATCCTTATGCGGCACCTACCCTCAGGTCCTAATATAATCCTCTAGGAGGAGTTAATGGAAAAATCCATGATATATTTTATTCTGTCCCCATCCCTACTGTTTAAAACTCATTACCTGAGCATGTTAACACAATATTCAGCTATAGTAGACATTTAGTATGGATCTGTAGATTTCATAAGGACTTTTCATGAATCCGTAACACTCTCTTGCCCATAGATTTCCTTCTTTCTGTGATAACATATCTCCATCCTCTGCCACATGGCAAGAGAGTCATGTTTTTCAGTAAGCCATATGTTGAGGTACTTCTTAATATATATCTTTCAACAATTTCTAATATTATATTTTTGTTTCTTGGTTACATTAATATTTTTCAAAAACTAAACTTTTATATACTCACACTATGCATTTAATAACTTTTTTAATTAAAATCAATAGTGCAGTCTATTCTGAGCTGATGCACTGGCAGCAAAGAGTTGACAGAAATATTCTGCATATTGCTTTCAACTGAATCCAGATTGACCCAGTGCATTTATATTAAGAGGTCTTCACTGAAAGCAACGGAGCTGAGCCCAAATTAACATTGCTCCACAGCTTTCTAAGAAGTCCCATAATAAAACTTTTTGAAATTGGGGGTCTCTTTCACCTCCTACCTCCCTACGATGGTATGCACACTGTCCTTTAACACAAGACACTTGAATGTCTTTTCTTGTTCTCATGAACTATTTTCTGAGATGTAATGCAGAGGAAGCTGAGGTTCGGTCAAAAAACAGATGATTGTTGCAAATATTAGTTAACATGAAGTAAAAAAATTGAAAATGTTTTTTGTTTTTGTTGTTGTTATGACTTTTTAGTAACGTTCTTATAATCTGCCAGGTCTACCATCTCACTCCTGCACTCCTGTGTCAGACTCCAATAGATGAGATGATATTGTAGGACTAACATTATGGGGCGGAGACGGGGGCCGGGGGGGAGGAAGCAACTCTAAGTTATGGTTGTGGGTTATTCTGAGCTGTTCACCCCCTGATGCTCATTCTCCCTTGTGGCAGGGAGCACTCATTATTGGTTGAGAGGGATATATAATTGGAGAATGATCAAAGGAGAAATAGTTCTCTGCAAAAAATGCCTGGTTTACATAATGTTAAAATCAATCATCTAGACTTAATTAGCATCACATTTGAATGAAATTAAGTGACAGAGTTGCCTATAATTTGTTAAGTACTCTCATATGTATAGCAAGGAGCTCTTAACAACAGGTGAAAATATAGCCAAACAATATACTGAAGAGTCAGAGTATCATTTGACTATTTTAATTGAAAATGTCTTTCAATATCATCTTGTCCTCATATGTTAACCAGTCATCTTTTATTCATGTGAAATCAAAGAATAAATAAATTCATGGGTGATCAGGTAGAGAAGGGTTAGAACCATTTTAGAGCAGTTCTCTCTGGTTTTTTAATGTATTTTTTTTTTTGAGAGAGAGAGAGCGAGAGAGCGAGAGAGCGAGAGAGAGAGCGCAAGCAGGGGAGGGGCAGTGAGAGAAAGAGACACAGAATCCGAAGCAGGTTCCAGGCTCTGAGCTGTCAGCACAGCTGACCCGAACTGTGAGATCTTGACCTGAGCCAAAGTCAGACGCTAACTGACTGAGCCACCCACACTCTCCAGAGCAGTTCACTTTTTTAACAATGACTTCTTCATTGAAAATGTTACAATATTATTGCTTAAGAGAAATTTTTTAAAATACATATTGAATTTTAAAGACAATAATAAGATATCAAACCTTATTAATAATTCATGGTTACAAAAATACTGAATTATAATAGTCACAGATGTAACTTGTATTAAAATTACTTTCTTCATTTTTCAGGATCTGGTAAGCCTTACCAAAGTTACTTGTAATTAATTTTAACCTAATCTAAATTTAGAGGCTTAGGAAATCTTAGTATTGTGTTTGAGATCTTAAGATTTTTAAAACCTGCTTGCAGTTTTGTATCTATAGATAAATATATTATATCTTGTTATTCCTCTCAAGTCTGACAGAAACAAAATAAGTTCCCTTGGCTAGGGAGTTTTGGATTCTGATGACATTAGGCGACCAACCTGAGTCTGACCAAACTTCTCCTCCAAGAAGAGACTTCATAAAATAGAAAGTAATGTGAGAGATTCCAATATTGCTATAAATTAGGAGCGGTTGATCTCAGTGTATAATGGACCCAAGTAGCATTGGCCAGTGAAAAGGAAATGATAACTTCGACCAGAGACAAATAGAGAGGCCAACTACAGTTGGCCGTCTTGGTTTTGCCTGGCCACTATTCCTTCCTTGGTATGCAGCACTACCATCTTGTTTGGAGGATTATTTTCTTCCCACTCAGTATGGTATTGGTAGATGTGAGTTAAGGGCAAGTGACTTAATCTGGGCAAAGGGGAGGAGAAGGCACAGACCAATCTAGACCAAGTCCACACACACAATAATTCTCAAGAATTTCACTCTCTTAAGTAATTGAGCTCAGAGTTGCAAGGATAAAAATGAACGGAGCTGATCCATTCCAACTGCGAGTGAACAATCCACCAGTTCTGCTGCCTCTAGCCTCAAAATTGCTTTCTCTACAACTTGGTCCTATAGCTTTTAGTCTGTGTGTGGAATACAGCTGTATTCTTCCAATAAATATATCTTTGTCTCGTTCTTACAATGAGCTCAAAGAAGTTTCTGCTACTTTTATCCAAATAGTCTAAGTGTTTCACCGAGGAGTTGGCTGAGTCCAGAACTGGCCTCCAAGTAGAAGGAAGTGATGCTGAAAGCCAATGCCAGTGTTCTGAGAACAGTATCAAAGTGAAGAAGCCCTGTCAATCTTGGTTCTGTCAAGGCTCAACTTCTTCAAAGAAGTTCACTCTAGGAAAAAATGCACATTGAGAAGAGAACAGGTAGGAGGACCCACACTTTTATATGAGCAGTTGTATTGCCCTTATGGAAATATCAACCTCTTCAAAAGAGTAGGCCAGGTAGAAACAAAGATGCTGCAAACAGCCCTCCTAGCCAGAGGATAAGACTGGCAGAATATTAGTGATATCATGGGCTGAAGTTCAGCGCCAGGGACAAAAGAAGAGGGAAGAGGTGGTGTGTAGCTCAGAGCCCTTCTATAATAAGGGGTCATCTTGGCATAGCTCCCCTAGATCTAGGTGAACAGGACTGATTCCAAACTCTTTTGCCGGGACCAAAGTAGTCCATAAAGCCAATTTTGCTCTAGTCAGGAATGGCCCAAGGGCAAAACTGTACCAGCTCTTCTATCTGGGATGACGAGGCAGGGCTAGGAAAAGCAGGGTAGAACAGGATAAAGATGGTTTGTTAAGAGTGGAGAAAGTCAGTGATAAGTTGTGCTTTGAGCTGAAAAAAAAGTTTAAATATGTAATCTACCACACTTCTTGTTTTCCCAAAATACTACCCCTCTGCATTTGAACTCTTCTCTCTTCTTGGGATGTCCTTTCTTTCATTCTTACATGGTCAGATGGTTTTTTGTATATTGAATCCAGCTCAAATTCAATCTATCTTCCAGGGAGAATTCTTGGCTCTTGAAATAGGCTCATGATATTTTTACATAATCCTAATTTGAATTAATTATTTATTCTTCCTACAGGAAAGCATGGACGATTTCTAATTAATACATGGATTTGTGCACTGTGCTCTGCACATCACAGGCATACAACGAATGCCAAGTTCATGAAAGATGTAACTCCCTCTCTGGCTGAAATTATTTAGAACTCTCTTTAATGTATTAAGTATTCACAAGAAATGTTTCAGCTGGAAATTAAACTCCATTAGCATTGGAAGCATTGTGAGCCCTCCTTTACATACACAATTAACTCTATTACTGATGGAGAAGAAATCTCTCCAAAATAAGGAGAAGGAGGAAAATGCCGAGGAATAGAGGGAAAAGGAAGTGTATGTCTCATGACCCAGCTGTGGAATGTATTTTCATTTTTCGTGGGTCCTCCTCCCTAGTATATAGGTGGAGTATAACAACAAGGCAGTTTAGGTTGTATTAGGAAAATATGCATAAGAATATCAGTTGCAATGAAAAAGAAAATGTGCTTAAATGCTCCAGAACCAACCATGGGGGAGGGGCCGTCTAGATTCTCTGTGGTTGATGATCATTCTCTGCTTCCCTCAGAGAGCTCTTTATTCCAGACCGAAGGCTTGAAAATTATTTTTTCTTCTCTAACACCTGAAATCCCAGCTTTTGGTGCCCAGACTCAACAGCACTGTCTTCTTAGAAAAGAATTCTTCCTCAGCAATGAAGAATAATGAGTACCTTGTAATGTACAGACCTGAAAGTATTCCATTTAGAATTCCTTGTTTGCAAAGTACAAAATAAAGAATGCTTTTAAAAGGAGTGATTTGTGCATCATTTACCTTTTTTCTTTCTTCTCCATATAGAACCAGATTTACTCAATGTACGCGAATTTAAAAATGCAATTTTAAAATAACCATGACGGCCTATTCGCTGCTAATAGAAATACGAATTCAAGAAGCAATAAATACAATAATCAAGAGAGCATTTGTCTCATAAAATTTCAGATGAATTTGCTTTTAGCAACTTAGAGTTCTGAAAAATATGTCAGTGTATAAAGCATATTCGTGCATCCCCCAAAGAGTGGCCTTTTGAACAAAATCAAACCCTGTTTCCTTTTACAGGGATAATCAGGAAGATGTCCAAACAATTGTTTTCAATGAGCTTACAAACTTTTAGAAGGTTAAGGTCTCTATTCCTGGTTCTTTGGGGATTCTTCCTAAGTCTTTAACAAGCTCAGGATAAGCTTCACCCATCACATGTGTTGGCAGTTTATGAGACAACTGTGTCTGCCAGAAAGTAGGTCTACATTTTCACTCGTCTTGTGGAGTTTGACCTAAAACAGCCACTTACTTCTATCAAATGATACTGCTCATTTAGAAGAGTGAGAAGTTTGATTCCAAAATCAAAATCATGTGAAGCATTTCTCTTTTCAAGTATCAGGACCTCAAAGCATAAATGCCTCAAATTAGAACTTATACAGTGACAGGTAAAACTTCCTGCAAAACTGTTTTTTAAAATTAAGAACGTGATAATTATGTCACATTAATCACAAAGGAATGTTCATTTCCAAAATTTTTCTCTAAAATGTAACCTGGATCATCTAACTTTTTTGAAGAAAGGAATGATCCTAATTAGCAGAGGGTCATCCTAATGATACAGTGAATTTTTTCTCTAATTTACTTCTTGGATTTTTATTGGGTCCTTTTAGAAATGCGATAGCACAAATCTTCAAATGCCCCAAATTCCACAGAGATACATGATACAATCGAAATCCCGCTGCCCCATAAATGGAAAACAACAAGGTTCCCAGTGTACTGCAAACATCCTTAAACTCTCTCCTCAGAAAGCCCCTCTCTCTCTTCCAAGGCTTTTTCTTTTTAGTCTTTGAAACTGGTGTTGATTCATTAGAGTCTATATTAAAACTGAGAGCCTTGGGGCACCTGGGTGGCTAAGTCGGTTGAGCATCCGACTTCGGCTCAGGTCATGATCTCACGGTTCATGGGTTTGAGCCCGGCAAGGGGCTCTGCGCTGACCACTAGCTCAGAGCCTGGAGCCTGCTTCAGATTCTGTGTCTCTTTCTCTCTCTGCCCCTCCCCTGGTTGTGCTCTGTCTCTGTCTCTCAAAAATAAATAAATGTAAAATGACAACAACAACAACAACTGAGAGTCTCTGGTCTGGCTACCTATAGCAGTGTAGATGTCCAGGCCAGTGTTGGATGGGGGGAGAAGGCCCAGTCATCTATCTCCATGGTATGTAGACTGAAAAAAAGTGTCTTCCTTCCAGAAAGCCAGGAAATACTTTCCAATTCCTAATTACTTTTCCACATTCTCTTACTCTGGAGACCAGGGCAGAATATAATCTCCAGCCGTCCTGGAGCTGGATGAATCATTTATCCCAGGGATCTTCCCATTCTGGGAATGGAGAGAAATGGATTCAGCAGGAAGGGTCCGGCTCTTCCACTACAGTCGGTGAAACCATGACCAGTTATGATCAATTTCATGCTTTTACGTTACTGACCATCACTCCAAAACACCTTTCAAGGGAAGAGAATAAAAAACACCTTTCGAGGGAAGAGAATAAAAGAAAAAGGAGGCAAACGGTCATGGCTAGAAGAGGAGGTTTTCTAGTTCCTTTGCTTTGTAGGGCAGGAGAGTCTCAAGGATTCTTAGAGCAGAGGGGTCCGACAGAGAAGTAAGGTAACAACGATGATGTGAATGGGAGCGTATCAGCTAAAGACAGCCTGTTCTGCAGGCTGCGAGGTCATTCCACTTGCTGTAAAATCAAAGGGATTGCATACTGATTGCACAATGTGACATAATAAGTTGTCAAAATCCCCTGAAAACGTACCGAATCCCATCCCTAATTCTTATGTCCCTTCAGTTTTGATCAAAATTGAAATGAACTCACTTGGATAAGTGTGCTTTCTACATGGTCATTTACACAAGGCTCAAATGTGTTTATAAACTTTTAAATTTTGTCAAAAGGAAAAATATAAAATACCTCAGCAGTCTCTGTGATTTTCTGCACTAGTTATGAAAAGAGAACTTTGATTTTTATGTCTTATGTACTTGATACAAACTAAAATGATACAGCAGGAGTCCAGCATCTAAGTCTGGAGTTTTCCCCGTCTTTCTCACCAATGTCCTCCTCCTCACACTGGCCCACTGCCCCTCCCTTCACTCAGCCTCTGATACCTCAAATCCAGTGTTTCTCAAACTTTAGAAATGTACTTATCCCTTTCAATGGAGAAATGAATTTTCTCTGAGGATTTTTGGTGTTGACAAATTCTTTTTTATTATTATGTTTGTTAAATATGTATAAATGCAAAACTAAGTATAAACTCCTTATGCTTAGAGCTTATGCTTAGAATGTTAATTCTATAACCAAAACAAGTTCACCAAGGTATACAAACAAAATTTAAAAATCAATAAAATTCAAATTAAGAACAACTAATTTAGTGGGATAGGTGATGCTATTATGTTGCAACTAAATGTAAATATGATATTTCACTGCCTCTGCACACATCTGCCATCTGTGTTCTGAATGCTTATGGTATCGTCTGATATCTTATCATTCAAGTGTTCTAAGACTTTTTCTGTTAAAACTATTGTAAAGCCTCACATTTTCAGGTGATGTCATTTGGCTTTTACCTGGTATGAAATGCATCATTTATGTATTAAGTTTTGCCTCTACTCTTTCCATATTAACCCACATTATAAGTACCACTTTGCTTAAACTCATTCTTAGACACCAATGCACATTGGTTCTCCACTGGAGCAATTTTGTCCTCTAGAGGATATATGGCAACACCTGGAAGCATTTTGGGTTGTCAACCGGGAAGAGAGAGTACTGGCATCTAGTAGGTAGAGTGCAAGTATTCTTCTAAACATCCTAAAAAGCACAGGTCATGTCCCCACAAGAAAGAACTATCTAATTCCAATGTCAGTAGTGTGGAGGTTGAGAAACTCAGGTAAAGCAAATGTCGGCTGTTAAATCTTCTCTCAGTACTTGGTTGTAAGTGGTCCTGTGGATAATCCAAAATATGCTTATATCAATTACTTTTATATTTTTCTTTAAAATTTAAAAATCAGGGGCTCCTGGGTGGCTTAGTCAGTTAAGTGTCGCACGCTTGATTTGGGCTCAGGTCATGATCCCAGGGTTGTGGGATCAAGCCCTATGTTGGGCTCCATGCTGTTTAAGGTTCTGTCTTTAAAATAAAATTTAAAAAAATAAAATTAAAAAAATGTTTAAAGGCCATTCTGTCTTTCTGAAAAATTTCTGAACTCTCATCTGTTTGATGGGATGAAAAACTTGTTTCAGCCCTCTACCTGATTCACAGGCTTATTTAAAAATGTGTTAGTGATCAGCCCATACTCAATGATAATGCAGAAAAAACAAAGAGCAAAATAACTGTATGAAACTCGTATCTAGCTTTGATAAAGTTTCTAGGCTTTGCCTGTGAGGAATCTCAAAAGCAATAGCATTGGGAAGGAGCAAAAATAATAAAGTAGAGCTCTGTGTGGAAGATGAGGAGATTAAGAGTTAACTAAAAGAACAACAACAAAATCCACATGTAATGATCCTATTGTAATATTCCCTGGGGGAGTATTTCTACCTGCAGCTTTCAAGTCACTGTCCTTGTTTCTGTCATATTTATAATAATAACAGTAAAAAAGCCATATGACTTTTAGGAAAAAAAACAATTCAGTATCACATCACTGGTCAATAATGACAGAGCACCCACATTCCAGTGCCATTTGGTTCAATGATAGGAAATCAGCTGTAACATTTTGTGTCCATCAACAACTGTGAAAGCTCACATTTCTACCATACGTGCAAGCTTACAAGTCAGTGTGCCACAATTCATGGGCACAGTTTTGAGACACTATACTCCTAATCTGGAAAGAAAACACACTTTGTTACTCCAGCCCTACCTGTAGCCAGAGCATCGTCACTTTTGCTCCAGGTCTCTGAGCCTCAACTCCCATGAGTCACGGCAAAAAGGGCCAGGTGACACCTGTAGGGAAGGTGGGGTACGTAACAGGAAAGAAACTCGAGCTTAGGAAGCCCAAGTCTTTTATCAGGGGCAGCCAGCCTACCTGAACTCTGCCCCAGAGGCAGACATGCTCCTCATCATAGTGAAGAAAGGGTAAAACAATCTGCCCTTTGCTCTCGAATGAGAAATTGCCCTTCCTTCCTTCCTAGAGGGTTTGCTATAAAAACATCCTTAAATAGACAGTCTAAGATGAGGCAGACAGTGCCTTAGTTTGTAAAACATGTAGCCGTGCAAAAGACCCACAAGAATTATTGACATAAAAAAATATAGAACATCAAAACCCCAAATGAGCTTACATCTATAGTGTTTTGAGGGGTCAATTTAACTGCTGAACCATGCTGATTCCCAGGGTCTCATTAACTGAAATCTAGAAAAAGGTTGACAGATATTTCCTTTTTTCCCCCCAGATCTTGACTTCTTTAGTACCAGGGATTTCATATCCACTACATTGGGATTTGTTTTTGGGAGTAAGGACATATATTCTTTTCATATTCCTACCCACCCCAATGATAACACTAGAATGGAAATAACTTTGGCCAAAAGCATATAAATATAAAGCCATTTGGATATATGTTTTGTGTGTGGGCGAGAGAGAGAAAAAAAACAGAACGAAAGCTGTGGAATACTGAAAACTATTAGAACTCATTTCTCCTCCCCACCTCAGAGAGGTTTCTTACTTTCCACACAATCCACATGGCAAGAAATAATTATTGTATTTAGTCTATCATGCTAAACTCCACTACAGAGTAAGTGCTGAATGTCAGGCAATATAGAGCTAATCAAGGCAAGAATTCAAAGATTTCTTTTTAGAAAACTTAAATGGATTTCCAATCTCTAATTAACTATCACCCCTACTCGACAGCCAGGACTTCATTTTATCTCTCTTTGTATTTCAAGTCCCTCATAAAAATGTTGAAAATGTAAACACTCAAGGGAATGAGTGCTATTAAATAAAACAAAATTTAAAAGATGCCCTGTCAGTATTCACACAACTACACTGAAATAAGTTCAAGGAGCTCAACATATTAATAAAACTTTTTTTCACCTGGACTAACAGTTGCACTGTTGAGATAGATTTCACACAAATCTACTTTGACCCTACTAAATGAAGCAAAGGAGGTTAATATTGTGTAGAAGCAGCAGTGATGCAAAAATCAGAAAATCATTCCCGGCTATCCAACAGCTACCATAGCAGGTGGTTAGGGAGAATATAGCAAGTATACATACACCTTAATACAAGTTAGAAAAAGAGAACTAACATAAGGAATACATGTTTGTATAAAATATCAGCTTCATTCTAAGTAGATCAGGCTAAATAGGCAATTATTTACTTCATAGACTTTGTTAAAAATTAACGATTGAATTTCCACTCTTTGATGGCTAACTGAACACAAAAACTGATGTCCCCTCCTAAATTCTTCAAAATGACAGGAAAACATAAAAGTCAGGTCATGTAGCAAGGAACTGGAGCCAGAGTAGTGAGAATATAATTTCAATCTACTGCTATTCTTTTTCAAGGCTGCCATTTGAAAGGTTCTAGCTACTTTTATTCTACGAGTACAGAAAACAAATAATCTTAAATTAGGGGAAAAAAACACTTGGCTATAAGAAACACTACATTATCTGACAAAATTAAAAAAATCTCTCTGCTCTTCAGCCCAGATGGTAGAATATTTTTTACAGCAAGTTGGCAATTTTCCAGTGTCAAAAGATAGAAAGGATACGAGCCAAAAGAATGTATACTATATCTTTATTTCCTACCCAAGGCAGTGTCAAAGGACATTCCAAATCTATTCTTGCTGCTTCCATCCTTCTCCCAAGGTTATGAGTTGTCAATCGGCATTACCTCGGACCATCAATTCACCTAGCTCAGCGCGGTCATAAGGACAACAGAAGGGTGTACCAAAACCCCTATCCAGGCTCTGTGGTCAAGTTTGGTGACTGCCTTAAAAACAGAAAGTTATTTCCAAATGTTTGTATTACCTTTCGGGCAAAGACTGTACGATCTTGGTGACAATTCCATTATAACCCTCTTAAATCATTTCAGGTAAGTTCAGAAGTCTCACCTTATTTAGAGCACTGCGGGGAAATATTTCTGTTCTCTGGTAGAAATTAAATTGCAAGATGCCATCATTTCTACACAAAGAAATGCTTCTCAGAGAAATTTTGCAAACATTACACATTGCATCCCCTTGTTACAGTATGCTGAATAATTCTACCCGTGGAAAGATACACAGCAGGCTTTAACTAGAAAAAATAGTTTGGCAAACTCATTTGTCTCCCATGAGAAAGATGAATTGACATGTCATCCTGTTAAAGAGCCCAGAGCTTTTTCTGAAGGTCTCCTACAGAGCTGCTGACCATTATGAACGTGAAGTGGAACACTAGTCCACAGAACACATAAAGGAGAAACAGTGCTCCACCTCTATTCCAGCTGGCCAGTTCAGGCCCTAATACTTCAGGATTGCACAATCTCAATCAACCTCCAAACCAGTCTGATATCCTTCAAATCGTAGCGTGTTCTTTACATGCTAATAGCCTCCCACACTGTTGGCAATATTTTATTTCCAAAAATATAGTTCTAAGAACATTATTCATCAACTCAGAATTTTTGCAACTTCTCACTACCCTTAGGATGAGTGTAAACCCCTTACCATGATAACTTTATGCTCTGATATGACCTAGGTCTAATTCACCTCTCTAGTTCCATTCTCCTTCATTTCCCCCAAAGCCCATCAAGCTGAACTACTCATCTTTCTACATTCCTTTGAGTCTTCACTCCTTTTCCCATATCCCTCTCTATTTGGAAATCATGCGCTGCAGAGAATTTATCAAGAAATGCGGCCCGGTGTCACAAAATGGGACTGGAATGCAAGTACAAGTAAATCAGGTATTTGCATGTCTCCAGGGCTGGGTACCGACAAAGCAGGACTACGAAGGGTTTATAAGAGTGAGGGCACACAATATGGTCTCTAGAAGAGTCCAGAGATGCATAGAAAGACAGGTGAGATCTACAAATGGCTGGAAGACTGGGAGAACAGTAAGGCAGTGAAGCAACTGATTGTCAAGGGAAGGGAACTCACAGGTTCCATCATAGAAATAAAAGATCAAAGAGGTGAAATCTCTGAAGTTGAGCAGCTCTGCATGATGACAAATTGCAAATGTTGACTGGCAAGTGCAGAAAGTAAACAGAACTCTAAGATGTTTGAATTGGAGAAGGTCAAAGGACTGCTAGGCTTGGGTCTTGAAAAGCTTATACAGATCAAATCAGCCAAGTGAAGGCAGAGGATGGAGGAAAAAGGAGAACCTTGTTTTCACTGCCACAATCCTTCCTCAAGATGGAGTTGTCCCCTGAAAGAGGGGAAGAAGATGTCACTGAAAAGGCACATAAACCATCATACAACTACATGGCATGGGCCTCAGCTCACTGAACAATCTAAAATCAAACTAAAATACATCTAATTCCTTGAGATAAAATAGAGCTTAAGATAATGAACATTTAAAAGTAATTCCTCAAAAAAGTACTCACAGAGTTTACCTGTATTTTTACAGTGTATTAAAAAAAGAAAGAGATACATTTTTGTAAGCAAACAAACACTCAAAAGGCACATGTCCTGGACCAAATACACACAGTGGAGAGAAGTGAAGTTTAATTATAACCGTGTAAAGCTTCCCAGTGTAAAAAGATTGTTTGTAATCCAAGTTAAGATAACTAAGCATTTTACTTCTTGACAAGATTTAAGGAGTAGTCATAAAAATGGCTGGCTAGATTTCAGGAGAGAGAAGAGAACCCCACCCGTGATGTTTGAGTCCAGTTTTTCCCTAGGAACTTTGTTACCAGAAGAGGCACTGCTGACACTGAGCACTACTTCCTGCTTTGGCTGTACCAACGCAGGGACATGGATTTTTTGAGAGAGTGAGAGAGCAGGGGAGGGGCAGAGAGAGAGAGGGAGAAAGAGAATTCCAGGCAGGCTCTGTACCATCAGCATGGAGCCCAACGCAGGGCTCAAACGCATGAACCGCGAGATCATGACTGAAGGTGAAATCAAGAGTCGGACACTCAACTGATGGAGCCACCCAGGTGCCCCAACACGAATAGATTTTTATTACACACATTTTAGGTACCCTGAAAATAGTGTAGGTTGTCTATCAAAGAAAAGAAAGTTGTCATAGACCACTACATTACAAGAAAGAAAAATGGTATTTCAGTAGACACCTTAAAAGTGGCCGTACCCCTCAAATCAACATTAAAGCCTGCACTTGATAACCAGATTTTACTCCTATGGTTGTTGGTCTCTAGCTTAAAAAGAGAATAATATTGACTGAGAAATCAGAAAGCATAACAATCATATTTTTAAAATCTAAATTTAACTCTGTATATTCAAACTCAAAAGAGACAGTTATTAAATAATCAACCAGCCTTTTACAAGTTACTCCCCATTAAGAGAATCATTGTAAAGTGTTACAGATATTAATGAACACTGGAAAATAACATCTTTCAAGCTGAACATTCTCAAAATCTGAAAGAGAAAATAAAAAGGCCATTACAAAATGTACTGATGATGTAAGAAAATGGAAAAACAATAACATCCATTTGATGGCTTAAGATTTTCAAAACTAACTTTTCTGTAATATGGGGATGTTCTAAGTGACCATCTAATGTTAGATGTCGGGCTCTGTGCTGGCAGCATGGAGGCTGCTTGGGATTCTCTCTCTCTCCCTCTGTCTCTGCCCAACCCCTACTCACTCTCCCAAATATTGTCTCTCCCAAAATAAATAAACTTAAATGAAAAGGAAAAGAAAGTGTGTTGTTCCTGCTTACATTATATAGTTATTAATAAGTTAAAAATTTTCATATTTTCATATCATTTCTCCATCAATGAATTGATGGTTAGGGTGCTATATAATTAGAAAGATATTTTAAATTAGGCGAATAAAGGAGTATCAACTTGGTGTTTTTATTCCTCTTCACTCAAGTACGTTTTATTTGTACCGTAAGAGATAGTATGATTTTCCACAGATGATTAAGGTCTCATTTGTACATTCTGGCTATGACATATACCTCACTGATGCTTCACAATAACTGTTAGAGAAAGATATGAGACAGGATCTCAAAAGAAATCATGACAAAAAGCAGTGTCTCCACCACTCATAAGCAGTGAAATTGAGGAAGCCGTAACCTCTCTGAGCCGCTGTTACCTCCTTTCTAATGCCTACCTCCTAAAGCTGTAAGCAATCAGTGAAATAAAGTTTGTCAAAACTTGAGCGCAGGGTCTGACTTTGAGAAAGTGCTCAGTAAGTCAGTTTGTATTACCATTATTATATAAAACCAGTCAGTGAGACAGGATAGGCAGAAAACGAGATAAAATATAATGCATCAAAACTGAGTGTCAGCGATAGAGGTGAGAAGCATTGCAAGAGCCCATAGTAGGGACACAAGCCAGGAACAAGGCAGCTTCCCAGAGATGCCTTCCTTGAGATCTTGCTGCTTGGTTTGGCTTCAAAGACACAAGCTCACAAAAGAGACGAGGGACAGAGAGTACACCAGGCGTGATGGAGAGCCTGAGGCACACGCAAAAGCTAGCAAGCACCTCGGTGTAGCCAGAAGGATGCTCTTGGGGAAGATTTGGGGACCCGCTATTGAAGTTTAAAGCAGGAATAAGAATGGAGAAGATATAAATACCAAAGAAAGGAGTTTAGATATATTCAGCAAATGAGAACTGAATAAAGTTTTCTAAAGCCTGAATTTTTACAGGGATGTAGTTATGTACACTGCTAAGTTAATTAAAGTACATTGTCAAAAACTACCTCCAGAGATTTCTCACATTGGGCCTTTATTTAAAAAGTAAAAATATAAAATTAAGCTCGTCTTTCCTGGCTCCTAAAACATCAGTTAAAGCAATCCACAAAACCTAGTACTCAAAACACAGTTTTTACATTTTAAATGAATATTGCTATTGATAGTAATGGAAAATAAGGATGTGTGCATAAAATATCACCTTATCACCCCAAGCATTACGTTGTCCAATAGTTTAACCTTTCCCTCCTGTAGCAGCTGACAAGGAGGAGTAAAACGAATGATTAGAATTCGTCTCCTCTCTCTTCTACCATTGGACATGCTAATGAGCAGAGAAATAGCAAAAAGCAGGAATGATGGGCCAGAGGTGAAGGCAGCAAATGACAAAAAATCAAGTCACAAAAATGAAGAATCACTCCCTAAGTAATATAAGGTTGATTATGCAGTATTATGGATAATTACCCTTTCAAAACACTTTAACAATGAAAATCATTTACAAACAGCTTTCCCTTGCATAGTCCGAAAGGCCTCACATCCTAATTACCCCTAACTGCACTTGTTATTGCTAAACTGATGCATGTACAATGTGGGGTCGGGGTCTTCCCTTCATGTCAAGAATAAGTCCGGGGCACATGACGGCCCAGCCAGTGTTAAATATTACTGAAAGGCAATAAGGAGTTAAGTGGACAGTCACACAGGAACAAGGGCCAGACTGCCTGGGACAAAGCCTGGCTCTACCACCAACAAGCTTTTTTATCTCAGGCAAATGTCCTTAACCACTCTGTGCTTGACTTTCTCATCTTGGAAATATGTGTAACAACAGTGCTATCTAATAAAGCATACATAAGTCCGTACATACAAAACCCTTGTAAGAGTATCAAGAACATGATATAAGTCAACAAAAGTTAACTAATAATTAGCTGTGTAAACAAAATGATAAAGAATTTCCAGAGCAGGAAGCCATTACATCTACATATGACAAGTAGTGGGAGTCAAGGAAGGCTTCAATGGAAAGATACTAGTTAGGCAGGCCTGAAGCTTTGCTATGAAGGAAAAGGAAGAAAGGACACTGCAGAAAAAGAACAAACAAGATTGAGGGACATGGAGGTACCTGGTGGATTCCAATGGTGGGGAGCAAACCTATTTTCTCGAAGTGGTGAGAATTGAAGCCAAAATCTTGGAGGTTAGGATACATATTGGTAAGGAGGTTCTAAAGCTTTTTAAGCTTAGGAAAGACTTGGCTAGATATACGATTTCGAAGGAACTTAGGCAGTGTGGTAGGGTCCTCTCCCCGAGGAGAGAGAAAAAAAGGGAGAGAAAACTTCAAGGTAACCTGGCTATGCGCCTACGTGACAACATCCCCCGTGACCTTGTAAACTGAGACTACATAGTCACACCACTTGTTTGTGTGTGTTACCATATATGGGAGACAAAGAAATAGAAAATGTCTATAAAACTATGCCACGTGACATTGGGGGCTCAGTTCTTCAGGTACGAACCCAACTGAGGGGTGCTGGCACAAATAAAGTTGCTTCCTAGAAATTAAAAAGCCTTAGTGTCATAATTCTCTGTGCGAGAATCCTGCTACAGCAGCAGTAGAAAGGCTTCTTGAGCTAAAAGTGAGGTGACCCAGATTCACTGAAAGATAGTGAGTGTACTGTAAGGCTATCACTGCAGATTCTTTAAATCCTAGATACATCAGCCACTGCACTAGAACTAGATATATATACAATATATATGTTACATACATAGTATATATATATATAGTAGGTAACTATTATATATAGTATATGTATAGTATATAACCATTACATATAGTTATATACATAATCTCTAATCTTTAACAAAACTTTGTAAAATAACTACTTGCCATCATATGGTGCAGACACTCAAGATCAACAAATTTAAATGATCTGCCCAAACCAACACAGCTAGTAAGAGGCAGAGCTGGGTCTTCAAACATCCATGTCTATTGGGTGCCAGGGCCCTCGTTCTTTCCACAACATCTAGCTCCCTTCCCAGTCTGTTCAATGGCATTAATCTAACACAGCCAACAGTAAGGGCCTATACATGGGTATCAGGAATGTAGACACACAGTGGATGGTTGCTTCCAAATGTCTGGAGCATGAGCTATGAAAACAGAAGGTAGCAGATGTAATTCTCAATTCCCTAGCATGAGTAATCAGGCTCTGATTGAGTGAAAGAGGGATATTTGATGAGAAAGGTGACAGACTTAATTTAAAGATTTGGTGGGTTTGAAGTGCCTGTGAGACATCCACTTGGAAAGATCCAGTTAGAAGGGAGAAGCACACCTTGAAGCTTCCCAGGGAGGTTAGGCTGCAGACAGAGCACTGCGTGATAGGTGGTATTAAGAAAAAGAGAGATTTGTACAGTGGAAACATTTAAAAAAATAAGAAAAAGAGAAAGAAAATCTTTTGTTTATGATACCGGCTTAAATCATTAGTCCTTGAGACACCAATAATTTTAATCCCTGTAATAGTTACTCCACTCTGCCAAACTATTCAAGTGTGATAACACGTATTAATGACATATATTTTTCAGCTCCTGTCAAATGCATTAATGTAGTCAAATACATTAAAAGCATGCAAAGCATTGTTTAACTTTACCGAGCACTCCCCTTACAGAAGTCATTAACCATCAAAATCTCTCTACAAGAAAAGGCAAGAATTGCAATAATAGCTATAGATTAAAATTTGTCACTCAAACTAGGAGCTCAGCAAAATTATTGATAAAGCTGAACACAGACTCAGCTCTTCTGATTTACACTCCAGAGTATTAGTCAGTGGAGTGACTGCATCTGTTGGTATAATGTGCATCTGTCCCTCCTTGGGACTGAACTGAAACTAAATCAGTTCACACTGTTGTCTTAATAGCTCTAAAATTATAATTGCTATTTAATCACTACTAAAATGGGCTTAGCCTTGATTTCTTGGCAAGTTTTATTTCATTAGTAATATATTGAGTTTCTTTCTCTATTTTTTCCTATCTTCTTGCCAAACATCTCTTTCTAAAATGATACTATGCAAAGTCTCATTTTTAAAATAAATTTATAACCACAGTGTAAGGCAAATAAGATTACAGATAAGTATCCTTTCCCATTAAAGAAAAGAATGCTACCATTAAGCATCATAAAAATATGACAAGTTCAGAAAAGTCTCTTTCCCAAGGACAAATTCCCTTTTGCATGGAGGGCCAACTTCACTAATACACAATATGTAAATTATAAAACTAAAATACATCTCACATTTGTGTTTAAATTATATCAAATTTCATCCCTAAAAACACATTATGTTGATACCAGGTTCCTTGGTAATCGCATTCTTAAATCCAGTTCAGAGAAAGTGTTTCCAATAGTCTAATAAAGAAAAATAAAAATTGTGGCTTGATTGTGCTTTTTTGATACCTAGTTAGGAAGAGTGAAGGAAGAATGCATGGAATTAAGAGGTATTTTAATAGCATTAAAGCATAAAGAATTAAACTGTATGCTTGACTGAATCACTGACATTTCTAGCCCTCGGTTTTCTCAACTATAAAATGAAAAAGCTAATCTTAAATTATTTTGGAGTCCTTTCCAGTTCTAATGTTTTAATATGAAGTGGCAGTACTAAGGCCTAAGTATAGGAGAACCTCTAGACCAAATTTCCCATGGCACTCAAGACCCCTCCCAAACGAAAAGAGTGACAAAGCAAACACAGTGCACTATTATACAAGGACAGCTTGATGCCCGCTCACAATCAGCCCACCCAGCAAGATGGCTGGCCCCAACTTTCTCCAATAGAGACATTCTAGAGCTGAATGGCTCATACTCTTGAATCTTTAGTTCCGATAACTATTACATGTATTGATTGACAAGGCTGGAACCAGAACAAGTATTTGTCAATCACGGAACATGTTTAAAGCATACTTTCATAATTAAGAAAGGTAAAGGAGTATTTCGTTTTCTTTTCTATAATCCAAGAAGATAACTAAAATAAATGTCATAATGTTCTTTCCACTACACATATTTTGGATTTTCATCACACCAAACTAGACCCACAGCTGTAGTTTAAAAGTTTTAGTATGCTTCCCATGAGAACACAGGAGTTCTGCTCTTAAAACTTTCCTTTCAAGGTCAGTGACACATGCAAGTGAAGCACTTGGGAGGTAATTCTATGTTTGATTTAAGAGACAGAAGTTGAACTAAAATAAGCATATTGAGAAGCACTAGATGCTAAATTATTCGCTCAGGTTCTGTAACTAGAAAACTGGAGTTAGCTTGTGCCTCGGACACTGGTACATTAAAGTTTTCATATAAAAAGTTCTGCTTATGACTTTGCCCTGATGACTTCTTGTCACTCATATGCCGAAAAAAAGCCATATGGAAAAGCTGTGACATCAGGGCATGGGCAATAAGTAATTAACTGCTCCTCACTTAAAATCTTTTATCATACAAGGCAGAAACTGTCTCCTAATGACATTAACTTACTTAAAATGAATAATACATGGCAAAAAAATGGGTCCCTGAAGTTCAGAAAGGGGACCTGACTCTCTTTTAGTGCCTTGTGCAGACAACACAAGGGAAATTCTCATTAAAGTGCCTCATCACAGACCGATGAGGCACAGAATAATTACACATACCTCCCAAAAGACAAAGAACATTAATAATGTTACCTCATACACACCTCAAGGATCAGGACTGAAGGAAGTGATTACAGCATAAAGCAATTGTTTCTAAATGTTCCTGTGAAGGATCTGATTAAATTTTCATGATATTCTAAGAGATTCTTTCCTTTCATATATCTTGAAAAGATGCAGAGTATATAATGAGTTTAGAGGGGAAATAATTTTTTTTCTTTTCTAGGTTAAATTATTTCACTGATTTATTAAATATCTAATGTATTTATTTCATTCTTAAATATCTCATCTATTTATTTAAATAACATTAAGATCACTCTTCATGAGCAACTAGTAAACAAAATCAAACTTAATAATTTCAATTATAGGCTAACTGTTTTCTTTGAGAAAATTTAAACATCTTGGGCAACATGTCAAGGACTTCCACAATAAGAGTGTTTTATAATGCCACTTTAATGTTTTAGCATATCTAAGCAGTTTCCAACATAACTCTAGTTTTCACTGAGGTCTTGAACAATTATTCAGTAGTTAAAATAGGACATGTAGGAAATGTAGCCATTTATCACAAATTCATAAACATTTTAACAGGAAAAATATGATTTCTGCTTTTAGATGCTATTTTAATATAAAAATAAATGCACATGAAAAAAATAAAAGGGAATTGTCTACAAGGATATCAATAATAAAATTCAGATGTTTTAAGGAAAACATTTCTTAAGTATTCTTTGTCATTTACTCAATTTTTCAGAGTATCATCTGATTTTTTCATGATAACAGTGATACATTTTTAGTCAGTAATCTCAATGAGACAGCTAAGACTTTAAAATATAACTTTATTACATTTTTATGAAATCAAAAGTGAATAAGACATACATTTCTCATACAACCTCTTGAAGGCAAAAGCTTTCTAGAGTTCTACACAGCAGTTACACCAGTAAGGATATTCACCATCCATTTGTAATAGGAATGGACACATTTTTGAAGAGATTAGATTTTTATTTTTATTTAAAAATATATTTTTAAATAGGATGGAAGGGCTCTAATTTAAGTAAATACATAGGTAAATATAGGCATATGCATTTGTGTCTGTGCATGTTGTGGGCTTTTTAAAGCTAGTGCTGATAATTTTTTCCCTGAATGGTTGAATTACATTATTTTGATTAAATTACTTTTAGGTTTCTTTTTTTTCCAATTCAGAGACCAAATGAAAGGATTACTAGGCCAAATGCAGAAAAATTGCTTTAGAGCATGCTGTAAACTACAGGTCAAGGCATACATATTCATCTAACTGTACTGCCTGGCTAACTTAACCTCATGTACAAACTAAGCTCCTTCCAGGAGTCAAAGCTTTCTCTCAGCGTCATACTATCCAATGCTTCGAGGACAGTCAAAGCCAGGTGGTTTATGGACTATACAAATTAACAGTATACACAGATAGAATGTTTTGTCCTAGAGAATGGTATCCTAGTACAGGACATGGGACAGCCAAGAGGGATTCCAGATATGTGATGATATAGGAAGGAAGAACAGCTTATTAATATCACATAGCACCAGGTTAATAGCTATTGGTTCCTCTTCATGAGAAACTACCATCAGGTATTCTAATACCTACTTAGGGAGCTGTTTTTTAACATCAAAAACAAAACAGAAAGAATGGTTGTGCTATCGTATTATCAGGTATATTCTTGTTTGAATTTAAAATATTGAAACACTGCTAAACAACTCATTGAACACCAGGAAGTAAAAGGAAGCCCTGGTTAGTTATGAAAAAGAGATATGCCAAATGTTTATGTGTGATCATATTCCTCCATTCCATATTGGCAATGTTCTAGTAGGGACTGGGAAATGATTAATGATAATTGTTTCCTTTTGAACATCTGGACATATATCATGTCCAGGTTTGGTTCATTATGGCTGAGTTCAGCACACGTAGCTAATGCATTTTCTCATTTACCTGAAAAAAAGGTACAGAATGAGGCTTTAGTCATCTGAATCAACAGTTTGGGATTAGATAAGTAATTTCAATTAGAAATTAGATCATTGAAATTCCTGAAAAGATCTCACTCTTATAATCTTAGTTGTACAGATATCTGTACCAGTGCTGAAATACTGATCTACTTCTAGAGACAGCTAGCCTTCAGCTAAGATACTCTCCTTTCTCTGGACAAAAAGCATATCAGCTATATATTTAATCAGCTTTGAACTTTCGGTGAAGTCATTCTACTGAATTACCACCTGGGAGTTAATCCAAAAAAATATAGTTTTCTGGGTTTTACCCTGAGAGATTCAGATCCAGCAACTGTGGGATTGGATCCAAGAATTTGCTTTCAGTAAGTCTTCAAGGTACTGGTAGCTTGGAAGGCATGCTCTGAGAAACACTTACATAAAAGACGGGAACAAACATCTTCATAACTCTTAATAATATCAATCTATTTATATTGTTCACACAATTGCTCAGATTAAGTCACTGGAGTATATTAAAATTATGAAAAACTTGTGTGGAAAGCATAATCTATCTGATGTTTACTCCCACATGTCAGAGCCTTCATGCCTTCTTTTCCCTCTTTCTTCTTATGTGTTCAGGCACAAACACACACACACAAAATCTGTTTTATTGATTGGATGACTGATGGATTGCTCCACTTAAAATTTTAAAAACCATAAATCACAACTTCCGAAATCTATAGTGTAAGAGGAGCACCTGGCTCTGTGAAGTGTTGGAACATCTGACTTCCTTCAACGAAAGTACGACCTAGAAAATGTAAACTGTGAAAACATGCTTTGGAAACTAGGAAGGAGTATACTTCAAATACGAAAACTTCAAAGGGCCATTATTAGTTAATGAGAGGATAAAAATAAAGAATTTTATATAAAAATATGACTAAGTGAAATGAATTCATAGAAACAAAACTTACAGAGATTGGCTTAAGAAAAAATAGAAAATCTGAATAGTCCTATTGTACATAATTGAACACTTTTTCACAAAGAAAGCTTCAACCACAAAAGACATTGCCAATTAATGCGAACAGACATTTAAGAAGAAATGAAGCCTATCTCATATAATCACTTTTAGAACATAATTAAGAGACTACGGAGGTTTATAATAGCATAACTTTGATGGCAGTCCCTGAAAGTCACATCAAGAAAGTAAATTTATAGGCAAATCTCGCCCAAGAACATAGGTATAAACATCTTAAATAGTGTATTAGCAAACTGAACACAGCAGGATATAAAATGGGGGGAAAATCCTGACGTTGCCTTTATTTCAGGAATAAAATCAATAGTAATTAACACTGAACATCAGTTTATTTCATAACATTAACATCCTAAAGAGAAAAAGCACACGATCATCCTAATACCCATGTGTGTCAAAAATAAATAAAATTAAGAGGAAAACGACAATTAAGATGCTAGTTAGAATCTTTTTAGAAAATCTATGTTGCAATTAAAGGGGAAATATTGAAAACTTTCCCAAGTGAAATTGGGAATCAGTATGATTATAGCTCTTTCTAGCTTGTAGTGAAGATCTTGACAATGCAATAATATAAGAAAAGTAAATGACTTGGCACAAAAACTGACACTCAGATCAACGGAAGAGATTAGGGAACCCAGAAATGGACCCACAAATGTATGGTCAACTCATCTTTGACAAAGCAGGAATGAATATCCAATGGAATAAAGACAGTCTCTTCAGCAAATGGTGCTGGGAAAACTGGACAGCAGCATGCAGAAAAATAAACGTGGCCCACTTTCTTACACCATACACAAAATAAACTCAAAATGGATAAAAGACCTAAACATGGGGGCCATCAAAATCCTCGAGGAGAAACTAGGCAAAACCCTCTTTGACCTCAGCTACAGCAACTTCTGACTCCACATGTCTCTGGAGGCAAGGGAAAGAAAAGCAAAAATGAACCATTGAGACCTCATCAACATAAAAAGCTTCTGCACAGCAAAGGAAACAATCAGCAAAGTTAAAAGACAACTGATGGAATGGAAAAGATATTTGCAAATGACCCATCAGACAAAAGGTTAGTATCCAAAATCTATAAAGAACTTATCAAACTCAACACCCAAAAAACAAATAACCCAGTGAAGAAATGGGCAAAAGACATATATAGACACTTCTCCAAAGAAGACATCCAGATGGCCAACGGACACATGAAAAAAATGCTCAACATCACTCATCATGAGGGAAATACAAACCAAAACCACAATTTCATCCCTGTCAAAATGGCTAACATTAACAACTCAGGAAACAACAGATGTTGGCAAGGATGTGGAGAAAGACGATCTCTTTGCACTGCTGGTGGGAATGCAAACTGGTGCAGCCACTCTGGAAAACAGTATGGAGGTTCCTCAAAAAATTAAAAATAGAACTACTCTATGACCCAGCAATTGGACTACTAGATATTTATCCAAGGGTTACAGGTGTGTTGTTTTGAAGGGGCACATACACCCCAATTTTGATAGCACCACTATCAACAACAGAAAAGTATGGACAGAGCTCAAATGTCCATCAATGGATGAATGGAAAAAAGAAGATGTGGTATATATATATATATATATATATATAGTGGAATGGTAATGGTATTACTCGGCAATTAAAAAGAATGAAATCTTGCCATTTGGAACTATGTGAATGGAACTAGAGAGTATTATGGTAAGTGAAATTAGTCAGAGAAAGACGAATATCATAAAAAGAAAAAAAAATTGAAGAAATTACTTACATTTTACAGAAAACAAATGATAGCTTTACTAAACTGTTTTTCCATATCAATAAAAAAACAAACACAATTAGAAAATATAAACAAAGGAAATAACTAGGCAACAAATTGCAAAAGAAGAAATACAAATGGTTACCAGACATAACAAATATTTAGTGCCCCTTGTAGAAAAGTACATAGAAATTTTGGAAAATTGTCAAATATTAAAAGTACTAACAAGAAAGAAAGAAAGAAAGAAAGAAAAAAGAAAGAAAGAAAGAAAAGAAAAGGAAAAATAAGTGACTGGAAAAGGAGTAAATAAATCTGTAGTTATTTGCAGATCTAATAGATAATTGTGCACACAAAAAATCTAAAAGAATTCACAGAACTATTAGAATTAATATGTAAATTTATCATGGATGTGGATTACGTCAATGTTCAAAAAAGTCAATTGCATTTCTGAATACTAACCATAAACAATGAAAACTCTTAAGAATTAAACGTTACTTTTACAATAGCATCAAAAAATAACAAATATCTGGGAAGAAATCTAGCAAAAGATGTGCCAGATCTTTATAAAACATTAGGGAGAATAATTAAAGAAAATCTAAATAGGGGTGCTTGGGTGGCTCAGTCAGTCAAGTGTCTGACTTTGGCTAAGGTCATGATCTCACTGCTCATGAGTTTGAGCCACACGTTGGGATCTGTACTAGTAGCTCAGAGCCTGGGGCCTGCTTCACATTCTGTGTCTTCCTCTCTCTCTGCCCCTACCCCACTCATGCTCTGTCTTCTCTCTCTCTCTCTCTCAAAGATAAATAAACATTAAAAAGAAAAACTTGAAAGAAAGAAAGAACGAACGAACGAAAGAAAGAAAACCTAAATAAATGAAGCAATACATCATATTAGTGGGTTCAGACTGATTATTGTAAAGATTTTTATTTGCTCCAAAATGAGGTATAGTTTAAATTCTGTCCCGTTAAAACTCTCAATATTTTTTGTGTGGAAATTGAAGAGCTTATTTCAAATTCTATATGAATATGCAGAGAACCACCAGTAGCTTTCCAGGATTCTCAACCAGAATTCAACAAGAGGATTAAACCCTAATGACCTCAAACTTCCATTTCATGATTTCACTTATCTTCTATGCATTAAGAATGGTGCCATAATTGAAAGAATTGCGGAAAATTATCACCATTTTTTTACATTCTCTGTTCAGATAAAGAACATCAGTTGAGAAAGGCTAGCAGAAAACTTTGAAGAAACAACATAGAATGCTATCACTAGATAATAAGATTAGTTCTGAAACTGCAGTAATTAAGTTAGTTGGGTATTGCAGCAGGAGATAAACAGACTAATAGAAGAAAATTCTCAGAAACAAGTCTAGACATTTATGTTCCTTAATGTATAACAAAGATGCCACTGCAGAGCAGTATAAAAGGATGATCTTTCAATAAATGCTGCTGTGTTAACTGAATATCTCCCTATGTCTATGTATCTATGTCTATAGACAGACAGACAGATGAAGGAGAGAGATGGATGGTTGGTTGAAGGGAGAAGATAGGTAATTTTACTCCTACATTTTGTTATTAATCAAAGTCAATTCTATATGGTATACAGATCTAAATTTAGAAGACGTAATAACAGTTCTAATAAATAACATTAAGAGAAAACTTTCATTAACGTAAGATAGACAAAGAGTTTTTAACAGAACTCAGAAATAGCATGAATAAAAATTTTAATAAATTAAAGCTATATTAAAATTAGGAAGTCATGTTCATCAAATACCATTAAAGTACGAAAATACAAGCCACTGAGAAGGTATTTACCAGACATATTAACTGCAGAAGGATCCTGCAATATATGCAAAGATATGTATTCATCCTCTTCCATTCATGAGAAAGGGCTCATTCAATTTCTAAGAGTGTGGTTAGCTGAGAGCCTCCAGCTATTAACACCTTTAGAGTCTCTCAATTGGAGCCAAGGCCTCCCTATTTTCAGGATGACAAGGACCAAGGAAGTAAGAGCCCAAGCTAAATTCTTCTTGGTAAGTCCCCATGCCTTTACAATAAACCTCCAACATTTTAAATTCTTTTTCCAGGTGATTTCCTATTTTGATCTTTCTGATTATACAAGGATGTATTTATGAAATGCTCTAATAGCAGCACAATATATGGTGTTACACGACACACTAGAAACACTCTTCTCTGTGCAGTTTCCCTCAGGATATTTACAAGGCAAAGAAAAGTTTAAATCTCACAATTTTTCAGCCTTTTTACCCTGGATTACATATTTTTTAAGTGTTTATAAACCATCGGAGAGAAAGTATATTTTGATAAGATGAAACACTGGCAAAGCTACAGAGCCTTACTGTCACTACAGGAAACCAAACTGAGCATATTCTTTGATCAAGATCTGCCTACGTTTTAGAGAAATCCATTTGCTTATGGAACATCCAATAGTCAAATAAAATCCATTCCTACATCATAACGCAGAGAGCAAAATAAGCCAAAATCCAATGCTTGGAAATATATGGAGTTTAAACTTACCTTCTTCATCCCTAGTTGAGGGAACACATCATTTTATTTTTATCCATGTCCCAATTCAATTCCAGGTCTCTGAAAATTCCTCAATGTTAACATGCTTTTTGCCAAATGATCTTTCAGCAGACTTTGTTTGTGGAAATTCTTTTTGAGATTTCATATTTTGAGTCTCTCCTTTTAAAATTGTATCAGGAGTGTTTGAAGCATTTTTATAGAAGGAAAACTCTATGTCTGCCAAATGTTACCTTTAAAGTAAATGTTCATAAAAGCGTATGTTCAATCAAGTGAAGCATGATCATTATACTGAGTTCACAGAGAAAGCAAATAAGTGCCACAGAGGGAAGAGGAGAGATATAGGTTACACATTAAAAAAAAAAAAGACCCTAAAATTTCAATTAATTAAAGCAGCTGTATTTTTCTTTGAAAGATTCAAAGATGCACTCCTTTTTCCTTATCTTAGAGGAAAAGTTTTACGATTCACCACTGATTATGAGGTTAGCTGCAGTTTTGTCACACATATATGGCCTCCACTATATTGAGGTATATTCTCTCTAACCACACTTTGATGAGAATTTTTATCACCAATGGATGTTGAAATTTGCCAAATGCTTTTCCTGCATCTGTTAAGATGAAATGATTCTGTTGATGTGATGCATCAGGTTGATTGATTTGCAAATATTGAACCATCCTTGCCTCCTAAAATAAATCCTCCTCGATTGGGATGAATGATCCTTCTAATGTATTGTTGAATATGGTTTGCTAATATTTTGTTGAGAATTTTTGCATTTATGGTCATTGGAGATACTGGCCCATAATTTTCTTTTTTTGTGGTGTCTTTCTGGTTTTGGTATCAGGGTAATCCTAGTCTCATAGAATTTATTTTAAACCTTCCTTCTTTTTTTTTATTTTCTGGAGTAGTTTGAGGAGATAGGCATTTACTCTTCTTTAAATGTTTGGTAGAATTCACTTGAGTGTTCGTCAATACACAAATGGATAAGGATGACGTCGGGTATTTCGCAGCCATAAAAAGAAAGAGATCCTGCCATTTTCAACAACATGGATGGACCTGAGGGGTATTATGCTAAGTGAAATAAGTCAGACTGAGGAAGACAAATACCCTATGATTTCACTCATGTGTGAAATCTAAAAAAGAATAAACAAACAAAAAGAAGAAGCAGACCTACAAACACAGAGAACAAACTGATGGTTACGAGAGGGGAGAGGGTAGGGAGGTGGGGAAAAATGAGTAAGGGGGAGTGGCAGATACAGTCTTCCAGTTATGGAACATATAAGTTGCAAGAATAAAAGGCACAGCATAGGGCATACAGTCAATGATATTGTAGTAGCATTGTATGGGGACCGATGATAAGTACACTTACACTGTATAATGTATAAGCTTGTCAAATTACTATGTTGTACACCTGAAATTTGTGTAAGTTGTGATCAATTATACTAATATTAGAAGAAGAAGAAGAAGACGAAAGAAAGAAAGAAAGAAAAGAAGAAGAAGGGAGAAAAAAGAAGGAAGAAGAAGAAGAAGAACTCTTCAGTACCCAAGAAAGCATCTCTGATTATTTGGCCTCACACATCTACCCCATGTGAGTTCCAGAAGCTGCTTCAAGGTAAAACTATGGTCATTTATTCTTCCAGGGGACAAAGACATATGCTGGAAAGGAGAAAATCTCCAAATTTCCTCCCCTTCAAACATTCTGCCAATCCCCAAATGATCAGAATCAAGTCTATTTTCCAGACCAGCTTTAGGACAAGGCCCAGATCTATCCAGCAAAGCATTCTCCCATCCAGTAACTAAGAGGTGATCCACTGAGCAACTTCTACTACTAAAGATAAAATGTGAATTCAGATTGAGTGAAAGATATTAACTGTGTCCATACTGCAGAGTGGGCAGAATAAGACTGCTAAGAATGAACAAATAAAAGGCAATTGTGGACTAGTAAGACATTCTTGTTAAGTTGTATAAGTGCAAAACAAGATTTAAAAAAAAGTGGAATTATTTCAACATAGCTGGTTATTCTAGGCAGGAATAGGATTAGATGATCTTTTCTTCTTTTTAAATTAATTAGATAAACACTTGGAAATTGACTGGGGTTACAAATCAAGCTTCTGGAAAGAGAATAAAGAAACCTCTGTAAATGTGCATGAAAATGCCTCATTGAAGGTATAGTCAAGCTACCTGGCTCCAGCCTGGCCCATGGACTCACACAATTGAACCAGTTGCCAAGCATCTCCATGGAGGATTGCCATTAGAATGCTAGCTAAGTGGCTAGAATTAAAATACCAACAGCCTTTTTACTGTTCCTTCTCTACCTTTTCAACAGTCATAGAGTATTATCAGTATTGAGAAACAAGGGGGAAAGGAAAAAAGTCGAAAAATAAATGTGATTTCTAGACCAAGAAAATTTCTATTCCATTCAAATAAGGGCAATTACAGAAAAAACTTGTTTCTGTTTTTGTATTAAAGGAGATTTGTCGCACGAATTTGCCCATCATGTCTACCTATTAGAAGCATTTCCTAGTTTAAGTGGATAAATCACATTCATGTCTAAGTAAAAATTTACTCTTTTGGCATGTCCTCTAACTTTGACATTTGACACTGGCCCCAAAAACCATTCAGATTCAAAGCTTTGACATTACTTTTGCCACTTCATTCACCCTTCCATCTACCCCTACCCCTCCTTCCATTTCACCACTGGAGTTGTTCTCTCTCAGGCTGCTCTCAGTTCCAGTAACAGCCTCTACCACACCTTCTCTAACGCTGATTCCTTTCTGCACACATGCACTGTGCAGCTTCCTGAGAGAGTCCTCTTTTCATGGCCTGCTTTTGGTTATATCCCCTGCTTAAATGGCTTCAACAATTTCTGAAAGCCTCCAAAAATAAAGGCCAAGTGCCTGGATAAGTATTCAAGGAAGGCATTCAAGTCCTCACTCTGATCTGACCCCACTTTTTCCCATTGCTCTCCCTTTGAATAATCCTATGATCCAATTAGACGGCTCTCTTGGATCTGTCCGGCAAACCCCTCCTTCTCTCACCAAGTCCACCGTATCCACTGCCCATCAGGCTTCTTTCCTTATGGTCAGCCTCCTCAACAATGTCGGAAGCAAATCCCTTGCCAGCTTCATCTGGCCTCCTTCAGGTCTCTTTTCAAATTCCATCTCCTCAGGAACGTTTTTGTTAAAAACACACAATAGGTTAGGACCTCAGTTTTATACACTTCTGACATCTATTTCTTCATGTAGTTCTTATAGCATGTATCATTAATTAAATATTTGCACAATTCCTTGAGTAACCTGTTTCTGCTACAAGACAGTGAATGTCATGAAAGCAAAAAGTGGTATCTGTTTTTAATTCTGTACTCCCATCACCTGGAGATGTAGTGATCATCCCCTCTTACCACCTATGTGCAATTTTTCTGTCCCTGTACTAGAATTGTTCTCCAACACACTGTACACTGCAGTGATGGGTCATGATGATGTGTGTTTGCATCTTATCTGAAGCTTACATGCTTTATTCACCTTTGTCTCCCTGACAGCACCTTGCACAAATCTGTGCAGTTAGTGTGCAGTTTAATGTAGTTGAGTGGAAAAATAATTCAAAGAAGGCTTTGTTCACACTATAAAACCTACAAGTAAAAACTGACCTTTACACCACAAGCAGAATTTATTTCACATCTGTATAATACAAATTCCTTCCAAAGTGTTTTAAACTCTTTTCCTCATGTATGTGTACTCAACTTCTTCACACAGAAATATATCCAGTGTGCTAACAGGCCAATTGTTTTAGCAACATGAAATATTTGCTACATCCGTGAGTTTCCCCATGTCAAAACCATTCGACCAGCTTGGGAGTCAATGTGTCAGTGGCTCTAGCATTTCTATAGCAGCTCCAGAATTTCTATAAAGAAATACAGCAATATAGTTATAGCTATATAGTATTACGAGAGGACTTGTCTTTAAGGTGTAATTTCATAATAAATGTGCTGCTTTTATTAAAACTCTATGTCCACTTGGAGTGGCCTGGATGGAAGCTAATGTAGATTATGGGGAACATATTCCCACACTACCAACTGATGGCATCACTGGCCAGTTCAAGTAAAACCTAATATTTCTGTAGTTATAATTTTTCATGTTTCCTCAGAAACAAAAATTAGGCAATCATTTTCCTTTCTCTTTCCAAACTTAATTGAGGAATAAATAACAAATATACAGATACATTTAAAGCGGACAATGTGAGAGGTGCCTGGGTGGCTCAGTCGTTTAAGCATCTGACTTTTGCTCAGGTCATGATTTCACCGTTTGTGAGTTCGAGCCCTGCATAAGGCTCTGAGCCTGGAGCCTGCTTTGGATTCTGTGTCTCCCTGTCTCTCTCTGCCCCTCCCCTGCTTGCACTCTGTCTCTCTCTCTCTCTCTCTCTCTCAAAAATAAACATTAAAAATTTTTTAAAGTGGACAGTGTGATGATTTGATATACATTTACATTGTGGAATGATTCCCAAGATCAAAATAATAACACGTCCATCACATACCTTTTTTTAAAACCTTTGTGTGGTAAGAATATTTAAGGTCTACTCTCAGCAACTTTCAAGTATACAATCCTATGTTTTTAACTAGTTACCATGCTGTACATTAGATCTTCAGAACTTATTATCCTTATAATTGGAACTTTGTACCCTCTGACCTATATCTTCCCATTCTGCTGTCCTCACAGCCCTTGGCAACCACCATTCTATTCTCAGTTTTTCTATGAAATCAGCAGGGGGTTGGGGGAGTTGTTTGTTTGTTTAGATTAGACATACAATCTTCTACTTATCTTTCTCTGTCTAGCTTATTTTACTTAGCAAAACGCCTTCCAGTTTCATCCATGTTGTCACAAATGATTGGAAGAAATTTCCTCTTTTATGGCACACTAATATTCCATTTTGTGTGTGTGTGTGTGTGTGTGTGTGTGTGTGTGTGTGTTTATACTTATATCCTTTATCCGTTCATTTAGGTTGTATCAATTATTGTGAATAATGCTGCAATAAATACAGGTGTGCAGATATTTCTTCAAGATACTGATATCATTTCCTTCAGATGTAAATTTTTCATTCTTCCACAATCAACAATCTTGTAAAGGGGGTAGTGATGAAGAAACAGGTGCTCTATTACTTTGAGTCAAAATGCTAATGTATACAAAGTTCAAATTGAAAATAGCATTTATTAGCGATAGTTGACTGAGTACCATCCGCATATGAAACAAGATTTAGTGCAGATAATGATCTTCTCTTACAAATGAATTAAAGTCTACTTATTTTATTTGGAGAAGTGCTTTCCCAATCTGCATCAAGACCTATCATAGAGTAAATCATCCTGTAAAATATATGGTTTCTCTCATTCCTATCCACCCAGTAAACACTAACAACTGCCAAACCAAAATGAGGGAGAGAGAAGCAGGCAGAGATGGAGCCCATGTCCCGCCCATGCTGATTATATTTCCGCACCTGCTATCCTCCATCTGGCTCTATAACCAGACTGCCCATAACAGTGTTTCCCATGTGAGTTCTATGGTAGATAATTTTTTTAAGTTTATTTATTTGAGAGAGCAAGCGAGAACGCAAGTGGGGGAAGGGCAGAGAGAGAGAGAGAGAGGGAGGGAGAGAGAATCCCAAGCAGGCTCTGCACTTTCAGGGCAGAGTCGATGCAGGGCTTGAACTCATGAACTGCGAGATCATGACCTGAGCCAAAGTCAGATGCTTAACTGACTGAGCCACCTAGGTGACCCTGAAGATACCTTTTTTTTCCATGTGTTTAGTTTACTAACAATCTAAAATTTTATACATAAACACATTCTGGATGTCTGTCAGTACTTGAGGGTAGCTTCATCATTTTGGCACCCATGTATCTGTCTTTCTTATCCTACCGAGACCTAAGAGCTCACCTATTTGTTGAGGCTAATGACAATAGCACAGATGGGAGGTAAATATACAAATAGTATTTTCACTCTGCATGAGGGTTAGATGGATATCACTAACCACTCTCGGAACAATGGTTATATAACTGTTTCCATGAAGACAAGTGAAGGGACTTTTGAGGTATCCCTGAGCCAAGCATGAGGGAAGGTAAAAGACAGGCCAAACTTAAAAGACCCAGCCTTGTGGCAGCTGGTTTCACATTGATATTTTCAGCGCTGATTCAGTTTTAGCAACTAACATCATCTGGCATAGTAAAACGATATTTAAATAAAATTTTATGTTCTCTCTGCATTTTGTTTGCACTGATTGAAAAGATTATTTGGGAGGTTGCGGGGGAAAGCCTGGATTGATATTATGAGGAACCACCCTCCACCACCAGCTACCAACGGACAGCACCACTAGGGAGGACAGCAGGAACACACTTTTCCTGCACCGTCACACGTAATTTTTTATGTTGTTTTAAACCAAGACACAAAAATCAGTCATCATTTTTCTATTCTTCTCCATTCAACAATCTCATAAAAAAGGAGTAGTATATCCATCAATTAGCAAACAATCTCGAACACTTAAAAATATTGAAAACAAAGATGAAGAGAAATAATTTTAAACTACATTGAGGGATATGATCATTTTTGTTTTCATTTCAAAGGGGCCATGCACTTCTCAACTTTGAGAAACACTGCTCTTACCTACCCAGAATCTTTGGTCCTAACTTTAGTAATAGCATCCCATTCATGGCTTAGAAGACTACTCCTCTGTTCCACGTGGTTCAAGTAGAAGTATAAATCATGCTGCTGCCTTGACCCTTATCCAAGGTATGGGCACATGACTCACATTAGAGCAATCAGATTCTCCCTCCCAGGTATGTCACTATTGGATGAAGATATATAAAGGTATAAGACGGATAGAATTGAGTTTCTTCCAAAGAACATAACTATGAGCCCTTGCTACTGAGATCACAGGTTTCTCTTCTTTCTTGGATACCTGTTGTTGAACTCACTATCCTCTATTATGAGTGATGCATTATCCTTCCGATAAATTCATTTCTTTTTTAAAAAATATAATCAAAATCACTTTCTACTGGTCACCTAGAATCCTAACTGATGCCCTCGTGTAAACAAAACTAATCCACATTCACACAAACATCAAGGAAGAAAACTAAAAAAAAAAACACTCAAGAGTTTAGTGAAGGATAGAGAAAAGCAAGACTGTGCACACTATTTCTTTGACTAACTCCGCATTTACTTATTAATAAATTTTAAAATTGGCATGCATTTGGATGATAATGTATCACATATGACTAAACAGTTCTTGAAAGCAAGAACTAAATCTTATTCATGTGGTGTTTCTAACATCTTATAAAACCCTGGCATACGTAGTAGAGAGTTAACAAATATGTTTGAACACATTTCAGATGTCAATACACAAAGAGGTTTTTTAAAAAGTTTATTTATTTACTTTCGCAGAGAGAGAAAGAGAGAGAGAGAGAGAGGAGCAAGCATGAGTGGAGGAGGGGCAGAGAGAGAGGGAGAAACAGAAAACCTAGCAGGCTCCCTGCTGTCAGTGCAGAGCCTGAGGCAGGGCTCAAACTCACAAACTATGAGATCATGACCTGAGCAAAAAACCCAGAATCAGACGCTTAACCAACTGAGCCACCCAGGCGCCCACAAAGAGTTTTTAAAATTCAGAGTTTATTGTAAAGAGAGGCACAAGTCGGTTTTGCAGTTATTTGGAGAATGATCTTTAGAAAGGTAATTATAAGTACCAGAAACATCCTTCGCTCCACAGTAAATTCCTTCAAGTCAGAAAATGGTTTTTATCTTTGTATCTCCAGAGTCCTAAAAGCATCTGGTATATAAGTATCACTCAGTAATGGTTTGTTTAGTAAGTTAATTTATATTAAAATTAGATATATCACTCTAGAGCATTCATGATATAAATTAATGTGGCTTGAATTTAAAGACCCTTTCTATGTCCAACTCTAGTTCACACCTAATTCTCTGTCAAACTATCCTCATTACTTACCAAATTTCCTCCTTAGGACTATCAGGTATGTTACATGGCAGCACCAATTATTTCAAATTCTCTAATAATTCACAAGATCTGATGAAGTCTAAAATGAGAACCATGGAACAAGGAATATTAATTTAATTGGTAGCACAGATTCGGTCAGGAGTACTGCCATTATCAACAACTTGATTGTTATATTCTAAATCCTTTTTGCTGAAACACACGATATAGAAATCACTTTCACGTATGCAAAACCTCTGTGACCTAGCTTGTTCTTTCTCAGAGCTTCAAACATCAGTTAGCCTTACCTGTACTTATAGCCCATCCTTGTTTTACCTCTCCAATCCAAATAGGTCGGTGTTGATAGACACTCAACAGAGTTGAGGCTTGGTCTTATGTAGATTATATCTCACTTAAAAATGGATTTGGTAAGAAGAATCCAAAAGAAGGGGTTTCCAAATTTGAACAAAGATGTGCTAAGCATACTGTACATCAGGGAAGTCACTATGCTCCTTGTAGCTGTGAGATTTGAAATCCACAATAGAAAATGAAATAAAAACTCCTGGCCTGAGATATTTGATTATCAAAACAAAGCAAAACACAATGGTATGGTCAATGAATCTTCAACCAAGGACACAAGAATATGCAGTAGGAAAAACACAGTCTCTTCAACAAATGGCGTTGGCAAAACGGGACCACTTTTTATACCATACATAAAAATAAACTTGAAATGGATTATGGACCTAAATGTGAGACCTTAAACCATAAAAGTCCTAGAAGAGAGCTCGGGCAGTAATTTCACAGACATTGGTCTTAACAACATCTTTCTAGATATGTCTCCTGAGGCAAGAGAAACAAAACCAAAACTAAACTACTTGGGACTACTTCAAAATAAAAAGCTTCTGCATAGTGAAATACATAAATAAATAAATAAATAAATAAATAAATAAAAACACCGAAATTAAAAGACAACATATTGAATGGGAAAAGGTAGTTGCAAATGACATATCCAAGAACGCATTCCTGTCCAAAATATATAAAAAACTTATACAACTCAACACCATAAAAAATCAAATAATCCAATGAAAATGGGCAGAAGACATGAACAGACATTTCTAACAAAAGACATACAGATGGCCAAAAGACACATGAAAAAATGTTCAACATCACTCATCATCAGGGAAATGCAAATCAAAACCACAGGGAGATATCACTTGCCACCTCTCAGAATGGCTAAAATTAAAAACTCAAGAAACAACAAGTGTTGGCGAGAATGTAGAAAAGAAGGAACTCTCTTGTACTGTTGGTGGGAATGCAAACTGGTGCAGCCACTCTGGAAGTCAGTATGGAGGTTCCTCAAAAAATCAAAAATACAACTATCATATGATCCAGTAATTGCAGAAATGGGTATTTACCAAAAGAATACAAACTCACTAATTCAAAGGGATATATGCACCCCTATGTTTATTGCAGCATTATTTACAATAGCCAACTTATGGAAGTAGCCCAAGTGTCCATCGGTAGATGAACATATAAAGAAGATGTGGTATATATATGGTGTATGTATGTGTTGTGTGTGTGTGCATACACACAGACACAGGAATATTATTGGCCATAGAACAAGAATGAAACCTTGCCATTTGCCACAACATGGATGGATCTAGAAAGTATAATGCTAAGCAAAATAAGCCAGTCAGAGAAAGACAAATACTATATGATTTCACTCATATGTGGAATTTAATAATGAACGAAGGGGGAAAAAGAGAGACAAACCAAAAACAGACTCTTAACTACAGAGAACAAGCAGATGGTTACCAAAGGGGAAGTGGGTGGGGGAGTGGGTGAAATAGGTGAAGGGGATTAAGAGTACACTTATCTTGATGAGCACTGACTGATCTATGCAACCCCTGAATTACTGTATTGTACACCAGAAACTAATAGAACACTATATGTTAACTACACTAGAATTAAATTTTTTTTAATAAATAAAAATTTAAAAACTTTGTCATAATCCTCTCTCTCTGCCATTAACTAGCTTTATGACCTTGGTTGAGTTATTTATTCCTTCCAAACCTCAGCGGCCAACTGTTTATCCATCTATCCACATCTATACTTTGAGAGGGAACTTTTTTCTTTAACCATATCATGCTCTCTCTTACCTTCATACTTTTTACATGTTAGATATGTTCCCTTCCTCATGATCTCCTTATTTGCTGCAAATAAAAGTTTACTTTGGGCAATGGAAAGAAAGAAAAGAAAAGAAAAGAAAAGAAAAGAAAAGAAGAGGAGAAAGAGAGAAGGAAAGAAAGGGAGAAAGAAAGAAAGAAAGAAAGAAAGAAAGAAAGAAAGAAAGAAAGAAAAAGAAAGAAGGAAAGAAAGGGGAGGGAAGGGAAAGAAAAGACAAACAGGAATTCTTCCCTTTTGTTGATTGCCTGCTTTTTATTTATTAGCATATACTCAATCAATACCTCTTCCTAGAAGCAACCAAACTGCTCTAGTGTCCCCTCTCTGCTCCTATAGCATCCTGGGCGTGTCTCTCCCATAACGCTCATCACACTTTGTCATTATTGTTCTTGTTGATCTTTCCATCTCTTCTCTTGGACTAGGAGCTCTTTGTGCAGGTTGTGTCTTATTCCTAATGCTGCTCTTACTACTTAATATAGTCCTGTGCATATTAAGAGCTCAATAAGTGAACCAATGAATGGGGGGACAGATGACTTAAAAAAAGATTCTGTTCTAATACTGGTGTTTTTCACAACCAAATGGCATATTTGGTAAATATTATTCTACAGATATAAAAACCTTTGGAATAATGCTTAATATCATTAAAATACAAACTGTAAGTGAAGGAAAGAAATCTGGCTATATCCTTTCCTGCTAAAAGAGGACTACACGTGGGATCTATTGTTTTTATGGTCCTTAGATCAGCTTAATTGCATTGCAGGTATTTATATAAACACAATTATGCTATCTATAGTCAGTTCAGTATAAATGCTTTCTTTTAATGATTTCAGAAGTCAAAGGAATAAATGAACATCATCATTGTCACAACAGTTTTTATAATTGAGTTTTGAATAATAAATGAATAATGTACAAGAATTTAATTTAAAAGCAGCTTAGGAAGTATGCTGTTTTTCATGATATAAATATTATTATATATAAAATCTCATCATCTTACGGATGAGATAGTGTTTAATATTACACAAGAGAAAAATGCCAATGCTAATAATTCACTAAACTCACTTCAAAACATATTTTAATAGAATTTCATTTCAAGTTTTCTTTACTATCAATGTAGTGAAATCAAATATAGCTTATTTTAAGCCTAAAAAGAAATCATTAGGGATATTTCAAATATTTGTTAATGGTGAAATTTTACTAAACCAAATATGGCATACCATTCACATATATGTTTATCATTCATATTTTACAATTACAAATGTTTCATGGTCTGAGCCCAAACTGCACGGTTTCTAATAGCTCAAAAACACACATCTCTGGAAACCAAAGCTTGTTGCTTTGGTTTTGCTAACGGCAATGTAATACCAGCATTGTCTCTTGTTTCTTTTGGCATTCTTCTTCGAAATTTGATTCTTTTTCTCTATGTGAGTTCCATTTTCTTACTTATTTTGGTTGTTGTTCCATGGCTAATATCATTTTCCACATTTCCTGTATGCCTCTTTTCAAGAAATGATTTTAAAGCTTGGTAATTCACTGCACAATGTTCACGGACGATTCTAGCTCTCTGCAATTTTTTTTAATCTGATACACCTCATCTAAAACTTCACACTAGGAACAAAAGAGAGAACTACAAAATTCACAGCTATCATTCTATCATTATTGAATTCGAATAGCTATTAAATGTGGGAATATATAGCATCAGAGAGACTGCAAATCAGCTGTGTTGAAAAGTGTGCTCAAATGATTCCAAACAGTCACAAACTTACTATTGAGTAAATGTTTGAGTCTATGTGTACCAGAAGCCAGTTGCACACCTGGCAGTTCTCCAGCTTACTTTCATATAGGATGCAATGTTTATTAAAGTTAATAAAACATGCTAATTTTGAAGCTTACATCTACATTTTAAAAACTTAATAGTAAAACTAGTAATTATTTAGAATAGACAAAATATTTGTTCGTTGAGGGGAGATTAATCACTAATTTTTTTTTCAGTATTTCTAATGCATGGTGATAAGAGAAGCAGGTTGACTTTAGTCAGGATTGTAAAGAATTTTAACTTTTCTCCAGAAAAATCCTTGCCCCTTCCCTCCTTTCTTGCATCCAGAGCTGACCTCTCCCATAGCCCAGCCCTTGCTTGGAACTTGCCTGCACTGTAAGGTGGTTGTTACAGACATGAACACAGGGGGGCCTCAGGCCCTGAACTATCAACATTTGGGCTGAATAAACTCTCTGTTGAATCAGTAGTGTTCACACGACTAAAGTGAGGCATAAAAAAGTCCAGCATGAAGCAACCACTATGTAGTCAATCTATCTGGCAAGGCTTCTAGCTTAGACTATGAGAAATGTGAGCAAAGAGGAAGGGGGTCACTGGCTCAGCCAACACATTCAGGTGAGTCAATCCCAGCAACAGAAGGGGGTGATACCTCATACTGGGAACACACAAGTGCAGTGAGCACCTGGGAGGTCGCCGGTGACCTTGACAAACACAGTGTCAGTGGACTGGTAACAGGGATTGGAAGAACAAGGCTTTGAGGAAAAGGTGAAAAGTGAAGAAGCAGGGACAGCACTTTAGGGAAACTGGAGTATGAGTTGGGGGAAATAAGAGTGCTCCTTTCTCTAACCCTAATCCTTACCAGAAAAGAACTGGTATTCCTTCAAAGAGAGGCTAAATGACCAGCCACAGGTCACTCCTCAGCCTATACACTTTCTCTCTCTCTCTCGGCCTCAATGGAAAAGTGACCCAACATATTTGCTACAAATAAAAAATGTTTTCTCTGAACAGGCTTTTATATCATTCACTTTATTCTGTTCCAAATTTCCAAGTCATTGTTTAAATGTAACTACAGCAAAATATCTTTTAAAACTGAGAAATGCATAAATCCTCACGTATTTAAAAACCCACTTCTCCCAGTCTATTAAGATTCATAATATATGATTTTTTGCCTTAAAAGACTTTGCTTCACTTTTTACAAATTTCAGTAACTTTAAGAGAACTATCGTGTTAAGGGGTATGTCGGGGGAAATATACTTAAGAAATTTAAAAGGTTTTGATTCTATGCCTAACAACATTTTTAAAACCTTAAGAATGTGTGAAAAATCCTTTGTATTACTTCATGAAATACAATGTCTTTTGCCACCTTGCTTTTATATGACTAAATTCCTTTGCTGAGAATTCTCTCCCTATTCTATTGCTGCCTATTTAAGAGCCACCCTTCTTTCAAACTAGAACTCAAAACCTATCTCCTCTAGGAAGTCTTCTAATCAAATTGTTCTCTCACTTCCCTGTAATAGTCTTTATATAGTACTCAATATAGTTGTTCTCGGCATTGGAATTCTTAAAGTCATTACTCTCCAAGTCCATGGTGAACATGGATAGCACAATGTATTAATCATTTATCTCCTTCTGAAACCAGTACACTGGTTTGCACAATAGATGCTTCAAAATGTTGATTAAAATGATTCAAAGCCATAAATTGAAAATGAATATATGAGGCTTTAATAATATTTTCTCAACTTAAATCATTAT
>CM053572.1:4106519-4312706 GCA_028646485.1 Cryptoprocta ferox
GATAGTTTGTTCTAGCTTTGAGAAGAATGCTGGTGCAATTTTAATTGGGATTGCATTGAATGTGTATATTGCTTTGGGTTATGAAAGAAATTGAAGAAGACACAAAGAAATGGAAAAACATTCCATGCTCATGGATCGGAAGGATTTCAGCCATTCTAATAGGTAGATAGTGGTATCTTATTGTTGTTTTAATTTGAATTTTCCAAAATAACAAATGATATTGAGCATATTCTTATATTCTTACTTGCCATTCATAGATATACTTTGGTAGCAGATGTTCAGATCTTTTGTCCATTTTTAGATTAGATTTTATTACTAAGACTTCAGTTATTTGTATGTAAGTAATGAATCACAGAAATCTACTCCTGAAACCAATATTGCACTTTATGTTAACCAACTAAAATTTAAATTAAAACAAGACTTCAGTTATTTTAGTATTCCAGAAGTCCTTCATTAAATATAGTTGTCAAATCTTTCTCCTGATCTGTGGCTTATCTTTTATTCTTTTAACAGTACTTTTAAGGGTTTTTTTAATAGCTGTTTAACTTTTTATTTAGCAACAATCTTAGATAAAAGTTGTAGAGATAGTGCAGGGTTCATGTAAGCCCTTCATTCAGCTTCATTCAGCTTCCTCTAATGTTAAAATTTATATAATCATAGTAAAATTATCAAAACCAGGACATTAATATTGGTGTGCTACTACTGCCACAAATCTTATTCAAATTTCACCAGTTTTTCCTCCTAATGTTCTTTTTCTGTTTCAGGACCCAATCCAGTATTCCACATTGAATTTAATTATTATGGTTTCTTTATCCCCTCTAGTCTATGGCAGTTCCTAAGTATTTTCTTGTCTTTCATGACCTTGAAGCTTTTGATGAGTATTGATTGACAGGCTATTTGTGGAGTGCCTCCTAATTATAGTTTATTAAGCTTTTTTCTCCTGAGGTTATGCATTTTTAAGGTTTTTATTTTTAGTTTATATATTTATTTTGAAAGAAAGAGTATGCACACAACCAGGGGAGGGGCAGAGAGAGGGAGAGAGAGAATCCCAAGCAGGCTCCAGACTGTCAACACAGACCCCTACTTGGGCCTCGATCTCATGAACCATGAGATCATGACCAGAGCCTAAATCAAGGGTCCAACACTTAATCAACTGAGCCACCCAGGCACCCCAAGATTATGCATTTTTTTTTAAAGTACCACAGGAGTGATGTTTTCTCAGCACCTCATATCTGGGGGTACATGATATATCCCTTATAGGTGATATCCTTCAGTTGGCTATGGTGGCCTCTGCTGGGTTTCTTCACTAATGTTAGTTTCTCCTTTGAATTATGGGGTATCTTTGATAGTATGAAGATACTTGTTTCTCCTAAAACTTGCTTGCTGGTTTCATCATCCATCACAAGATCTTGCCTGAAACAATAATCCTGTGGCATTTGTCTAGTGATGATTTTATAGGCCTTTCATTTCTTCAACATTTATTATTTAATTTGCCTGTAAGGAAAACTTCTCCTCTCCCCCATTTATTTATTCAATTATTTATATCGGCATGGACTCAGTGATGTTTATTTTATTCTGTGAGTTATAATACCACACTATCATTTCTTATTTTGTTACTCAGATTGTTTCATAGGTAATTAGAACCTTTAGTTTCAGGTTCTTTGAAAATCACCATCCTTTTTCAAGTACTTATTTTCTGGCACCACAGGATATTTTATCATTTTGTATGTCTCCTGCCCCAGCCCTGGAATCAACCACTTCTCCAACAAACTCCATTTTCTTTTACTAGGGAACGCAATACAGAAACCAAGATCTGGGCAGTAGTAGATGTGCTGGCTGCTGTTGGAGTTGGTCTTAGGCCCTCTCAGCAGGCAGAGCTAGGAAATGTATGTCTGTGAATCTGTGGGCACGTACTCACCTCTACTTATTCAACCCTAGAATACACCTGAAGTCATTACAGTATTTCCAAACCATAGTCCCGTGAGAAGTACAACATTTGTATACAGTTCTTTTTGTCTTCAGCCATATATTGTGCAGTCAAAATAATAACTTTTCTAAATTTACTTAGGTGTGTTTTTTTATTCCAGATCCCCTCCAGTGTGGTTATGTTACACATTTTTAATAGTCTCCGAGGTTAGAGGGATGTTCAGTTCATATGTGTGGAATCTTACCTGCTCGTTTTCTTAAGTAGTTCTGGGTAGACTTAATTTTCTTTTATTAATTTATATAATATTGGAATATTTTAAAAATTATTTTTATTTCTTGGATGTTTTATATCTTGGACATTAAGATTTAACCTTCGGGCCTTCACTAGTCTTCCTCTTCTGCCACCTCAGTTCTCAGTCTGACTTTGCTCACCACTGAGGTTGGGTGGCTGCAGGTGGGGTGGAGTGTGAGAGATCACACGCTGGCGTTTGGTGATTTTTTTTTTCTCTTTAAAATTTAATTTTGATAAAGTGCAATTTATTTTTTTTCTTCCATGGATTGTGCTTTTTTTGTTTGTTTTACTGTACCTAAAAACTCATATCTAAAGCCAAGGTCATGCAAATTTTCTTACATTTTCCTTTAGCAGTTTTATAATTTTATGTAAATATAATTGTGCATGTCATTGTATATAATTCAGCCTGATTCATTTTGAGTTATTTTTATGCTAAGTGTGAGGTACATACATACTGTTCATTTTTTTAAGTACGGGTGTCCAGGTGTTGTAGCACAGTTTGTGAACCTAGCCACTCCCAACTGTCTTTCCCACCCCTGCCCTGCTGGCCCCGGGGCACCGGGACTACAGTCCCCAAAATCTTTTGAGCGCAGGGATCGCGACTGGTTCCGCTGAACAGACAAAGTCACGCCTTCTGACCACAGCCACTGGTGACTCAACCGCGGTTTTCTCAAAACACGACCGGGATAGGCTCTCAGTGAAGCCCCACCTCTTCTGACCCCTTGGCCGCAAAGACTACACTCCCCAGGGGCCCCTGGGGCCGCTTCCGGTCTGCCCAGCCTCTGGGCGGCCGTGTCCGGCGCTCCTGCGCAGGCGCCTTCTCCAACGCGGCAGTGGGGTCAGTTGTTTTCCGGATGACCTCGGGGTGGGTCTTGAGCTTCCCGGTTAGCCCCACGGGCTGCCGCCTTACTTTCGGAAACTGAGGTTGGAAAAGGTAAAAACGCCTCGTCGAGGTCAGCCGTTACAAGGTAGACCCAGCACGAAGAGCCTACCCTCTTGGCGCGCGAGGTGTCTTTTCCAAGGACCCCGCCGTTAGTGCCACCTCAGCCCAGCTTCTGAGAGTGGGGACTGACTTTTCCTGAGAACTGGGCTATGCTGGCGCCCTCCGCCGCCCGCCGCAGTTCCGAAGCTGGAGGCTGGTCCTCTCTTCAGCGCTGGGGAGGGCGAGCCACCCAGGCACCGCACGTCTGCTTCTCCCGGGGAAACCAGGGATGATGGCCACAGGGGCCTCTGAGCCCTAAAGGGATAACCCACCCGGAGGCGACTCAGAGCGGCCGCTAGTCCCTGCGGTCTCTCCTCAGCCAGGCGTTCTCCATTCTGAGAATCCACCGGCCAGGAAACCAAGTGGGGCCTGAGCCCAGGCCCCCTGGGAGGAAACGCAACACTGCAGAGTGGGGTGTGAAAAATGCGTAGGGAAGAGAGCCTGGGGACCGAGGCGAGAATGGGAGGAGCCTGGAGCCAGGAACGAGGGCAGGCGAGTCAGACCGTCTGTGGTGCCCAGCGTATTGCGTCCAGCATGGGCAAAACCCCAGCTCTTTAATGCCCCCCATGATCTCCGCCCAGCTGCCCCTCTCAGAGCTCGCAGCCACCCTCCCACTCGGCCCTTCCCAGCTCGCGCTCCTCGCAGCCTAGGGCTCAGACCTGAGGCAGGACCCTAGTAGAGACTTCACTTCTCCCAGGACCGGTGCGCAGCACAGCGGAGCCGAGGCCGGGCAGTGCCGGGAAGGGGGGTGGGGGCGTGGTCGCCCCACCCAGACCCTGCTGCCCTCTCCCCATGCTGACCCGGGTCCGAGTGCAGATCCCCAACCCTATGGTTGCCCCTCGTAACCTCCTGCACCCTTGACTGGGCCCACTTGAGGCCCTGGAGAGAGCAGCTCGTGGAGCGCTGCCCTGCACACGATCCCTGGGGGCGCCTCCCGGGGCTGGCGGGTGGGGTTCTGGGGTCCTCCCCTGAGGCTTACCCTGGGTACTCTAGGGACCGCGAGCAGAAGGCGTGGACATGTCCCCTTTGCAAGGCTCAGGGTCCCCACCCCCACCCCCGAGCTGTAACTGACCAGGGTTGAAAAAACGACCTAAGAGACCATAGTCTCCGCCCTGGGTATTAATGCTATTTCCTTATTCTCCGTAAACCCTGCTTGGAACTTTTCTGTCCTGGCTCAGAAAGCCAGCTGGAGAGTGTACAACCACAGGACATTGACAGGGGAACAGCACCCCCTTGTGGTCAACGTTTGGTGGCTTCGAAGATGAGGAGAAAACCTCACAAAATGGGGAAACTCGGTAAATGGAGAATCACAGAAACGGTTGGGCTTATGAATAGCTTAGGAACAATTTAGAGCAATGGGACATTGTTTCTCCTACCGGACTGGAAAGCGTTACCCATCATAAGCTGCCAGATGGGAGGTTAAAAATGAGATGCTCTCCCTGAGAACCTTTTGGAACAGGGAATCCAAAGGCTTTCTTAAAAGTGCAACCACTTTGATCTAGCTATTCCTTTTTTATGGATTAATCCTTAAGTTGCTAGCAAGCAGGAAAGGGGGTAGTAAAGGATTACGCAGAAGCATTGGTTATCATAGCAAAATTAAGAAAAATAACGCAATTGTTTAAACACACTAAATAAGAGCCATATAATGGACTACTGCAATTAGTAAGAATGGTACTGTGACGATTTTGTCATTGAAATGGCTACAAACATTGCTAAATTAACTGGAAACAGGGTTTAAAACAATACGTGCACTTTGTAGTGAGGTCCTTCAGAGCAGATGATGGAGAGACCATGGGTGGGAGGCCAAGCAATTAGGAATAAACGGCTATGAAATAAGTGGGCTTGAGCACAGGGAGCAGTCAGGCCATAATGCAGGGTCAACAAAACCTCAGCCAGCTGACAGGGACTCCAGAGCAAGCATGATCCATCAGAGGTGGCTGGGTCAACACCAGGTGACCAGATCTTTATACCCATACCTCTCTCCCAGGCACAGGAAGGTTCCGCCGGGGAAGGGCCTGACCTCAGGAGGCATCTCCCCGCCGCTGAAGTCAACTGCTGAAGCCCATAGCCTGGGGCTGTCCTCTGAACAAACTCCTCCCAGGTGAGCGGCAAGTCCTCCTTGATAGGTAGTAATACATCTCTGCACCCAGCACACCGTACGTCTATGTATATATGATATATATGTTTTCAGAAAATAAATGACACCTGTCTACACCCATGGAAAAATAATCTGAAGGAAAACAAGACAGGGACTCAAGTAGAACAATTGCCAAAAAGTGAAGAAGCCTGCGATGGTTAATTTCATGTGTCAATATGCCTGGCAGCAGGGTGCCCCGATTAAACATTGTTTCTGGATATGTCTGAACATGTGTGTTTCTTTCTGGATGAGATTCACATTCCAATCAGTGGACTCAGTAAAGTAGATTGCCCTCCCCCATGTGGGTGGGCATCATCCAGTCCTTTGAGGGCCTGGCTGGAACAAAAGGCAGGGGAAGGAGGAATTCACCCCTTTTCTACTGCATTGCTTGAGCTAAGGGATGTATCTTCTGCTCTCAGGGCTCCTGGTTCACAGACCTTCAGACCTAGACTGGAATCTGCACCATTGGCTTCTCAGGCCTTGAGAGTCGAACTAAATCACACCAGCTTTCCCAGGTCTCCGGCTTGCAGATGGCAGATCTTGGGATTCCGCAAACTCCATAATTAGTGAGCCAGTTCCTTGTAATAAATAGCAGATACACGGGGCACCTGGGTGGCTCAGTCAGTTAAGCGTTGGACTCGATCTCGGCTCAGGTCATGATCTCAGATCGTTGGGCGCTGATGGCACACAGCCTGCTTGGGGTTCTGTCTCTCCTCTCTGTCCCTTCCCCAGTTGTGCTCGCACTCTCTCTTTCAAAAAACGAAATAAACTTTAATAAATACCAGATACGCACACACACACACACACACACACAAATTGATTCTGTTTCTTTGGAGAACCCTAATACATGGCCCCTGAAATCTACCTTTTTATCCCAACAGACTCTCTCCTTTATCAACCACAAGATGTTTTTGGACAGAAGATCTTCGTGTCATTTGCACAGAGGAATGTTTTTTTTACAAAATGTCAACATGAGGAAGTCTTCCCTGTTTTCATCTCCCTCAGGAGTGCACGTTCTTACCATGACCTTGTGGCTACATTGCAGGATAGTCCTGTACAGACTCAGGGCTGACTCCTGATAATGAAATTCCAATTGAAATCCCTCTAGCTTCTGTGGTGATACAGTAAAACTACCTTAACATTTATATGGAAGACATATATAGTTGCAGGCATATTTTATTTTATAAGTAGGCTCCATGCCCAACATGGGGTTTGAACTCATGACCCTGAGATTGAGAGTCATGTACTCTAGCGACTGAGCCAGCCAGGCATCCCAGGCATATTTTAAAAAAGAAAAATAATGATGGCAACTTTAGTTATTGGACATCAGAAAACACAACAATGCTACTGTAGTAAGTAATTATTAACAGAGGAAAAAGACAGACAAGCCAAAGTATCACAATTACAGCCAGGAGCAAGATTGCAGAATATATTATTTATAAATAACATTTTTATTTTGGTGAGAGAAGGATAGAGTATCTAATAAATGATGCTGCAGTGCCTAACTGTAAGATAATATGGCTGGACCATAACCTCAGAGGATATAAAACATTACTTAAGGATTAAGTAAATATTTAAATATGGAAAACAAACAAACAAACGAAATGACCTTAGAATGTTTGAGAGACCGCATCAGTTTTCTATCACTACTGCAACAAATTTCCCCAAACAGTGATTTAAAACAACACAGGGGGCACCTGAGTGGCTCAATCGGTTGAGCATGTGACTGTTTATTTTGAGTTCAAGCTCCAGGTCAGGATCTGGACACTGACATCACGAATTCTGCTTGGGGTTTTCTCTCTCTCCCTCTCCCACTCACGTTCTCTCTGTCTCTCTCAGAATAAATAAACCAAAAAAAAAAAAAAAAAAAAAAAAACCAAACCCACAAATTTGTTACACCCAGTCTGGAGGTCAGGAGTCTTACACTTGTCTTACAGAAGTAAAATCAGGTGTCAGTAGGGCTGCGTTCCTTCTGAAAGATCTAAAGGAAAACCCCTTCCCTTGCCTTTTCCAGCTTTGAGAGGCTGTCTGCATTCCTCCACTCATGGCTCCTTGCACCTTCAAAGCCCAACACCTGCATCACCTCAACCTCTGCTTCCAGTGTCATCACTTCTCTTTCCCTGACTCTGACCTCACTCTCCTGTCTCCCTCTTTTACCTCTTAGGACTCTTTATATGTTTATTTTTGAGAGAGAGTGTGTGCAAGCAGGGGAGGGGCAGAGAGAGAGGGAGACACAGAATCCCAAGCAGGCTCTGCACTGTCAGCACAGAGCTGGATGCGGGGCTCAAACCCACCAACGGTGTGAGATCATGACCTGAGCCAAAATCAAGAATCAGTCACTTAACTGACTGAGCCACCCAGGTGCCCCAGGACAAACTAAATTTTAAACACAAAAACCATTCATTAACCATGCAATAAAATTTTAAACTCATAAAAGGCATGAGAGGCAAAAATATGATAAACAACGTGGGAAGAAAAGGTAGACTGGGGAAAATGGGTATGTGTGTATGTCAGGTACATGGGTAAGTTCAATAACATACACCATACGGATCTTTCAAATTAGAAACAAAGGAGAAAAGCAGTCAAAGCATCCGGGTTCCTATTCACAGAGGAACTCCACAAAATAACAAGCACATATTTGAAAAGGACTTTCCTACTAGTGGAGAAATGCAAGTTGAAATTAGGATAAAATGATGAGACATCACCTTACTTAGGCCTGTCAGACTGATGCAAAATGAAAAAGCATAAAGACTCACCATGACAAGTGCTGTGCAGTCAAGTGTACTCTCCCACATTGAAGGTGCAAATGTAAAAGGGAAAGCAATCTGTAAATAGAAATTAACACCTACAATATAGAAAATCACACTCCTAGAAATCTATTCCATAGTAGTCGTAGGTGAGGAGCACATACAAGGATGTATGTACTTCAACACTGGCCACTTAGGGACCAAAGAATGGAAAATGAGGGAGGGAGAGAATACAGGTAGGATAAATGCTATTTCTTCTTTAAATGAAGCTACTTGAATTTTTGTGAGGATGTTTCTTCTTTAAATGAAGCTACCTGGAATTTTTGTGAGGATATTTGTAATTATAAATGTAATGTCTTCAGTAGATTGTAGAACTATATGGAGGGTTGGGGTTTCTTTTTCCCCCTCGTGTCAGTTTTGTGGGAGGTTTTTTGGTTTTGTTTTTTGTTTCTAATATTTTTAGAGAGCTCCTGAGCAGGGGAGAGGGGCAGAGAGAGAAGGAGAGATAGACTCTCAAGCACGCTCCCCACCCAGGGCCCTGAGATCATGACCTGAGCCAAATTCAAAAGTTGGACAGTTAAGCAACTGATCCACGCAGGCGCCCCCTTGTCAGTTTTGACAGCACCTTGGCACGTTTATTGATACATTCCAAGTATGAGTTGTAATTTTATTGGTTTTTCTCTCTCTCCTTCATCTCTTTTCTATTTCTTTTAATTTCCACTTTAATCTTTGTAATTTCCTTTCTTACTTGCTTGGCATTTAAGTTGCCTTCTTTTGCTTAACGCCCTAAGATGGAAGCTTTGATCATTTCTTTTTTCCTAATATAAGCACTTTTAAGTTATAAATTTCCCTCTATGCTTTAACTGCATCCACACAAATTTCAATATGCTATGTTTTCATTGGGTCTAAATTATTTTCTCATTTACCCTGTGATTTCTTCCTCGACCCATGGGCTGTTTTCTAGTAAGTTTTGCAATTTCCAAATGTTCTTTGCTTTTCTTGATTTTTTTTTGTAGGATTTCAGTTGCTTGGAGTCTCTTAAGACTTGTTTATGGCCTGCTGACACATGTGCACTTGGAAAAAAATGTGTATTCTGCAGTCCTTGAAGATATTGTAGAAATGAATGTGAATGGTTCAGGTAATGGAGGTTGTCACTTTGACCTACTATATCCTTCGTAGCTTTTTACCTTGTTCTACTGTTTAAAGTATCCAATCATGGGGGTGCCTGGGTGGCTCAGTCTGTTAAGTGTCTGACTTCAGCTCAGGTCATGATATTATAGTTCGTGAGTTCAAGCCCCGCGTCAGGCTGTGTGCTGACAGCTCGGAGCCTGGAGCCTGCTTCGGATTCTGTGTCTCCCTCCCTCTCCGACCCTCCCCTGCTCATGTTCTGTTTCTCTCTCTCTCTCTCTCTCTCTCTCTCTCTCAAAAATGAATAAATGTTAAAAAACATTTTTAATAAAATAAAATATCCAATTATGATTGTGGTTTGATCTATTTCCCCCTTAATTTTTCAGGTTTTTACTTATGTATTTTCAAGCTCTATGATTATATGCATATACATTTAAAACTGTAATATCTTCCTAATGAACTGACTCATTATTATGGAGAGTCCCTCTTTGTCTCTAGGAAAACTCTTGGCTCTGAATCTATTTTGTTTTAACTACACCCTGACCTGTTTCTCTCTCTCAGTGGGGCTCTGCCTGTTTCTTTCTCTTTCATTCACTCTTCTTGAACTTTGTCTTTACATTTCGCAATTATAATGATTAAGAATTAATCAGAAATTAATGGGCGCCTGTGTGGCTCAGTTGGTTAAGCGTCCGACTTTGGCTCAGGTCATGATCTCATGGTTCATGAATTCGATCCCTGCATTGGGCTTTCTGCTATTGGCACAGAGCAGCTTTGGATTCTCTGTACCTCTCCCTCTCTGCTCTTCCTCCACTCGTGCTCTCTCTCTCTCAAAAACAATAAATATTAAAAAAATCTAAAAATTATTTTTAAAAAGTAGTGAGGCCCAATTGATGGGGTATTGGGCTCTCTGGAAAAAAAGAAAGAATTAATAAGAAATTAATAATCAGAGAGTAACAGGGTACCTGGGTGGCCCAGTCAGTTAAACATCCAACTTCAGCTCAGGTCATGATCTCGCGGTCTGTGGGTTCCAGCACTGCATCGGGCTCTGTGCTGACAGCTTAGAGCCTGGAACCTGCTTCAGAATCTTGTCTCCCTCTTTCTCTGCCCCTCTCCTGCTCATACTCTGTCTCTATCTCTCAAAAATAAACAAACATTAAAATAATAATAATCAGAGATGAACAAGCAAAACATTGTCGAGGTAAAGTAGGAATTCCAAGTACGCTCACAACCTGATCTCACTCTCCAAGGCACAAGTACAGAAAACCATTACCCTTGGCTCCAGGGACATACTGGAAGGAATAGGCAGTCAAAATGAGATCTACTTTATGTTCCAAAGCTATGTCTTGGGCAAGTCATGTACTCTTCACATAGTCTGGATTTCCCAGTCTGCCATACAGGTACCACTGAGGATATGCAAAGTTATCTTAGGACATGCATTATTTTAATTAGGAAATTATCATAGGGGAATTCATCTAAAAATCATATCCATATCCATAGTGGTGGAAGATCTGGATATACCTGAAGGATTTTAAGAATATTTAGGAGAGATAAATGTCAGAACTTAGATTATATGTTCAAGGTGAAGAAAATGAGAGTCAAGAGGACTCCTAGATAAGGTGAGTTTGAATGAAACAAAGAGAAAAGCAGCCAGGTACCTGGTGACAGCATGGCTGGATTTATAGAAGTATCTCAGCCACTAATTGGAGCAAGAATGATAGACTATCGCCTTCACATTTACACATGAAAACTGAGATGTAAGCAACAGTCACCAATGATCACCAGCACCATAAAGAGAAAGACACAACCAGCTGGGAGCCACAGCCCCACAAACAAAATTGTCTTGGCAAACAATCAAACCTCAATCTGACCCAGCTTCTGCAGTCAGTCACATCTAAAGGGGACAGCTTCCCTAAGGGAGCCAGTCCCTGGAGGGGTGAGGTTGGCAAGGATGAGGCTGCTGCTATGATCCAGCCTCCCAAGGGGCCTGGTCCCTGTGCAAAAGCTACCTGACATGGGTGGCCCCCCAGTGTTACAGAACCTGGTCTGGATCACCAGGAGGAAGAACCAAGCGGCACTCGGAGATCTTGGGTAGGAGGTTTATTTTACACTGGTGGGGTCAGAGGAGATCATTCTCCAGAGGACTGAGCTCAGAGCATCAGCAGAGGGAATAATTTATGGCCTGTTACTTCTGCATTCCTCATTAATGCATTCGTTCGACAAGCAGGGTGGGAAGAAGAACCCGGAAGGGGGAGTCTTTGATCAGGGACAGGTATTTCCTTATCAGTCCTGTTATCGGGCCATCTTATAACAGATTTTTTCCCTATCGCCAGGGACTCTGAGATCTTGGTCTCCCCTCCCCCCAGATATGCAGGTGGGCCACCAGTGGAAACTGGGGGCATGTATTGGACAATGGTGCTATAGTTCCGTGCTGCCATTTCCAGATGAGGAGGGACAGGCTGTGGCAGAAGCCTGAGCCTTCCTCTTGCCCTTGTGGCTCCCCTCATCCTGGAAATGCAGGAATCATCAGTTAGGCAGGAATCCATAGAGCAAAAATTATTACTCACCCTTTAGTGCGGCACCTATAAGCTACCTGCCGGCTGCAGTAGTTTGCTCCAGGAGATTAAGTCCAATGAGAAGGTGGAGGACAGGAGGAGACCTGGGGGGAGTGGGGTCCTCAGATACGTGAGCTTCAAGGACCAGGATAGGCTCAAACCCCAGCCAGAGCCCTAGAACTGAATCTCCAGTTACAGGCCTGTCTGTCCCACTGAATACAGCTTCAGCAAGACTCAAGAGAGTCATTCCTTGTCTCCCAGACAGCCCCTGGTATCTGTAACCTTGAGTACCATCCCGCCAGGGTGGATCCTGAACCCCTTCCCCAGGTAGAATGCTCATGTTCAGTCGGTGCTGTCTCTGGACAAGGCCTTCGCTCCCTCCTTCCCCCGCCCCAAGCAGAAGGTCTCTTGACTGCCCAGGATAAAGCGTTCCACAGACATCTCAGGAAAGGCTGTCCACTGAGCTGGCATTCAAGCCCCCGCAGAACACTACCAATAGCCGCTACTCTGCCCGCTGCCTCAGTTTCCCTATGCACATAATGGGGTCCTCAATGTACTTTGGATATAAAAATGGATGAGACAGAGCCCATGCCCTCAAGCCAGTGGGAGAATGACGAATGCAAGCACAATGGTGAAGGTAAAGGTATAGGAGGGGATGTGGCAGCTTCAGCTGGTAGATTGAGTGGGGGCTATTGACTGGGTCCCACACCAGCTCCCAGACGGAGGTTCCTGGCTGCAAGGCCCCAATGCAGCTGTGCAGGGCTTGGAGAGGAGCATCCACGGAAGCAAAACAGGGTGTCAGGCTTGGGGAGAGGGCAGTGATAGCTCCTCCCAAAGTCCTGGAGACCTTGAGCCCCAGAGCCATCAGTTGACCCCCTAGGGTTCGTATGCCCCTGGTTTCTCTCCTGGTAGGATAACCAGGTAGGGGCCTTAGGGAGATGCGGGACCAGGAGTAGAATCAGGGCCTTCGGGGAGGGAGGAGACCAGATGTCCATGTGGGAAAGTCTAGGAGGGGAAGTGGAAGAGGAAGAGAAGAGGAAGTAGAAGAGGTATAGAAGGGAAAGGAGGGAGTGAGGGGAGGGGCAGGAGCTGTGTTCCTGCCCTCACTCAAGCTGGAGGTAGGAACATGCAGCCCGTGGGTAGGGTTGTATACAGTAGCCCCAGCTAAATGCCCTCCAACCAAGAAATAAAAAGCCATGAGTCCAGCTCTGGCCAGGGGACTGTCAACAGCAGGTGTGCCTCCGTGAGACATCTCTGCCTAGCGCCTTCGGTCCCCCAGTCTCTTTGCTAACAAAGGCTGCCTCCCACAGGCCTTGGGTTACCGAGAACCCAGCCCTCTGCGAGCCAGCAGCAGCTCTGGATCTTCAGTTTCCTGGGATGGGGAAGCCCAGCAAACCTTCTGTGTTAGGCTAAACGATGGGCCCACAAATATGTCCACATTCTGAATCCTAGAACCTGGGGATATATTAACTTAAATTGCAAAAGCGCTTTGAAGAAGTGATCAAGTTAAAGACTTTGGAGATGGGGAGATTGTCCTGGATTACCGGGGCAGGCTGCATGCCCTGGTAAGAGGGAGGCAGGAGGAATCCATCAGAACTAAGGCCGTGTGACGGTGGAGGCAGAGACTGGTGAGGTGTGACCTGGAGATGGAGAAAAGGGCCACAAGGCAAAGAATAGAATAGACAGCTGCTGGAGGCTGGAGAGGGCAAGGAAACGGATTCTCGCCTCAGACCCTCCAGAAGGAAGCAGCCCTGCAACGCATTGACTTTAACCCAGTAAAACTAACCTCCAGAACTGTGAGAGAATAAAGTGCGTTGTTTTAAGCCACTAAGCTTGCGGCACTTTGTTCCAGGGGCAACAGGAAACTCACACATTCCCCACCCGGACCCCCAGGGGACAGGAGGCAGGCTGCTGTATTCTTCCTCTTAAGGTGCCTGGAGGCAGGGGCCTCTGATCTGCCCTAAGCCTCCTTGTTGCTGTCAGCCAGCCTCCCTTTGGGCCTGGGGAGCTCTCCTCTCTCCACCGGGACCCAGCAGAGCCCCAGGCCTTGGCAAGTTGGCCAGGCCCCGCCTGCTAGTGCGCAGCTGCCTGGCCAGTGGGACCCCTGCTGAACTTGAGATGGTGGAGGGGATCAGAGACGAATTCAAGCTGCCCTGAAACCAGGATCCCCTGATTAAGGTCTCCGTTTAACGACGAGTAAGACAGTAGCACCTTGGAATTTCCCCCTAGACAGCAGGAATCTCTGTCCCACAGCACAGGAAAGATCAGTACATTAGAAGTATTTGGCCTTCCAGAGGAAAGTAAGGCTGAAATGGAAGACCAGGGACAGAGTGGGGGAGTGTTCCCGAAGATCCGAGCCCTCCACTCCAGGATCCCCCTCCAGGGTTGAATGTTTTCAAGCTGGACAAGCAGAGCTGGACAGGAGCCCCCCTCAGGTCCACTGGAGCTTCCACTGCTGTGTTTTCCACGCTCCCTTCTGCCCTTAGAGCTGAGCCAAACCTCCCAGAACCCCCAGTGCTGCCTCCTTCTGGATGCTGCGGGCACTAAACGGCCACCTTTCCCCCAAACCCCAACTCCTTCCTGTTCTTGGCTTCCTGTCTTCCCAGAGATCAGGATTCCAACCGGAGGAGGCTGGTCACTGAGACCGCCAAGCCCCCACCCACAGACCCACCGTTACCGCAAAGAGGCGGCTGTCGCGCATGCGCTCGAGTGGAGACAGGGGGCCCCGCCTTTATTCTTTCTCCTGCCTTCTCCTGCTCCCACCCTCCTTTCATCCTGTTCTCCCCCTTTTCTTCCCTAGAAATTCTCCACTTTTCTCCACTTTCACTATGCTTTTTAAATGAGTCTGCTGTGTGGTGTGTGGGCGGCTCAGTCAGTTAAGCACCTGACTTCCACTCAGGTCATGATCTCACGGTTTGTGGGTTCGAGCCCCGCGTCCGGCTCTGTGCTGACAGCTCAGAGCCTGGAGCCTGCTTTGGATTCTGTGTCTCCCTCTCTCTCTGCCCCTCCCCTACTGGCACTATGTCACTCTCTCTCTCAAAAAAAAAGAAAAAAAAAAAAAAAAAAAGAAAAAAACAATAAGATAAAATAAATGAGTCTGCTCCATGCCTTCACGGAAGGAGCGTTGCTGTCCCCAGACGACTCTGGTACCTCTTCGGGTCCTTCTGGGAAGGCGCCCCGGCTTGGGAACTCAGTTTTTGCCCAAGCACGGAAATTCCCCGACTACTGTTGGGTCGGAAAGGTTACCACAGAGGTGGCCCCCGAGGCAGTGCCCCGAGCCCGAGGGGGGGCGGGGGGTGCGGATGCAAATGATCTCAGAACCCACTGGCCTGATGGGTCCCTCTCTGCGTCCTGCCCAGAGTCGCATTCTGCCGGGCAGCCAGCTAGCTCCCGGGTGAGGCTGGGCACGCAAGGAGAGGTGGCGCCAACCCTCAACCTTCCGCTCCCTTCCAGACCCCGGAGAGGGGCGCCCAGCCAGCTCCGTTGCTTCCTTCTGCGTCTCTCCGATTCCTCTTTCCTGTATCCCACTTTTCGCCTTCTCGGAGTCCCCTTCCTTGCTCCCTTTGCCTCTGCCGGTTCTGGCCCCGGTTCTTAATTGCCAGATTCTCCAGTGTTGGGTTTTCTACCCATAATGAAACAGATGTGCCCCAATGTTTAAGGTGCACGGAAGCTCACTCAGAGAGGCAGCCGCTCTCCGCGTCGCCCCCTGGCCTGATCAGCTCCGGCTCGTTTAGGGACCGCGGAGATAATGGGGTACCTGTCAGCGCTAGGAGCGCGCGCCCTGGCCCGAGTGGCACCAGGAGGCCATCCCTTGTCTGACGCTCTTCTAGGGCCTCATTCATTTCCAGGGGCAGCACACAGGGATCCTCTGAGAACTTTAGCATGGATTTGGAGTCTCCTTCTCCTCTGCGGATACGGACCTCAGGAGGAGTTCCTGGGCGCCCCTGAACCCTTTTAGGTTTAGAAATGAATGGGGCGGCGACCTGTTCTCCCACCCACCTCCCCTGGTCAATGGCTACTTCAAATGGAGAGAAGTTGGAGGGGATAAATCCTGTATCTGCTCGGTGATGCGGAAGAAAACGGGTCCTCTCACACATCTCTGGAGGAAACATCTTTCAGTCCTTTTTGGAAAACAATTTGGCGATGTCCCACAGCATTAGAATATATCTACCTTAGGCACTAGAATCTCATTCCTGGGTATCTATGCTTAGGAAATAATCACTAAGTAAAGATCACATTCAAAGATGTTATTAAGCAAAAAATGTCCTGTGCTCTTCAATAATGAGGAGGTACATTGCAGTTTATCTGCACCAGGAATGAGGGCCTCAGAGTCACTCTTAGGGTTTGTAGGATTAAGGCATGGGGATTAGGGTTCTGGTGATGCCCTTAAAGTTAAGATTGGATTTAGGGCCTTAAATTTAAGATTTTAGGATTAGGGCTTAGGTTGGTACTTTAGGGTTAAAATGACTCTCCGGATTAGGGTCTTTTTTAAAAAATTTTCAATGTTTATTTGAGAGAGAGAGAGAGAGAGAGAGAGAGACAGAGCATTAGCAGGGAAAGGGCAGAGAAAGAAGGAGATACAGAATCCAAAGCAGGCTCCAGGCTCCAGATGTCAGCACAGAGCCAGATGCAGGGCTTGAATCTAGGAACTGGGAGATCATGACCTGAGCGGAATTCAGAAACTTACTGGACTGAGCCACCCAGGTGCCCCAGGATTAGGGTCTTAAAAGGAATGTGCTAGATCTCTATTAACTGATTCATGCAGCTCTCAAATGTGTTCAGAAGAGGCAGAGAATGCATACATTATAACCCCATTTTCGTAAAGCAAATGGTAACCAACTTTTTCTGTGTGCCATTTATGTGTATACATTCATATAACAATATTGTTAACATTAGATAAATGCACAGGGGAAGGGAGAAAAAGAAGATTTTTTTAAAGCTGCATTATAAAAGAAGTGGTGTCTTTTAACTCCACTGACTTAACAGTGGAAATAACCACTGGTCCCCAGCTTCCTTCTTTCTGCCTTGGCTCCCATCCACATTTCCACATCCAGTCACTTGTCCGTGGACATCTTGATTTACAAGATGTGGAATACAAATGATATCCACATCCTTCAGGAAAGATCCAGGACCAGCCTCTCATGGCCACAACAGACAAAATAGAACACAACACAAAACGCAATATCTCGGATAATAATAAACCTAAGGCTACTGGGAGAGGGTCTCACCTGCAGAAGCCAGAGTGTTGTGTTTTTTCAGGAGACCATTCAGAGGTGGGAACAGTGGGGACCCCTTTCTCAGGCAAGCCCTTGCCTCCTCCAAGAGTCCAGCTCTCTCAAGTTGTGCTAGACAGTCCCCTTACATGTAAGCCATGTGGAATTCGTCATGTCCTCTGAATGGTCCATTACATCTTGAGGCCCTGAACTGAGGGCCAGCTTGTTGTGTATCTATTTGATCACTGCTGAGGGAAGGACCAGGAGTTCTGGCCACAGCCAATTTTCACAGTGCCCTGGTGCCACTGTTCCCTGAGGCTTGGCATCAGTGGTAGTCAACGACTGCCAGGTTCCAACACTAAGCAGCAAGGGTCATATTGTCTCATGACAGGCATCTCATGCCTGTCATTCCACAGTGAATGACTCTAGCCCAAGATATGCTGCTATAGGACCTCCTCCTCCTTAGCACCCTTGAAAGGCACCTGGGAGATCTTTTTTTTTTTTTTCCTCTATCTAACACTAGGCTCTCTCCTCAGCAGATCTGTCTCTGTCCCAATCTAGACGAATCTAGCCCTCCTCTGGCACTGGCCTCACAGAGCCATCTGCTCTGGTGTTGGTGGCACATCTTTCCTTAGCCTTCCCCTCCTCTTTTAGGACTTATCTCTGATTCAGGTCTCAGGTACCTCGTTCTCTTTTATCTTGAACTACTGAAGCTCTTCCCTGTGGCTCTCACTATCCTAGAGCAGGAAACTAAATTGGATTCAATAAAGCTAGAATGGAGAAGATGAGTGGCTGGTAGTGATACAGTGGGATGGGAAGACAAGGGAGATTTGGTGGGGGGCGGGGGCATAGAGGCAAGAGAGAAGGAAAAGGGTATGTGGAAGACAGGAGACTGGCATCTGTCCAAAACCTGGTCCCTCATACTGATCTGAGCACCTATGGGGGAAGCTCATGGTGTTACTGAAGAGAGGTTTTATGATGTTCTGGACATAAATGCAGATGCTTCCATGGCATGACACAGAGAGTAGATCTGGGAGGAAGAACTGGTGTTTTCTCCAGGCTCTATGTGGAAGCCAGCACCGCTGTTGGAACCCTGAGGAATGAGGAGTTGAGAAGTATCTGGGCCATCACCTCAGCCAACACATGAGCATTCCCATGAGAGCCAAGGGGAAATGGGAGGATTCTCTAAAGGGCTGTGGACCCACAGATGTGGCCAGCAGAAAGGGACAAAAGAAATCATAAGGGATAAAATGTACCGAACACAAGTATAAGTCAGATACAACAGTTAGCATTTTAGATGATTATCTTATTTAAGTATCAAAATGACCCTACATGGAATGTAATATTGCACTACAAGTGTAGAGCAAGTATATGCACTCATATTAGAGGGTCAACTCATATGCAGATGAGTCATGATGTCACTGTCCTCAAGTTTGCTCTGGATATTAACTCCATCATCTGTAAAAGACAAAAAAAAAATAATAATAGTGACTACATGAGGAATAAAAAAGGGTAATAGAGGCAAAACACTTGACATTATGGAGGACTTATATAAGCCCTCCGTAACTCTCACTTTTGATTATCCTTATTTTATCCATAAGTAAACAGAGGATTAGCAACTTACCCAACACATATATGAGTCCACATTTGAATGATTGACCCTGACATGAGAACACAAAATCTTATCCATGGGAATGTACTTTATGCCAACAGACTCAAAACGTATAGTGTCGTCAGGTAACCATGCCCTAATATCAAGGCAGTAAGGAGATTTATGTATCAACCTAAAAACCTTATACCTATATATATTATCTTTCAAAAGTAAGGGCTGAAAAAGTCATAGTAGATGTAAAATAATGAAGAGAACTTACTCCCATATAACCTCACTTAAAGGAACTATTGAATAATAATATCAGCAAGAACAAACGTGAGCCTAGAGAACAGACAAGGGATACAGGAAAAAGGATCCCAGAAATGTATAATTGTGTAATATAATTAGTGTCTTTACACATTTAAAACACAGATGTATAAATAACAATTAAAACTCATGGGAATAGTTGATGGGTATTGGGACTGTGTTAGGACCCTTCAGAGGAGGATACAAATATAGAATAAATGAGACTGTTGTTAGAAAATTTACAGTTAAACTGATTTGGGTATGGGACTTCCACAGTGGCAGAGTGAGGTGGTCAGCAAAACCTCTCTTCAAAAAGCAATGTTAGAGACACCAGAACCATAACAAGATGGTATAAACTTACTACTATTCCCTGTGTCTCCCCTTTAATGCAACAAAACACCCCAGAAATTATGCAGACAGCAATAAAAAGACTCTGAAGACTGGCAAAATGAAAGTGGACTAACTAGGAACTTGAGGAATGACATGTGATGTGTGTGTGTGTGTGTGTGTGTGTGTGTATGTGTGTGTATGTGTTTTAATTTCTCATATATCCAAGTCTTGGTGCCAGGGAGATCTGGTACCTAGAGCCACCAATGGGCATATACAAAGAAACAACAACAATAAAATCCTGCTCTCTCTGGCCAAAAGACAAGAACAGAGAAGCCCAACAGAGAATGCATGGAGAGATTCAACCCTCACTCTACAACTGAGTCACCAGGAAACAACCCCAACTGTTCATGGCAGTAGCAGCAGCAGCCGCCGCAGCGGCAGCAGCAAAGCCCTTGGTCTCCTTGCCCTTTAACAGTGGCATAAGGAGATCTCAAAGAAATGGCCACTGACCCCCTATCTTCAACAGAAGGTGGTCCAGGGACACGAGGCAACCCAGTGAACACTCACTGTCCCCACAGAGAGTACGAGCAGGAATTAAGCAGAAGTCCCAGGAGTCCCAGAAGAATGGAGCAGACCAGAATAGCATTACAAGGCTCTGGAATTAAAATGTCAAGCTCACAGGAGTGCCTGGGTGGCTCAGTTGGTTAAGCATCTGACTTCAGCTCAGGTCATGATCTCACGGTTCCTGGGTTTGAGTCCTGTGTCGGGCTCTGTACTGACAGCTCAGAGCCTGGAGCCTGCTTCAGATTCTGTGTCTCCCTCTCTCTCTATCCCTCTCCCACTCATGCTCTGTCTCTTTCTCTCAAAAATAAATAAATGTTAAAATTTTTTTTAAAAACTGTCAAGCTCACAAAAATAGGTCAAAACATCAGGCTTACAGCAAAACTACCTGCTAAATATAACATTGAAATAGGATAAAGAGTCTTCTAACATCATAACCAAAACATTGAGGATATAACAGAAAAATCATTCCTCATACCAAGAACCAGTGAAATCACAGTTTGAATAAGAAAAGAGTTGGCTGACACCAAAACTGGGATGAGTAAGATGATGGGTTGTCAAAGATTTTAAGGCAGGCATCATAAATACACATCAATAATAAATTACAAATTCTCTCTTGAAACAAACAAAGAAAAGACTAAAATTTTAAGCAATAAAATATAAGTTACTTTAAAAAGAACAAAATGGAGGGGGTGGGGGAAGAACCAAGCAGAATTTTCTAAATTTAAATTTTAGTTAACATACAGTGCAATATTGGTTTCAGGAGTAGAATTTAGTGATCCATCACTTTCATACAACAACCAGTGCTCATCACAACATGTGCGCTCCTTAATACCCCTAACCTGTCTAGTCCATCCTCCACCCACATCCCTCCATCATCTCGTAGTTTGTTTTGTATCATTAAGAGTTTCTTGTGGTCTGTTTCCCTCTCTTCTCTTCCTCCTTGTTACCATCCCCTATGTTCATCTGTTTTGTTCCTTAAATTCCACATATGAGTGAAATCATATGGTATTTGTCTTTCTCCGATGGACTTATTTTGCTTAGCATAACACATTCTAGCTCCAACCATGTAATTACAAATGGCAAGATTTCATTCTTTTTGACGGCTGAGTAATATTCCATTGTGTGTGTGTGTGTACACACATATATATACCATTTTCTCATTATCTATTCATCAGTTGATGGATATTAGGGCTCTCTCCATAGTTTGGCTATTGTTGATAATGCTGCCCTAAACATCGGGGTGCATGTATCCGTTCAAATCTTTATTTTTGTATCTTTTGGGTAAATACCTAATAGTACAACTGCTGAATTGTAGGGCAGTTCTATTTTTAGTGTTTTGAGGAACCTCCATACAGTTCTCCAGAGTGGCTGCACCAGTTTGCATTCCCACCAACAGTGAAAGAGGGTTCCCATTTCTCTGTATCCTTGCCAACACCCGTTGTTTCTGTGTTTTTAACTTTAGCCATTCTTACAGGTGTGAGGTGGTATCTAATCAGAGTTTTGATTTGTATTTCCCTGATGAGGAGTGATGTTGAGCATCTTTTCATGTGTCTGCTAGCCATCTAGATGTCTTCTTTTGAAAAGTGTCTATATCTTCTGCCCATTTCTTAGCTGGGTTGTTTGGTTTTTGGGTGTCGAGTTTGATAAGTTCTTTACAGATTATGGATACTAACCCTTGATAAGATATATCATTTGCAAATATCTTCTCCCATTCTATAGGCTGTCTTTTAGACTTGTTGATTGTTTCCTTTACTGTGCAGAGCTTTTTATTTTGATGAAATCCCAATAGTTCGTGTTGGCTTTTGTTTCCCTTGCCTTTGATGACATGTCTAGTAAGAAGTTGCTCCAGCCAAGGTCAAACAGGTTGCTGTCTGTATTCTCCTCTAGGATTTTGATGATTTTCTGTCTTACATTTAGGTCTTTCATCCATTTTGAATTTATTTTTATGTATGGTGTAAGAAAGTGGCTCAGATTCATTCTTCTGGATGTCATGATGTCCATTTTCCCAACAACATTTGTTGAAGAGACTGTCTTTTTCCCGTTGGAGAGTCTTTCCTGCTTTGTCGAAGATTAGTTGACCATATAGTTCTGGGTCCATTCCTGGGTTTTCTATTCTGTTCCATTGATCAATGTGTCTGTTTTTGGGCCAATACCATACTGTTTCATCACTACAGTTTTTTAGTACAGCTTGAAGTCCAGAATCATGATGCCTCCAGTTTTTTTCTTTTTCAAGATTGTTTTGGCTATTTGGATCTTTTGTGGTTAAATACAAATTTTAGGATTGTTTGTTCTAGTGGTGCAAAAAATGCTGTTGGTATTTTGATAGGGATTGCATTAAATGTGTAGATTCCTTTGGGTATTATGGATGATGGTTTTAACAATGTTTGTTCTTCCAATCTGTGAGCATGGAATTTTTTCCATTTCTTTGTGTATTCTTTAATTTCTTTCACAAGCATTCTATAGTTTTCAGGGTAGAGATCTTTTACCCCTTTGGTTAGGTTTTTTCCTAGGTATCTTATGGTTTGGGGTGCAATTGTAAATGGGATCAATACCTTGATTTCTCTTTCTGTTGCTTCATTATTTGTATACATAAATGCATTTCTGTACATTGATTTTATATCCTGCAATTTTTCTGAATTCATGTATGAGTACTAGAAATTTTTTGATGGAGTCTTTCAGGTTTTCCACGTAGAGTACATCTTGCCTGCAAATAGTGAAAGTTTTACTTCTTCCCTGCTAATTTGGATGCCCTTTATTTCTTTTTATTTTCTGATTACTGAGGCTAATAGTAATGGTGAGAGTGGACGTCTTTGTCTCATTCCTGAGTATAGGGGAAAAGGCTTTCAGTTTTTCCTCATTGAAGATTACATTAGATGTGGATCTTTCATATATGGCCTTTATGATGTTGAGGTATGTTCCATCTATCCATACTTTCTTGAGGGTTTTTATCAAGAATGAATGCTGTATTTTGTCAAATGCTTTTCCTGTATCTATTGTCAGTACCATAGGGTTCTTATCCTTTCTTTTATTAATGTGGTGTATCATCATTGATATACAAATATTGAATCAGCTCTGTAGCCCACTTGACCATGGTGAATAATTCTTTTAATGTACTGTATAAATTGGTTGGCTAATATTTTGTTGAGAATTTTATATCCATGTTCATTAGGGATATTAGCCTGTAACTCTCCACTTTAGTAGGATCTTTGGTTTTGGAATCAAGGTAATGCTAGCTTCATTGAATGAGTTTGGAAGTTTTGCTTCCATTCCATTCTTTTGGAACAGTTTGAGAACAATAGGTATTAACTCTTCTTTAAATGGTAGAATGCCTCTGGGAAACCATCTGGCCCATGACTCTTGTTTCTTGGGAGATTTTTGATTACTGATGCAATTCCTTTGCTGTTTATGGGTCTGTTCAAAGTTTCTGTTTTTTCCTATTTCTTCCTGTTTCTTCAGTTTTGGTAGTTTGTGAGTGTCTAGAAATTTGTACATTTCTTCCAGATTGCCCAATTTTTTGCATATAATGTTTCATAGTATTCTCTTATAATTGTATTTCTGTGGTGTTGGTTGTGATCTGTCCTTTCATTCCTGATTTTATCTATGTGTGTCCTTTTTCTTTTTTATATGTCTGGCTAGGAGTTTATTAATTTTATCTATTCTTTCAAAGAACCAGCTCTTAGTTTCATTGATCTGTTCTACTTGAGGTTTTTTGTTTGTCTGTTTCTATATCACTTATTTCTGCTCTAATCTTCATTATTTCCCTTCTTCTGCTGGCTTTAGGCTTTATTTCCTTTTCCTTTTCTAGCTCCTTTAGGTGTAAGTTTAGGTTGTATATTTGGGACCTTACTTGCTTCTTGAAATGGGCCTGAATTGCAATGTACTTTCCGCTTAGGACTGTCTTTGCTGCATCCCAAAAGATTTGGACTGTCGTGTTTTCACTTTCATTTGCTTCCATGTATTTATTTATTTCTTCTTTAATTTTATGGTTAACCCATTCATTCTTTAGTAAAATCTTCTTTAATCTCCATGTTTTTGAGGGCTTTCCAAATTTTTTCTTGTGACCTTAAAATATGCATGGATAATCTTGATCTTTTTGTACTTGTTGAGAGCTTATTTGTGACCCAGTAAATTATCTATTCTGGAGAATGTTCCATTTGTACTTAAGAAGAATGTGTATTCTGCTGCTTTTGGATGAAATGTTCTGAATATATTTGTTAAGTCCATCTGGTCCAGTGTGTCATCCAAAGCCATTGTTTCCTTGTCGATTTTCTGCTTAGATGATATGTCCATTGCTGTAAGTGGGATGTTAAAGTTCACTACTATTATTGTATTATTGTCAATAGTTTCTTTGTGTTTGTCATTAATGACTTATATATTTGAATGTTTCAAGTTAGGTGCATAAATATTTATAATTGTTAAATCTTCTTGATAGACCCCTTAATTATGATATAATCCCCTTCTTTATCTCTTGATACAGTCTTTGTTTTAAAATCTAGTTTATCTGCTATAAATATGGCTACTCCAGCTTTCCTTTTACATCCACTAGCATGATAGATGGTTCTTCATCCCCTCACTTTCCATCTGCAGGTGTCTTTAGGTCTAAAATGAGTCTCTTGTAGATAGCATATAAATGGGTCTTGTTTTTTTATCCATCTGATACCTTATGTCTTTTGATTGGAACATTTAGTCCATTTACATTCAGAGTAATTAGTGAAAAATATGAACATTGTGTTGTCTGTAGAATTGGTGTTTCTGGTGATGTTCTATGGTCCTTTATAGTCATTGTTTCTTTTGGTCTTTTGTTTTGTTTTTTCTCCACTGAAAGAGTCCCACTTAAAATTTCTTGCAGGGCTGGATTAATGGTCAAGAACTCCTTTAGTTTCGTTTGTCTGGGAAACTCTTTATCTCTCCTTCTATTCTGAATGACAGCCCTGCTAGATAAAGAATTCTTGGCTACATGTTTTTCCCATCCAGTATGTTGAATATATCCTGCCACTCTCTTCTGGCCTGCCAAGTTTCTATGGACAGATCTGCTGTGAACCTGATCTGTCTTCCCTTGTAGGTAAGGCTTTTTCTCCCCTTGTTTTCATGATTATTTCCTTCTCTGTGTATTTGTGAATTTGACTATGATATGCCTTGGTAATCATCAGCTTTTGTTGAATTTAATGGGAGTTATCTGTGCTTCTTGGATTTTGATGTCTGTGTCGTCCCCAGATTAGACCTGTTTTCAGCTATAATTTTCTCACATGCATCTTCTTCCCCTTTTTGTGTCTCTTCACCTTCTGGAACTCCTATGATATAATTGTTATTCTCTTTAATAAGTCACTGAGTTCTCTCTACGTCTTGTATTGTGGGTCTTTTGCCTTCTTTCCCACTCTTTTTAGCTTCATTATTTTCCATAATTTTATCCTCTATATCACTGATTCACTACTCTGCTTCATCTATCCTCTCCATCATGGCATCCACTGGAGATTGCATCTCAGTTACAGCATTTTAAATTTCAGCATGACTAGACTTTAGTTCTTTATCTCTGCAGAAAGGGATTCTCTAGTGTCTTCTATGCTTTTATTCAAGCCCAGCTAGTATACTTGTAATCGTGGTTTCAAATTCTAGTTCAGACATCTTACTTATATCTGTATTGATTAAATCCTTGGCTATGAGTTCTACTGCCTGTTCTTTCTTTTGGGATAGATTTCTCCATCTTGTCATTTTGTCCAGAAAAGAAGAGAAGAAGAAAAAAAGAAAGAAAAAGAAAAACAAACAAACAAAAACCCCCTAGATCCTGTTTGTGTTTTGGTCTATTTGTTAAAAAAATCTAGATCCAAAAATAAAATAAAATGTAATAAAATAGGGGCACCTGGGTGGTTCAGTAGGTTAAGCATCCTACTCTTGGTTTCGGCTCAAGTCATGATCTCACAGTTTTTGAGTTCAAGCCCTGCATCGAGCTCCATGCTGACAGTGTGGGGCCTGCTTAGGATTCTCACTCTCCCTCTTTCTCTGCCACTGCCCTGTTCACACTCTGTCTCTCTCAAAATAAGTAAATAAACTTTAAATATACATAATAAAATATAATAAAAAACAAGAAAAAATAAAATTAAAAGAATATGTACATATAAAACGTATAAATAAAAAATAATAATAGTTAAAAAAATGAATTGAAAAAAATTAAAAAATGAAAATAAGAATTAAAAAAGAAAGAATAAAGGTAAAACTGAAGTTAGATCCTATTTTCCCTAGAACTGAAACTTTGCAACACTATGATCTGTAGACTTGGTGCAAGGGAGTTGTTTGTGCTGGTCTTCTGCAGGAGGGGCCTGCTCTGCTGACTGCCAGGCTGACTTGTGTCAGTGGAAATACTTTCAGGATGCAGGGGGTGGGGCTTGATGTAAGGGACTCCAGCCTCCACTAGATGGCGCTGTGTTTCCCTCTGAAGCCTGATGGTGCTGGGGTGGGGGAGTAGATGGAAGATGGTATCACTTCACCCTGTAGTCCCCTGGGAGGGGAACTCACTTCTGTTCAAGGGGCCCTTACAGAAAAGTGTCCTAGGCTTTTGTCAGGTGCCTGTCCTTAACCTGTCTGCGCCTGGCAGTTGGCACACCCAGCGCCACAGTTCTGTGTTTTATCTCTGGCTTGTGGGTGTGATTCAAAACTCCAAATTTTAAAGAAGACCCTGCTCCCTTCCTCTGCCCTTCACCGTCCTGTCCCAGAAAAGTAGTCACACGGCACACTCACAGTGGCTAGAATCTACTGTGACACACAGTGAAAAGCTGTGACCAGGTTATTTGTAGTCTCTGCATGCCTCTGTCCCAGAAAAGCAGTCACACAAAGCAAGCACAGTGGCTGGAGTCTACTGTGGTGCACAGTGAAAAGCTGTGACCAGGATATCTGCCATCTGCAGGGACCTCAGTTCCCTGCTATTGAATGGCCACTCAATGGCTCCCAAGAGGGCTATTGTCTTTGAAGAGGCAAAAACAAAACAAACAACAAACAAAAAAACCCTCCTCTTCCAAATATGCACCAGGAAGGGGAGCAGTCTCTCCTAGTGCAACCCAGGGGATACACACACCACGGAGACTTATATGAATCCTATAGGTCACTCATCCCCACCACTCTCTCCCTCTCTTCCTGATCACTTCCCTCTGGGGTACTGAGGCTTTCCTCTCCCCCAGTTCACAGCTCTGAACCTCACATCTGCCACATTCTCCCACTCCAATTGTACAGAGTGTTTTCTTAATCTTCAGACTGATTTCCTGGTTGTTCAAAATGATTTGATGATGAGCTAGCTGTGTTGGAAGGATGAGACAAGCTCAGCATATCCCCACTATTCTGCCATCTTAACTCCTCCAAAACCCCAGCTGGAAATTATACAACTGAAATAAAATAACTAACATTTAAAAACTTGCTACATAGACTCAATAGTAAGCAAAGATGACAGAGGACAAAATCAGTGAACTTGAAAATAAATCAGTAGAATTTACCCAATTGGAATAAAGAGAACACAGTAGACCAAAAAAAGGACAGTGTGTGTGTGTGTGTGTGCGCGCGCACGCGCACGCCTGCACGTGCACGTGTGTGTGTATGTTTGAAAGATCCTCAGGAACTTAAGCAACTGAAGAAAAAGGAAGTCTAGTATTCATAGAATTTATGTTATCAGAGTCCCAGAAGGGGAGAACAAAGTGTAGAAATAAACATCTGTTGGAAGAAATAATGGCTGAAAATCCCAAATTTGGCAAAAGACATAAATCTACAGATTCAAGAAGCTGAGCAAATCCCAAAAAGGTTAACAAGAAAAGAAAAATCCATGCCAGGACACAGCAAAATTAAATTTTTGACAACTAGCAAGGAAACAGTGTGATTTATTCTTTCAATGTTTGTTTATTTTGAGAGAGAGCATTAGCAGGGTAGAGGCAGAGAGAGAGAGAGAGAGAGAGAGAGAGAGAATCCTAAGCAGCTTCCATACTCACAGTTCAACTTGGGGCTTTATTCAGGGCTTGATTTCATCACTTTGAGATCAATGACCTGAGCTGAAATCTAGTTGGACACTAAACTGCCTGAGCCCCCCAGGTGCCCCAACAAGGAAACAACTTTAAAACAGCCAGAGAGAAGCAAGATAGTGCATAGAAGAGAGCACCAATTTGAATGACAACAGATTTCTCATCTAAAACAACAGAGGCCAAAAAGAAATGGCACATTTTTCAGGTGTTGAAAGCAGAGAACTGTCAACTTTGAATCCCATGTCCTTCAAGAATGAATGAGAAATAATGATATCCTAAGACAAAGGAAAACTAAGAGAATTTATTGCTAACAGACCTACCCTTAAATGCTGGCTAAAGGAAGATCTCGAAATAGAAAGGAAATAGTAACTAAGGGAGGTTGAGGCCATCAGAAAAGAAACAATAGAATGGATAAAAATAGAAGTAAATATAATATACAACCCTTCCGCTCACGAGTTTCTTTAATCATATTTTATGGTTGAAGCAAAAGTTATAACACCATCTGATATGGTACTCAACATATACAGTGGAAATAATTGTATTTTTTAAAGCAGGAAGGGGAAAGTTTGGTAGTTTCCACATTTCACTTGAAGTGATCAGACCTCAACACCAGTAGGCTATGGTTACATATATGTATGATTATAACTAGAGCAACTGCCAAGAAAACTACACAAAAAATAATATTCTGGACAATACTATAAATAAATCAGAAACTCTAAAAATGTTCAGGTAACTAACTGACAGGTTAGAAGGTAAAAGAAGCGGAAGAATGAGAAATATATGAAACAGACAACAAATAATAAAATGACAGAAGCATGCCCTAATATACCAATAATTACTTTAAATGTCTATGGTCTGAATACACAAATTGAAAGACAGAGCTTGGCAGACCTAAGCATATGTTGTCTGCAAAAACTCACTTCAAACATAATGACATACCTATGCTGGAAAGGAAAAGGACAAAGCATGTAAACATTATTATTTTTAACCAGAAAAGCATATATTAACATCAGATAAAGAAGACTTCGGTGCAAAGAAAGTAAGTAGGGACAAAGAGGGACATTACATAACAACAAATGGATCTATCCACCAAGAAGATACAGCAATTCTATATGTACCAAACAATAAAGCTTCAAAGTACATGAAGCAAAAAATTGAAAGAATCAAAAGAATAGACAAATTCACAAGTATAGTTGGGGGCTTCAGTTCTCATTTATCAATTGATAAAATTAACAAAGAAAATCATCAAAATAAAAGAATTCAGCAATGCTATCAAGAAATTGAATTTGAGGGCACCTGGGTGACTCAGTGGGTTTTATACAGAGGCTTGAATGTAAATGAAAGCACAACTTATCAAAATTTGTGGGATGCAGCTAAAGCAGTGCTCAGAGAGGTACTTAAAGCAATAATGCTTACATTAGAAGGATTCTTTCCTTCTGCTTTCTTGGTATTTATTTTTATTCTGTTTCTAATTTCTGGAGGTAGGAACTTAGATTATTGAGTTCCCCTGAGTTCTGTTTTCTTTTCTTCTTTTTTTGTTAATGTTTATTTATTTTTGAGAGAGAGACACAGCATGAGCAGGGGAGGGTCAAAGAAGGAGACACGGAATCCAAAGCAAGCTCCAGGCTATGAGCTGTCAGCACAGAGCCAGATGTGGGGCTCAAACCCATGAACTGTGAGATTATGACCTGAGCCAAAGTCAGAGGCCCAACTGACTGAGCCACCCAGGTCCTTTGACATCTTTATTATGTTGAGATTTTTGGTCCTTGCATGTGGTATGTCTCTCCAAGAATTTAGATTTGCTTTCTTCCATTTGCATTTTTTATTTTTATCTCACAGATCCTGTGCATATCTTGTTTGATTTATACCTCAGTATTTCATTTCCTCTGAAGAAATTTTAAGTGGGTTATTGTGGCTTTGATTTTGGTTTCTACCGGTTCTCCATTAGTATATAGAAATGCAATTCATTTTTGTGTATTGCTCTTGTATCCTGAGACCAGATCAAGCTCAATAATTTGCTTTAGGGGGATTTATTTTGTAGATTTTCCTGGGATTTTCTATACAGACCATCATGCCATTTGGAAATGGCATTTTGTTTTCCCTTTCAATGAATCTCTCTTTTATTGCAAATATCTTCTCCCATTCTGTAGGCTGTCTTTTAGTTTTGTTGATTGTTTTCTTTTCTGTACATAATCTTTTTTATTTTTATGTGGTCCCAATAGTTTATTTTTGCTTTTATTTCCTTTGCTTCAAGAGACTTATCTAGAATGATGTCACTATGGCTGATGTCAGAGAAATTACTGCCTGTGCTCTCATCTAGGATCTTTATGGTTTCAGGTCTCATATTTAAGTTCTTAATCTATTCTGAGTTAATTTTTGTGTATGATGTAAAGAAGTGGTCCAATTTCATTCTTTTGCATGTAGCTGTCCGGTTTTCCAAACACCTTTTATTAAAGAGAATGTCTTTTTCCCATTGAATAGTCTTGCCTATTTGTTGAAGATTAATTGACCATATAATTACAGGTTTATTTCTGGGCTTACTATTCTGTTCTATTGATCTATTTTCTATTTTTTGTGCCAGTACCATACTGTTTTGATTACTATAGCTTTGTAATATAACTTGAAGTATGGAATTGTGATACTTCCAGTTTTCTTTTTCTTTTTCAAAGATTGCTTTGGTATTTGGAGTCATTTGTGGTTCCATACAAGTTTTAGGATTGCTTGTTCTAGTTCTGTGAAAAATTGATTGGTATTTTGATAGGAGTTGCATTAAATGTATAGATTTCTTTGGGTACATAGACATTTTAATAATATTGGTTCTTCCAATTCATGAGCATGGAATGACTTTCCAGTTCTTTGTGTCATCTTTAATTTCAATTTCACCTCTTTGGTTAAATTTATTCCTAAGTATCTTATTTTTAGTTCTATTGTAAATGAGATTGCTTTCTTAATTTCTCTGTTGTTTCATTGGCATATAGAAATGCAATGGATTTCTGTACATTGATTTTGTATCCTGTGACCTTACTGAATCCATTTATCAGTTCTAGTAGATTTTGGTGGAATCTTTAGAGTTTTCTGTATAAACAGTATCAGGTCATCTACAAATAGTGAAAGTTTTACTTCTTCCTTACAAATTTGGATGCCTTTTATTCCTTTATCTTGTCTGATTGCTGTGGTTAGGACTTCTAGTACTATGATGAATAACTGGTGAGAGTGGATACTCCTGTCTTGTTCCTGACCTTAGAGGAAAAGCTCTCAGTTTTTCACCTTTGACTATGATGTTAGCTGTGGGTTTTTCATATAAGGCCTTTATTATGTTGAGATATGTTCCCTCTAAATTTGTTGAGGGTTTTGTCATGAGTGTATGTTGTACTTTTTCAAATGCTTTTTCTGCAATTATAGAGGTGATCATATGGTTTTTATCCTTTCTCTTATTAATGTGATGTATCACATTGATTGATTTGCAAATATTAAAACACACTAGCATCCCAGAAATAAATCCCACTTGATCAAATATATTTTTGGGTTCAGTTTAATAAAATTTGAGGATTTTTCTATGTTCATTAGAGATCTTGGCCTGTGGTTCTCTTTTTATGTGGTGTCTTTACCTGGTTTTAGAATCAGGGTAATGCTGGCTTCATAGAATGAATTTGGAAGTTAGCTTTCCTCTTCTATTTTTTGGTAAAGATTACCTTGCTGGTAATCTGTCTGATCAAATTTTCTATTTCTTCCTGATTCAGTTCTGGTAATTTATATGTTTCTACAAATTTATCCATTTCTTCCAGGTTGTCCAGTTTGTTGGCATATAATTTTCATACAATTTTCTTAAAATCCTTTGTATTTCTGTGGTGTTGGTTGTTATTTCTCCTCTTTCATTTCTGATTTTTTAATTTGAGTCCTTTCTCTCTCTCTCTCTCTCTCTCTCTCTCTCTCTCTCTCTCTCTCTTTCTCTCTCTCTTTTGATAAGTCTGGGTATAGGTTATTTATTTTGTTGATCTTTTCAGAGAACAAGCTCTTGGTTTCATTGATTTAGGCTTTGTTTGTTGTTCTTTTTATAGCTCCATTAGGTGTAAGGTTAGATATTTTATTTGACATTTTTCTTGATTCTTGAGGGAGGCCTGTATTTCTATTAACTTCCCTCTTAGAACCACTTTTGCTGCATCCCAAGGGTTTTGGATTACTATGTTTTCATTTCCATTTGTCTCCATGTATTTTTTTATTTCCTTTTTGATTTACTCATTGAACCATTGATTGTTTAGTAGCATGTTATTTAACCTCTAAATATTTGTGCTCTTCCCAGAGTTTTTCTTATGGTTGATTTCTAATTTTATTGCATTGTGATCAGAAAAGATGCATCATATAATTTGATCTTTTTGAAATATTGAGACTTGTTTTGTGACTAATATGTGATCTCTTCTGAAGAATGTTTTGTGTGCTGGTGAAAAGAATGTATATTGTGCTGTTATAGGATGAAATGATCTGAATATATCTATTAAATTCATATGGTCTACAGTGTCATTCAAAGCCACTATTTCTTTGTTGATTTTCTGTCTGAATGATCTGTCCATCAACATAAGTGGGGTATTAAAGCCCACTACTATTACTGTATTACTATCAGTTAGGTCCCTTATATTTGTTATTAACCATTTTGTGTTTGGGTGCTGGCATGTCGGGTGCATAAGTATTTACAATTGTTATGTCTTCTCTTTGGATTGTCTCCTTAATGATTATATAGTGTTCTTCTTTATCTCTTGTTACTTTCTTTGTAACAAGAGATAAAGTCAATTTTGTTGTTTTAAAGTCAATTTTGTCTCATAATATAAGTATTGCTACCCCAGCTTTTCTTTTCACATCCATTTGCATGATAAATGTTCTGCGTCTCTTCACTTTCTTTTTTTAAAATTTTTTAACATTTATTTATTTTTGAGAGACAAAAAGAGGCAAAGCATGAGTAGGGGAGGAGGAGAGTGAGGGAGACACAGAATCCAAAGAAGGCTCCAGGCTCTGAGCCGTTTGTTAGCACAAAGTCCGATGCAGGGCTCGAACCCACAAACCATGAAACCATGACCTGAGCTGAAGTCGGATGCTCAACTGACTGAGCCACCCAGGCGCCCCTATATCCCTTCACTTTCAATATACACGTGTTGTTAGGGTCTTATGTGAGTCTCTTGTAGGCAACATATAGATGGATCTTATTTTTTTATCCATTCTATCACCCTATGTCTCTTGATTGGAGCATTTAGTACATTTACATTAAAAGCAATTATGATAGGTATGTACTTATTGCCATCTTGTTATTTGTTTTATGTTTCTTTTTATGGATCTTCCCTCTTCTTTTCTTCCCATGCTATCTTCTCTCACCACAAGTTTGCTGTCTTTAGAGACATACGTGGATGCCTTTCTCTTCATTTTTTGCATATCTACTACTAGTTTTTGATTTGTGGTTACCATTAGGTGTGTATATAACATCTTCTGCATACAGCAGTCTATCTTAAGTTGGTGGTCACTTAAGTTTGAACCCATTCTTTACTCCTCTTCTCCCCACATTGTAGGTATATGGTGTCATATTTTACATCCTTTTATTTTGTGAGTCCCTTGACTGATATCCTTATTTTTATGCTTGTTTTCTAATTCTTACTTACAGCCTTTCCTTTACACTCAGAGAGTCCCCTTTAACATCCCTTTGTTGAGGGTTTTATCAAGAATGGATGCTTTACTTTGTCAAATGCTTTTTGACATACGTTTGCATCTATTGAGAGGATCGTATGGTTCTTATCCTTTCATTTATTAATGTGGTGTATCACATTGATTGATTTGTGAATATTGAACCAAACTTGCAGCCCAGGAATAAATCGTAGTTGATTGTGGTGAATGATTCTTTAAATGTACTGTTGAATTTAATGTGCTAGTAAGTTGTTATGAATTTTTGCATCCATGTTCATCAGGAATATTGGCCTATAAATTCTCTTTGTTAGTGGGGTCTTTCTCTGGTTTTGGAATTGAGGTAATGCTGCCCTTGTAGAATGAGTTTGGAAGTTTTCCTTCCATTTTTATTTTTTAGAACAGTTTGAGAAGAATACATCTTAACTCTTTTTTAAGTGTTTCATAGAATTCCCCTAGAAAGCCATCTGGCCCTGGAGTTTTGTTTGTTGGGAGATTTTTGATTTCTGATTCAATTTGTTTGCTGGTTATCAGTCTGTTCAAATTTTGTTTCCTCCTGTTTCAGTTTTGGTAGTTCATATGTTTCTAGGAATTTATTCACTTCTTCCAGATTGCCCAATTTGATGACATAGAATTTTTCATAATATTCTCTTATAATTGTATTTCTGTTGGTTATGATCTCTTCTCTCTCATTCGTGGTTTTATTATTTGGGTCCTTTCTCTTTTCTTTTTGATAAAGCTGGCTAGGGGGTTATCAATTTTATTAATTCAAAGAACCAGCTCCTAGTTTCATTGATCTGTTCTATTTGGTTTATTATTTTTTTCTATATCATTTATTTCCAGTGAGGATCTGAGGGATCCTCAGATCACACCATCTGCTCCCAGGCCTCTCCCCACCTTCTCCACCAGATCACTGCAGTACCTGTGAGATTCAACACCAGCCAGGGTGTGGACCTCTAGAACTCCAGTCTTTGAGCTCTGCTGGTTGTAAAAATGCATAATAATCAGCCCCTCTCCCTTTCCCAGTCAATGGCCTTGGGGAAGTGTTTTCTTTGTGCAAACTCCTTTGCGCTGCTCTCTCCTCTGTGATCAGGGCTCCCTCTCCTATGCAGCACCTGAGATCCTTTTCTTCCCCAAATCATATCTTTGCACCTCCTATCTTCCATGATGTAATCTCTTCTCTCTCTCTAGTTGTGCAGTTTGTTCTCTCAGTCTTCAGATCTATTTGTTGGGTGTTCAGAATGACTTGATATTCATTTAGCTGTGTTCGAGGGGCAATGTAAGCATAGGGTCCTCCTCCTACTCCACCATCTTAGCTCTTCTCATGAAGAAACTTGTTTATAAATGTTTATAGCAGCTTTATTATTGATAACCCCAAACTGGAAACTACCTAAAAGTTTTTCAATGGGTGAATGGTTAACAAACTGTGTACATCAATAACTTGGAATATGATTCAACAATAAAGAATGACTATTGATATATGCAATTTGAATGGACCTCAAAGAAATTACACTAAGTGAAATAAAGCCAATCTCAAAGATACTGTGATGTTGTGACTTATAATAAGAAATATATATTTGGTCTTTGTCCTATTTCTGACACAGAGCTCCTAAAATCTTTGACATTTCCTAAATAGTAAGAAAAATGGGAGCATTTTTTGTTATATTTTGTGTTTTGTCCTAAGTTCCTGAAATATCTTCAGAGAAATAAAGGTGAAAAGGAGTGTGTTGTTATCATATATCATATAACATATCATAACAAGTCCCTTCCCACCACACCTGAGTTTGTTAAAGAAGTGACTTTTAGAAAGCTCTTAGGTAATCAAGACCCAAGAGGACAGGATTTGGAGAGTTTCTGGTTTGGTAAACATATCCCCTTGCTTGGAAGGTGGTGGATGCCAGTTCCATGCGGGCAAGAAGCTACTGCTATCAGGACCTTACTGGACCCCACCCTATATACTCCTTCATCTAGATGTTCATCTGTGTCCTTTATAATATCCTTTATAGTTAAAAAAAAAAAAAAAAAAAAAGTAAATGTCTCCCTGAGTTCTGTGAGCCAGTCTAGAAAATTAATTAAATATAAGGAGGGAGTCAAAAGGGGTCAGTAACAATATGGATTTGTGAATGGATTCTCAAGTGGAGACAGTCTTGTGGTACTGAGCTCTTTCCCTGTGGAATCTGATCCTATCTCCAGGTAGTTAGTGTCAGAATTGAGTTAATAGCTTTGTGGTGTTGGAAAACACACATCAGAAAGACATAGTGCATGACTCCATTTATCTAGCATTTGTGAAATAACATGATTATAAAAATGGAGAATAGATTAGTAGTTTATGGGGGGTAGGGATGAGGTAAGGTGACTATAAAGGTGTAGCATGACAGTCTTGTGGTAAAGGTACAGTTTGTATGTAAGATGTAGTGGTATTTACATAAAGCTCAAGTGATAAAACTGCATAGAGCTGTATGTATACACACAAAATAAATTCATGTATAATTGGTGAAATAATAAGTTTTGTGGATTGTACCAATGCCGATTTCCTGTTTTTTATATTGCACTATAGTTATTCACAATATTAACACTGGATGAAAAGTGCACAGGACCTTCCTATACATTTCCTGTGGTATATAATTAGTTAAAAATTAAAAATTTTAAAGCAATAATAAAACTAAAACTTGTCACAAATGACAGTTTCAGGACTCTAGTAATCCACCAAAGGCATACAACAAATTGAGAAATACCAACAAAAACTACTGAATCCCAGGGCAGAACATAGGAATCGGTCGCATTTAGCCTGAAGTACTCCCCATCTGCCCACTCCTAGCTCTATCAGAACAGTATTCCTACCTGGAAAGGGCTAGCTGTTAAAACCAGACATTTTCCACTGGACGTGGCTGACTTGATTTGGAGCAGAGAACAGAATGACCACACATTGTTGGAAACAGTAGCAATCTTGGTGGAAAACAAAAGGGAATGGCCCACATCACAGCAAGCCTAAGGCTGGATTCCTTAGTTAGAACAAGCAACAGACTAGAAGAATAGTCAGTCAGAAGTTTAGTAGTGCTATCTGGATAATAATATGGGCATATTAGGTCTTGATAAACTGCCACATACCCCTTGACATCAGGAAGGCTGTGCACATGGGCAATGCCGTGTGCAGGCTCAGGAGAGACTGGAACATGCTCTAGCTATGTGCAACTCACCATTTGAAGGTGAGGTCTTATGTAGGCACAGAGGATACGCAGAAGACTTTGTGAAAGTTAAAAGTTGGCAGTAGAGATATAACTGCCTGAATTCTGTGTTCCCCAATCCACACAAAGATCTATCAGCAAAGGATGGAAACCCTACTGGCTCAAGATGTTTCAGTGCAACTTTGGACCAATTGTTGACTAATTACAAAGATATGCTAACACACAAGCAACCTCTAGGAAGCCAGACTTAAATATCAAAACGAAGAAATGGAGGGGAGGGACCTGATCATAGATGTCAGTGGTTGCTAATCACAGAGGAGGTAGACTTCACAGCATTTATCCAGGAATGTCACTAAAACAAATAAACAAAAGCAACAAAAACAACCTTTAGAGTAGGGGAGAGTCAGAATCCAAAGCTGTTACATATATTACCTAAAATGTCTACTTTTCAACAAAAAAATTTTTTTTCATTTAATTCCAAACAACAGGGAATTGTGGCCCATAGTTAGGGAGAAAAAACAAGCTATAGAAACTCTTTCTCAAGGGCCCATTTGTCAGACATAGCAGACAAAACTTCAAAGCAACTATTATAAATATATTCAAAGCATTAAAAGAAAATACATTTAAATAATTAAAGGAAAGTATAGCAATGACTTATTAAATCTCAATCAAGAGAAAAAAATTTTAAAGACTGAAATGGAAATTCTGGAGTTAAAAAATAAAATGGAAACGAAAAAAATAGCAGATTTCAGATCTCAGGTAGCAGAAGAGTAAATCAGTGAACTTGAGAATTCATCAATCGAAATTATCCCATCACATGAGCAAAAAGAAAAACAATGAAAAATGAACAGAGCTGCAGAATCCTATAGAAAACCACACATAGGTGTAATGATAGTCTTAGAAGGATAAGAGACAAAGGGGCAAAAAAAGTATTTGAAAATATAATGGCCAAACAGTTCTTAAATTTAATAAAACATATTGATTTACATATCCATGAAGCTCAATGAATTTCAAGTAGAACACAAAAATGTCCACATCTAGACATTTAAGAATCAAACTATTTAGGGGCGCCTGGGTGGCTCAGTCGGTTAAGCAACCGACTTTGTCCGGGGTCATGATCTCACGGTTCGTGGGTTCAAGCCCCTCATCAGGCTCTGTGCTGACAACTCAGAGCCTGGAGCCTGCTTCAGATTCTGTGTCTCCCTCTCTCTCTATTCCTCTCCTGCTCATTCTCTCTCTCTCTCTCTCAAAAATAAATAAACATTAAAAAATTTTAAAAAAGAATTTAAGAATCAAACTATTTAAAGGCAAAGATAATATCTTGAAAGCAGAAAGAGAAAATGACTCATTGCCCACAGAGGAATCACAGGACAATTAACAGCTAACTTCACATCAGAAACTATAGAGCCAGAACGCAATGGATTGACATAGTCAACATGATACGGGGGGGGAAGGTCAACTAAAAATCTATACCCAGAAATTGTTTCAACCATGAAGGTGAAATAAAGACAGACTCAGATAAACACAGACTGAATATACTGCTAGCAAACCTGCTGACAAACAATACTAGAAAAAGTCTTTCAGGTAGGATGCTAATTTGAATTCCTATGAACAAAGAAAGAGCACTGGAAAAGGCAAATATGTAGGTAATATAAAATGTTGATCAAATTGTTTCTTTTCTTCCTGTGATTTAAAAGGCATAAGATTATAAAATAATAATTATCAACCTGGGCTTATAACATATAAAGATGCAATAGTGTCTCAAAGAGGAGAGATAATATATCTATGTTGGAACAAAGTTTATGTCATTTACTGAAAATAAATTAGTATTAACCAATGAATTCATATTATTCTGAGATATATTACCTTTAAATTTTATTTTGATATAATTTTATATTTGCCAGCAAATTTAGGGGGAAGGTACAGAGAGTTCCCATATACCCTTTAGTCAGTTTCACCCAATCACAATATCCTGTATATAACTATAGAACAATATAAAAACAAGGAAAATTACATTGGTACAATCTACAAAGTTTATTCGTATTTCATTATTTTACATGTATTTATGTGTGTGTATTTATATGCAATTCAATTACAATGTCTATGCAGATTTGTGTAACCACCACAATCAATATACAGAACTAATCTGTCACCAAAAGCCTCCCTTTTGACATCTCTTCATAGCCACATATATCCACCCCATGCCTAACCCTTGTCAACTACTAATCTATTCTCTATTTCTATACTTTTGTATTTCAAGAATGTTACATAAATGGAATCATATGCTATGTAACCTTTGGAGATTGAGTTTATTAACTCATCATAATTCTCTTGAGGTCCAGACAAATTGTGTATATCAATAGGTCATTTTTTTAACGTTTATTTATTTTTGAGAGACAGAGAGAGAGTGAGAGGGGAGGGGCAGAAAGAAAGGGGAGACACTTGACTGAGTCACCCAGGTGTCCCTCGTATCTTTTTATTGCTGAAAGGTATTTCATAGAATGGATGTACATAGTTGTTTAATCATTCACCCATTGAAGGACTTTTGGGTAGTTTCCAGTTTTGAGATATCAGGAATAAAGCTGCTATAAACATTGGTGAACACGTTTCTTCATGGAAATAAGTTTTCATTTCTTTGTGATAAATACCCATGAGTGCAACTGCTCTGTCAAATGGTAAGTTCACTTTTGGTTTTCAAAGGAACTGCCAAACTGTTTTCCAGAGTGGCTGTATCTTTTGCCTTTTGACTATCAATGTATGAATGACCTAGTTTCTCTGTATCTTCACCAGCATTTTGATATCATCACTAATTACTTTAGGCCTTCTCATAGGCATGTAGTGATAGCTCATTTTGGTTTTAATTTTCATTTCCCTACTAGCTAATGATGTTAAATATCTTTTCACATATTTATCTGCCATCTGTATGTCAGGAGGTAGATATTTGAAAATTTAAGATGCATATTGCAATTCTTAGAGAAACCACTATGAAAATAACTCAAAAAATAGTAAAAATAAAGGGGGAAGAGAGGAGATTAAAATCATACACTAAAAAAATCCACTTAACACAAACAAAGGTAGTAAAGGAGCAACAGAGAAGCAAGAAACAAAAACAAAACAAAAAACATACATGAGACAAATAGAAAATAAGTAGCAAAATGGAAAAAGTAAATCCAACCATGGAAATAATTAAAATAAATGTGAATAGATTAAAAAATACAAATAAATGAACAGACTGGATTTTAAATAGCAAGACCCATTATAAGAGATACAGCTTAGATTCAAATATACAAATAAATTCAAATTAAAAGAATGGAGAAGATATTAATTGTAAACAGTATCCATAAAAGAGCTGGAGTAACTGTAACAATATTTGGCAAAGCTGACTTTAAGTCTACAAATATTACAAGAGAGAAAGAGGGACATTTCATAACGATAAAATGATCAATAATCAGGAAGATATCACAATTTAAAACTTATGTGCAGCTAACAACAGAGCTCCAAACATCCACACAGCCAAAACTGACTGAATTGAAATGTAAAATAGACAATAAGACAATTATAGTTGAGTATTTTAAGACTCCATTTTCAATAGCTGATAGAAAAATTAGACAGGAAATCAGTGAGAATAAAAAGACTTAAACAACACTATTTAACAACTCGACTTGACATTGCTTAAATGCTTTGCCTCCAAAAAGTAGAATATACCTTTTTTTAAGGACCTATGGAACATTTTCCAAAATAGAGCATATGGTTGGCCATAAAAATTTCCCAATAAATTTAAAAGGATTGAAAAAATTAAATGTAGGTTTAAGACCACAGGAATAAAATCATAAATCAAAACCAGAAAGAAATGTGCAAAAATCCCCAAATATTTGGAAATTAAAGAACATACTTCTAAACTTAGGGTCAAACAAAAAAATCATAACAGGAATTAGAACATAAATTGAACTGAATGTCATCCAAACATAGTTTCAACATTATTCTAGTACCATTAAAGAGGGGACTTTATAGCTTAAAATACCTAAATTAGAAAAGCAAAAGGTCTCAAATCCCCAATCCTCCACCTTAAGAAACTTCTAAGAGCAAACTAAACCCAAAGGAAGCAGAAAGAATTAAATAATAAAGACTAGAAACTAAGTTAACAAAAATAGAAAACAGCAAAACAATAGAGAAAATAAAACCATACACAAAAAAACCCAACACAATTAACCAACCTTTAGACACACTGACCAAAAAGAAAGCAAGAATGACAATGGAAGACATTTAGATGGAGATACAGAGAAAGTCACTAACAAAATTAGAAATTGAAGAGAAGGTATCATTTTCTACCTTACAAATATTAAGATTATAAGGAAATACAATAAACAATTTTATGCCAACACATTAGACAACTTAGATGAAACAGGCAGTTTCCCAGAAAGACACCAGTTACTGAAACTTATTTTTAAGAAGAATTAGAAAACCTTAGTAGGCTACAACAAGATATTGAATTAGTAATTTTAAATCTTCCCATAGGAACCCGGGCCCAGACGGCTTCATTGGTAAATCCTCCCAAACATTTCAAGAAGAAATTATATCAATCCTTCTACAAATTCTTCCAGATCTATAGGAAGGAACCCTTCCAGCTCATTCTATGTAAGCAATATTACTTTGATACTAAAGCCAGACAAAAGGAGCACAAGAAAGTAAAATTTCAGACCAATACCTCTCATGAATACTCAGAGTACTCAGAACACAGAAATACTCAACAAAATATAAGCAAACCATACACCAAAAAGAGTGAGTTTTACTGTTTGCAAATTAAACTAAACTAGATTGTTAGATTGTTAGGGGAACCCAAAATGGAATGCAGATTGTGAGAAGTAAATCTAAGTGTGGTACAAATGAATCAAATACCCTCACTGAAAGGAAGCTGAAAGGGGATGAACCAAGTGATTCTTTTAAATTGTTTTAATGGTTTTTTTTTTTTTGAGAGACAGAGACAGTGCGAGCAGGGGAGGGTCAGAGAGAGAGAGGGAGACACAGAATCTGAAGCAGTCTCCAGGCTCTGAGCTAGCTGTCAGCACAGAGCCCGACGCGGGGCTCGAACCCACGAACCGTGAGATCATGACCTGAGCCGAAGCCGGGTGCTTAACCAACTGAGCCACCCAGGTGCCCCAAACCAAGTGATTCTTAAAAGTAGTGTTTTGGGGACACCTGGGTGGATCAGTTGGTTAAGCATCTGACTTCAGCTCATGTCATGATCTCATAGTTCACAAGTTCAAGCCCTGCATTAGGCTCTGTGCTGACAGCTAGCTCAGAGCCTGGAGCCTGCTTCCGATTCTGTGTCTCCCTCTCTCTCTGCCCCTTCCCTGCTTGCATTCTGTCTCTCTCTCAAAAATAAATAATAAAAAAATTAATTTTTTTTAAAAAGCACAATAATAATTGCTGTAGGCAAGATCCATTGATGATGCAAAGTTCAAGGATAAACAGGATTTTTTGGTAGCATCAAAGTAGGACTCCCCCCCCTCAAATATTTATTACACAGGGAAAAATAATTATACAATGGAGAACTCTGGCATACATCACCTTAACCAGGTGATCAAGGTTAATACTTCCCATAATAAGACATATTATGGATATTATGTACCCCTGAGGTGACGTGCTGAGAAAGGTACATCACCTAAGGCTTTTCTTAAACATCTAATAACCTCAATGTTCTTATGAGAAAAGAGAAATCCAAATTGAGGGAAATTCTACAAAATACCTAACCAGTACTCTTCAGACATATCAAGGTTACACAAGGTATTAAGACAGAGAAATGGTCAGTTGGGAGGAGACTCAGAAGACATGACAACTAAATGCAATTTGAGATTCTGGACCGAGACTAGGACAGAAAGAAAACTTTACTAGAAAAACTAGGAAAATCCAATTAAAGTCAGAAGTTTAGCTAACAGCATCATAGTATCAGTTTCCTGTTTTCAACAATTGTTCTGTAAGATATTAACATTAGGAGGAGCTCAATGAAGACTAGATGGTGATTCTCCATAACTATAACTGTCCTGTAAGTCTAAAATTGCATCCAATTTAAAAATGAAAAAAAGACTAAGTTGGCACAGCCATTTCATAACATACACTAGGCACGATCGAGCCCGCAGTGATGTTGGGTGGGCAGGTGAGACACAGAAGAGGGAAAAGGCTGGTGCGTGGGTTGTCATCCCATGGTCTCAAATACAAAAATCAGGAGTCAGTGTCTAGAGGCATAAAGTGGTGCTGCGTTCCCATCAGCCGAGCCGCAGAAAACCTGATGCAGTTCAGGCTAGCGACTTGTACAAGTCAACTTTTCCTCCACTATGTTCAAAGAGCAAAGACATGGAACATTTGGCATAACAAAAAAATCACATATATATATATTCAATATATATTATTATATGTAATAGATATTGCATATTTTGTATACTCTATACATATCATATACATTATATATGCATATATGTACATATGTATATAATGCATATATTTTATATTAATGGTATATTCTATTATGTATAATAATTATAATACATGATACATATGTATTATATGTTATATATACATATACATATGCATTACATATATGGTATATATTATGTACATTACAGATAGTAAATTATGTAATATATATAATACATCTAACAATACAGATAATACATATTATATACACATGTGGTAGATTGTTCCTTGATAGGAAGGGGTCCTGGGGAGACGAGGATCCGACACAACAACCGTTCCCTCCAGCTGATGGCCAATGGAAACACCGTTCCCAAAGGCTGATGGTCAATGGAAACACCGTTCCCAAAGGCTGATGGCCAATGGAAACACTGTTCCCAAAGGCTGATGGCCAATGGAAACGCTGTTCCCAAAGGCTGATGGCCAATGGAAACACTGTTCCCAAAGGCTGATGGCTGGGGGAACACAGTGACCATTTCCAGGCGTCCCGGAAACGCATACATCCCCAAAAGCTGATGGCAAATGGAGCTGATGGCTAATGGCAAGCTTTAGTAGGAACAGCATCTAATTTTATACCCTCCTTGCAAGCTTGGAGAGCACAGTAAATGTTACAGTAAATGTTTTACTCAGAACAATAGCTACAGATAAAGGAAGGACAGATCAGGAACATCCTACAACTGTGCGTGGGTATATCTCGGGCGTCGTGGTCCTTGACGCATTTGGCTGGTGACCAGAAAGGCACCGTCCTGCACGTCCTCCTGGGACTTTATCAAGTCCCATATCCCCAGCGTTCTCAGAACAGAGGTCAGGCAGGAACGGCTCCTTCCATTCCCCAGCACACATATATATTATATATGATTATATAAAATATATGACATATAAATATATATGACTATATCTGTGTGTAATGTATATAATTTTGTTCATTTACTGAATGTTCATGCGGTTCAAAGTGTTCATATGTAGAAAGAGAAAGACTGACAAGGGTCCAATTAAGCAAATGGGGAAGGCAGTCTTGCCTGCTCCTGCCTGAAGAAAAACTGGTCCAAATCTTGTTCTTTGGTTGCAGGGATCCTGACCAGTGTGTGGGCAGGCCTAACAAGCTCCAGCCACCCAATTTTTGGGGCACATCAGGCAGAAAGACAATGGGAATGAAACATTGTCTCTATGGAGACAGCTAACCTACTTAATGCGGGTAGTGGGCCCACAGGCACAGCGCCTCGGGCATAGCTGGACTTTGATGGTTTCCTACAGTGCTCCTCCGAGGAACCAGTGAGGCCTAGCACAGAGCACTGGAGAATAGATCCTAGTGGGCCAAGGAAAGGGGACCCATTTTTTACAACCAAGCCAAGCAGGGCAAAGGTTTAGAGAGAACCCCAAGAAAAACAGCCCATGGAGGTGCCCCTCCATCCAACTATGGGAAGGCGGCTGGGCCTGGAGAGTTCTGCATCTGCCAGAAGTTCTGCTGTGAATCAGCGCTGGGGGCTGGAGGAAGGAGTGCCTGCCACAGGCAGGTGCGGACAAACAGGAAGGCTGAGGGGCACTGGAGGTGGAGATGGCCTCAGTCTTACCCTTCCAAGGCCTTGTTGATCCACTGGATCGCAGCTCTCTTCTCTAAGTCAAGGTCTTCAGCAGTGACTCGATAACCCGGCTGGGGCGGTGGGGGCAGGATCACTGGGTCATGTCGCCTGGAGGACAGCAGCAGAGGAATCTTGCGCTTCTGGGGCCCGGAACTGTCAGGTGGAGGTGAGCGATCCCGCAAACTTCGCTTCTGCCAGAAAGGTGCATCTGCAACATTTTCATGCTTAATCTTCCTTTGTGGTTCTACTGAGGCTGAAGAGCTAGGATGATAGCTTTCCTCACTGGCTTTATTTGCAGGTGCTTGGCGCTCGTATGAGGCTGGGCCCTGGATCCCGGCTGTGCCTGGGAAGCTCCTCGGCAGCAGTGGGAACCCCCAAGTGGAGCTGTAAGAACTGGTGATGGCATTGCGTTTGCTGCATGAGCTCAAAAAGCGGGTGTGGGATTTCTTAATCAGGCTGTCTTCTAAGCTCGTGGAACGGAAGTCTCTCTTCAGAGGGCCAGGCCTGGGCACAAAGGAAGAGAGGACTCCGTTGACCATCAGGCGCCTAAATGCTGACTGCAGGCTCCCACTGCACTCTGCGTCCCCTCTCAGATCATCCTGCCCATTGGGGACTGGGTGCCCTCCCTCTGGCTTTGCCAGCTCTTCTCCGCTCTCAACCAGGGGGGTCAGGTCCTTCTCTTCTTTGGCTTTCGCTTGACCATTCTCTTTGAGGGCCCTCATCAAGGTCTCCGTTTCACAAGGATTTGGGAGATGACCAGACAGCGAAGACCACATACAGAGGACTGTCTCCTTCAGAGCCAAACGGAGTGTCAGTTTGCCCTTAGCAGATGCCATCCTCAGGATCACTGAAGGGCAGAACATCTTGGGCCTGCAAACAGTCAGCACCGGCTTCAGATGGCGGGTGTGGGGCACCGAGGAAAAGATCTCCAGGAATAAAATCCGGGCCTGCTGGATTGGATATTGCTGCCGATGGACGATGGCAAACCGCCGACGGTACCGACGACGACGACGGGGTGAAACCACAAGATTCTCGCATGACAGCCTGCGAGTTAGGTCCAGGGTCGGAGCCACCGAGTGAACGGGGCAGGTCGGGGGAACACGGCCGACGGGGTGCGCGGGCCCCAGGCTCTCAAGGGTCTCTGGCGGGTCCCCGTCCCGCAGAGAAGGGCGCAGCAGCCGAGGGCGGGGCCGGCTCAGGTAACTGCCCATGAGGAGCAGTTCTGCAAGGTCGGGTCCTTCAAGTGGAGTCAGTAGCTCAGAGAGGTTTCCGTTAGCTGCCAAAGGGGCCCCAGGCAAAGCGCGCACTGCTGGGTGTGCAGCCTATGACGCGACCTTGGAACGTGTGAGCAAAGAAAGGGGCGCGCGGGTGCTGCACGAGGGAAGAGCGCACGCACCCAGGACGCTTCCCAACCCCTGCTTCCCATCGAAGGTGCTGGCACGAGGTAGACCAGCTCACTGCGGGCGCAGCGGCCCTTCACCCAGCCAGGCCCCAGCTCCTTTGTGCGGAAGGCGCAACACCATGGTTCCCAGAACCCAAGAATGGCTCCGTGCTCAGGAGGGCCCACTCCAATCGGGAGATTCAGAGTCAGCAGCAGAGTCCACCTGTGCTTCCTCTCCCCACCCCACCCCGCTATACCCAGGGGTCAAACCACTCAGAATCCGTCGTTCTTAGATCCTGAGGGATGGTACCACCACATGAATGTTCAGGAGGCAGGAAGACCCCAGGAGGGAACTAGCTAGGTGTGGGATGCCAGAGTGGAGTCCCTAACCTACCCTCTTCCCTCTCCTTAGAACCTGACTTTCCAGGTACTCCTTCTTGTCTCTCCCTCCCCTTTCCTGGAAAGTAGGGGTTCTAGACACATTTTATAAAATCAGAACTTGAAGGGGCACCTGGGTGGCTCAAGTCATGATCTCACAGTTCTTGGGTTCGAGCCCCACCACCGGCTATGTGCTGACAGCTCAGAGTCTGGAGCCTGCTTTGTATTCTGTCTCCCTCTCTCTGCCCTCCCCCGCTCATGCTCTGTCTCTCAAAAATAAATAAACGTTTAAAAAATTGTTTTAAAAATCAGAACTTATAGCTTTGCGCAGTGGCAGTATCATAGCTAATGAGATTTGTCTGAGGCGCGATTATTGATAGTTGAAAAATCAGAACTTACAGAACCCAAATGGCCAAAGCAATTCTGAGAAAGAACAAAGCTGGAGGCATCATACTCCCTGATTTCAAACTATATTATTACAAAGCTATAGTGATCAAAACAGTATGATTTTGGCATAAAAACAGACAAATCAAAGAACAGAATAGAGAGCCCAGAAATAAACCCATGCACATATGGTCAATTAATTTATGACAAAGGAGTGGAGAATATACAATGAGCAAAGGGCAGGCTCTTCAATAAATGGTGTTGAAAAAACTGGGTAAGCATGCAAAAGAATGAAACTGGACCACTTTCTCACATCATACACAAAAATTATCTCAAAATGCGTTGAAAACCTTAAACCTTAAAACTCCTAGGAGAAAGCAGAAGTGTTAACCTCCTTGACATTGGTCTTGGCAACGATTTTTTTTGGATTTGACACCAAAAGCAAATGGGTGGGATTATACCAAACTAAAAAGGCTTTTGCACAGCAAAGGAAACATCAACAAAAAGAGAAGGCAACAAACTGAATGGGAGAAAGTATTTGTAAAAATATTTGCAAAAAAAAATTGCAAATATTTACATCTGATAAAGAGTTAATATCCAAAATCTATAAAGAACTCAAACAACTCAATAGCCCAAAAAAATCCAATTAAAAAATGAGCAGAAGATCTGAATAGACATTTTTCCAAAGAAGACATACAGATAGCCAACAGGTACATAAAAACATGTTCACTCATCACAAGGTCACTCATCATTAGGGAAATGCAAATCAAAACTACAATGAGATAGCACCTCACACCTGTTAGAATGGCTAGACTCAAAAAGACAAGAAACACCAAGTGTTGGTGAGGATGTGGAGAGAAGGGAACCCTCGTACACTGTTCCTGGGAATATAAATTGGTGCATTCACTATGGAAAACAGTAGGGAGGTTCCTCAAAAAATTAAAAATAGAACTACCATAGGATCTAGCAATTCCAATTCTGGGAAAACAAGAACACTAATTTGAAAAGATATATACACCCCCATGTCCTCTGCAGCATTATTTTCAATAGCCAAGATATGGAAACAACCTAAGTTTTCATCAATGGATGACTGGATAAGAAAAATAGATATCTCTACATAATGGAATATTTTTCAGCCATAAAAAATAATATAATCTAGGGGTGTCTGGGTGGCTCATCAGCTAAGCATCCAACTTCAGCTCAGGACATGAACTTGTGATCCATGTGTTCGAGCCCCAAGGTCAGGCTCTGTGCTGACCGCTCAGAGCCTGGAGCCTGCTTCCGATTCTGGGTCTCCCTCTCTCTCTGCCCTCTCCCCACCCCACCCCACCCCCCGCCGCTGCTTGCACTCTGTCTCTCTCAAAAAACATTTAAATAATAATAATAATAATAAAATCCTTTCATTTGTGACAGTATGGATGGACCTTAAGGGCATTAGGCTAAGTGAAGTAAGTCAGTGAGAGAAAGACAAGTACTATGTGAACTCACATGTGAAATCTAAAATTTTTTTAAATAATAAAATATAATTTTAAACACTAAGCTCACAGATACAGAGAACAGATTGGTGGATGCCAGAGGTGGAGGGTGCAGGGTGGGCAAAATGGTCAAAGGGAGTCAAGATACAAACCTCCAGTTTTAAATTAACCAAGTCATGGAGATGTAACATTCAGCATGGTGACTATATTTAATAATGCTGCATTGCCTATTTGAAAGTTGCTAAGAAACTAAATCTTAGAAGTTCTTATCACAAGAGAAAAATTCTGTAACTATGAATGGTGATGGGTGTTGATTAGACTTGCTGTGGTGATCATTTTGCCATATATCCAAACATCTAATCGTTATGTTGTACATCTGAAATAAAATGTCTGTTGATCATATCTCAATAAAAAAGAATCCATTAGATTAAAAAAATCAGAACTTAAAGGTAGCAACTTGATATCATTTTGGACACCCAGGAGCAATATCATCTGGGGCCTAAAATTTGACCCCTGTTTTCAAGGTCATGCTTTGCCATCACCCTAATCTCTGCAGATCCTGTAGGCCTTTGTGTCTTTCTTTTCCAGTAAGTCTGTGTCTGTGGGATAAGAGAGATGGTCTGGCAATGCAAGGTGGAACTCAGAAGTCAGCTCCCTTACAAACAATCTGACTGAAGTTAATATGATTAGTTGGATGGTGAGCACTTCAGAATATTTAGACTACTTATAAGTTTTTGATGTTCTAGTAATTACCCCTGCTTCTTTGTGGTTGTTGTTTTTTAAATCTTTTTGCCTGCATTTCTATTCTTATCACTTAGTGAATGACCCGAGTCCTTTTATTAGACCACGTAGTTTTTCAAAGTAGTGATGACAGTCTGTACTGCTCTCAGCAAACAGAAGGAAATATGATTCTATATAACCAATATCTTAAGGGCTATACATTAATGAGATATACAAATGGGTTCTAAAATCCTTTCATTCTTATGCAAAAAAAAAATGTTAATGCTACTGACTTCTCAACCTCCCAATGTTTTATCAGCCTCTTGTGCTTCAAAGGCCTTTTTAAAATGAAGAAGGAAAAAAACTGATGATACTACCACAATATGAATGAAATTATCCTAGCTGTTTAAAGGTAACCCTCTACCTTTATTTATTAAAGAAATAAGTCTTGGGGCGCCTGGGTGGCTCAGTCAGTTGAGTGTCTGACTTCAGTTCAGGTCAGGATCTCACGGTTCTTGGGTTTGAGCCCCACGTCTGTCTGGGATCTGTGCTGATGTCTCAGAGCCTGGAGCCTACTTCAGATTCTGTATCTCCCTCTCTCTACCCCTCCCCTGCTCGCATTCTGTCTCTGTCTCTCAAAAATGAATAAACATAAAAAAAATTTTTAAAAAGAAATCTTAATTGTAAACACAAAGTAAAACATAATCATGTTTCTGTGATCCAACAAATATCATGTTGAATAATTCTTTTCAACCATTAATTTTTTTCATGTTTTTTACATTTATTTTTGAGAGACAGAGAGAGAGAGAGCGCAAGCAGGGGAGGATCAGAGAGAGAGGGAGACACAGAATCCGAAGCAGGCTCCAGGCTCTGAGCTAGCTGTCAGCACAGAGCCCGACGCGGGGCTCAAACCCACGAACCGTGAGATCATGACCTGAGCCGAAGCCGGACGCTCAACCGACTGAGCCCCCCAGGTACCCCTCTACCATTAATTTTTAAACAGCTTTATTGAGATATAATGTACACACCATAAAATTCACTGATATTAAGATTACACTTCAAGAATTTTTAGTATCTTTTCAAAGTATGTAACTTTCACCAAAATCTAATTTTATAACATTTCTGTTGACCCAAGAAAAAAGCTTGTGCCTATTTGTGATCACTACCCATTCCCAGGCAACCACTACTATATTTTTTGTCTCTGTAAATGTGCTCTTTCTGGACATTTCATAGAAACAAATTCTTATACTATGTGCTCTTTTGTGTCGAGTTTCTTTCACTCAGCATAACGTTTCTGAAGTTCACCTATGTAGTAGCATGTATTAATACTTCATTACTGTTTTTTGGCTTAAACAGAAAGTTATTTGCTCACCATGTTGAGATCAACATGTCGGCAAAGGGGATTTCTTCTGAGGCCTCTCTTCTTGGACCATAGATGGCCATCTCCTCCCTGTGTCCTCACATGGTCTTTGTTTCTTTTTTTCTTTGTTTAATTTTTAATTTTTTTAATGTCTTTTTTTTGAGAGAGACAGACCGAGTGCAAGTGGGGGAGGAGCAGAGAGAGAGAGACACACACAGAATCGAAGCAGCCTCCAGGCTCTGAGCCATCAGCACAGAGCCCGACGCGGGACTCAAACTCTTGAACCGCGAGATCATAACCTGAGCCAAAGTAAATGCTTAACCAACTGAGCCACCCAGGTGATCCTCACATGGGCTTTCTTTTGTGTGTATGTGTATGTCCTTGCCTCCTTTTATAAGAACAAGTCATATTGGCTTACAACCCACCCCAGTGGCCTCATTTAACCTCAATTACCACTTTAAAAACTCTATCTCCAAATACATTCACATTCTGAGGTACTTAGGGCTAAGACTTCAATGTGTGAATTGTACAAAGACACAATTTAGCCCATAGCACTCCATCCCTTGGTTCTCCAAAATTCATGTCCACCCGTGCAAAAATACATTCGCCTTATCCCAACAGCCACAAAAGTCTTAACTTATTCCAGCATCAACTTTAAGTCCAAAATACCATCTGAATAGCATCTAACTCAGGTATAGGTGAGATTAGAGATACGGTTCATCCTAAGGCAAAATTCTTCTCTAGTATTGAAACAGTGGAACCAAACAAGTTATCTGCTTACAAAATGCAATGGTGGGACAGACATAGGAGAGACATTTTCATTCCAAAAAGAAGAAATTGGAAGGAAGAAGGGTAACCAGTCCTAAGCAAGCCCCAAACCTAGCAAGGCAAATTCCATTAGATTTTTAAGTTACTCAAAGATTTAGTTTATTATATGAACATCAGCACTAGAATTCCCACCTTTGCTTCTTCAGCCTGCAGTACATCTACAGAACACATTTATAAACAGGAATATATGCAGCTAATCTCAAGACGCTTTTGTGGAAAATTCCACCAGATTTGAAGGCTAGAGAATAATCCTCTTTGGCTTAAATGTTCTGTCCTCCAGATCATCCAAGTTAGTGGCCCTGCTCCCTCAGCCTTGAGATGCAGCCCCAAACTCTCTAGAATAAAGAAGGAGACAGTCTTGCTGCCTGGGCATGTGCCCTCTAAACCCATGGGGGCAGTGGCAGCCCTGCTGCGCTATGACCTCCTTTTGGGGTCATTTTTCCCTCTTACTGAAGGATGATGTATGTTCACATCCAGACAGCTATGTCATCCCATTTCCTACTTGTGGAATTCCAGAAGTCTGATGGGCTTTCTTCATTTCATCCCACCTCTGGCCCTTCTCAGTCTAAACTACAGTGCTTCGACTGAGATGATTGATTGGGTCCACAGGTCCCACACCCATAGTCTCTTTCGTGGAGGTTGTTCAGCCACCCCCTTGGTGCTCTCTATGAGCACAGCTTCTCATTTTTTGCAATATGGATAAACAAATTTTCGAACCTTCACATTCTGGCTCCTTTTTGCTTGATAATCCCTTTTTCAATGATTTCTCTCCTCTCACATTTCACTATAAGCAGTCAGGGGAATGCAAGCCACGCTTTCAACATTTTTATTGGAAATATCTTCAACTAAATATCCAAGTTCATCCCTTACAAGTTCTATTTTTCACAACACATGGGAACGTATTTTGGCCAACTTCAGGACTGGCATTCTTCCAGTTTCCAATAACATATTCCTCGTATCCATCTGAGACTTCACCAGGAGAACTTTTAAAGTTCATGTTTCTCCAGAGAGGGGAGAGGGGCTGGAAATGGAGTTAATAATTTATCATGCCTAGATAAAGAACACTCCATAAAATCCCTACAGTAGGAGTTTGGAGAGCTTTGAGGTCAGTGAACACAGCCACACACAAGAGGGTGATGTGATCCAACTCTACGAGGACAGAAGCTTCTGCTCTCAGGACCCTTCCAGACCTTGCCCAATGTATCTCCTTACCTGGCAGTTGATCCATATCCTTTATTATATCCTTTATTATATAATAAACCAGTAAATATAAGTGTTTCACTGAGTTCCGTGAGCTGTCCTAGAAATAATCAAATCAAAGAGGAAGGAGGTGATGGGAACCTCTGATTTAGAGTCAACTTGGACAGAAGTTGTGGGTAACCTGGGGCCCTACTACTTGCAATTAGCATCTAAAGTGGGGGGCAGTGTTGTGGGACTGAGCCCTTAACCTGTGGGATCCAACTCTATCCCCAGGTAGATAGTGTCAGAATGGAATTAAATGGTAGGAAACCCAGCTGGTGTCACAGAATTGCTTGGTGTTGGGAAAACCCACACACAGCAGGGACTGTGATAGCCATGTAAGAGTAATGGAGAAACCACACAGGAGGAAGAGTGAGGATTTTTCCCACATACAAGTTTTCAAAGGTCGTTCTTGTGTTTTTTTTGTCTGTTTTTTGTATCTATAAGTTGTATAGCTTTAGCTCTTACATTTAGGTATATGATACATTTTAAATTAACTTTTGTGTATTATGTGAGGTAATTCTCCAAAGTCATCTTTTTGCATGTGGCTATCCAAGTGTACTAGCATTATTTATCATTTTTTAATGCTTATTTATTTTTGAGAGAGAGAGACAGAGTGTGAGCAGGCAAGGGGTAGAGAGAGAGAGGGAGACACAGAATCTGAAGCATGCTCCAGTGTCTGAGCCGTCAGCAAAGAGCCTGGCACGAGGCTTGGACCCATGAACTACGAGCTGAAGTCGAACACTTAACCGACTGAGCCACCCAGGTGTCCCGCATTATTTATTGAAAAGACTATCCTTTACCCCCACTGAATTGTGTTGACATTTATGTTCAAAATTAACCACAAGTGTAAGAGTTTATTTCTGGGCCTCTCAATTCTGTTCCACAGGCCTGTGTCTCTTTTCTTGTACCATTATCAAACTGTTTTGGTTACTGTAGCTTTGCAGTAAGTTTTAAACTTGGGAAGTATAAAGGACCCTGAACAGCCAAAGCAATTTTGGAAAAAAAAAAAAACTGGAGGCATCACAATTCCAGATTTCAAGTTATATTACAAAGCAGTAGTAATTAAAACAAAATGGTAGCAGCACAAAAATAAACACATAGATCAATGGAATAGAACAGAAAACCCAGAAACAAACCCACAATTATATGGACAATTAATCTTTGACAAAGCAGGAAAGAATATCTAATGGGAAAAATGACAGTCTCTTCAACAAATGGGGTTAGGAAAACTGGACCGCAACATGCAAAAGAATGAAACTGGGCCACTTTCTTACACCATACACAAAACAAACTGAAAGTGAATTAAAGACTTATATGTGAGACCTGAAACCATAAAAATCCTTGAAGAAAGTACAGGCAGTAGTCTCTCTGACATTGGCCATAGCAACATTTTTAGATATATCTCCTGAGGCAAAGAAAATAAAAGCAAAAAAAACAAAAAAAAAACAAAAAAAACAACTATTAGAACTCCATCAATAAAAAATTTCTTCACAGCTAAATAAACAATCAGTAAAACTAAAAAGCAACCTACTGAATGGGAGAATATACTTGCAAATGACATATCCATTAAGAGGTTAGTATCCAAAACATGTAAAGAATTGATACAACTCAACACTAAAAAAAAAAACAAATAATCCAATTAAAATGGGCAGATGATGTAAACAGGTATTTCTCCAAAGAAGACATCCAGACGGCCAAAAGACCCATGAAAAGGAGTTCAGCATCACTCATCATCAGGGAAATACAAATCAAAACTACAATGACATATCACCTAACACCTGTCAAAATGGCTAATGTCAAAAACACAAGACACAACAAGTTTGGCAAGGATGTGAAGGAAAAAGAACCCCCTTGCATTGTTGGTGGGCATGCAAATTGGTGCAGTCATTGTGGAAAACAGTATGGAGGTTTCTCAAAAAAATTAAAAATAGAACTTACCCTATGATCTAGGATTTGCACTACTGGATATTTACCCAAAAAGTATAAAAACACTAATTAAAAAAGATACATACACCTTTATGTTTATACCAGCATTATTTACAATAGCCAAATTATGGAAGCAGCCTAAGTGTCCATAGATGAGTGCATAAAGAAGATGTGGTATATATATACAATGGAACATTATTCTGCCATCAGAAAGAAGGAAATCTTGCCATTTGCAACATGGATAGAGCTAGAGAGTATTATGCTAAGCAAAATAAGTCAAAGAAAGACAAATACCATATGATTTCACTCATATGGAATTTAAGAAACAAAACAGATGAACATGTGGGAGTGGGGGAAGAAAAGGAGAGGGGGAAGCAAACCATAAGAGAGTCTTAGAGATAGAGAACAAATTGAGGGTTGATGGAGGGAGGTGGGGGGGATGGGCTACATGGGTGATGGGTACTTTTTTCAGTTTATTTATTTATTTATTTATTTATTTATTTATTTTTGACAGAGAGAGAGAGAGAGAGAGAGAGAGAGCATGTGGTGGGGGTGGGGGTTGGCAGAGAGAGAGGGAAAGAGAGAATCCCAGGCAGGAGTGCAGAGCCCAATGGAGGGCTCAAACACATGAGTTGGACACTTAACTGACTGAGCCACCCAGACACCCCAGGTAATGGGTAGTTAAGAAGATACCTTTCGGTGTGACCAGGTGGCTCAGTCAGTTAAGCGTCCGACTTTGGCTCTGGTCATGATCTCACAGTTTGTGGGTTGGAGCCCCGTGTCGGGCTCTGTGCTGACAGCATGGAGCCTGGAACCTGCTTTGGATTCTGTGTCTCCCTCTCTGCCTCTCCTGCTCACACTCTGTCTCTCTCTCTCTCTCAAAAGTAAATAAACATTTAAAAAAAAAAAGAGGGTACCTGTTTTGATGAGCACTGGGTGTTATATGTAAGTGATGAATCACTGAATTCTACTCCTGAAACCAATATTGCACTATATGTTAACTAATGAATTTAAATAAAAATTTGAAAAGAAAAAAATCTATAGCTTCATCTCTACCTCCCCCTTTGTACTATTATCGATATATATAATGTATATGTTCCTTTATATGCTAAAAAGCAACAATACAATTTTATAATCATTGTCTTATGCACTTATTTTTAAATAACATAAGAGAAGAAAGAGAAAATATATCATTATACCTCATTATAATTACCCACATATTGCTCTTATTGATATTTGTTCTTTTTTCATTTATTGTCTGGTGTTGCTTATTTTCATACTGGAAAACAACTTGCTGAAGTATTTCTGGTAATGCAGGTCTGCTAACAGTTAATTTTCATCATTTTTGTTTATCTAGGTGTGCTTTTATTTCATCTTCATTTTTGAAAAATATTTTTGCTCAATATAAGATTCTTAGTTGAGCTGTTTCATTGCATTGAATATATTATCACACAGGTGTGTCCTCTGTTGTTTCTGACAGGTTCCCTTTATCTTGTTGCTTTCAAAACTTTCTCACTATCGTTAGCTTTCAACAATTTGACTTATGATGGGGACAGTGTGGATGACTGAATATATCCAATATGGAGTTCACTGAGCTTCTTGGGTGTATGGGTTATTTTTCATCAAATTTGGGACATTTTTGGCCAATATTACTTGAGGTTTTTTTTTTAATTTTATATTCCTTTGTTTTGTTTTCTGTCCTTCAATCTTCTTCTGGTACTCCCATTATGCTTAGTGTGTCCCACAAGACTTTGAAGCTCTTTCTTTTTTCTCATTGTTTGAATTTTTGTTCTTCAGATTGTATAATCTTTACTCCTCTGTCTTTAAGGGTAATGATTCTTTTTCCTGCCAGCTCAAACCTGCTGTTGAGCACCTCTAGAACATTTTCATGTCAGTCATTTTATTTTTTTTAACTCCAGAATTTTCATTTTTTTTCAATAATCTTTACCTCTTTAATAACAGTCTCTATCTGGTGAGTTACTGTCATAATTTTTCTTTAATTGTTTAAATATGGTTTTCTTTAGTTCTTTAGACATATTTACACTAACTGCTTTGAAATCTGTTTACTAATTTCAACATCTGGGCCCTCTGTAGAAAGTTTCTATTACCTACCTTTTTTCCTATTATTGGTCCCATGTTCCTATTTCTTTGTATATCTCATAGATTTTTTTGAATACTGGAAATTGTAGATATTATATTGAAGTAATTCTGAATTTTGATCTCTAGAGCATGTTGTTTTTATTCTTTTTTGTCTGTTCAGTGACTTGCCTGTAAATTCACTTTTCCCTGTAGTGTGCAGCCTCTGGTTGTGACTGCTTAATAGCATCACACTTAATAGTGAAGGACTAAATGCTAGCCTCTAGAATCAGAAACAAGGCAAGGATGTCTCCTTTCACAAGTTATATTCAACATTGCACTAAAGGCTGTAGCAAGTATAATAACTCAAGATTTCTATCTAGATTTAAAAAGAAGTAAAACTCTCTTTATTTACAAATTACATAATCTTTTATGTAGAAATTCGATGGAATCTAGCACAAACTATTAGAAATAAGTGAGTTTAGCAATGCACTATACCAAATCAATGAACAAAAATCAATTGTATTTCTATAGGCTCACAAAGATCATTGGAATTCAAAATATAAAAATCAACAAAAATGATAAAACAGATGAAATAAAATAAATAAAAAACACTGGAATTGAAATTAAAAAATCAAGAAACAGACCCTTAACTACAGAGAGCAAACTGATGGTTACCAGAGGGGAGGTAAGGGGGTGTGGGGGGAAGACAGGTGAAATAGGTGATGGGGAGTACGGAATGTGCTTGTTGTGATGAGCAACTGGTGTTGTATGGAAGTGTTCAATCACTATATTGTACACCTGAAACTAATGTTACACCATAAGTTAACCGGAATTTAAATACAAACTTTTAAAAATTTAAATTAAATAAGCTTTTTAAACTTGCAAATAAGTCTGACAATAAATACACATGATCTGTACACTGAAAACTACAAAACATTGCTAAAAGAACTTAAAGAAGACCTAAGCAAATTGAGAAAGACCAGGTTCATGGACCAGAAGATGAAATATTGTTAAGATATCAATTCTTCCCAAAATGATCTAAAGATCTAATGCAATCTAAATTAAAATTTCAACAGACTCTTTTTTTTAATAGAAAATGATGACCTGTTTCATATGCAGATGCAAAAGACTTAGGACAGCCAAAATACATTTTAAGAAGATGAAGAAAGTTGGGAGACTTACACTATCTGATTTCAGGACCTTTTATAAAACCATAGGATTCAAGGCAGTTTTTCATTGATATAAAACTACACAAATAGATCAATGAAGTCCAAAAACATACCCACATATATATATCATCAATTAATTTTTAAAAATCAATCATTTTTTATAAAAACGTTCAAAGCTTTATTAGAAATAGATAAAAATCAAGTATAGGGAGAGGAATATTAAACAATCACAATTACCAAGATGTAAATACATTTTTAAATGCAAGCAAATCTAATGAAATTTAAATTTAAATCCTCAAAGGATGTTTTTAACACGATTCTAAAATTTCCTTGGAAAATTTTAATAGAAATGAATAGCAAAAGACCACCCAGATAAGAGCAGATATTAAAGCCTATTATAAAACAACAAACCTTAAAGCTTTTGACACTAGTACAAAAGTAGAAATATAGAGTACAGTAACAGAGTGGAAAGCCAAAAAAAAAAAAGATATGATGATATATGTGCATTCTCCTCCCCCTCCTCCTCCCCCTCCTCCTCCCCCTCCTCCTCCCCCTCCTCCTCCCCCTCCTCCTCCCCCTCCTCCTCCTCCTCCTCCTTCTTCTTCTTCTTCTTCTTCTTCTTCTTCTTCTTCTTCTTCTTCTTCTTCTTCGTCTTGGTACAGTAAATTTCTTTTAAAAAGGAAGTAAGTATAGAGTACTGGGGAATGTTATGGTAAATGTATAACAATTCAGCAAAAATAGTTATGTTAACTCTACAATTTATATACCAAATGAACACCAGATATATTAATTAACTAAATATTTCAAATGAGATCATAAAAGAATTATATCCTGGGTAAAATAATAGAAAACGCAACCAAGTATTTATTAGTTCTGAGCCAGATTTTAAAACTAGTAAAGAGGGGTCCCTGGGTGGCTCAGTCGGTTGAGTGTCTGACTTCAGCTCAGGTCATGATCTTGTGGTTCATGGATTCAAGACTTGCATCTGGCTCTGTGCTGACAGCTCGGAGCCTGGAGACTGCTTCGGATTCTGTGTCTCCCTCTCTCTCTGCCCTACCCTGCTCTCCCTGTGTCTCTCTATCTCTCTCAAAGGTAAATAAATATTAAACAAATTTTTTAAATAAATAAAACATATAAACATTAAAAAACTAAAATACACTATCAAGAGATAGGAAAAAAACAAAGAATGAGTGAAAATATTTGGAAATCATATATCTGACAAGGTTTTAGTATCCAAAATATATAAAGAACTGCTATGAGTCAATAACAAAAAGACAAACTATTCAATTTTTAAAAATGGACAAGGGACTTGAAATAGACATTTTTCCAAAGAAGATATACAAATGACCAATAAGCCTATGAAAAGATGCTCCATGTGATTAGTCATTTGAGAAATGTAAATCAAAACCACAATAAAATACTACCTCACATCGACTAGGATGGCCATAATCAACAAAACAAAAAATATCAAGTGTTGGACAACAGATGGAGAAATTGGAGCCCTCATACATTACTAGTAGGAATGTAAAATGGCACAGCCTGCTACGAGAAACAGTTTGATGGTCCCTTCACAAATTAAGTTAGAATTACCATATGACCTTGCAATTCCACTCCTAAGCATGTGCCCCCAAAGAATTGAAAACAGGTACTCAAACACATACACGTGCACATATGTTCATAGCAGCACTATTCACAGTAGCCAAAAGGTGCACAACCCCTCAATGGCCATCAACAGATGAATGGATAAACAATATGCAATCTATCCATACAATAAAATATCATTCATTCACAAAAGGGAATGAAGTACTGGTTTATGCTACAAAATGGATGAACCTCAAAAGCAATGCTAAGTGAAAGAAGGCAGACACAAAAGGCCACAGACTGCATGGTTTATCTCTATGAATATGAAGAACAAGCAAATTACAGAGACCCAAAGCAGATTTATGGGTGCCAGACGATGAGGAGAGGGGGAATCAGGATGCCTGCTTTATAAATAAAGCATCTCCTTTTGGGGAGATGAAAATGTTACGGAACTAGATATTGGTGATGGTTGCACAACATTATAAAGTACTAAATCCCACTAAAAGGTACACTTCAAAATGGTTAAAATAGTGAATTTTGTTATGTGAATTCTACCTCAGCAAAAAGGAATGAATACGGATAAACTAACTTAGATGAATCTCAAAAGCCTTATGCTAAGTAAAAAAAGCCACTTCAAAGGCCTACCTACTTCCTGCATGATTGCACTGTACAATATTCTGAAAAAGGCAAACCTACATTAGTGGTTGCCAGGGATTGGGGCTGCGGGACAGCATAACGAAATTTGGGCAAATGATGAAATTGTGTATCATGATTAGGATAGTTGATACACCCATCTATGTGTTAGATGAAATTTATAAAACTGGATATCATAAAATTTTACTATAAATTTTATAATAAAGCTTTAAATGGATACAGTATTAATGGTGTCTTTTATTTTCTGGGTTCTGATGTTTTGACATCTGGAGACTTGTGGACCCCAGAGGGACTCCGCCTCCCAGGGTCAGCCAATTCCTAGAGACAGTAAACAATTCCCAGGAGAGAGAGTGCATCCTTCATATGAAAACCACATAATCCAGAGCCCCACCCCCTAACCACCTCCTTGGTTTTCACACTCTGCCGCCCACCCGAATCTCACACCAGAGCCAGGTATCAGACATCTAAGGGGCAGCCCCCAAGTCCAGAGCCCACTGAAATTATTCAAACTAGCCAATCCTAAATCTGCTGACCCTGTGCTTCCCTGTGTGGCCCCTTAGGGTGGCAGCCTTTTCTCTCCTCCTGCAATCTTTTCAATGGCAGTAACTTCATCGTCTGTTAGGCTAGCCAGACCTACATAATAATAAAACCTACATTTAAAAAAATTATTTGGTATCACCAAGGCACTTTCAAAAAAACTAAAGGGATGTGATTTGCTATACCAGACATCAGGGTTTATTCCTGATTATTCCTGATTATGCCGTCATGATGAGGATGGTTTGGACAGAGATAGATGATTAGAACAATAGAATAGAGAGAGAGGAGAGAGCCCAGAAACAGACCCGGCTCATATGCAACTTTCAAACAGATCCGAGGTGACAGAGCTGGACAGTTCTGAGGGTCTGGAGAGGTTCCTCAACTTCTGTATTTTAAGTATTTTGCATTTTTCGCAAAGAAATAAGTCTTAATTTCATGAGCGGAAGATTCATTTCTTCATGGGTCTTCTGTGTTTTTCTTCAAATATAAAGGAAGCTTGACTTGTTTCACCAGCTGCTTTGCAAGGGCTGAGCCCCTCTCACTGAAAGGATGCAAGCTGAAGCAGAGGCCCCGCGCAGAGGGTGCTGGGCAAGGTCAGAAGACAAGCTAACACCTCTCAAGGCCCTTCCAACTTAAAAGTTCCCTGTTGGTAGCCCTGATAGGTCATTCATACCTATCAGGTATGTCTGATATCAGGAATGTCTGCAAGAGCTCCTTATACAAGAAATGGCCTCTGCTTGGGACCATAGATGGCAGGGGCATTTCCAAACTAGTGACAGAGTAATGCTACGGGGCAAGTCAGTTTCCAATAGGAAAAGTGAAGATGAATATAGTACCCACCTCACAGAGTTCTGGTGAGGCCAACAGATTATAAAGGAGCAAGGAACTGCTACTCATTCACCCCTATATCCTGAGTTCCTGTCACATGGGAGGAGTGCAAGGTGACACTGTTGAATGAATAGGCAAATAAATCAATGCATGGAGTACTTAGCATGAGGGCTGCCCAGTCATCACCCAGTGAATATAACTGGATCAGTCACTTACCTTAAAGAAGGGTTTTCTTCTCTGGACACAAGCACCCAAGCACGGGTGGAAAGGGGAAAGATGGACCCTCTTGACTCACATTGTCTACACAGCCCTTCCTCAAAGTAGTGCAGCTCATCTCTCCATAGGTACGCTATGAATTATGTGAATTTGAAATTGCATGCTAAAAATCATTCATAAGGCCTCTCTTTGTGCACAGTTTTTGAAAAAAATGCGAATCCTTCTAAATTAAAAAAAATTTAATGGGTCAGTGATTTTTTCTTATGTTTCTGGATTTTTTTATGTTTCTGGACTTTTTTGGTTAAGTTTTTAATTAAATCCCAGTCAGCTATCATACAGTGTAATATTAGTTTCAGGAGTACAATGTAGTGATTCAACACTTCCACACATTACCCTGTGCTCGTCATAATTGCACTCCGTAAATTCCACACATGAGCGAAATCATTCATGGTATTTGTCTTTCTCTGATTGACTTATTTCACTTAGTATAATACTCTCTAGTTCCATGCACAGCATTGCAAATAGCAGTGATTTTTTCATTCTTAATATTTATTTATTTATTTTAATATAATTTATTGTCAACTTGGCTAACATACAGTGTGTAAAGTGTGCTCTTGGCTTTTGGGGGTAGATTCTCATGGTTCATCGCTTACATACAACACCCAGTGCTCATCCCAACAAGCGCCCTCTTCAATGCCCGTCACCCATTTTCCCCTCTCCCCTAAAACCCCCATCCACTCTGTTTGTTCTCTGTATTTAAGAGTCTCTTATGGTTTGCCTCCCTCCCTCTCTGTTTGTAACTTTTTTCCTCTCCCCTTCCCCCATGGTCTTCTGTAAAATTTCTCAAGATCCAGTGATTTTTAAAGGTAAGCAGTCTTAGGTTCATGGACACAGAGCATAATATAGCCACACGGTGGCGCCATTGAGGCAGTAACGAAATTTTTGCTGCAGTTGCTTAGGACCCAGGCTGCAATATCCCCACATCTCACCTGCAAGTGGTCTCTGTGACCACGCTGCTTCTTGCTTGCTTGCTTGCTTGCTTGCTTGCTTTTCCTTTCTTTCTTTTTCTCTTCTTTCTTTCTACAATGTGACCACACTATTTCAAAATTCTTATCACACTGTAAGCTGTGTTTCACAGAAGTACCACAGTAGTGTACCACATTCATTAGGTGGCAGCATTAGTGCCAGAGCTGAGAAACACAAATAAGAATCAGCGCTGAAATTACATGTGCTACAATGTTATGAAGCCAACGAAACTTCTACCACAGTATGCCATGCAGAGAGTCTGTGAGGTAAAAGAGACAAGGTGGAGAAGAGAAAAGACAGAAAAATTAGCCTTGATAAATATATGTTTTCAAGTATGCAGGGTCTTTAGAAAACGAACCATTCAAAAAGACTGTGTTCCTAAATTACCCTCCACCAGAGACAGATGGAAGAAATCAAATCCTGTTCCCCAGAAAGCCCATTAGGTATTTGAGCACCAGTACTATACCCATGCAGGTCAACATCAGGGGGAAATGAAGTCACAGCCATGCCCTGTGCAGTGGGAGGGAATGAGGATGAACAGGTGGGGTGGCCTGTAGGGTGGCGTCAGGGCTGCTAGTATGTGTAGGGCGAGGGGCTCCACCTGGGCCTCTTCCTCTTCCTCCATTCCGGTGGGCCCTGAGGGCCAGAGCAGCAGCACATGACCATGAGGCAGTGTCACAACTGGCAGGTCCTCAGATCTATTCATCCTTCCCACCTGTGTCCCCGCCTGCTTTCCTTTCTCTCACTGAAAGGGACCAACACTATATGTTTGCTTTGTCATTTGCGCTTTTTTTCACTTAATCCTATCCCATGGGCATCTCCCCATGTCAGTGCATATAAAGCAAGCACTGCCTTTGAAGGGCTGTCTGGGATTTCATGATGTGAAGCTAGATTAATTTAATTAACCAAATTCCTTTTTGGGCTTTTCTCTGTCTTACAAATGTGGAAGTTTTGACATGGACACATTGTAACTCAGAGGCACATAAACGCATGGCTCTTTATCCATAACTGAATGAAGTTATTATTGGACAGCATCCTCCATTTCCACAGATGCTGTAAACACACTTGTGCCCGCATGTCCCTTTAGCCATTTCCAGATTGAATCTCAGTTCCTCTCAAGCTAACTCGGGCTCCTTTGGGTAAATGCTTGGTGTGTCAAGGTTCCCCCAACTCTCTGTCAGCTCCCCTCCTCCCTGAGGGTGACCTAAGTTTCGGGGCTTTGTAGAGTCTCCCCAGAGTTCACTCTCCACTCTTCAGCAGCTCTGGGCAGAGTCAGGGTCTCCCCTGTGTGTGATCACTGGCCTGGTGCCATTGCCTCCTGTTGTGACTCTGGCTCCTCCAGGCCACACCTGCTACGGGATCTTGTAGAAACCAAGTCCAGGACGTCCCTTCAGCATTCCTGGCATGCACGGCACAGGGCCTTCTCTGGAGGCTGCCTTGGGCTTGTCACTCGGGACATCTCCCTCAGCCCTTGCTTGCCTACTCTTCACAGGGTACTGGCCACCAGTACTGTGCTGGACATGGGCTTCTCTGTGGCGCTCATGTTATTCCCAGGCAACCTGCAAGGAAATATGCACTGCCTCTGTGCTTCATTATCGCAAGACCACAGTGCAGGGCCAAGGCCCGATTACTAGGGACACGAAGTACCTCTGAGGACCCAGGCCTTATCAGACTTGGGTCTCTACACTTCTTCCTGTCTACCTATGATACACTTGTCTCTCCTGGGAAAAATGGTTCTTATATCACAGCTCTTTCCCTATTTTGGGCCTTCATTTTTTAAACTCTGTGGTCTGAGTCTTCCATTCCTGGCTTTTTCTGGAGTTCAACCCAAAATTTCATTCTAACACTTGGAAATCCAAAGCCGGCTAGTTTTCAGGCTGGTTTCTCTGCTCTGGGCTTGATTATTTTTGGAAGTTTTAATTTTCATTCCAGTTAGTTAACATATAGGGTAATATTAGTTTCGGGTGTACAATATAGTGATTCGACACTTCCATACATCACCCTGTGCTCATCCCAAGTACACTCCTAATCCCCATCACCTATTTAATCCATTCCCACACCCATCTTTCCTCTGGTGACCATCAGTTTGTTCTCTCTAGTGAAGAGTCTGTTTCTTGGTTTGTTTCTCTCCTTTTTCCCCCTATGATCTTCTGTTTCTGTTTCTTTAATTCCACATGGGTGAAATTATATGACATTTGTCTTTCTCTGACTGACTTATTTCACTTAGCATAAGACTTTCTAGCTCCATCCACCATGTAGCAAATGGCAAGATTTCATTCTTTTTATGGCTGAATAATATTCCAGTGTGTGTGTGTGTGTGTGTGTGTGAGTGACATCTTCTTTATCCATTTATCTATCAATGGACACTTGGACTGCTTCCATAATTTGTCTATTGTAGACAATGCTGCTATAAACATAGGGGTGCATGTATCACTTCAAATTAATGTTTTTGCATTCCTTAGGTAAATACCCGAAGTAGTGCAATTGCTGCATTGTAGGCTGGTTCTATCTTTAACTTTTTCAGGAAATCCATACTGTTTTCCAGAGTGGCTACACCAGTTTGCATTCCCAGCAACAGTGTAAGAGGATTCCTCTTTCTCCACATCCTCGCCAACATCTGTTGTTTCCTGTGTTGTTAATTTTAGCTATTCTGACAGGTGTGAGGTGATATCTCATTGTAGTTTTCATTTGTATTTCCCTGATGATGAGTGATATTGAGCATCTTTTCATGTCTGTTAGCCATCTGGATGTCTTCTTCGGAGAAATGTCTTTTCATGTCTTCTGCCCACTTTTAATTGGACAATTTAGCTTTGGGGTGCTGAGTTTTATAAGTTCTTTATATATTTTGGATACAAACTCTGAATCGAATATGCTATTTGCACATATCTTCTCCCAATCTGTAGGTTGCCTTTTAGTTCTGTTGGTTGTTTCCTTTGCTGTTTAGAAGCTTTTTATTTTGATAAAGTCCCAATAGTTTATTTTTGCTTCTGTTTCTCTTGCCTTGGAGACATATCTAGAAAGAAGTTACTATAGCTGATGTCAAAGAAGTTACTGCCACTGTTCTCCTCTAGGATTTTGATGGTTTCCTGTGCCATATTTAGGTCTTTCATCCATTTTTAATTTATTTTTGTGTATGCTGTAAGAAAGTGGTCCAAGCTTCATTCTTTTGTATGTAGCTGTCCAGTTTTCCCAGCACCATTTATTGAAAAGACTTTTTTTTTCTCCATTGTATATTCTTTCCTGCTTTGTTAAAGATTAATTGACCATACAGTTGTGGGTTCATTTCTGGGCTTTCTATTCTATTCCATTGACTATGTGTCTATTTTTGTGTGAGTACCATACTATCTCGATGACTACAGCTTTGTAATATAACTTAATGTCTAGAAATGTGGTATCTCCAGCTTTGCTTTGCTTTTTTAAGATTGCTTTGGCTATGCAAGGTCTTTTGTGGTTCCATACAAATTTTAGAATTGTTTGTTCTAGTCTGCGAAAAATTCTGGTAGTATTCTGATAGGGATGGCAGTAAATCTATAGATTGCTTTGGCAGTACAAATATTTTAACAATATTTGTTCTCCTAATCCATGAGCATGTAATATTCCATTCCTTTGGGTCATCTTCAATTTCTTTCATAGGTGTTCGATAGTTTTCAGAGTACAGATCTTTTACCTCTTTGGTTAGGTTTATTCCTAGGTATCTTCTGGTTTTGGGTGCAAGTGTCAGTGGAATCCATTCCTTGATTTCTTTTTCTGCTGCTTCGTTATTGGTGTATAGAAATGCAACAGATTTCTGTACATTGATTTCATATCCTGCAGCTTTGTTGAATTCATATATTAGTTCTAGAAAATTTTTGGTGGAGTTGTTCAGGTTTTCTACATACAGTATCATGTCATCTAAAAATAGTAAAAGTTTGACTTCTTCCTTGCTAATTTGGATGCCTTTTATTTCTTTTTGTTGTCTGATTACTGAGGCTAGGACTTCAAATACTATGTTGAATAAAATTGGTGAGAGTGGACATCCTTATTTATTCCTCACCTTAGGGAAAAAGCTTTCAGTTTTTCTCCAGTAAGGATGATACTGGCTGTGGGTTTTTTCATAGATGGTCTTTGTTATGTTGAGTTATGGTCCCTCCAACCCTTTGTTGAGGGTTTTCATCATGAATGAATGTTGTACTTTGTCAAATGCTTTTTCTGCCATCTATTAAAATGATCATATGGTTCTTTTATTAATATGATGTATCACGTTGATTGATTTTGGAAAATGGAACCACCCTTACAATTCAGGAATCAATCCCAAATGCTCTTGGCAAATGATTATTTTAATGTATTGTTGGATATGGTTTGCTAGTATTTTGTTGAGGATTTTTGCATCTATGTTCATAGAGATATTGGCCTGTAGTTCTCTTTTTTAGTGGGATCTGTATCCAGGTTTGGTATCAGGATAATGTTGGCCTTATAGAATGAATTTGGAAGTTTTCCTTCCATTTCTATTTTTTGGAATAGTTTGAGAAGAGTAGGTATTAACTCTTCCTTAGATGTTTGACAGAATTTGCCTGTGAAGCTACCTGGACTTGGACTTTTTTAGTTTGGGAGATTTTTAAAAATTTTTTGTAACAGTTATTTATTGTTGAGAGACAGAGACAGAGCACGAGCTGGGGAGGGACAGAGAGAGAGAGGGAGACACAGAAGCCAAAGCAGGCTCCAGGCTCTGAGCTGTCAGCACAGAGCCTGACGTGGGGCTTGATGCACAAACTGTGAGATCATGACCTGAGCCAAAGTCATGCTTAACTGACTGAGCCACCCAGGTGTCCTGCCGGTGTTGGGAGATTTTTAATTACTGACTCAATTTGTTTACTGGTTATTGGTCTGTTCAAATTTTCTATTTCTGCCTGTTTCAGTCTTGGTAGTTTATATGTTTCTAGGAATTTATTCATTTCTTCCAGATTGTCCATTTTTATGGTATATAGTTCTTCATAATATTCTCTTATAATTGTTTGCATTTCTACAGTGTTGGTTATTTCTCCTATCTCATTTGTGATTTTATTTGGTTGGGTCCTTTCTCTTTTCTTATGATAAGTCTGGCTAGAGGTTTATCAATTTGATTAGTTTTTTTCAAAGAACCAACTCCTGGTTTTATTGATATGTTCTATTATTTTTTAGTTTCTGTATCATTTATTTCTGCTATAATCTTTGTTATTATTTTTTTGCTTCTGCTGGTTTTAGGTTTTCTTTGTTCTTCTTTTTCTAACTCCTTTAAGTATCAGGTTAGATTGTTTATTTGAGATTTTTCTCTATTCTTGAGATAGACTTGTATTGCTATGAACTTTCCTCTTAGAACCACTTTGCTCCATCCCAGAAGTTTTGAACTACTGTGTTTTCATTTTCATTTGTTTCCATGTATTTTTTATTTCTTTTTTGATTTCCTGGTTGACTCGTTCATTGTTTAGTAGCATGTTACTTAACCTCCATGTATTTGTGGTCCTTCCATATTTTTTCTTGTGTCTGACTTCCAATATCATATCATTATGGTCAGAAAAGATGCATGCTATGACTCTGATCTTCTCAAATTTTTTGAGGCTTCTTTTCTGAGTTAATATGTGATCTATTCTGGAGAACGCTCTGAGTGTACTTGAAAAGAATGTGTATTCTGCTGTTTTAGGGAACAGTTACAGTCAGTTATACTATAGAATACTTACTTTGAATATATGAATTTTATTCAACGCAATTGATAATTTTGCATTTCCTCTTGCGAGATTTCATTCTCAAGAAACATTAGTAAATGTAGAAAATGTACCCACTCCCAGCTGACTCAACCATATAGATGTGCATAAAAGCACAAAGAAACACACCTCCAATACCTAGCAGCCACCTTGCCTCACCATGTATTTTATGAGCCATACCCATTCATATTTGGTATAACAACTTCCCATTCCATCTGATTTCAGATAATCTCCCTTTCATCACTTCACACTGACTCATAAACTGCAAAGCTTCCAACAACCATTTCCACGAGCAACCTTGAATTTTATTCAGGGTAAAATGCCACACTTACTGTTTGTAGTGTTTATCTATTTCTTAACCATTTAATGTGTATAAAACTGTGCTACTAATTCACATACCATACAATTCACCCATTTAAAGTATATAATTCAATGCCTCTTTGTATATTCAGACAGTTGTGCAACCATCACTAGAATCAATTTTAGGTTTTCTCATTTTAAAAAGAAACCTAGTAGGGGGTGCCTGGGTGGCTCAGTCAGTTAAGCATCCAACTTCGGGTCAGGGCACGATTTCACGGTTCATGGGTTCAAGCCTCCAGTCAGGTTCTGTGTTGATAGCCTGAAGCCTGGAGCCTGCTTTGGATTCTGTGTCTCCCTCTCTCTCTGACCCCTCCCCGCACTCATGCTCTAGCTCTCTCTCTCTCTCAAAAGTAAACATTTAAAAAAAAAAGAAACCTAGTACTCTTTCTCTATCACTCTTCTATCCTCCCTTGCACTAGCCTTAAGCAACTACTATCATGTTGTAGTATGTATCATTACTTCATTCCTTTTGAAAGCAAAACAATATTCCATTGTATGGATTTAACCCCATTTAACTTATCCATTCATCAGTTGGTAGAAATGAGTTGTTTCACCTTTGGGTTATTCTGAATAATTCTGCTATGAACATTTTTTACACATTTTTGTGGACATACATTTTCATTTCTCTTCAATATATACCCACCAGTGAAATTGTTGGGTCATACGGTAACTCTGTTTAACTTTTTGAGGAACTGCCAGATGGTTTCCAAAGTAGTTCCCACCAGCAGTATATGAGATTTCCAGTGTCTTCACCTCCTCACCAAAACTTGTCATTGTTCATTGCTTTGGTCATGGTCATCCTAGTAGGTGTGAGGTAGCTTCTCATTGTGGTTTTGATTTGCATTACCTTAATTAATGATTAATGATGTTGAGCATCTTTTGTGTTCTTATTGGCCATTTGTAAGCTCTTCTTTAGAGAAATGTCTATTTAGATCTTTTGCCCATTTTTAATTGGATTATTTGTCTTGTTATTACTGAGTTGTAAGAATTCTATTTTTTTTTTTTTGAGAGAGAGAGAGAGAGAGCGAGCAAGCATGGGGGGCGGGGTAGAGAGAGAGTGGGAGGCAGAGAATCCTAAGCAGGCTCCACACTATAAGCGCAGAGCCAAATGCAAGGCTCAAACTCATGAACCCATGAGATTATGAGCTGAGCTGAAATCAGGAGTTGGATGCTTACCTGAATGAGCCTCTCAGGTGCCCCAAAGAGTTATTTATAGATTCTAGATACAAGTGCCTTATCAGATATATGATTTGAAAATATTTTCTCCCAATTTCTCCCATTCTATAATGTCTTTTCATGCTTTTGCTCATGTCTTTTGGTGTACAAAATTTCTTAATTTAATAAAAAGCAATTTATCCATATTTTTCTTCTGTTGCTTGTGCTTTTGGTGTCAGATCTAAGAATCATTTACCAAATCAAAAGTCACAAAGATTTACCCCTATGTTTTCTTTAAGAGTTTTACAGTTTTGGTTCTCGCATTTAGGTCTTGATATACTTTGAGTTAATTTTTGTATATGGTGTGAGGAAAAGGTCCAACTTCATTCTTTGGCATGTAGGTATCCAATTATCTGAGCACCGTTTGCTGAAGAGACTATTCCTTTCCCATGGAATGATCTTGGCACCCTTGCCAAAAATCAGTGGGCCCCTCTCAAAAATCAATTGACCATATACATGTAAGTTTATTGCTAGACTTTTAATTCTATCCCATTGATTTTTATGTCTACATTATGCCAGTGCTATGCTGCCTGGATTATTGCTGCTTTATGGCAAATTTTGAAGACAAAAAGTTGTAAGTCCTCCATTTTTTTTCTTTTTCAAGATTGTTTGCAATTCTGGGTACCTTGGGTTTTAGAATCAGCCTGTCCATATCTGTAAAAAAGCCACTGGAATTTTATGGGAGTTAACCTTGAATCTAAAGGTCAGTCTGAGGAGTATTGTTATTTTTACAATATTAATTAATATTAATGTCATCTTCACAATTCCAATCTTAGAACATGAAATATCATTCTATTTATTTAAATCTTTAAAGTTTCAATAATATCCTGTAGTTTTCAGATTATAAGTTTTTCACTTCTTTTGTTAAATTTATTACTAAGCATTTTGTTTTTATATATAATTGTCTTAATTTCATTTTCAAATGAAAACTGCCATTGTATAGAAATAAAGTTTATCTTTGTAAATTGACCTTGTAGCTTATAACCTTGCTGAACTTGTTTCTTAGTTCTAATAGTTTCTTTTTAGTGGAGTTTTTAGCCTTTTTTATACACAAGATCATGTCATTTGTGAATAGAGAAATTTTACATCTTCCTTTTCAATCTGGATGACTTTTATTTCATTTTTGCCTAATTTCCATAGCTAAAAACCTCCAGTACAAAGAATGCCAAGAGCAGACATCTTTCTTTATTTTTATTTTTGCAATTTTTTATTTGAGTATGGTTGACACACAATGTTACATTAGTTTCAGGTGCACAACATAGTGATTCCACAAGTTTATACATTATGCTATGTTCACCACAAGCATTGCTACCATCTGTGCCCACATATCACTATTATATCATTGACTATGTTCTTTATGCTGTGCCTTTTATTCTGGTGACTTATTTATTCCATAACTGGAAACCTGTACCTCCCCTTCATACATTTTGCCCCACCATCCCACCATCCTCTCCTCTGATAACCATCAGTTTGTTCTCTGTATTTATAGGTCTGATTCTGCTCTTGTTTTTTTATTCACTTGGGGTTTTCCAGATTCCACATATGAATGAAGTTATACGGTATTTGTCCAACTGACTTATTTCACTAAGCATAATACTCTCCAGGTCCATACATGTTGTCTCTAATGGCACAATTTCATCCTTTTGTATGGCTTTGTAATAAATATTCCAGTGTGTGTGTGTGTGTGTGTGTGTGTGTGTGTGTACCATACCTTCTTTATCCATTTGTCCATCTATGGACACTTAGGTTGATTCCATATTTTGGCTATTGTAAATAATGCTACAATAAACATAAGGGTGCATTTTTCTTTCTGAATTAATGTTTTCATTTTCTTTGGGTAAATGCCTAATAGTGGAATTATTGAATCATGCAGACATCTTTTATTGTTTCTGATGCAGACAAACCCAAATCATCCAGTCTTTTATCAATAAGAATACGTCAGTTGTGTGATTTTCATAGATGCCCTTATTAGTGTGTGGTTCAAGTGAACCTATTCCTATTCTTTTAGTGCTTTTATCACGAAAAGACGCTGAATTTTGTCAAATGCATTTTCTGCATCAATTGATATATGTTGTGGATTTTTTTGTTTTTTAGCCTTTTGAAATGTGCAATACATTAATTGATTGTCAAATTTTAAACCAATCTTGCAATACTGGAATGAATCCCTCTTGGTCATAGGGTATAGTTACTTTTACATGTTGATAGATATTAGTTGTTACTATTTTGTTGAGCATTGTTGCATCTATATTCATTGAAAATATTAGGGTGTGTTTTTTTCCTTCTGATGTTTTCATCTTGTTTTGGTATTAGGGTAATACTGGTCTCATGGAATGAGTTGGGATGTGTCTCAGGAGAGTTTGTGAACAATTGGTATCAATTCTTTAAACGTTTCATTGCATATGCCATTGAAGCTATCTGGGCCTAAGTATTTTCCTTGTGGGTGGTTTATTTGGTTCTTAATTCAGTCTTTTTACTTATTATAGGTATATTCAAGTTATCTATTCTTTCTTGAACTCAATTTTGGTGGCTTGTATATATCTAGGCATTTGTACATTTCACCTCAGTTATGTAATGTACTGGCATACAATTGTTCATAATATTCCTTCATACTCCTTTTTGTTCTCGTAAGGTCACTGGTAATGTCTCATATTTCATTTTTTATTCTACTAATTTGCATTATCTCTTTTTCTTTTAGTAAATCTAGCTAAAGGTTTGTCAGTATTCTCGATTTTTTTTATAAAATTAACTTTTTGTTTCATTAATTTTCTATATTGTTTTTCTACTCTCAATTTCATTAATTTCCATCAGGATCTTATTATTTCCTTTCATCTTCTTTCATAAAGCTTAGTGTGCTCTTTTTTTTCTAGTGTCTTAGGGCAGAAGTTAGGTTACTGATGAGATCTTTGTCCTTTTCTAATATAGGCATTCACAGCTATTACCTTAGCTGCATCCCATAAATTTTGTATGTTGTGTCTTTATTTCATTGACCTCAAAGTATTTGCTAATTTACTTTTTTTATTTCTTCTTGGACCATTGGGTATTTAGAAATGCGTTATTTAATTCCCACATGTGTGTGAGTTTCCAAAATTTCTCTCTGTGTTGATTTTTAGTTTCAATCTATTGTGGTTAGAGAACATACTTTGTCTAATTTCAATTCTTCTACATTTATTGACATTTGCTTGTGGCCTAGCAATATGGCTTCCTCAGGAGACTCTCACTTGTGCACTTGAGAAGAATGTATGTTTCTGCTATTGAAAGTCTGCAGGTTCTAAGATTCTATGGATCCAACCGGTTTCAGTGTCATTCAGGTCTTCTATTTCCTTGTTGATCTTGTGCCTAGTTGTTCTATCCATTATTAAAAGTAGGGTTTAAAGTCTCCAACCCTGCAGTTTATAGTCTATTTCTTCCTTTATTGTTGTCAGGTATTGATTCATATATTTTAGTGCTCTGTTGTTAGGTGCATTATTTGTCTATAATTGCTATATCTTCATGATGGGTTGACCCTTTTATCATAATAAAATGTTCCTGTTTATCTCTAGGAACATCATTTGTTTTAAAGATTATTTTGTCTGATATTAGCCCAGCCACACCACGTTTCGTATGGCTGCTGTTTGCATGATGTATCTTTTTCTAGTCTCCTACTTTCAATCCATTTGTATCCTTGAATCTAAAGTATGTACCCTATAGACAGCATATTGTTGAGTCTTATTTTTGTACAGTCTGATCAGGTCTATCTTTTGATTAGATTATCTAATCCATTCACATTTATTATTATTGATATAGATGGGTTTATGTTTGCCATCTCATTTTCCTGTTTTCTGTATGCCTCAGGTATTTTTTCTTCTTCTATTTTCTTCTTCTATTGCTCTTCTATTCTCTTTTACAATAATTGAATATCTTATGTAACACTTTAACTTATTTAATGATTTTTTAAACTATATTTTTGTTGTTTCCTTAGTGATTGCTCTTGGGCTTAAACATACATCTTAACCAATCAGAATCTACTCGTATTTTTACTGACTCAATCCCAATAAGATATAGGAATGTTACTACTATATAGTTCCATTCCCTTTCCCCTTTTTTTGTGGTATTATAGTTAGACATATTCCATCCCTGTTACAAATACAATACACTGTTAACACTTTAAAGTTTTAATTAGAACTTTACATAATTTTATGTCTTTAATTTTATTTTTTAATTAAATGTTTACTTAAATTCCAGTATAACACTGTATAGTGTTATATTAGTTTCAGGTGGACAATATAGTGATTCAACAGTTCTATACATTACTCACTGCTCATTATGATAAGTGTACTCTTTAATCCCCATCACCTATTTCACCCATCCCCCACCCACATCCCCTCTAGTTACCATCTGTTTCTTCTCTAAGAGTCTTTCCTTGGTTTGTCTCTATTTTTTTGTCCTTTGTTCATTTGTTTTCTTTCTTAAATTCCACATATGAGTGAAATCATATGGTATTTGTCTTTTTCTGCCTGGCGTATTTCACTTAGCATTTTGCTCTCTGGCTCCATCCATGTTGTTTCAAAAGGCAAGATTTCATCCTTTTTTCATTCTTCTTTATGGTTGAATTATATTCCATTGTGTATATATGCCACATCTTATTCTTAATTTTTATCTTTTAAAGAATCTGAGAGGCACCTGGGTGGCTCAGTTGGTTAAGCATCCACCTATTAATTTCCACTTAAGTCATGATCTCACAGTTCATGGGATCAAGCCTACATCAGGCTCTGCACTGACAGTATGGAGTCTGCTTGGGATTCTCTCTTTCCCTCTCTCTCTGCCCCTTCCCCACCAGTGCTTGCTTGCATGTGCTCTCTCCCTCTGTCTTAAAATAAACTTTAAAAAAAAATAAAGAAAGAAACTGAGGTAAGAAAGGGGATCAGGTATACAGTTACAGCTTCTGTCATTTTAGCCTTTTTGTTTACCATTTCTGGCGCTCTTTATATGTTATTGTGGCTTCAAGTTACTATCCAGAGTCATGTCTTTAATGCAATACAGCTTTGCTCACACCCTCCTCCTTTATGTGATTATTGCAAATATGTTCCACTTCTATATTTTAAATGATTAACAAGTAATCATATACATATTATTTTATATAATTGCCTTTAAATCTGTTAGGAATAGAAAGGAAAAGAAACATGCATTTAAACTGTCTTTTATAATTACCTTTATTGGTGTTCTTTTTTTCATATGGAATTGAATTATTATCTGTGATCACTTACTTCCAGCCTGGAGAAATTCTGTAGTATTTTTTGAAAGGTGAATTTTCTGGCAGGAAATTCTCTCAGATTATATTTATCTGGGAATGTCTTTATTATGCCCTCATTTTTGAAAGAGAGTTTCATTGTCTATGGGATTCTTGGTTGACAGGTTTTTTTCTTTGAACACCTGGAATATGTCATCCGAGTGTCTTCTGACATCCATTGTGTCTGCTGAGAGGTCAGCCGTTAATCTTACAGGGGAATTCCTGTAGACAATGATTCCTTCTTCTCTCCTGCTTTAAAGATTTTTCTCTTTGTGTTTGGCTTTCAGCATTTTTACTAGGATATACCTGCTTATGGATATCTTTGTGTTTATCCTACTTTTGGTTCATTCAGCTTCTCAAATGTGCAAAGTTTTCCTTCAAATTTGGGAAATATTTGGCCATTTTTACTTCGAATGTATTTCTTGCTTTCATTTCCTTCCACTCTTCTGGCATTTTTACTACACATGTATTGGTACATTCATGGCATCCCACATTTCTATGAGGTCCTGTTCGTTTTCCTTCGTTCTTTTTTCTCTTTTCTTCGGATGACATATTTTTTATCAGTCTATCTTCAGGTTCACTAATTCTCATGCTAGTTCAAGCCTACTATTAGGCCGACGATAGTAAAAGTATCATTTCAGTTATTATACTTTCCTCCTCTAGTATTACCATTTGGTTCTTTTTAATCATTTCTGCCTCTATTAATATTCTCTATTTGATGAGACATTTGTCATCATACATCCTTCACTTTAAACATGGTTTAGCTTAGTTCTTTGAAGATATCTATGTCTGTTTTGAACTTTGTTAAATCAGACACCTAGTCTTTCTCACAGGAAGTTTCTGCTTTTCTGCCTGCTTGTTTCTGCCATGTATGAGTCAGAATTTCCTGGTTTTTTGCATGTCTTATAAATTTTTTTCTTGGAAACTAGGCATTTTAGGTAATATACTGTAGCATCTCTGGGTACTGGTCTCCACCCTCCCTTCCCCCAAGTTTTTTTTTTTTGCTGTTGTTTGTTGTTTAATTGTTTAGCATTTGCTGGATTATTTTAGTGGCCTCCATTTTTCTCTAGCAGTGTGAACCTTATATTACGCCTTGGCAGGTACAGCCTAGACATGTGTAGTCACTCTAGGATGACAAGAATTTTGGCCTTTTTGACTGTCTCTTTCCCTGCCCACAGCCAGATGTTAAGCTCCACTAATTGCTGACTGAATGCTCTATTGTTCTTAACAATGCTCTGGGGGCTTAAACTGCTGCACAGACTGACAAAATTAAATTTGGGCTCCTTTACAGAGATAGATTTTGAAGTCAGAGATTTGTTCCAACCCCAGAAGCCCTTATGGTTTAGCTTATGTCTCCAACAAATCTACCCGTGTCCCCCTTTCTTATTTTCCCCAAAACTTCCATTGTTTTTGAGCATACCCTTAGGCTTGATCTTTCCCACCTTCTGTTGAGAATAAACTTAGTTCTTTTTGGAAGAGCTTCAAAGTACTCTGTTTTACGCCTACTTTTCCTTCTGGGAAAAAAATCTCTGAGCTAGACTCCAGAGCTAGGAGTGGGGATAGTGGTATGCTTCTTTCTGAGAAAAATACCTGCTTAAGAGCTGAGGGCTCCATAGAAGGGGAGGGGAGGCTGCAGCTTCTGCTCTTCCTGGTTTTCCTCTCCTATCATGAGACCTCCACTTTACAAACTAGCTAGGGTGAGGGCAATCAGGCCTCCTGGATTCTGTGGGCACCCCCTGTGGGGGCACAACTACTGAAGTCTCCTCTGTCTTACTGAGTTGGGACTGGGCAGAAGAGATGGGGGCCCCATCTCTTGGCTACACTCACCCAAAACTTAGCTTCTACAGTGGGTCACCAGGGACAGGATAAGAAATGCTGATGCCCTACCCCTCCTGGAAAGAAACTATGGGCCTCCAGTTGAAGGCTAGAAGGGAGGGTACCCTGTATTCTTGGCTATACATGTCTAGGGTGGAATTTCCATCACTCTGAGCTTGGGGAGGAGAAAGAGGGAGCAAGTTGTACTTCAGTGCCCAGAGACTCACTATTCTTATCGAGTTTTTATAGGTTTTCTTGAATAAATGTTTTTCATTTTCTGTATACCCTTAGGACCATTTCCAGATACTTTAAGTGACTGTTTTACAACAATTTTCACCAGTGTCCACAGACTCCTTATGTTGCTATGTCAAAAGTGGAACTTCTGCTATCATTTTTAATAGGTTCCTATCTTTTTTTTTTTTCTAATGTGTCTTGATAAAGATTTTGAGTATTATGCCCCTGGTCCATTTCCCCCTACACTGTGTGGTTTTTATTGTGGGATTTGTGTAATACGGTGATTTTTAGGAACGCATGTGCTGAATTAGAGGAGAATGGACTATGCTTTGGAAGAAAAAGGATAGTAAAAGATAGAACAATACTTACTAACCAACAGAATTGGTGTGGCTATAATAATGCCCAACCAAGTAGATTTTAACTTAAGATGTATTACAAGAGATAAAAGCTACAAATATTACATACAGGGGCACCTGTCTGGCTCCATTGGTAGAGCATGTGACTCTTAATCTCAGGGTCTTGAGTTCAAGTCCCACATTGGACGTGGAGCCTACTTAAAAACAAAACAAAACGAAAACAAATATTACATACAGCTGAAAAGGTCAATTTAACAAGAAGTTATAACAATGTTAAATTTGCATGTCCCCAATAATACTCCTTCAGAATACCTGAAATTGATGAGAAAAGCTGCCAATCACATTGTAAAGGGCATGGATACAGAGAGAAATAAAGAATGGTAGCTATCTTGGCAATCTACCATGTTACTAAAATAAAAAGGTGTAACAATAAAAAATACTTGATTAATCTATTAAAACAGGGGAAAAGCACTTCATTAACGCATAGAAAAAAATACATAAATACATAATAATATACATTCAAATTATGTAAAACAAAAATTAACAAAACTAAAAGGAAAATTGACAAACTCAAATTGTAGGTAGAATTTTAACATACCTCTTTCAGTAACTGACAGAATAAGGGGGAAAAAACCCCAAAAGTTAACGATACAGGAGATTTGCACAATATGATTAACCAACTTGATTTAGGTGCCATGTACAGTGAGTGCCATGCTACACTAAACAAACTTTTAAACATATTATTTCCAAGTACACATGGGATGTTTACCAAGAGAGACCACATCCTGAGCCTAAAACAGAGTTAAAATCAATTTCATAGGATTGAACTCACTGAGAACACATTCTCTGATCACAGACAAACCAAACTAAAAATGACAGTTAACTTAAAAATCCCCAAAATTTGTAAATTAGAAACTTGTATTTCTAAATAACTCATAGTTCAAAGAAGAAATCATCCTGGAAATTAATAAATGCTATGATTAGATATGATTACAATAATAATAGCAAATCAAAACTACAAAAGATTATAGATAGAAATAAAAGATTAGATAAATGGATGAACATAGTGTATTCATGATTAAAAATTAAGATGGTAACTCCTTCAAATCTATGCAATGTAATTCTAATCAAATTTCTGGCAGAATTTTCATTTCTGATCTTGACAAGCTAATTCTAAAATGAATATGGAAATGAAAGAACCAATACAAAATAAGACATTCTGGAAAAAGAAGCAAGAATTTAAAAAAATTTTTAATGTTTATTTATTTTTTGAGAGAGAAAAAGACAGATGACGAGCAAGGGAGGGGCACAGAGAGAGGGAGACACAGAATTCAAAGCAGGCTCCAGGCCCTGCGCTGTCAGCACAGAGCCAGACGTGGGGCTCAAACTCATGGACCACAAGATCATGACCTGAGCTGAAGTCGGACACTTAACCGACTGAGCCACCCCAAAGAAGCAAGTATTTTAAGCATTAACAATATCACTTATTAAAAGGTGTTATAACAGTACAGAAATTACAACTGTGTGGTATTGGGACACGTATATGCAAGTATACGAATGAAACATAACAGTCCAGAAACAGACCCATCCATGTAAGGTAACATGGTTTATGACAAATGTGCCTCTACAATGCAGTGGAGAAAGGGAGGTTATTTCAATAAATTATACTCAATTAAATAGCAATATAAAAAATTAATATTTGATACCTACCTTACACCATACACAGAAATGAATTCTAAATGGACTGGCAATCTGTGAAAAGGGAAAAAAGTAACACATTGAGAAAAAAAATGGAGAAAAATATTTGTATGACTTTGTGGTAAACAGAAAAAAATTAGAATAGAACACAATAAAAGGTTATGCACAAAAAGAAAAGATTATAAGATGGACTCTATTAAAAACAATAACTTCCATTTATCAAAGACAGCACTAAAATAATATGAAGGCAAATTATTTATAATAACCAAGACATAGCAGTAACCCAAGGGTCCATCCATAAATGAATGGATCAAGAAGATATGGTATTTATATATACAATGGAATATGACTTGGCAATTAAAAAGACTGACATCTTGCATTTGTAACTTGGATGGACCCAGAGTATATAATGCTAAGTAAAATAAGTCAGTCAGAGAAAAACAAATGAACAATTTCACTCATATGTAGAATTTAAGTAACAAAACAAATGAACAAACAACAACAACAACAGACTCTTAAATACAGAGAAGAAACTGGTGGTTCCCAGAGAGGAGGTGGGCAAGGGAATGGATGAAGTAAACAAAGGGGATTAAGAGTATACTTATCTTGATGAACACCGAGAAATGTAAAGAATTGCTGAATCATATTGTACACCTGAAATTAATATAGCACTATATGTTAATTATACCTCAATAAAAAATTAACTCAAAATCAAGTAAAGACTTGAACATCAGATCTGAAACCATAAAACTCCTGGAAAAAAATAGACAATAAACTCTTTGATGTAAGTCTTGGCAATAAATTTTTTTAATGTGACACCAGAAGCAAAAACAACAAAAATAAAAATAGACTGGTGGAACTACATCAAACCAAAAAGTTTTTGTACGAAAAAGGAAATCATACATCCAAAATACATTAAAAAACTCATATAACTCAACAGAAAAAAAGATAAACAATTTGATTTAAAAATGCACAGAAAATCTGAGTCGATTTTTTTCTAAAGAAGACACACAGATGGCCATTAGTTACACAAAAACTTGCTCAACATTATTAATCACCAAGGAAATGCCAGTCAAAACCACAATGAGATATAACTTCACACTTGTTAGAATGGCTATTATCAAAAAAAAGACAAAAAACGACAAGTTTTGGCAAGGATGTAGAGGAAAAAGAAACCTCATCCACTGTTGATGGGAATTTAAGTTGGTGCAGCCATATGGAAAATGGTATGGAGTTTCCTCAAAAGGTTAAAAACAGAACTACTATACTATATGATCCAGCAATTCCACTTCTAGGTATTTATCGCAAGAAAACAAAAACACTAACAAAGATTATCTGCACTCCTGTGTTCACTGCAGCATTGTCTACTATAGCCAAGATATGGAAACAACCTAAGTGTCCATCAATGAATGAAAGGATAATGAAATGGTGGTGTATATATATGCAATGGAATATTATACAGCCTTAAAAAAGAATGAAATCTTTCCATTTGCAACAACATGAATGCACCTCAAGTAAAATAAATCAGTTGGAGAAAGACAATATATGATGTCTTTTATATGTGGAATCTTAAAAAAAAAAAAAAGTTTGTAGATACAGAGAACAGACTGGTGGCTGCCAGAGGTGAGAGTTGGGGAATGAGAGACATAAAAAGAAAAAAAATATGACCTATTCCTGTATAACTCTTATAATTTATTATTGATCAATGAAGTTATCACTACTGGCTACATGGAAAAAGAAATAATAATAATAATAATAATAATAATGCAAAGGCAAGTCATTGAATAGATCATTTTTGCAATGTACATGTCCATCAAAGGATTTGTATCCAGTATACATAAAGAAGTCCTACAGATTAATGATAAAAAGACAATCAAATAGAAAACAGATAAAAGAATTAACAGATACTTCAAACCAGAATATCCAAATAACCAATATGCATATAAGTGGAAAGTCAATCAAAATGAAAAATATTTCACTTTCATCCTAAAAACTTTTCCCTCATTGCATAAGCAACTAGAAAACTGGGCAAAACATATGAAACAATGCTTTTCACATACTGGACAACAAACCTGGTGAGTCCCACTGGCTAGAATGCACCAGGAAGTTACTCAGACCAGAGGGTTGCAAGTTATTCGCAGAGGAAAGGAGTGGGGAGGAACGAAAGGAGGAAAAGAATGTGTCTATTTTACAGAAACAGCAGCTCCCACCAAGAAGCCAAACGGCTGGATGTTCTGCCTGATAACTGCCCCGTGTAAACCAGTTTGAGGCAGATTGGAGCTGAGGACCTGTGCAGAAGCCCCCTGAGTTGCCCTAAAGTTTCCTTTAGCTAATTATAGCACTAAAATCTCCTCCTCTGGGTGGGGTTTTTCAGCCATTTTTTGAACATATAATGTATGAACCTGCACCCCAGTTAATTAATTAATTAAGGCACCCAAAACAGCAAACCTGTTGAGTTCAATTATAGTCCTACAACATTTTCAACTTTCTAGATCATGGCACCAGGAGAGGAAACCCAAAGAAAGCAATGTAACCTGCCGAACTGAGATAACAGACCTTATGATTAGGGAGGCGGAGGCAGCTGGAAACTGTGGTACAAGATATAGGACAAAATCGAGTTATGCAGGAAAGACATTCCCAAATCTACAGATGGGTCACCTTACGTGTCTATCTGAGTGCTATGTTGCATCCGCCCTCTGACAAGGCAAAATTCCAAGAGGCCAGGCAAAGGGCTGCAGGCTGAGCAATTCCCAGAACTCAGGAATAGCTGGAAGCAACAGCCAGAATGGAGAGACCTTGCTGACACCTGAGGCGTTCGTTAGACTCCTCAAAAGAATGAAGTCTTAGTAGCAGGGTCTACATCTCCACAACAAAGCCTAATAAGTGTCCAAAGAAACAAGCTGATCTACAAGCAACCGGTCTGCCAGAACAATTAGTACCCTTTGAAGGAATTTTACAAGCCCAGACATTCATCAGTGTAATATTTTTAAAAGTCTAAAAACCAGTAAAAATCACTAGACATGCAAGAAGCAGGAAAATATGAAGCAAAACCAAGAGGAAAAACCAGTCAATAGAAATAAACCTATAGATGGAAAAGATGATGAAATTAGCAAAAAAAAAATGATTTTAAAGCAGTAGTTGTTAAAGAATTTTAAAAGAAAAAGCAAATGAACAAAATGACCATAGAAATGGAGGATATATAAAAATATCAAATGGGGGCACCTGGGTGGCTCAGTATGGTTGAGTGTCCAACTTTGGCTCAGATCATGATCTCACGGTTCACAAGTTCAAGCTCTGCATCAGACTCACTGCTGTCAGAGCAGAGTCTGCTTCAGATCCCCTATCTCCCTCCTTCTCTGCCTCTCCCCTACTTATGAGCTCGCTCGCTCGCTTTCTCCCTCTCTCTCTCTGTCTCTCTCTGTCTCAAAAATAAATAAACCTTAAAAAATAAAAATAAAAATAAAACATCAAATGGAATCCTGGAACTAAAAATTACAAGTCAGAAATGAAAAGGCTTAATAGAAGATTAGCAGAAAAAAGAAACCAGGGAACTTGAAAAATAACAGTAAAAACCATCAAACTGAAATACACTAGAAAAATAGGCTAAAAGAAAAAAAAATTTTAACGGCAAAGGACTTAAATAGACATTCCTCCAAAGAATATGTACAAATGGCCAATAAACACATGAAAAGATGCTCAACACCATTAACCATTAGGGAAATACAAATTAAAAACCCAATAAGACACCACCTCACACCGATTAGATGGCTACTACCAGAAGAAAAAACACAGAAAATAACAAGTGTTGGTGAGAATGTGGAGAAATTGGAATCTGTGTGTACTGTTGATAGGAGACTAAAATGATGTAGCTGTTGTAAAACAGTATGGAAGTTCCTTTAAAAAATTAAAAATAGAGTTATCATATGATCCAGTGATTCCTTTAGGTGTATACCCAAAGCAGTGTACATAAATCAGGAACTCAAAAAGGTATTTTTACACTCATGTTCATAACAGCATCATTCACAATAACCAAAAGGTAGAAGCAACCCAAATGTGCATCGACAGATGAATGGATAAGCAAAATGTTGTATATACATACAATGGAATGATATTCAGCCTTAGGAAGCAAGGAGATTCTGACACACGCTACAAACAACATAGATGAACATTGAGACAATTATGCTGAGTGAAATAAGTCAGTTGTAAAAGGGCGAATATTGTATGATTTCAATTACAAGAAGTACCTAGAGTCGTCAAATTTATACAGATGGAAAATACAATGGTGGTTTCCAGGGGTTGAGAGGAGGAGGAGAGGGGAGTTAGTGTTTAAAGGGTACAGAGACTGGGTTTTGTCCATCTGGAGACGGACAGTGGAGATGATGCACAACAATGTGAATGTTATGCCACTGGACTTAAAAATCGTTAAGATAGTAAAGTTTCTGTTATGGGCAATTTACCCCAATTTTTTAAAAATAAAAAGGCTAAAACATAACAGAGTTTCAGAAAACTATAGGACAATATCAAGTGATCTGATATTCTTGTAACTGGAGTCTCAGAAGAAGAGAGAAGTAATAAAGACTTCTCAGACCTACAAAACTTGAGAGAATTCATCACTAGCAGACTCACACTACAAGACGTGTTAAAGGAAGTCCTTTGGGCAGAAAGAAAATGACACCTAATGTTGATAGGAGATCAGAAATGATAAATACACAATACTTTTTCTTATTATTTAGATGTCTTTAAAAGAGAAGTGACTGGTTAGACAAAAGGAATGATCAAGTATTGTGGGGCTTATGATAGGAGCGAGTAAAATGAGTGACAACAATTGCATCAAAGCTGAGAGGGGAGAATGGAGGTAAATGCAAGGTTTTTATTGTATATGTGAAGCAGTATATTATCACTTGGAGGTAGACTATCATGAGTTAAAGATACATACCATAAACCCCAAAGCAACCTCTAAAGTCAGAAAACAAAGAGTTACAGCTAATAAGCAAACAATGGAGATACAATGAAACCACAAAAGTACTCAATCCAAAAAAGAGAAAGCCAAAACAAGGAACAAAAGACAGATGTGATCAGTAGGAAACCAAAGTATGCTACCAAGATGACAAATTTAAACCTGGCCATATCAATAATCACTTTGAGTGTAAGAGGACTAACCACCCGGTGAGGCACCTGGGTGGCACGATCAGTTGAGTCTCTGACTCTTGATTTCAGCTCAGGTCATGATCTCATGGTTCAGGAGATGAGCCTCGCATTGGGCTCTGCACTGACAATGTGGAGCCTACTTGGTATTCTCTCTCTCCCTCTCTTTCTGTTTCTCTCTCTCTTTCTCAAAATAAATAAATAAACGTAAAAAAAATGTGAAAGACAAAACAATTAAAATTTGTAAATGATAGGGGAACCCGGGTGGCTAAGTAGGTTAAGCATGGGACTGCAGCTCAGGTCATGATCTCGAGGTTTGTGAGTTTGAGCCCCACATCCGGCTCTGTGCTGACAGCTCAGAGCCTGGTGCCCCTACCCCGCTCGCTCTCTGTCTAGCAATCTCTCTCAAAAATAAATAAACATTAAAAAAGTTTTTTTAATGTGTAGATGATAAAAAATAGTAAATATCTTCATGCCAGAGAGAGATTTCTTTAAAAGGATACAAATAGCACAACCATAAGGAAAATGAATCATAAAGGTTCTGCATTAAACTTAAGATCTTTTGTCTCACATCCTCCCCACTCGCCCCCCCCCCAAAAGATATCATTAAGAGGATGAAAAGCAAGATACTGAATGGGAGAGAGGATTGCAGTAGCACATTGTGGCCAAGTGTACTTTCCAAAGATGGCCTCAACAGTATCTCCCTTCCCAAATACTCTTCGTCAGTGTGACCTTGCCTCTTCCTATCTAAAAGCTGGATAGTAGGTCCCCGGGAGGCTGTAATTACGACTTTGAGACCATGTAGCGTCTAGCTTGTTCTCTTGGGGTACTTACTCTGGTGAGGCCAGCTCTCCTATCCTAAGGCTGCCATGCTGGAAAGGCCAAGGATGAGTATGCTGGTTGACAGCCCCAGCTGAGTTCCCAGAAAACAGCCAGCATCACTTGCCAGCTGTCCAACCCAGTCAAACCTTTGGATAGCTGACAGCAACTTCATGGGAGACCCCAGGTAAGAATGACCCAGCTAACTCCTTCTCAAATTTCTGACTCTCAACAGCATAAGCAAAACCAAATGGTTGCTGTTTTATATCCCTACACTTGAGTAATCTGTTGCACGGCAATAATATCCAAAACTGGCAAAGGGCTTATATCCAGAATATATAAAGAACTCCTACAAATCAACAAGAAAAAGACAATGGGCAGTGGTAAAGAGCAAACGACTTAAAATTCAAATGGCCAATTATAAAAATGTGTTCAGCCTCAACAGTAATAAGGGAAAAGCTAATGAAAACCATAATGTGATGCCCCTATAAGCCAACCAGAATGGCTAAATTTTAAAAAATCAAAACTGACAATACTGTGTCAGTGAAGATACAGAGCACAGGAACTAGTTACACTGCTGTGGAGTGCAAAATAGTACAAATAACAACAACAAAATAGCTGTTACCATCCAGCAAAGTTGAAGATCACGCTCTCTGACCTGGCGGTTTCACTCCTAGCCCCATGCTTAGAGAACAGGACGCATGTACACCGAGAAACATATACAAGCATGTTCCCCGCAGCAAAAATTGGAAACTGGTAACAACTCAAACTTTCATCAACAGTAAAAGGACAAATTAACTGTGGTTATCATAAAGCTATGAAAATGAGTGAAGCTGAGGTCATCATAGTGGTACAGACGTATCTCACAAAAGATGCTGAGCAAAAGAGTATATATGGGATGAATCAATTTAAATACAGTTTAAAAAAACCAAAACATATATCTGGGTAATAAAAAGATAAAGAGAAGCAGGGAAATGCTAAGGCCAGGATTGGTGGGTCACGGAAGGGTCTGTGATGGGAAAGGGTGGGGACTTCTGGAATGCTCCTGCCATTCCTGATGTGGGTGGTGTAGACACAGGTTTTAAATTTACACTTATAATACACTGATACATACTTTTCACATGTGTGCTATATCTTACAATACGTTTTTATTTTCAAACTAAAAATATTGGAATAAAATCGATATATAGTTGAGAAAAAGTCTAACTTCATTTATTTGTTGCCTGGTTCCTCCAACGTTATTTTTTTAATCATCTGAATGATCACAACTTTCTAACATTTAATTCTTACTCTCGGCCGAGAGTTGGTAATGGTTGTTATCAACAATCTGGTCTTGGGTTGCGGCCAGGATGAATGGACCTTTGCGTGGGAGTGGGGGGAGGGGAGGGGGCGCTGAAGTGTGAATAAAAGCCGGCCGGGGAGGCTGCGATAGTCATCATCATGGGATTTATTTTTAAATAGGAAAATTCTAGAGACAGAACTGAAAAGAGAAAGGAAGTCTGTGAGAGGGCTGCCAAGTCAGAGAGTAAAGTGTCACCTGATACAAGGACTTATGAACGAGCTCAGAGTAAAACTATTCGGGGAAGATCTAAAGAAGAGGCGGTGCCTGCAGGGCGGAGGTTCGCCACCCTGGACGCCTCGCCCCAGCGCGCAGCCTCCGTCCACACCACGTAGGTGGTAAGATAAAGCCTCTACCGAATGTTCTCAAAGGCTGGACAGGCCGTATTCATTGCTCTTTATTTTTCTGACTTTAAACACTGTATTTACTGATTAAAGGGAATTACGGAAAAATTTGACACCCCGTTACATTTTGTCTCACCTTGACCGCAGCGGGGGTCATTCCCTTTTTAGCGTGCAGTGGAGGACCGGTGCATTACCTGCATTCCCTGTCCGCCCACAGGCTCCCGTGGCTGTCGGGTGGCCACGTACCGGGAAGGGGACGCTGAGCCGCCCCAAGCCTCCGAGCTGCGCGCGCCCGCACGGATCCGGCGGGCAAGCTCCTCCCGGCTAGGGGGCGGCACCGATAGGTGCGAGGGACGGTCCGCCGGGCCTGGCCCCGCCCCCCGGGGGTCCCGCCCGGCCCGCGCCCCGCCCGCAGCCCGGCCCCCGCCCCGCCCGCGCTCCGGCCGCGCGCTCACACTCCGAGCCCGAAGCGGCGGCCGCGCAGGTCGGACCCGCGCCGCAGCGGCCGGAGATGCAGCGCGGAGCCGCGCTGTGCCTGCGCCTGTGGCTCTGCCTCGGACTGCTCGACGGCGAGCGCGGTGAGCCCGCCGCCCGCCCGAGGGCGCGGCCGGCTGCGAAGGGGGACGCCTCCCCGGGGCGAGCAGGGACGGGTGGGGCACTGGACCCCCGGGAGCCTGGGGCAGAGCGGAGACGGGGCCGGGAGCCCGGGGATGCGTGCGCCGGGTGGGGCGCGGCAGATCGGGCTGGGCCAGCCGGGACCGGGAACGGGCGGGCGGGGGCTGCGGCCGGGTCAGGGGCCGGGCGCTGTCTGCACCGCAGCGCGGGCACTGTGCTCGGGGTCCTCGACCACCCTCCACTGTCTGTGGCTCGCCTCCCCTGGAGCGGCGCCCCGGCGCACCGCATCCTCAGATAGGATCCTTCGCTTGCTTGCTAGCTCCCCGGCGGAGTGTCCCGGCGCTGCGCTGCCCTGCCCTCCGACCCTCGCGCCACGGGGACCGTACCCGGGCTCCAAGGCGGCGGTCCCCGCCGGGCCGCAGACCGGGGTGCGCACTTCCCGATGCCTCCCAGCTGCGCTCGAGGTCGGTCCCCCAGAGGGCGCTCCGGGCAGGTGTCCCCCTTCCCCAGGCCGGCGATTGCGGGGGCAGCGGTTCGGGGACCGCCGGAGACAGAGCCCGTCGGGCGGATTGGGCGCAGGTGCACATGGGAACTTGAGGGCGATCTTGAATTGGCAATTCAGGAGCGATCGGCGTGGCGAGCGGCAGAATGCCAGCGCTCCCTGTTTAATGGGGCGGGAGCCTTGAAGGCCGAACTCAAGAGCCTGGACTATAAGGCAACAGCAGCCACGGAAGGAGCTAGGAGCTTAAGTGCAGGAGAGAAAGGGTCCGGTCTGTGACAAGAATATGACCAGAAGTTGCCCCTGTGGGGGTGGAGAAAAGGGACTGTGTGAGATGAGGGAGGGGACAGAAGGGTGTGTTTGGATGGAGATGTCAGGGATAACCGCTCAGGGGGTTAGTGATGATGTGCTAGAAGTCCCCGCATTATCTAGTGACCCAGGGGATCAGAGGGTGGAAGGAGGGTTATAGGTCCCCAGTGGTTGGGAGAAAAGTGCTGGAAGGGCCGCAGAGGGAGACGGGGGGACTTGCTACTTTTGAACACTGCCGATATTGAATACTGGCTTTACATGTTTTAACTCTTTTAATCTCACAAGGAAGCGTTAGACCTATTTTATGGACGAGGGAGCATAGAATAAAGACATGTGTAACTTCTTCAAGATTCCCAGAGACCAGCGGTAAGGGACATGGTCAACCCAGATCTGTAGAATAACAAAGCTCTGTTCTCTATGACTTCTCAAGGTGAAGGGCAGAGGACAGGGGAGATGAAGGAGGCGTAGATGAATCTAGAGGCAGGTTGGAGGAGGACATCTGAGTTGGGGCAGGCCAGAGAAGAGGGGCTGCCCCTTAGTCCTTCCTTGCTCTCCTGCAGCCAGCTGAGGTCCAGGCTCCTACAGATATTAGGTGTGTTTGTTGAATGACTGAATGAATGTGGAGAGAAGTGAAGGGGGTCAGGCTGAGAATGGGAGACCCCACCTTGAGGAGATATCCAGCAGGCAGTTGGGTATAGTGTCTGAGGTTCAACAGAGAGGCTGGGCTGGGGAGCTGGAGAGGGAGCAGGGCAAAGGTTCCAGGATGGGATTCCCCCACCCCAGGGAGGAAGCCAGACAGGAAGAGGCTTCCAGGGAGACAGGGAACATACTGCAAGGTGTAAGAACCAGAAGAGCCTGGTGTTGGGTGCCCAGGAGGTGAAGGAGGGAAGACAGATGAGGCCAGTCCTATGGGGAGTTCAGGTGGTTCTTACCAAAGTTCAGGCAGTGAAGAGGAGGAGAGAGGATGTTAGCTGCAGGGGCCCGCGGAGCAGGATAGCCCAGGCTGGATCAGGGCACGGCTGGTAGGAAACGAGTCCTGCATTTGCCCTGAGGAGCTCCCAGCCTGATGGGGGATGCTGGAGCAGACACATAGACACTTCAGTGTGGCCAAGTGTCAGGGCAGCCAGAGTGGGTGGCCAGGCGCTGGTAGGTGAGAATCTTGGGAACCCTGAATATGACCCCTCAAAGGCATGCAGGTAGTCCGAGAACTAGATTTCTGTCCCAGCTCTGCCCCTAAATTCCTAGCTTTGTGGCCTGGGCCTCTGTCTTCCTCTCCCTGCACCTTTCCCCCCATGCATAGCAGTGCAGTGGGCAAGCGCTTGAGGGGCTGTACTTGGACCCGACTCTATGGCTTGGGGTTCCAGTCCAGTTCCAAAAAGCTTTGCCTTGGCAGTGACACTGTGGAGAGGGCAAGTGGCAGAAGATGGGCCCAAGAAGGAGAAGAGCCCCTCTAGAGAGGCTGGCTGTTTGTGCCATTGGACAGTAGGCAATCAGCTCAAGGACAGGTAGGGGAAGCAAGTGACTCCTGGGCAGCTGGGCTGCCCTGGCCTAAGGACAGTGGCCCCTGCCAGCCAATCAGCTCTCTGCTGTCCCTGTTATTCATCCCTGAGCCAAACCCAGGTGTGGACAGAGGTGTGGGGGTAGGACGGGGTATGCAAGTCAGTGGGGGCAGGCAGGAGGTGGGGGCTGGGCCACCTTACTGGGTCCTGTGGACCCCTGGCCCTGGCTCAGTCACTGTAGCTGAAGGTCTCTGTTCCTCCACAGAGCACAGTGCCTACATGACCAGGCCCCACACTGAGAATGAGGCATAACAAGAGGATTCTCTGGCCAGCTCCCCACCCTGCCCCAGGCAGTGGGACCCCACCCCAAGGAAGGAGACTGCGGTTCTGTGCAAGTCGTAAGCTAGGGTGCCGGCTCAGGGAAGATTTGGACCAGTTCCATCCTGCAAGGGTTTCCTCAGTGCCAGTCTGGCAGGGACACGGGCATAGTATCTGTATTGTAGGGATGCAGGTGCTCAGTGACCCCCATGAGGTCCAGCTGGGAGCTGTGGGCTGCACAGGAAGGTGGCATCATTTCCAGCTCGGGGCTTCTTGGAGGGGACTGCAGACTCCAGGGAAGGGAATTCCAAGGAGGGCAAAGAACCCCTGAGAGGTTCAGAGGTGGGCAAGTGCAGATGGTGTATGGCGACTCAGGGATGACGCTAGTCTTGGGAGGGGTAGAGGGTGGAGTGGGGGAGGTGAGGCTGTTGGAGGTGGCAGGAGCCAGCAGCACACCTGGAAAGGGGACGTTCTGGACAGGGAGCCACCTGGTCAGGTCCCCTGAAAGGATTGCCAGAGGGGCAAAACACGATGGGAGCCCACGGCAAGGACGATACACCAGCAGAGGAGGCAGCAAGGGATGGTGGGGTGAGAGGGATGTGTGCCAGTCTCTGGCTTATGCCCAGATGTAGGAGGGGTACATGTGGGGACAGAGGAAGTGCTGCCCTGGGAGGCAGGTCCTCCAGGTGGAGGTGCCCAGCAGGACTTCCTGGAAGACCCTATTCATGCAACCGAGCCAGATAAAGAAGGAGGAAATTTGGGAGCGCTTGAGTGTAACAAATAGGGCAGAGGGGAATCAGGGAACCCAGGGAAATTAAGTGGAAAGTTCTTCTCTGCGTCTAGCTTACACTCCTGCTGTCATTTGGATGTTTTCCTCCATATGGCAGATTTCAACCCCCCTAGGGCCTGGCCTGGCCCCCACTGCTCTCTGAGATGCCTCTCGGAGAGGGAGGGAGGCAGAGGGAGGGGTCCGGAGAGCCCCTCACACTCCCCGAACTGACTTCTGAGCCAGAGGCGGCCGACGTGTCCAGCTGGAGCCAGGGATTCCTGAGTTTCGATCCTTTTCAGACACTGGCTTCCTCTGGGATCTCAGTTTTCCGGTCACGCCGAAGGGAGAAGTCTGGGAGCAGGAAGGTGCGGGCACTCAGTGCTGGCAGTGGCTGGGCCTGGGTGGGGCGGCAGCAGGCACACCCTGGCCGGGTCCCCCCCCCCCCCGCCCCCGCCTCAGGCCACCTCCACCCCTCCTCCAGGCCAGGCCAGGGTGGGGGTGGCCCCACCAGCAAGCACAGGTCAGGGTGGTGAGTGGGGGAGCCCCGCCACGTGGCCAGCGAGGTCAGCAGGGGTTCATGGGAAAGGACTTGTCGGCCACAGGAGAGGACATCCTGCCTGCGTTTCCCTCTTCCTGCGGCAGGAGCCCACGGCCCCGATTTAGCAGCGCTGGGGGGCCACCTCTGAGGCAGCTGGGCTGTCCGATAACACCGCCCGTCCTGCCGCCGAGGGGAGCAGAGCCCTGACCCCAGGCAGGCCAGGGCAACCGCCTGGCACAGCCGCCGCGCACCCAGAGCTCAGCATCTGCCAGCGTGCCCCTCCCCCCATGTCGCCCTCAGGGGGCCTCAGGCAGCCCGTGCTCCCACTCAGCCCCAAAGCCCTCCCTGAAATCGCCTCCACGCTGCCCCGGTGGGCCCTCTCAAAAACAGATCTGATCTGACCTTTCAGCGGTACCCCCAGTCATAAGCACCAACTTCTTGACCCTTCCCACTGGGGTCCCAGAGGCATCCCTAACCCTGTGTCTGCCTAGCCCACACCCACCACACACCCCAGCTCCCAGCACATGACCTGTCTCCTACTCTAGATACACCTTGTCCTTTACCCGGCCTTTGGGAGGCTGCCAGAAGCTCCAGGCTGGTGGAAGATGGTGTTGTTCCAAGTAGGTGGGTGGGAGGGGGCTTCATTCCCACTCGCTGTGTGCCTCGGAGGGAGGGAATGCAGGCTTTTAGGTGGTTCCAGCAGGGAGCACTTATCCTCACCCAACCTAAAGCCCCATTCTCAAAGCCACCCTAAATTCCTCTGTATTAAGCAGCACACAGACATGCACACACACATGCACATTTGGAGCGTCCAGCAGCGGGCCTCACTTCAATATAAAATGGTAAATCGAATTGCTTTACCCTAGAGTGCATGAAGGCTTTAGCTTTGTGTCATAGGCTTATTGTGCCCATTTTGGAGATGAGGAAATTAAGGCCAGAGGGGTGAAATGGCTCACAAGGTGCTAGAGTGTCAGGTGCTAGACTATCTGGTCTCAGATGGCATGGGGCAGGCAGTTGTCCACGTTCCCCAAGGAAAGATCTAGAGGGGGGGCCCTAGGGGGTCCTAAATTTCTGACTGCCTCTTGGACATTTTTACCTTGATTGTCCCAGAGACCTTTCAAAAGCAGCATGCCCCACAGACACGTTCCCTTTCCCCCAAGTCTGCCCCTGGCCAAGGTGCCTACCTCAAGACAGGACATCCCCATGTTCATCCTTCACCTCCACACCTGCCCACACACTGTGTGCTGTCCCTTTGCCCCCTAGATCTTTGGGAGAGTGGGGGGCAATCTCAGGACAAGTCTCATACTAGAGATGCCACCATTAAAGACAAGCATAAGCTCCCTCATCCTCGCACGAAGCAATGGTCAAATGCAATGAGCTGACCACTGCATGGAGCTGCAGAAACATGCAATGGGGCCCCAGTGAGGGGGGAGGGGCCTCAACACACACCTTTAGGCCGGGGGCACGGATCATCTGTAAGGCCAAGCAAAGAGCTCAGCTTCTGCCCCCAAGCAGCGGAATGGTTTCAGGCAGGACAGCGACTTGTGTTCTAGAAAGATAATCTAACCACTGGGTAAAATCTGGAGCAGTGAGAAGACACTGGCATGGCGGGGATGGATTTTGAGGCTGGCCAGACAGCAGGGGACTGGAGGAGGGCAGTCCCGGGATCTGGCTATCTGGGCAGAAGGCACCCACTGCTAGATGTCTACCTGCTAGATGTGCAAAGCCCTCTGCCAGCGGGGCAGGGAGAGAAGAGGGACAGGCCCAGAGCCCTCAGCCACCCTACCTTTGGTGCTGCCTCTGAGAATGAACAGACGTCGTGACCAATGGGCTGTGGGGGATGGGCAGAGTCAGGAATGCCTGACAGGTGACCGTCCCCAGGATGGCAAACCTAGTGGAAGGGAGAGCAGTGCTTCCAGGGCTGAAGGAAGGAAGATGGTCGAATCAGATGAAGGCCTTTACATTCCGTAAACTGCAGAAATGCAAGTAATGCGGTCATGTATAGAGTGAGTGGTCGCTTCCCATAATCCTGTCCCCCAGAGCTCATCTCTGAGCAGCAAGTTAACCTCTGTGCCTTAGTTTTCTCACCTGCAAAATGCCATGAATAGTACCCACCTCACAGGGGCGTTAGAGGGGTGTGGTGTGCACAAGTGCATAGGCCTGGGCAGGCACACAGAAAAGTGCTAAATCTGTGTTTGCTACAATTATCCTAAATAGGATGTATGGGGTAAGGAGAATTTGGGGGTCAAAGCGTGTGAGCATTCTTTTATTATGATGAGTGCTTGTGTGCCCACATCCTTGCCAACACTGGGAATTCTCTGTCCTTTAAACACTTGCTCATCTTGTGGGGTGGACAGTTGTGTGCCCTGTGGCTCCAGCTGTCCTGCCCAGTGGTGAGTGTGGTCTGGTAGGAGGGCTGAGGATGCCCTGCCAGAAACATCCGCCTGGACCCAGGGCTGGAGCTCAAGAGAGCTGCTGGGGAGGGTCGGGGAGCTCAAAGGTGGGCTCAGAGCCCTGGAGGTATGCCATCACCAGGAGAAGGAAGCACCCTAGGGAGCAAGGCCAAAAGTCTGAGGCTGACCTGTGACCTGGGGCCCTTTTCTGTGACTTCATTGCCCCACATCAGTTCTGACTATGTGACAGCCCAAGGTCAGCCATACTCTGGCCTTGCACATTCCCTCTGCCATGTGTGTTCTCCTGGAACAAACTTCTACTCGGTCTACAAAGCCCATTTCAGCTCACCCCCTCCTGCCAGCACGGCTTTCTCTAACGCCCCCCACCACAGCTGTGACATACAAAGCACTCAGCAGGCAGTGACAACCAAGGGTTCAGTGTGCAGGAGCCAGCAACAGTTTGTTCTTGCTATGATTCTTAATGTGGTATTTTGTTATTTGTGGTTCCCTGTAATCCTGGGAACAATTCTCATTTCTCAAGTGGGAAAACTGGGCCTTGGAAAGAGGAAGGACTTACCCAAGGCCATACGGAAAAAGAGTGGCATTGTGGGACACACAACCAGGCTCAAGGGGCTCCAAACACATTCTGTGAATGGCCCCTCATCCCAGCCATCTCAGCCCTGTAGGGTCAGAGAACTGTGGCCTCTTGACCCTACCCTTGACCTCTGGAGGCACAGAGATTAACAGCCAGGTGTGGGGAGACTCTAATACTGAACACCTCCGTGCCTCTCCGCCAAGAGTGAAGGAGAGAGACCTGGAGCAGGTCTCCCCAAATCTACCCAGCTCTAGGACAGATGCATAGAGACCCCAAACCCAGCTGTCCCCCAGGTTTCTCCTTCTGTTTGCCTCCAGTCTGCAGCCAGGGGCCTGGCCCCTGGCTGCCTCTGTCCCTCTTGGGCACAGCTGCTAAGGAGAGTGTAGATCAGACTGGCATGACTGCCACAGAGTCTCCATCACCCAGAGTGACCATGACATGTCTGTAGGAAGAAATTATTAAATGCAGGACACTACCATTGCATTCTGGCAGTGTGTGGGAGCACCTCTGAGCTCACAGACAATCCTGACATCATCCCCAGGTTGGCCATGCTGGACTTGAGGACAGAGCCATGACCCCTAGGAGCTGCCCGATGATGCAAACCCTCCCCTTGTGGTGGGTCAGGGCCAGGAGCAGCAATTCTCCAGGCACAGAGAGCAGGGAAGGACAAAGTGCACAACCTGAGGTCAGCAGGGAGGTAGGCAAGGACCTAATGGATGCTGGCTGTGGCAGGAGCATTGGGAGGTGAAGCTGGCCAGGAGGGCGGGGCCTGTTGTGATAGGCATCACCCTGGAAGCCAGGCCAAGGGCATGCACAGCTCCAGAGGGCCGTGAGCGTTCAGTGAATGTGTCCTCAGGTCACGACACCCCTCTGGGATGAGGACAGATTAGAGGCCAGAAAGGCGGCTGCTGGGGAGCAGGGAGGCAGAGAGGCCAGCACTCAGGGTAGTGGTGGGAGAGGAGGGGACCGAGAGCTGTGAGGACAGACCTGGGCAGGGATGGGACTGGACTTGGCCAGACCCAGGCTCCTGCACAGCTGTCACCCTGCTGCTGCTATGGGGCCAGGAGACTCAGTGTCCTCATTGCCAACTAGACTTTGATTCTTCCCTTCCTCCCAGGCTGTGTGAGGATCGAATGAGGCAGTGACTGCAAGGTCATGGTCAGTGCCTAATGCACAGGACTTCCCACACCCCTGCCCCCTGCCATTCGCTCCTAACCCAGGATCCCAGTGTGCTGCTCCCACAGTTGGCTGCCTGTGGCTGACTCCAGGGTCCCCACTGCCCAAGGCTGCTGACAGCACAGAGAAGAGGAGGTGTGCACTCTGGCCTCCCTGACCTCGGCCCGGCGCCTGCCCCGACTGCTCTGTGCAAGCTGGGGGGCCAGGGCCGCCGGCCAGGGGAAGGAAGAAGCCAGTTCCTGGGCCAGGAACAGGAAGGCAGGGGGAGTGCGGCAGAGGCCAGGATGACAGCGCTTCCTGCTGCGGGAAGGGAAGGACAGTGGGGACAGACAACAACCAGGCAGGAAGGATGCGTCTTCTTTGGGGTTGCAGGTGGGGGTTGGGCAGCATGGAGCCTCTGGGCAAGTCAGTCATTGGGCTAAATCTGCCTTACCTACTGAGCACTCTGGGGTACACATGGTCACCAGGGAGCTTGGTCTTTAAAACTGGAAAGATAGTTTCCAGAGGAATGACAGGGTCTGACATAGTTCCAACCTAAAGGAAAACCTGAGGTTTATTTAGCCAGCCTGTCAGCCATCCACTTCTTCTATCCACCCATCAATACATGCAACCATCCATCCTTGTTCCTTCCTTCCATCCATCCATCCATCCATCCATCCATTCTTGCTTCCTTCCATCCATCCACCCATTCTTCCATTTATCCATCCTTCTATCCATCTGTCCATCTATCCTTCTATTTAGCCATCCCTCCTTCCACTCCTTCATCCGTCACCCATCCATCCATCCATCCATCTATCCATCCTTCTATCCACTGTCTGCCCATCTATCCTTCTAACTAGCCATCCTCCCTTCCATCCTTTTATCCATCTTTCCATCCACCCATCCTTCCATTCATCCACCCACCCTTCCATCCATCCATCCATCCATCCATCCATCCTTCTATCCATTTGTCTGTACATCTGTCCTTCTGTCTAGTCATCCTTCCTTTCATCTATCCATCCACCCACCCATCCTTCTATCCATCTATCCATACTTCTATTTATCCATCCATCCTTCTATTATTCATCTTTCTATCTGACAGTCCAGCTAGTCATCTTTTCTTTCATTCATCCATGCACCCATATTTGCATCCATTCACTCATTCTTCCATCTGTCCATCCAGTCATCAATTTATTCATTCAACAAGTATTTGCGGAGTCTTGATTCTGTACCAGATGCTGTGCTAGATTTGGGGTGGGGTAGAAAAGGAAATTGTACTGGTTCTTACCCCATTGAAATTTACTGTCTAGTAGAGGAAATGGAAAAATGTAACTTAAACAAACAAATAAGTAAATAAGGTAATTACACATTGTAAGAAGAAGGATGAAGGAAGCAACCAGGAAGTTAAGATGAATATTAAAGGGGGACTTAGGTTTTAGAAGAGGTGAGAAGGTCATGACCAAGCTAAAGCCTGAGATGAGAAAAAGCCAGCCTGTGCAGGGCATGTGAGAGGAGGCAAATCAGAAGGAATGTGTGCAAAGGCCCTGGGACAGGAAGGAGCATGCATGTTAGGAAGGAGTATGCATGTTATGGAACAGCTTGAAGGGCATGATGGCTGGAGGACATGACCACAAGGTGAGGGTGGCCCAAAAGAGAATGCAAAGGGGTCAGGAGCCCAGCCATGAGTTTGGATTTTCAGTGGGAAGTCACTGAAGGGATTTAAGTGCAAGCATGATATGGCCCATTCCTATTTCCTAAGTATCACTAGCAGCTATGTGGAGGACTGAAGGAGGGCAAGAGTAGGCCCAGGAGCCCACTTTGGAGGCAAGTACAGTTGGACGGACCCCAGTGGGAGAGCAGGGGCTGGCTCTGGGATGGTTTGGTGGTCAGTGATTGGCCAGGGTGAGGAGAAGCGTGTCCACAGCTGCTCCCATATGGAAAGATGGGAGCTATCAAGGAGAAGCTTTGGGCAGGGGTAAAGAGGGTGTGAGTCTGGAGTTCAGCATCAGAAATGTGGGGCTCGGGGTATCTGTAGGGTGGCTAAGTGCTGGATACTTCAGGCTGGAGTTGAGAGAAGGACAGGAGGTAGAGACTCTGGAGGTATCTAGACACTTAGGGGAGAGGCCTACGGAGAAGAGAGTGAAGAGTGGTACAGTGGTACTGGGCAGAGGGGAAGGAGGAAGATAAGAGGACAGTGAGCTCACAGCAGGTGGCAGAGGAGGAAGCAATCCTGCTCTCTGCTTGGAGCGCCCATTGGTCCTATAGCATGGAGGTCACGGGATGCCTTGACCAATGGCTCCATGAAGCAGCAGGTTGGGGGAGAAAGAGGTCTGCACCCCAGTGGAAGGATGGGCGAATGTGAGAGAAGGCAGCAAGCAGAGCTTTTGCTGTGAAGGGGAATAGGAAAGGGGAGAGAGGGACAGGGGCTGGAAGGGGATAGAGGCTCAAAGAATGGGTGGGGAGGGGGACTTGTTTATAGGATGGGAGATGGAGATCTTGGCCTTGGGAGTGGGAGTGTCAGAGGGTTTCCAGGGCCTAGGTAGGGGGTGTGGAGTTTGGATGGGGAAAGATTATTTCCATCTGATGGCTTTACTTCATTAATGTTGAGAGTGAGGGAGGAAGGAATGCCCTGAACTTCAGTCCGGGGGCTCATTTAGGATCTGCCTACAGGAAAAGAAGGGGGTGGGGCAGCAGCACAGGGCTCTGGCTTTGCCCTGCATGCTGAGCCACTGAGGGCCATGTTGGTGCTGCAGGATTGGGGTGGAGGGTGAGAGGCAAGGAAATGATCAGGATGATGGGCTGAAGACCACACTGTGCCAGGACAGGGGTGAGGCCGGGGAGGGGGTTGCCTATGGGGAGAGGTCCCTGGACTGGGAGTTTTGATAAGGCTGAAGGATTTAGCAGAGGTGGGACAAGGGCACCTAACAAGAGGAGAAGGGGAGAGCAAGGCAGGAAGGCAGGCACTCAGTAGTGGTATAGTTCTGTTGAGGACCAGATCCAGGGTGTGCCCAGGAAGTGAGTGGCTGAGAGGAGGAGGAAGGACAGTGGGGATGAAGACCACAAAGGCCAGGACCCTGGTGAGTCATCCATGTGGATGCTGAAGTCATGGGGAATGGCGTGAGTTGGGGTTGCAGGAGCTGGAAAGCCAGGAGCAGTGAATGAAGGGAAGTGACCAGGACGGCAGCTGATGACAGCTTTAGTGGGGAGTAGGTGGTACCATCAGAGAACAGACATGACCACAAGGAGCCCTCCGTTACCAGGCATGTGCAGTGGGGAGCCCTCCATTACCAGGCATGTGCAGTGGGGAGCAGTACTGCCCCAACGGGAGTGGTGGCTTCAGAAAAGCCCGTTTTCAGTTAAGACGGAGGATGGTGAGGTCCTACAGCAAAGTCTGCTGATCATGCGGAGCCTGGTGGAAGTGAGTGAAGACAGGGACACTGGGGACAGAGGAGAGGCTTGCACAGATGGGTAAAAGGGTTGGCAAGGACAATGGATGGTCTGTCTGTTTAGTACAGTGATATGGATGCTTCCTTTGGTGGGTGGCCTCTATGGAGGAGGATCCTACAGGCTTCATTCCCCATCCATCAATACACTCCAGCATCCACGTTTCCACCCACAATCCACCCACCCATCCACCCATCCACCCCCCAATCCACTCATCCACCCGCATCCACCCTCCATTCACCAACCCACTCATCCATTCATCCTTCCACAGTCCACCCCCCATCCACCCATCCACTCCACATCCACCCATCAACCCCCATCCATTCATCCACACATCTACTCCTATCCACCCATCCATTCCTATCCACCCATTCACCCACAATCCACTCACCCATCTATCCATCTACCCCATCCATGCCCCATTCACTGATCTACCCTCCATCCATCAATTCACCCCCATCCCTCACCACTCATTCATCATTCCATCCATCCACTGTCCATCTACCCATCATCAATCTATCCAACTGTCCAGCCACCCAGCCACCCTCCCACCTATCCACCCACCCATCCATTTGTTCCCCTGATCATCCGTCATCCATCTTACCATTCTTGAATCAATCCCCTCGATCTTCGGTGTACATCTCCTCTGAACTGAGCTTAGGAAGAAAATTAAAATACAGCCTCTCTTCAGACATGACCAGAAAACCACAAATCAGTCTGATAAGCATTCTAACAGCCAGGGCTCAGGAGGCCGAAGGTGCCTGAGTAATGGTGATTGCCCCACCATAGGGAAGGGACAGGTGAACGAGGCCCTGAAGAGGCAGCTCCAAGGAGGGAAGGAAGTACAAATGTCCAGGGAGAAAAGACAGGTGAAAGCAAAGACTTCAAGATATGAAAAGCCTGGCCCTTTGGGACAACGGTGAGAGCTCCGTGCCTCTCTGAGATGTGTCAGGAGATGAAGCTGGAGAGAAGGGCAGTGGGCAGAGAAGAAAGTCCTGGCATGCTCCTACTTTATCTTAGAAGCAACAGGGTGCTGCCAAGGAAGCTGGGCTGACATCTGCCACAGCTCCTAGCCAGGGGTGTACCCCAGAAAAGCGGACCCTGGGGGTCCCGGGGTCCCAGGGCAGTGCTGCAGGCCTCACCATGGGACACGTGCAAGCCTGGGGCAGGTGGGTGCTGGCTGCCATCCTTCTCCTCTGGGGCCCACACACCAGGCTCAGGCCTGACCCTTAACTGATCCGCTAGGAGGATCCGTTCTTTCTTCCCTCACAGGTCCAAATCCAAGCCGACTGACCTCCCTCTTCTGTAGGTCAGAGCCCAGCTGTCTGCTTGGCGTGGCTTTATTCACTTTCCACTACCTGGAAAATCCTATTTCTCCTTCAGCACCGAACTCAGAGGTGCCCTCCCAGGATTTCTTCCTAGCCCCTAACCACCCCAGGGGAGGCTCCCTTCTGCAGGACACCCCCTTCCCAGCAGCCCTGGAGGTGTGCAATGGGGACTGGTGTGCAGGGAGGGCTAACACTCGCCCTGGGGAGGGTGGAACTGGTGGCAAAGCCCACTAGCCTGAGTGCCAGAAGGGGGTGCACTGGATTCAGGCTAAGGAGAGACTATGCAGTGGTGGTCACAGCGGCCAGACGAGGAGTTGCCTCCTGAGAGAGGTAGTGCAATCCAACTGGAGGCCCTCAGTTTCCCTGTCTGTACAATGGGACTAGATGCTCAGTGAGGGCCTTCTGCCTCTGCCCCACTGTAGTGTGGTGCTTAGAAGGTTTTGGCCAATAGGAGGCATGGAAGGGAGGGGTGAGCTAGGCCCTGGCTAGTGGCCTTCTCGTCCACACGATGCTGAAATGAGATCTGGGTGTACAGAGTGTGCCATCCTGATACGCCCTGGGGCGGGTTGGGGGTCAGTGTGGTGTGGAGCCAACTATGATGGGGGTCCCCTGGGATCCGCCTCCCACAATAAGCTGCCAGGGCAGGACACCAGGCATCAGGGAGGTGGGCAGGGAAGGACGGAGGAGCTGGACCTGTAGGTCAGTAGTGAGCTGTGTCCCCCAGGAGGACAGGGACATGGGATACAGTGCGTTGGGGGGAGGGGGACAGGACACAGCCCTGGGCCTCCAGCCACGCAGTCCTCTCTTCCTGTTGTCTCAGGATGGTCCTGGCAGGATGCATCTGCCAGAGTTCCAGGTCCAGACCTCCCCCCCACACACACACTCACACACGCCATGGGCACGCACATGCGGACATGTCAAAGACACATGCGTACACATCCACGCACAAAGCCACACACGCCACTTACATACCAGCCCCACAAACATGCAGATCCATGCCCCAGATACACACACAGACCCACACCTGTCAACATGCGCACACACAGGCACATGCTGTCCTGAGGAATGGAGAATGGGGGACAAGAAGCTGCATGGTCAGCAGGGCGGCAGGCGGATTTTCCAAGCAGAGTTGTTTGTGTTTGGGGTCGAGCCCTGTGGGAAGGATGGGGGAGCAAGGGGTGTCGGGGGGAGCTGAGGCAGCCAGAGGGGGCCGTGCAGGTGGACAGAAGCAGATGGAGCCAACGCCACAGGACGTGAACTCCATGGGACCTGGGAGAGGGTGAGGTCATGGGCAGAATTTGCAGGGGCAGGGGGAGTGGAGGCCCTTGGTTCTGGGCATTTGGGGAGGGGCTGCACTGTGCAGGACCCTCTTACAAGCAGTGACTACGAGTCGGGGTTGAGGAGGGGGGGCCCTTCAGACAGTCATGTGAGGGTCACCATGCCAAGGTGATACACTCCAGGTCTCCCCAATTTAGAATGAGGCCTATGGTCTCCCCCATCAACTTCATGTCAGCACCTCAGCTTATGTTAGCTTATGGGGCCAGAGATTGGGGTTCAGAGTCAGGTCAGGGCTCACCAGGGGCTGGGCCCAGTCTGTTGCCAGGGACAAGGGCCAGGGGGAAGCCTGAGGTAGAGATCCCTGGTTGACTTGGGGCCTTGAAGGTGCTGCCTAGGGCCAAGATCTGGGGCAGCCCTGACCTAGGGAGGGGTATGCTCTTGTGGGCAGGGAAGGTCCATCAGTCCCAGACTGACGTCACCATGGGAACTCACCACCCAGCACCATACTAACCCTGTCTCCCACCCCAGGCCTGGCGAGTGGCTACTCCATGACCCCCCCAACCCTAAACATCACGGAAGAGACATACGTTATTGACGCCAGTGACAGCCTGTCCATCTCCTGCAGGTACTCATACCTCTGCCAGGGGCCCAGGGGCCCAGGTCCCTCCTACAGAAGGCCAAGGCAGGAGATGGTAGAGAACCTGGAAGGCAGCCCCACCCGAGGGCAGAGGGACTTCAAGGCTTAGTGGGGCTCCCGGGTTGCCTGGGCGTGGGTCCCTGGAGGCACAGACCATCCCTTACCCTGCAGACACCCTGCACCTGCCCCCACCACAGATCAACTACCCTGTACCCACCCCTGAGTCACTCCACACCGACCCCAGGCCACTCCATGCCCCACGTTACCCTGCGTGGACCCCAGGTTCCCCACCCACCCCCAGCCACCCTCCATTGGCTCCAGGCCCACCCACGCAGACCTCAGGCCTGCTGTCCTCCCTGCAGCCCCAGGGATGATTTGCAGGCTTCTTTGCCGGCCAGCCTGCAACATGTGGGCCCAGGAGCCAGGCAAAGGCCCCCACGGGCCTCAGGGAACACCCTGCCCTGGGCTGCCTCTGGGTGAGAAAAGCTATAGGCAAGGCTTGGCCTCCAGGAAGGCTCCGCAGGGATTGTGCCCTGGAGTTGCAGGTGGGACCCCCTTGTCCTTTCATGTCCTCTGACAGGGGGCAGCACCCCCTCGAGTGGGCCTGGCCAGGGGCTCAGGAGACACCGGCCACGGGGGAGAAGGACGGCGAGGACACTGGGGTTGTTCGAGACTGCGAGGGCACGGACACCAGGCCCTACTGCAAGGTGCTGCTGCTGCCCGAGGCCCAGGCCAACGACACAGGCAGCTATCGCTGCTACTACAAGTATATCAAAGCCCGCATAGAGGGCACCACCGCGGCCAGCACCTACGTGTTCGTGAGAGGTGAGGGTGCCCAGACCACCTGGCCCCACAGCTGCCCAGGACGCACGGGCGGGGTCCGGGATCCTGGATCAGCATGTGGCAGCTGCACCCCCAGCCCCAACCTGCGGACCCTGTGGGGCTACCCCAGGGCCCCTTGCCTGGGTAGAGAACCCCTAAGCCCTGCCTTCCCCGCCCACAACCTGCCCCCTCTTCTCAGACTTGGAGCAGCCGTTCATCAACAAGCCAGACACCCTCCTGGTCAACAGGAAGGATTCCATGTGGGTGCCCTGCCTGGTGTCCATCCCCGGCCTCAACGTCACGCTGCGATCGGTACGGCCCCCGTCCCCACCTCCGCCCCGGGGTCTGGCCCCCCTGTCCACGTCCCTGGGAAAGGCGGCCCCCAGTCTGGCCAGGAGGAAGTGGGCTGACAGCCACCATGTTCCTGCAGCAAAACTCAGCACTGCGGCCTGACGGGCAGGAGGTGGTGTGGGACGACCGCCGGGGCATGCGGGTGCCCACGCCGCTGCTGCGTGACGCCCTGTACCTGCAGTGCGAGACCACCTGGGATGGCCAGGCCTTCCTGTCCAACCCGTTCCTCGTGCACATCACAGGTAGGGGCTGCCCCGCTCTGCAGGCTCTGCCTCGGCCCCCCCCAGGAGCCACTGCCCCCGTCCTGGGGGAACCACAGGAAGAGGATGGGGGGTATCCCAGTAATGGGGCTGTAGGTGCCACAGCTGGTCTCAACAGGCACCCTGCACCCTGCACCCAGTGTGTGGCATCCTGTGAGGGCCGTGGGGGTCACTGTGCATGTGTCTGCCAGGCAACGAGCTCTATGACATCCAGCTGTTCCCCAAGAAGTCGCTGGAGCTGCTGGTCGGGGAGAAGCTGGTCCTGAATTGTACCGTGTGGGCCGAGTTCAACTCGGGAGTCACCTTTGACTGGGACTATCCAGGGAAGCAGGTGAAGCCAGCAGCCCGGCCAGGGCCCTACTGGAGCCGTCCCCCCAGAGTCCCCGTTCACTTCCCACACCTGCCCTGTGCCCACACTGTCCCCGGGAGTGTCCGTCACTGCCCACACCCACCCTGGCCTGGTGCACACTGGCCTCTGGTTAGAGGAGGGTCCTGCCCCAAGGGACCCTGTCTGATAGGAAAGTTTTCCTACCCCAAGGAAAACTCTCAGTCTGGGTCCAAGGCTTCCAGAGTCCCTGCTAGGCTGGGGTATGTGCCTTTGGTGCTCAGTTCTGCCAGAGCCCACCTGCTCTGACCCTGGGCTTCCCCTGGGCGTGGGCAGGCAGAGCGGGGTAAGTGGGTGCCAGAGCGGCGCTCCCAGCAGACTCACACAGAGCTCTCCAGCATCCTGACCATCCACAACGTCAGCCAGCACGACCTGGGCCCGTATGTGTGTGAGGCCAACAACGGCATCCAGCGATTCCGGGAGAGCACCGAGGTCATTGTGCACGGTATGGTGTGGGGCCGGGTCGAGTGTCAGCCAGCAAGCCCGAGGAACAAGTGTCCGTGTGCAGTGTGGGCGGAGGTCAGAGGTCAGGGTGCACCTGAGCAGTGCGGAGTCCAGCCAGAGGGGAGGGAGGGTAATGACTGGACCTCAGAGGGCAGGGCGAGCCCCAGTCTGCAGGCATCTGTCCTCTGGGGGGTGCCAGACCATGGCTGGGCGTCCCTGGGCAGGGCTGGGTCAGTGACTCCAGGTCCCAGCTTTACACTGATGCCTCCCATCTGGCAGAAAAGCCCTTCATCAGCGTGGAGTGGCTCAAGGGTCCTGTCCTGGAGGCCACGGCGGGAGACGAGCTGGTGAAGCTGCCTGTGAAGCTAACAGCATACCCCACGCCGGAGTTCCAATGGTACCAGCCCTGGCCCCTGCCGCTTGCTACCCACCAGGCCCAACAAGGCGGGAAGGGCAGCATCCTCCCCATTAAGGGTCTGTGCCCTGAGACCCCTATGGGGACTCTCCTCTGAAGACACTCTAAGGAACATGCACCTAAGACAATATTTAAGCCAGAGGGAAAGATATCTCTGGTTGCTGCTAAGCTACGAAAGCTTGCAAATACCACCTCCTGTTATCAGTGGGTGTGGTGGGCACAGCGTAGGGCTTTATCTAACTTTATCTCACTGATTCCTGCATCTGCTCAGTGTCCCTGAGGGCCCTGCTAGCTGAAGGATGTCACGGAGCTCTGGCCTGCCCTGCAGGCTTTGGGTTTCTTAGGCCTCCCTCTGAAAAGGTTACCACTGCCAGGACCCTCCTTATCCAGCAGTTGAGAGATTCCCCAGGGTTCCCACAGAGTGTTGTAGCGCCAGGCTCTGGGCTGGGCCTGAGCTGTGTGGCAGAAAGCAAGAGTTTCCAAGAGGCCCACAGGCTCCGGAGCCCCAGCTCTGGTCTGTGACCTTAGAGGAAGGCCTCCCCTTCGCCATGTATTAAGGGTCAGTGAGGTGGCGGTGGGGAGGGGTGGGGTGGGGGATCCCTTAGTGATGACTCCGCCCTTGCCAGGTGCTCCCGGAGAGCTCCCTAGGAGCTCAGGTTGTCACAGCATCCCCGCCATGCACCCACCCTTGGGTCACCTGAGCGATCTGTGTGGTCCAACCCTGGGATGTCACAATCTAGCCTGACCCCCATTGTACAGATGAGGAAACAGAGGTGGGGGAAGGGGAAGGGCATTCCTAACTGAGCCCTGAGCCTCCTGGGAGAGCTCTGCTTCATCTTTTCCCAGCTGGCCAGAGAAACCCTGCCCTTCCCGGCCCAGGGCACCTCCCTCCAGGCAGGATGACCTTTTCTGAAAGCCTGGAGCTGGGCAAGCAGGAGCCCGGACATTCTCAGCTGGAATGTCACTGTGCTGGCTGTAGGCTCGAAGCCGGCTTCTCCCGGGAGGGCCTCAGGATGCCCTGGGCCTGGACCTGGTATAACCCTTCCTCTTAGGCCACAGACTTTGTGGCCCATTGGCAGTACCTGATACAAGACCAGCATTTTGGGGACAGGGTCTTAAAAGGCACTGATGCAGCCTGGAGCCTCCCTCACATGCCAGCCTCCTAGAGATACCTGGGGCTCTGTGCCCTGCTCTCCAAGGCCAGCAAGACTGACCCATCCAGGGTCAGGCCCAGGCCCGATGCTTAGGCAGCTGGCTGCCCCTCATCATTCCCGCTACATCTGGTTTTTCTCCTCTCACTCGGCCAACACCTGCCTCCAAGAAGTACTCAGCTGGGCCCACTGTCCACTGAGACACCTGCCCCAGGCATGGTGGCCACCACAGCCCCACAGGGGCCCACTCTTCTAGGCTGTCATGTGATCGTCATGAGTAAGTGAATGGATGGAGATCTAGTGGACAGACAGACAGGTTGGCCCCCAGCTCCTGAAGCCCCCTTTATGCCCGGCGCAGTGCTGACCCCATAGGCTATGACTCAGTTCAACCTGATGACCCCTGCAAAAAAGTGCATTTTGTTTCCCCAGTTTTCAGACGAGGACAGTGGGGCTGGGGGCCATGACAGGGGTTGCCAAAGATCACAGATGCAGCAGGTGGCAGACTCAGAATTTCGCTCCAGAGCCTGGCAGCCCACATGGCCTCGGGTCTGCTCTGTCCTGTCCTGCTGTGTGACCCCAGATGACTCTTGCTCTCCCCTATGTTCACCCCTCACTGTTGTTCTCTGACCAAGGGTGTGCCTCTCCAGCACCATTCTGGCTGAATACCAGCGGAAGGCACCTGCTTGAGGGAGGACGGTTTCCAGGTAGAGTCTGGGTTGCAGAGGCAGCTGCCAGCAGCACGCCCAGCTCAAGCCTGGGGAGGAGCCACATCTATTTGCATATGCATCTCTTTGCATATGCACTGAACACCTAAATGTACTGCGCTAAGTGTAGGGACATAGCAGTAAAGGGGACAGTGTGCGGACAAGCAGGCAGGGAGAAGCAGGGCAGAGGGCAGGAGCTGGTTCATAGGACAGTAGGGAAACTTTTCTCTAAAGAATGAGTATTTGACTATAGGAGAGAAGGACCCATACAGGTGTCTAGGGGACTGAGCATCCAAGCAAGGAGGGGGACAGCAAATACAAAGGTCCCAGGTGAGAGTGTGGGGCAGCAAGAAGGCCCCACATCTGAAAAGCTCCAGGAAGGGCAGAGCTGGGTTCAAAGAGTGAGGCAGGGCACCCCATGTGGTAAGCGTCTGCTCTGTGTTTCTGGGGGACTGCATCTCCAGTCCTTCCCAGTACACACCATTGAAGCCTGTGAGAGACAGGGCGGCCTGGAGACCATCCCCATAGCCTCCAGGCCACCTGCTCCCCATGCAGAGTCAGCAGCTGCCCCAGCCTGAAGCCCTGCAGCCCTTCCCAGCAGCCTCCTGGTCTGGTCCAGGAGGGGTCTCTTGCTCCAGCCTGGCCTGTCAGGACTCTGGCACCAGCCTCTTCCTGCCTCCCCTGACAGTCTACTGCAGCTGTCCTGTCGGAGCCTGGCTGTGGCAGGGAAGGGGTGCCAGGATAGGGCAGGGGTGGGTTCACGTGGTCCCCTGAACTCCCTTCCCGGGCCAGGTACAAGGACAGAAAGTCCGTGTCCGGGCGCCAAAGTCCACATGCCCTGGTGCTCAAGGAGGTGACGGAAGCCAGTGCAGGCATCTACACCCTCGCCCTGTGGAACTCGGCAGCCGGCCTGCAGTGCAACATCAGCCTGGAGCTGGTGGTGAATGGTACAGGGGCGGGATGGGAGAGGGGATGGTGGGGGGTGGGCTTCCTAGAACAAGAGTGGGGACCCTGTGTCCTTGGGTAGACTCTGCAGGAAGGGGCACATCTTGAGGAGGGAATGGTGGGCACGGCAGGGGCCTGCTGACCAGCTGTCTGCCTATCCCTCCAGTCCCCCCCCACATCCATGAGAAGGAGGCCTCCTCCCCCAGCACCTACTCCCGCCACAGCCGCCAGGCCCTCACCTGCACTGCCTACGGGGTGCCCCCTCCTCTCAGTGTCCAGTGGCACTGGCGGCCATGGACTCCCTGCAAGACCTTCGCCCAGCGCAGCCTGTGAGTGTGGCTCCAGCCTGTCCATCCCTGCTTCCCAACCCCGTCCTCAGCCTTGTCTGGGTCCCCCACTCACTGCCCGCACCCCTCCCCAGAGCCCTGCTCTAAACTTGAACCCTACTGCCATTCAACTATAGCCAATCCCCAACCTCACCTCACCTGAGCAAGGCTCAGAGCCTCCCTAGTATCAGTCAGGCCGGACTGGACACTGGGGATGGTGCCACCCACCACCTTTGAAAGGAAAGCTCCCTAGACACATAACTATATCATCCAGAAGGACAAAGGGACTTAGGCACCAAGTAGGCAGACATGAGCTACTTTTATGAGCCTTGTACTGTGCGCTGCGGCACACCAATCATGCCCAGTTAGCTTTTTCTGAGAAGTGTTCATGATGACCCCTTATAGAAGAAGAAACTGAGGGTCAAAGAAGGGCTCTGACTTTCCCAAGGTCATGGCTATAAGCAGCAGAGCCTGCCCGACTGCCCCCCTACACGGAGCTGGGCACCATCAGGACAGACAGGCCAAGGAGTTTGCTGAGAGCAGGGACAAATTGGACAAGCAGGGATGGGAGAGGAGGGTGCCAAGGTAGCCAGTGGTCTGGAAGGCACAAGGGAGCAGTGAAAGGGATGGAGTGGGGGAGTGTCACAGGTCACATCTGCCATTGAGCAAGAGATCCTTGTGGGCAGGTTGGAGGGTCACAGGCTGGGGAAGGATAGAGGCTGGGAACCCAAGGAAGTGACAGAGAAGCCACACCAGGAGAGGGGCTGTAGCCCCAGCATGGGTAGTGGAGGAGGCTGGGTAGGGGTGGTCTGCTGCATCCAAGACTCATAAGGGATTCTTCCAAAAATGCTTCCCTCTGATGCTCCACCTTTTTGCTCTGGGCAAACTGACAGAGCCCTGGGATCCTGCTCTGCTCTGCTGGGGGTAGACAAGAACCTCCCTTGGGACCCCAGACCCATATCCCAACAAGGGACCAAAGGTGCTGGGGTCACACCCAGCCCAGGAAGGGGCCACGGCTCTGGAAGGAGGAGAGAGAGGGCTTCCTAGAACAAAAGCCTGTTGACTCTGCTGCCCCTGGGAGGTCTAGGTGGACTTTGCAGGAAGGGGCACATCTTGAGTAGGGGACAGTGGGCACAGCAGGCTAGAGGGGGCCACAGGGCCACAGGTTATGTGCTGCTCCGCGGGCAGCAGGCCTTGGCCTTTTGGGAAGGCTGTGTCTGGCAGCCTTCATAGGATAGGTTGTTACGGGACCATGAGCATAAAGGGTAGAAGATAGCGTTCCAGAAACAAAGTCCCAATCCCCACCCATGTGAGTAGATGACCTGGACCCCCACCCTCTGTGAGGCCTTCCCTGCCCATATCCTGACCTGACCTGTCCGTTTCTTGCTCCCAGCAGCCGGCGGCAGCAGAGAGACCACATGCCACAGTGCCGCGACTGGAGAGAGGTGACCATGCAGGATGCGGTGAACCCCATCGAGAGCCTGGACACCTGGACCGAATTTGTGGAGGGGAAGAATAAGGTACGCGCCAGTGGTGCCGCTGACGGGGGGGGGGAGAAGGGAGGCAGGGAGGAGCTCTCTCTTGGCCTTCTCCATTGCCCCCAGGCCTGCCGAGTTCTGATGGTTGGTGGTCTTTCTGCAGTGTCTCTGGGCTTCAGCTCCCCTTCCCGCATGTGGATGGGGGGGTGGGACCTCCAGCTCCTTCCTAGACAGAGAAGCTCAGATTCATGGCAGCCCGGCCAGGCCCTGGGCCCCCGCCACCCACAGGGCTAGGAGGGTTAGGCCTGGGGCCAGCTAGGTCTCCACCAAAGGCCACTGAGCCTCTGGCCCAGCCTGGGGGCAATGCCTAGAAGAGGCCAGGCGGGGGAGGGGACTGAACAAAGGCACCCACTTCCTACAGTCACTTCCTGTTTTCCTACACACCTCCAGAGCCTCTTCCTGTTCCAGGCCTAGCCAGGAAGTGCCCAGCTTGGAATGGGGGGTGGTGGTGTTTGGATGGTAGGCAGGGCCTATGACCCTCTCTCCTCCCCCGGCCTTCAAGCTTCCTACTCCCCAGGCCAGAGTCCTTCTGGAGACCTGGGACCCATTCCCTCCCCTTGCCTCCACCCAGGGCCCTGAGAGAGGTGCTGTGAGCAGCCCGGGGGTGAATGTGGCACATTGCAAGGGTCTCACATGGTGACCAGCTGCTGGCCTTGCTCCACACCCTGAATCCTAGTCCTGGGTTGGACCGCCCCAGTGCCAGACTGGGTCTGTCCCCTCCTCCTCAACATGGCCACAGCCTCCGCCCATCCATACCCAGAGGTCTCGGTAGCCCTGCCTAATGCTGCCCTCTGACCTCTGCCACAGCTGATGCTGTTCATAGCTACATCCTTGACTTTTCCAGAGAGCCACCTCCGCTGTGCACAGGCTTCACCTTCTGCTCCCCACCTGGTCCTATCTCTGAGCTTTGGTCCCCTCCAGCTCTGGGCCTCGGTGATCCCCACTACTCTGCTGGGCGCAGCAGCCTCCTTGCAGAAAGGGAGGAAGGTCAGGGTGGGACGAACTTGGGCAGGAAATGTTTGTGTTCTGCTTAGACGGTGAGCAAGCTGGTGATCCAGGATGCCAACGTGTCTGCCATGTACAAGTGCGTGGTCTTCAACAAAGTGGGCCAGGACGAGAGGCTCATCTACTTCTACGTGACCAGTGAGTGACTTGGGCGGGCCTGGGTGGGGTCAGGAACCAGGGGGCACAGCAGGAAGGAGAGAAGGCCTGGGAGAGGATGAGGAGCCCAAGTTGGGCCCATTGAGTTTCTGATGAGGTCAGGTACCCAGGAGAGACACCAAGGGCCCACTGGGCCCCTGGGTCTGGGTGGGAGGGACGGATTTGGAGGTCATCAGCATATGGACTGAGGTGCTGGTCCACTGGGATAGAGTGGCACCCTTTGCCCCCAGCCCTGGAGGCACCTCCCCACTGGTGTCCCCCCACCTCCTCCCCACACAGCAGCTGGCTCCCATGTACATTTTTCTTGGGGGAAAAAATCTGTTGTTTCCTCAGATTTTCAGATATGTTAGTGACCCCAGGAATGCTAAGAAGCCTATTAAAGGACAGTCACTGCACCCAGGCATGTAGATGAGGGCACCTAGGAGAGAGATGGGGCCAGAAGGGACACCCTGTGGGAGGGAGGGGGAGGAGCCACATGAGCCTGACAAGCAGTGTGGCCAGAGGGACAAAGGGAAATCAGGAGTGAGGCATCGCCACAAGCTAATGAAACAATGAGATTGTTTCAAGGAGGGGACAGTGGTGGAGTGTGATCAGTAGCAAGGGAGGACGAGACAGGACGGCACCAAGTGTGCTGACAAGGACCCCACTGATAGTCTGGGCTCCCAGGGAGCAGTAGGGAGAGCAGCAGGGCTGGGGGTTATCCAGTAGAGAGCTAGAAGGAGGACAGGCAGGAGACGGTGGGGCTGACTTCAGGGGGCTGGTCCCATTGGTCTGTGTTGGGGAGAAGGGGCATGAAGACGACTCCCTGGTGGCGTACCCAGCCCCAATACACGAGATGCACCCTCCTGGCAGAGAGCTGAGTCCAAAGAGAGTTGGGAAAGGGAGAGCTAGCACCGGGGCAGGCAGGTAAATGTGCCACCTCTGGGTGCAGTGTCACAGAAGTTCCTCATCCTGCACCCCCCCGCCCCCCCCCCAGACATCCCTGATGGCTTCAGCATAGTATCCGAGCCGTCCGAGGATCCTCTAGAGGGCCAAGACGTGCGCCTGAGCTGCCGGGCGGACAACTACACCTACGAGCATCTGCGTTGGTACCGCCTCAACCTGTCCACGCTGCACGATGCGCACGGGAACCCGCTGCTGCTTGACTGCAAGAACGTGCACCTGTTCGCTACGCCGCTGGCTGCCAACCTGGAGGAGGCGGAGCCAGGGGCGCGCCACGCCACGCTCAGCCTGACCATCCCCAGCGTGGCCCCTGAGCACGAAGGCGACTACGTATGCGAGGTGCAGGACCGTCGCAGCCACGATAAGCACTGCCACAAGAAGTACCTGTCAGTGCAGGGTGAGGCGGGCAGGGCTGCAGGGGAGGGCTGGGGGCGCTTCCCCAAGAGCCTTTCCCCCCTCCCAGAATGCACCTGGGCCGTCACTCCAGGAGACTGACCCTGCCCGAGGGTCCTCCTCCCCACCCCTGCTGTAGAGGTCCACGGCCCTCCCCACCCTGCACCCAAACCCGATGCTTCCTTGAGCTTCGCGCAATCCATCCCTACTCTCTGCTCCCAGCCCTGCGGGGCCCCTTCCCGGAACGCACTGCAGCTTTCTGCAGCTCCATTTAGCTCCCTCTCGACCCCCACCCTCAGCCCTGGAAGCCCCGCGGCTCACGCAGAACTTGACCGACCTTCTGGTGAATGTGAGCGACTCCCTGGAGATGCGGTGCCCAGTGGCCGGGGCGCACGTGCCCAGCATCTTGTGGTACAAAGACGAGAGGCTGTTGGAGGAAGAGTCCGGTGAGGTGGTGGACCCAGGCGAAGGGCAGAGCGCAGAGAGCGGCTCTCCAGGTCAAGGGCCCAGACGCATCTGACAACCCGAACCTCCACCCTGCAGGAATCGACCTGGCAGACTCCAACCAGAAACTGAGCATACAGCGCGTGCGCGAGGAAGACGCGGGCCGCTATCTGTGCAGCGTGTGCAACGCCAAGGGCTGCGTCAATTCCTCTGCCAGCGTGGCCGTGGAAGGTCCGGCCTCCCCCTTGCGCCCTGCCACCCCCCTGCCACCCGCACTTGGTGCCCTCTCATAGCCATCTCCCTCAAGTCATGCCCACCGGACAGGGTGCCTCCCGCAGGGTGCACCCCCCTCCCCCCAAAACACACACACACGCACACAGACTAGCCCCTTTCTGCCCACTCAGGCTCCGAAGATAAAGGCAGCATGGAGATCGTGATCCTTGTCGGCACCGGGGTCATCGCAGTCTTCTTCTGGGTCCTCCTCCTCCTCATCTTCTGTAACATGAGGAGGGTGAGCGTTCCTCCCCCGACTGAGCCTCTCCCCCGCTCCTCATGGGGTCTCTCTACACCATGCACGGCTTGTAAGATAAGAAATAAAGTCCTCATCTGTCCTAGCTCAGCTGAAGCCTCACCTCCTGGGAAGCCTCTCAGACCCCTCCGTGCTGGGCTCTTACACCACCAGAGGTTGTCTGGTCTGTCCCCTCCTTGCTTGAGAGTCCCAAGGGAGAGCCCATCTGTCCTGGGGGAAATTTTACCCAAGACTGTGTGGTATGGCCAAATCAGTGAGTCGTCCCCACCCCCACCCCAGCCAGCCCATGCAGACATCAAGACAGGCTACCTGTCCATCATCATGGACCCCGGGGAGGTGCCTCTGGAGGAGCAGTGTGAATACCTGTCCTATGACGCCAGCCAGTGGGAGTTCCCCCGGGAGCGGCTGCACCTTGGTGAGGCGATCACCCAGCCCGCCCCACCCACCCTATCCTGCCTACACTGATGGGCTTCAGCCTTTGAAGTGCTGAAATCCCTCCATTCTCAGGCCAGAAAGTCATGCCTGGCCCCCACCTGGCCTGCCCTGCCCATCTGGGCGTGCATCCCAAGAACTTTGGCCAGGGCTCTCCGTTCTCAGGCCCCCGGGGTCACTTCCTGCAGCTCTGAGCTGGGTGGGCCCATCGCACCTGCTGGGAGAGGATGCAGGGCCTTCCTGTCAGCTTCTCCTCTCCCTCTCTTCCCGCTCCTGGTCTCCGGGCTCTTCCTGTTTGGCAGGGAGGCTCCCGATTTTCCTCCCCCTCTTGGGCCTTCCTTCCTGGCCCCTCACAAGGGTTGCCCCTGCTGCCCATCCCTCTTCACCCTCGCCCTCATACAGCTCACCTGGAGCCGGCTCCCTGCCCCCACAGGGAGAGTCCTCGGCCATGGGGCCTTCGGGAAGGTGGTGGAAGCCTCGGCTTTTGGAATCAACAAGGGCAGCAGCTGTGACACTGTGGCAGTGAAAATGCTGAAAGGTGTGGGGTCGGCGGGTCGAGGAGGTGGTGGGAATGGCGAGGGGCAGCAGCTCTGGGTGGGCTGGCAGGGCTGTGGTGCAGGAGGGGAAACTGAGGTTCCGAGCCAGAGCCTCACCCAGGGCTCTTCATGGAGGGCTCAGATCTGAGTCATGCTTCCCAATCCCACCTGGAACTCCAGCCTCAAAGAAGAGAGCAGGACGAGCTGGGGACCCTAGCGCGAGAGCTCTAGCTGCACCTTAGCGAAGCCAGGGGTGGGGAAGAGGGATGCGCACGGATTCGGGGGCGGGGTGCGGGGAGGCTGCAGGCCGGGCACCCCGCGAAGCCCCCATATCGCCTCCAGAGGGCGCCACAGCTAGCGAGCACCGCGCCTTGATGTCGGAGCTCAAGATCCTAATCCACATTGGCAACCACCTCAACGTAGTCAACCTCCTGGGGGCGTGCACCAAGCCCAACGGTGAGGAGCTCGTGGGCCCCCCCGACCGACTCCCTGAGGGGAGGGGCCTGCTGGGCTTGGTGTGGGCGGGGCCGGGGCGGGGCGGGGCAGAAGGGCTGGGGAGTGGGGCGTTGCTGCGGTGCCCCGCCCTCCACCTTGCCGTCGGGACCGAGCTCTTGCCCTGCCTTAGGCCCCCTCATGGTGATCGTGGAATTCTGCAAGTACGGCAATCTCTCCAACTTCCTGCGTGCCAAGCGGGAGGCCTTCAACCCCTATGCTGTAAGTGGCCACCCTGCCAGTGTCCCGAGCTCTGCGAGGGGCCCGAAGGAAGCCAAGGTGGGCTAGAGGGTGGGCAAGCGCCCCCCTGAGACCCACTTTTTGCATACGTAGGAGAAGTCTCCTGAGCAGCGAAGGCGCTTCCGCGCCATGGTGGAAGGCGCCAAGGCTGACCGGAGGAGGCCAGGAGGCAGCGACAGGGCCCTCCTCTCCCGGCTCTTGATGGGCAAGGGCGGGGCAGGGAGGGCCCCTCCGGTCCAAGAAGGTAAGAGCCTGGCTTCCCCTTGCCCAGAAAAGTCTGGCTGGCATAATGATACCCCATGATCAGGGGACTGTGGGATACGCTGGCCTCAGGCCTTCCTGAAGGGGCTTACCTGGAGAGTGTGTAATGGGCTTTTCCTTTGGAAGGGAAGACACCACCGGGGCAGTTTCCAGAGACTTTGATGTTTGATTTGGGAATCATTGGATGTATAGTCATTTACCTTCCAGACAAGGGTGGGAGCAAACAGGAAGAAGTAGCAGGTGCAAAGGTCCATGATGCAACAATATTCACCGCTCTGGGAGCAGTTAGTGGGTGTTGCAAAGAGAATAATGGTGAGGGGCAGGAGGGGGGGCCCACGCGCTCCTCAGCTAGTGCCAGGGGCTTCAGAGGCCCAACCAGGAGGGGTACAGCCAGGGTTGGTGAACAAACGCTCCCTTTGGGGAGGGGTGGAAGACAGGAGTTGTGGAAGGGGCCCCTCCTGAGCCCGCCTTGCTCCAATGCGCAGCCCAAGACCTGTGGCTGAGCCCGCTGACCATGGAAGACCTTGTCTGCTACAGCTTCCAGGTGGCCCGAGGGATGGAGTTCCTGGCTTCACGCAAGGTGACTGCCCCAGTGGGCCCCTCCGAAGGGAGAAGGGTGCAGACCTACCAGCACTCCAAGACACGCACTGTCCTAGCTCATCCCACAGTGACGCTGTGGTCAGGGGATGTTTCTCCCACTTTGCAGAGGAGGAAACTGAGACCAGAGTGTGGAAGTGATTTCCCGAGACCTCTAGCTAGTCAGTAGCAGAACTGGATGTGGAATCTGTGTCACCCCACAGTCTCTTCTGCTGCCACAAGTTCCACGAGCCCTTCCTGGAGAGTCCCGGGGGAACATAGAAATGTATCCCCAAAGGGTATCTGAGTGGCTCAGTCAGTTAAGCATCTGACTTCGGCTCAGGTCTTGAGCTCACGGTTCGTGGGTTGGAGCCCCACCTCAGGCTCTGTACTGGCACAGAACCTGCTTGGGATTCTCTCTCTATACTCTCTCTCTGCCCTGCCCTTGCTCACGCTTTCTCTCTCTCTCTCTCTCTCTCTCAAGGTAAATAAATACAATTTTAAAAGATTTAAAAAAGAAGAAGAAGAAATCTATCCCCAAAAGAACAGGACTCGGGCATGGGTGGACCCCAGGGACCTGTGCCAACCACCCACCTGGCACTTCCTCGTGCCCCTAGTGCATCCACAGAGACCTGGCTGCTCGGAACATCTTGCTGTCGGAAAGCGACGTGGTGAAGATCTGTGACTTCGGCCTGGCCCGCGACATCTACAAAGACCCTGACTACGTGCGCAAGGGCAGCGTGAGTGCAGGCCACGGAGGGAGGGCAGGGGGTGAGGGCTTGGATCTCCCATCCGGGAGCCAGGTGGGAGACTCACTGCCGCCTACATGGAAGGTCTGAGAGCCTACTGGGACCTTAGAAGCCCCACCAGGCCACGTGTGTCAGGAGAGTAGAGACAGGAGCTGAAGAGCAGGGACCGCAGTGTTCCAACTGGAGCTTGTGTTTAGCCCCATGCCCTTGTCCAGTAGGGGGACACTGACGGACTCCGCATGCCTGCCCTGCAAGAGGTGGACCCTGAGTGGTGCAGGGTGGTCACAGAAAAGTATGTGCGTACTGGCTGCATTGTGTGTCTCATTGGTGGCCTTCAGAGGCAGCCAGGCAGGCACTAATTTGGGGGTTTGTCCCCCGGAGGAGGAAGGAAGAGGCTTGGAGAGGGAGCAATGGAAGAGATGGGTCTAGGCTGGGATGGGCCACCCTGACAGCATAGCCATTGTGCAGAAGGCTTTGCCCTTTATTCTCACTCACTGGTGAGTGGAGGCGGCTGGAGGGGAGAGTCCAATGTGCCTTCCAGAAGCCCCCTCTACAGGCCATGAGGAAAAGGGAGCGGAGGTGTTGAGGTGGAGGCAGAGGCCAGCCAGAAGGGGCCGTGGCCCGCAGGGCTCCCAGGTAGAGGCCACAAGAGGTAGAGAGACTGATGGGGAAGGCACATCAGGAACCACAGGAGGAGTGGCCAGGAGTGAAGCCCGGCGTCCAGTGAGGGTACCAAGTGAGCAGATGAGGGGATGGTGAGGGGGTGCAGGGTCCCTGTTCCTCCAGAGGCTGGGTCTGGGGTCCGGAAGAGGAGAGGTTCCAAGTGCGCCCCCCACAAGAGCGCACAGGGGCAGAAAGGGGCCCAGACAGACCCAGGAGAACAGCAGCAGGGCAGAAGCCTTCAAGGAAGACGTCAGACACCTACAGGGTGGGGGCCAATTGTGAGAGTCTTCTGAACACAGAAGGGGCGGGAAGGGCCAAAGGCTTTTCTTGGGGTGTGGCTCCAGAGTTCTGGGGGGACTGAGGGCGAGAGAGGGGCTGCCCAAGTGTGTGGCCTTCTCCCTCTCTTCCCTTCCTCCATGGGGACAAGCTTCCTTCCACCTTCCCCAGGCCCGGCTGCCCCTGAAGTGGATGGCCCCCGAGAGCATCTTTGACAAAGTGTACACCACGCAGAGTGATGTGTGGTCCTTTGGGGTGCTGCTCTGGGAAATCTTCTCCCTGGGTAAGTGCACGGCAGGGTGTGGGGGAGGGGAGAGGCAGGATCCCAGGCTCCAGGTCAGACCACCACGGAGCCCTTGTGAAGCAGGGGGCCTGGCGGACCAGAGGAGTCCACATCGAGTGGCTTCCCCACCTCTCCCCTCTGCCTCCGACCTTGGGCCACCCTGGCTCCAGCTCCAGAGGGTGGAGGGTGCTGCGGTCTCCGCAAGCACAGAGCCTGTGTTTACTAGGCAGTCCCAGGAGTCATCGCAGGTCCCAGAGGAGAGAGGCCTCACGGGTCCCCCAGATCGTCACCTCCCTGGATGAGCCCCTTCCTCACCTGTCACTGGGGATGCCGCTCCTGGCTTCAAGGGCTGGGGGACGTCCTGGAGGAGACTAGATGCTCACTCAAGGATTGTACCTACTTAGGAGAGTTCCTCGTGGGCCCCCTGGGTGGGCCCCCTCTGGGACAAAGATGAAGCCCCCGCACTAGGGCGGAGCTGGGCAGTGAACAAATGGTAAAAGTACCAGGTAAAAGCCTGGGAAGACAGCAGTCCAGGGCTAGGGGGCAGCCAGAGGTGGTCTGTGCCCTGCGAGCTGGCCAGGGTGAGGACCTGGAATCCAAGTCTCACGGAAGCCATTACCATTCAGAGCTTTGAGCAAGGGAGAGAGCAGTCTGGCTCTTATCTTAAAAGAATCACCCCCGGGGGTACCTGCATGGCTCAGTCGGTAAGCATCTGACTTTGCCTCAGATCATGATCTCATGATTCCTGAGGCCAAGCCTTGCATCAGGCTCTCGAATCGGGCTCTCTGCTATCAGCTCAGAGCCCACTTTCTCTTTCTCTCAAAAATAAATTAAAAAAAAATGTTTTAAAGGATCGTCCTACTGGGGCACCTGGGTGGCTGTCTGTTGAGCGTCCGACTTCGGCTCAGGTCATGATCTCACAGTTCGTCCGTTTGAGCCCTTGTCACGCTCTGTGCTGACAGCTCAGAGCCTGGAGCCTGCTTCGGATTCTGTGTCTCCCTCTCCTCTGCCCCTCCCCTGCCTGTATTCGGTCTCTCTCTCTCTCTCAAAAATAAATAAACATTTAAAAAATTAAAAAAAAAAAAAAGGATCGCCCTGCTGCTGTATGGCTTGCCTTCAGGGGCAGAGGGAGACTGAGAGGCTCTTTGGGGCCATTTTCCCTGTGGTCAGGAGAGGCAAGGTGCTGCAGGGCAAGGAGGAGTTAGGTCCTGGGTATGTTCACAGGCAAAGCCACAGGATTTAGGAACGGGTTGGATTGGGTGGCAGGGGAGGGTGTCTCAAAAGAGGGGTCCTTGTGACAGACCTGACTTAATTGGCTCAATGTGGCTCCCTGACCCTGGGGATCCCGGGAACCATGTTTTCATCCATCGTTCTTTTTTAACCTAATGAAGAACTATACTGGGAAGACAGGAGCGCCTTGGCCAGCCCCCACTTCCCCAGGCCTGGGAGCAGCAGGACGAGCCGCCTGCCATAAAGGGCCAGGACACAGCCCATCCGGGGGTCGGGGGAGCTGGACTGAGCAGAGGGTGCCTGCTCCCCACCCACCCCTGCCTCACCCTGTTCCTGCCATCAGGGGCCTCCCCCTACCCTGGGGTGCAGATCAATGAGGAGTTTTGTCAGCGGCTGAAAGAGGGCACGCGGATGAGGGCCCCGGAGCTGGCCACTCCCGCCATGTGAGTTTCCCTACTGGCCCTGCAGGTGTGGGGGGAGTCGGAGGGGTGGGGGGTGTTGCATGCAGGCAGAGGGCAGAACCGGGGAGGTGGCGCAGGCCTGAGGCTGGGGTAGAGGCCTGCAGATGGAGACCCTTGCTCTGCCCCTGACCCACCCACCGGCGGTGGACAGCTCTCCCCCAACCCTGCCGCCGGCGAAGAGACAGGGTGGGCAGGGGTGGTGTGAGGGACAGAGGTTAGACAGGGGAGCTGGGCATTCTGCTGGGGCATGCTGCGGGCGCGCTCAGACCACAGGCCAGCAGCCAGCTTTACCCGCAGACGTGGCGTCATGCTGAGCTGCTGGTCAGGAGACCCCAAGGAGAGGCCTGCGTTCTCGGAGCTGGTGGAGATCCTGGGGGACCTGCTCCAGGGCGGGGGCCGACAGGTAAGTCCTTTCTGTCTGTCCTGTCCTGCTGCAACAACCTCTGACCCCCAACGCCAGGGCCGTCAGCAGATGGTCAGAGCCCGTCTTGGGTCACGAGGGGCTGGTCTTCAGGGGGTCTGCAAGCCTTGCCCCCTGCACCCACTCTTGACTCTGTCTCCCTTCCACAATGCACCTGGGGGTGCAGAGAGCAAAGCCAGCTCAAGCCCACCCTGGTGCTCTGGGGTCTAGAAGAGTGAGCAGGGGCTGTGCCCACAGCACCAACTGTGCCCCAAAGGAGGGGACCTTGGGTTGGGATTGCCTGTGCTGTGCCTGCCTCCTTATAAGTGGGGCACCTGGGAGGGCTGTTGGGAGAATTTGCCAGGCAGGCTCACTTAATCCTCAGAGCACCTTACAGCACAGACCTTAACCGGTCAGGAGCCCCAGCAGCCCTGAGCACGGGGCTGGGGGTTGAGGGGGCGCGGTAGTGTCTGACCCTGGTGGGCTCTGCCATTCCCTCCAGGAGGAGGAGGACTGCATGGCCCCCTGCGGCTCTCAGAGCTTGGAGGAGGGCAGCTTCTTGCAGACGTCCACCACGGCCCTGCACGTCGCCGAGGCCGACACCGAGGACAGCCCGCCGAGCCTGCACCGGCACAGCCTGGCCGCCAGGTCAGCCACCCTGCCCCGGGTCCAGGGATCTCCCGGGCAGGGAGAAAGTCGTTCCGGCGTGGTAGATTTTATTCTTGTTAGTCATCAAGGAAAAGCAAAGTACAAGGACTTGAGAGACCAACTCAAAGAGCACAGTGATTTTATTTAAAAACATTTTTTTTTAATGTTTACTTATTTACTTTGAGAGAGAAAGAGAGTGAGCAGAGGAGGGGCAAGAGAGAGAGGGAGACAGAATCTCAAGCAGGCTCTGCACGGTCAGCCTGGAACCCGACGTGGGTCTCTATCCCACGACCTGTGAGATCATGACTGGAGCCAAAATCAAGAGTCGGATGCTTAACCGACTGAGCCACCCAGGCACCCCAAGAGCACAGTGATTTTAAAAGACAGTCCTGGGGACAGTGGCTCCCTGGAGGGCCTGGTTAGCCTTGGGGCCCCTCCAAGGCCATAGAGACTTTGACTTTGATTCCTCTGCACCCCCTCAGCCCTCTCTACTCTCCAGCCTTGTCTGCTTCTGGCACTCGTAGCCCCTGCAGGCACCTCCCCCTGGTTTGAAATTTGGGATCCTGGGAGCAGGGATCCTGTCACTGACCCGTATTCGGGATTCAGGTGGTTGCCGAAGTTCCCAGAGTTCCGGATCAGAGGTCTCTTGCTGATAACTGTTTACACTCCAGGAAGGCTGTTTATGTTTCTCTGAGACCCGCCACCCCCTGTGCCCCAGCAGAGGGCAGGGTCAGGCCTGGCGGACAGGAACAGCCAGCTGGTGTGCACCAGGCTCCTTCCACCAGTCACCCCCACGCACGCACGAACGTGCACACAGGCACACACGTGCACACACACCCACCCACACAGGCCAGGTGGCAGCTTGCCTCACCAGACTGCCTGCCTTGCACAGAGAGGCCCGTTCTGGGGTGAAGGCCTCCCTACATCTCTCACCAGCCCCATGCCATCCCCCCGCCCCCCCGGGCTGGGTGCTCTGCACTCACACCCCATGTCCTTCCCAGTAGAGGCCTCAGGAGGTTTTCTGTCTTGCACACACAGGAGAGGAGACACAGCTCAGCATTGGGGCAGGGGGGCATGTTGGATGGCTGTGGGGGGCACCCGACAGGGGCCCAGCCCAGCAGTCCACCCAGGCCCCATACTCTCATCCCAGGCCTGGGGTCCCTTGGGAAGAGATAGGGCCGATGGAGAGGTGGAGAGAGCTTTCCGGGGCGTGTTTCTTCAGCACTCCCCTTTTTCTCCCCCACAGATACTATAATTGTGTGTCATTTCCCGGGTGCCTGGCCAGAGGGACTCAGACCCAGGGTTCCTCCAGGATGAAAACGTTCGAAGAATTTCCCATGACCCCGATGACCTACAAGGCCTCCGTGGTAAGTGGGGCCGGTAGACCCGTGCTCCCCAGATCAGGGTGGCTGGGCTCCGTCTGCTGGGAGGAGGTGTCAGGAACTCCTGAGGCCGCAGGGGAAAGTCGCTCAGGAAAGGGCGCCGACTGTCCCTTGAAATGTCAAGTCCTCTACTGCACCTCGGGCATGTTGGGGTCTGTGTGCCCCTGCGAAGCCACCATCGCTCAGCCGCGTCCCCCTGTGCCCTCCTCACTCACACAGGGTCTCTCCCTTGCACAGCATACAAACCCAGTGGAAAGACATCTTCTCATCCCAGATGGTTATTGTTGGATTAGCCTGAGTCAGGGCTTCCCTCTGGTGGCCCCCAAGCCATGTGGCCAGAGGGAAGGGGATGGTGTCCCCAGAGAAGGAGGCCGGGGAACAGGGCACAAGACATAGCTGTGTCCTCAGATTCATTCAAGCAGAGTGGACCCGTCATGCCACTGACGCTGGAGCCCACGTGTCCACTTTGTAAAAGCGCAGACTCACCCACTTAGCCTACTTCCAAGACACACAACCAAGAAACTTTCCATCCCAGCCTCGCTCCGGATAGGCCTGGTCAGTGAGTGCTCACGTCCCCAGAGGCCAGATGAAGATGTGGGGGGGGGGGAGCCAGCTCTGATGAGAGTGCTGTTCCCCTCCACGCAATTCAAAACGAAAGTCACGCACGATCTAAGGGTGACAAGCCCCGCTAAATCTGGGATGTGTCTCATGAGGACCATTTTTACACACTATGAGCTGCCAAATTCTTTCAATGTTCTCCCCACTTTCCCTTGTGTCACTGCTCTCCCTGCACCCTGAGCGCTTGCACGGCCCAGCGTGGGGTATCCCAGCTTTGCCGACTCCTGAGTGCCGGCCAAGCACAGCGCCCCCGCCCCGGGCCTCAGTTTCTCCCTCCATGGCAGGGGCGTACCGTCCCCCGCATGCTCCAGTGAGGAACGGACACCTGTTTTCTGCTCACTTTTCACAGCACAGGTGTTAGGTCTGCAGCAGTGCAGGTCTGTGCCATGCTGTCCTGACCAGGGGGACAGCTACCTGCAGATGGGCTTCAGGGGGGCCTCCAGCCTCGACTTGTTCTCTGCACACAGGATAACCAGACGGACAGTGGGATGGTGCTGGCCTCTGAGGAGTTCGAGCAGCTGGAGAGCAGGTACAGACAAGAAAGTGGGCTCAGGTAGGGCTTCCAGAGCCTCTTTCCCTGCAAGGGGCCCTGAAGGGGAAGCTGGGCCTGTGTGTGCCCTTCACTGTCTTACCTGAAACCTTTCATGGCTCCCTATTGCCTTTTTGTGTGTTCAAAGCAAACTGCTCTGGAACTTTGGCCACCGGTCGTCCCAAAGAAGCCCCCACCCTCATCACCATCCTGGCCCAGCACACCTTCCTTCCATATGACAGATGCTCTTTGTGAACTGAGTGTGAGCCTCCATGCCCACTGGACATACACACCCGCAGCCAGGGGGTGCCCCCACCATTCCCAGGACCCCAGCATCTAAGCTCAGTGGCAGCGGGAGACAGACAGATCATGTGACCTGGAGCTGGCTGGTGTCCTATTTTGATAAGAATACGGTTACAGAGAAATCCTTGTGTGCCTGCACAGGTGACCTAGATAGATGACCTCCCTTTGTCCAAGATGATAGCGCCCCCCCACCAAAAAATCCTGAATGTTTACTCTTTTAAGAGTATAGATGAAATAGTCAAATGTCTACCTATTCACTCTACTAGTTGACTGGAACATTGCTGGGATTTTTTAAGTTCATTTATTTATTTTGAGAGACACAGAGACAGCACAATTATGGGAGGGGTGGGGTGGGGGAGAGAGAATCCCAACCAGGCTCCACGATGCCAGCCCAGAGCCTGATGCAGGGTTCTAATTCATGAAACCAAGAGATTATGATCTGAGCCAAAACCAAGAGTCAGATGCTTAACCAACTGAGCCACCCAGGCGCCCTGCACATAGCTGTTTAAACGACAGGACTTAGGGGGCGCCTAGCTGGCTCAGTCGGTGGAGTGTGCGACTCTTGATCTTGGGGTCGTGAGTTCAAGCCCCAGGTTGAAATGAACAAATGTACGAATGAATAAATGAATGAATGAATGAATAGATGACAGGAACTACAATACTGTAAAACATTGCTCTTTTTCACTTTGTTCACACCATTCACTTCTACCTTTGACATCTGTGTCTGTCTCAGGAGTCCCTTCTTGGGTCATCTGACCCAGTTTTCCAGAACAAACCTTGGCTTCTGCCTCTGCTGTTTTTTAATCACTAGATGAGGTTGTCGCTGAATATTTTACCCTAGACCACAAGTATTTATTTTCATCACATTAGGATAGTTGATGCTATTGTTCACCTTTCGGGTAGCTGTACTTATGACGTCTGCAACCTAACCAACTATTGGATATTTTCCCAGCAGCCTGCAAAGGGTGTGTTTGCAGTGCTGTGAGCACTGGTGGTTGTGGGATCACACACCCAGCCATGATTACTGCATCAATACCACACATCTTGGCCTCTTTTTTTTTTTGTTTTTCTTGATTCCATCAGGTGATCTCTATCAGTAACCTCATTCCGGAAAATTAATGCTAACTGTATTGTTGGAAATAGCTTCTGGCTAATGTTTCTCTACCAAACAGTATTTTCTATCTCAAAAAAAAAAAAAAAAGATAATTCGGTAAGAGGGTGAGCCAGAGGGTGATTGCTCCTTAAATTCTAATCTCCACATATGTTCGTAAAAACAACACCCGGAATAAGGCCACTCAGAGCCCATGCCTGTGATGTAACCAAGAGAGAGAGAGACTCCAGTTTATCTGTGAGTAGGGAACTCAGCACTACGGCCAGCAGAGCCATACCTGAGTCCTGGTGGAAGGAGAGTGAGATAGGGACTGCCCCGTGAGAGAGGAGTGTGATAAGGTCCTCGGGACAAACAGATTGGGGTGATAATAGAGGAGGCACAGGTCTGGTGGAGGGGAGCGAGGCTCCAGGGCAAGTCTGAGGCACCAGGAGCAGCCATTCTGGGGAGGAACTTCTTCTGAAAGGGAGTTTCCGTGGTGAAGGAGGGAGAAATTTACAGAAGATGAGTTCTCCAGAAGCAAAAATCCAGAAGACAGAAACACACCCAAGGAAACCATTTACTACAGAAGCCACACCTCAAAAGAGCAGCAACGGAATGCACTATTCTTTGCACAGGCTCCCTAAGAAGCACGGCATGACCGGCCACCAAGAGGTACAGCAGGTCACCTGGTGGGTGCATTCACTTGGCACATGGAACATTTTCCAAACAGGTGCAGGATAGAATGTGCCTTGGAAGGCTCTGCGGGGAGAAGAAGGAGGGAGCTTATCTGCCCAGTCCTTTCTTGTCTCCTGTGAACCACCAATCAGCACTCACCCCATGGGGTCCCCGCTTCCGGGTCACTCACCTGGCCCTTGGAGGGGCCGCTCAGGATGCCAGATCCACCCCTGCAGTGTGGCATTTCATCCAATGTGTAGGCAAGAGGAAGATGTGGAAGCCCTGGGCTTGTAGTAGGTCGGCCTGGCTGTGTGGCAGCAGCCATGAGGGGGCCACGGGTGGCAATACAATATGGAACATGAATGGAGCCTTTACAGAGGATGCACTTGAAGGAATTCAAGGTGACACCACAGACACGGGTCTAGTGCAGCACTCCTAAGTGAAGAAACCTCATATCCCAAGCCCCTTCCATGGGATAACCAGATACCTCTAGTCCAGGAAATCCCAGCGTGAATAATCATGAACAGAAAGAAAATAAGCACTATCCATACAGAGTTATTATAAGAATAAAGCAATTAGAATGTAGATATAAATACTCAAAAAAAAAAAAAAGAAGCAGGGAAAAGCTGATACACACTCCAGTGTATTAAATACTAATTAAACAAAGGATCCACACCAGGGATCAGAAACTCAAACACTCAGATGGAAATGGGCAGTGTTAAGGTATTAAATGGTGGTTGACCACATTCAGGAAAGAAATTGAAATAAAGAAACTGAGAAATCCCTTCAAAAATGAAGACTGGAGAAGGAGTGCCCAAGGATCAGTAGATATGATCAATTCCTCCTTGCAGAGAAAGACACCAAAGATGGACAGGAAAAGACAAAAGAAAATAAAACCAAAATGAAGAGGTAAAAAAGATGAAAAAGAAAGTTGGTAAGCATGGTAGTTGAGTAGAAAAGATCCAATCTAGGTAAGATTGGAGTCTCAGAGGAAGCCTATGCCGACGGTAAAACAGACCTAATATTTTAAACTTGTAATTCAAGATAAACCTCTTAAATAAAAGAAGAACTGAATCTACATGTGAGAAGAGGGCGTGGGAAAACTGCCCCCAGAAGAGTAGACTTGGACGCATCACGAACCTTGAGATCATGACCTGAGCTGAAGTCGGCCACGCAACCGACTGAGCCACCCAGGTGCCCCAGGCTGAGTCATTTATGAAGGGAAAAAAAAGTCAGGCTGGCATCAGGCTTAGCACCACGCAAAGCAAAATTAAAACCAGAAGCAATGAAGCAACGTTTTTCAAAACGCTTGAAGAAAGTGAGAGCTAAGTTGGGAGCGTCATCGGGCCATCAGCGAGGAGGCAGGTGTCAGGGCTGGCACGTTCAGGGAGGGGAGCTTGGCATTCATCCTGAGAGTGACAAAAAGCCATTGGAGGGTCTGTCGGGAGAAGGACATTTTCAGGCTGAAAGGATCTGTGAAGAGGGGGCCCTAGGGAGCCGGAGTTGGGAGAGGAGAGATGTGCCAGGCTAGTGCAGAGCATCTGAGACGGCCGCTGGCTCTGGAGTGGGGCAGGGCATGCCGAGAGGGGCATGGACGCATTCTGCAGTTACAACACACAGGGCGTCTGGGTGGATTGGATGTGAGGCGTTCAGGAAAGGATGTCGCCCAGGGGCTTGAGCCACTGAGCCAGCATCGGTGCGTTCACAGAGATGGGCGGGTCTGGGAGAGAAGCGGGTCGAGGGGCACGGCGTGGGCATTCTCTGTTGTCCCACACTCAGGCTGGGGACAGAGAAATCTCCAGCATCTGCCAACACTCACATCAGCCTGCTTTGCCGTGTGCTCTGGGCTCGCTTGATGTTCCGGTTGTGTCTTTGGTAATTCCGACCAGACCCCCTACCAGGGTCCTGTCCCTCTTGTCCTCTTGTCTTACTGACGGTCACCCTCCCTGTCTCAGCAGCTGTAAAGGACCAGGCCGGAATGTGGACGTGAGCAGGGTGCACCCTGACACCCAAGGGCGGCGGCGGCGGCTGGACCGCGGGGTGCGGGGAGGCCAGGTGTTCTACAACAGCGAGTACGGGGAGCTGGCGGGGCCGCACGACGAGGAGGACTGCCCACCGTCTGCCTGCGCACCCTTCTTTGCAGACGACTGTTACTGAGGGCAGCCCCCAGGCGAAGCCCCCGAGACCCTGGGCTCTGCCCATTGGCGCAGGGTGGGGGGGGCGCGCCTGGCGGGCGAGCAGAGGGTAGGGGGCCCAGGCTGGGAACTCCTCTCCTTCAGCTTGGGCCAGGAGGTGTTTCCTCCTCCCTAGTTAGGAAGAACAAAACCCAGGCTCCAGGGCTCCCCAAACTCCATCACCACGCCTGCCCCAGGCTACCCTTCGGATCCCCCGGGGCCTTCTTCCCTTCAGACTCAGATTCCGTGTAGCCCAACATCCACGGTGCCAGCCCTGATTGCCCTCGCCCACCATGCTGGGTGGTGGCATGGTCCCCGATTTCTGACGACGACTCTGTGGGCCTGAGGGTCACAGGGACGGAGGTGGAGGCAGACTTGCACTGTGGTCTCCCAGGTCCGGCCCCACCGGCCCCTGCACCTAGTCCCATGAGAATGGCTTTCTTGCCTCTCCAAGGCTGAATGAAGAGAGGGCTCCGTACTTCCATCTCAAACAACTAATGAGGAATTGGGGGGTGGGGTGTCCTCTCCTGAGCTGGCCAAACAGCTCGCCCTCCCCAGGGCAGGGTCTCTGCAGCGCCAAGCGTCATGGTCACGGGGCACCTTCCCCTGGGTGTTGAGAACTACCCTACAGATTGTTTTTTGTTAGAACTTCAAAGACTATTTGCGCTGCTGTGAAGAATTTACTTTTCAGATCTTGAGTCCGAGGGGAGCCCAGGGAAGGTCTTTCTGAATCCAGACGACTCTCACCTCTGACCCCCAGTCAGGTGCCAACATAGCACAGGCTGTCGTGGCCACCTTTTGCTGGAGGAGGGCCCCAGCCCCACCTGCCTGGCCCAAAAGTGGAAGAACCAGGTGATAGCCTGGAGCTGTCCAGCTTGAGAAATGCCTGGTTCTTCCCTCTGGGTCCTCCATCTGCCACCCAAGGCACTTTCCAAGCTGTGAACGGCCTTATGAGAAGCAAACACCGTGGGACCCACTGAGGAAGGCCTTTGGTGCTGGCCCACAGGATCCACCAGCATTGCGCCGTGCCAGGAGGCTGTCAGCAGACCTTCTTGTGGCCCCGGGGCAGGTGGGGGAGGACCTTGTGTTCATCCCCTGGTCTGTGCCCAATGTCGGTGCCCTGGCAGGTCAAGCCTCTGCTCTCACAGGGGAGTGGCCAGGACCCCCTGGAGGCTGGAGCTGCCCTGCCCGGGCCACCCCCCCATTCCAGCACCCACTGCCCAGTCACCCCTACCTCTGGCAGGAGAGAGACCCTTCTCCAATTAGCACCATGGAGACTGACATCCCACCCCCACCCCACGAGACGCTTGCAGGACAGGCGGCCATGCAGTGAGCAGAACACCTCCCCCACTGCCCATTGTGTATTGTCCCTTTAAAATATGTCGAATGCACGTGTGACTGTAATCCTTGCTGTCCCCAACGGCCCTCCTCCTATGCTGTCACTTGACTGGGAGATATAAGTCCCAGGTTTACCTGGTGGAAGTCCAGAGAAGCAAGGCTCATGATGCAGATGCAGGGGCAGCCCCCCCGGACCCTCCCTACGTGAACACTACCCGATTATGTCACCTCTCCTCCTGTCACATAACTGTACACGCAAAACTGGGAAGACAACCTGCCACACCCTTGTAGACCACGTGTCCTGAAAAGATCTAAAATATTTAACGAAAGATAATAATAAATTTGATGCCAGTCTTTGAGTTACAATGAATGGGTTCTCAGCTAAGTCCCAGCTGTCTATGAAGATGTGACTCCAGCCTTCTCCCCATGGGATCGTCAGCCCCACGAGGCTGCTGGACAGGCCACGCAAAGGAACAGGCACCAGAGGTGGCGACCCTGGCCAGCTGTGCAGGTCCCCAAAAGCCACCAGCAGGGGGCGCTTGGGAACCACGAGGAGGCCTGGTTGCTCTCCCCATGCCGGGAAGCTCCCAGCTTGGCGTCCTATAAACACATTCTAACTAAGATCTGCTCTATGGGCAAAGTGACACAGCTCTCTGTCCCCGCTTACTAGAGCCAAATGCTCCCTCAGGCTGACCCAGGCTGCCACAAGTCCCCGAGTCTCACTGGGCCTAGCAGGCGCCTTCGACCACCCCCATCACACACAGCGGGTGCAGTGCACACTCAGGTAGGTCACCTCGCTGGTGTAAGTAAGTGTGTATCTGGACGCCAAGATCAGGGAGGTCTGAGCTGGGACTTCAGCTTCAGTCACCCCCAGAGAGATGTGCTCCAGCCAGGCAGGTGTAGCAGGGCCCTCCATGGCCCTGCCATGTTTGTGTCATTTCCCCTCCCAGGTGAGCGGCTGGCATAGACGTAGCTGTGGATTGAGGCATGACCCCGGCCATATGGATGTGGCCCAGCAGCAGCCTCAGGGGTTCAGGAGGGAGAGCCAGCAATGACTCCTAGACCTGGTTTGGGGTGGGGGACAGGCAAGGGATACCTCATCCAGGGGAGCAGATGGGAAGAAGCCCAGCAAAGGTCAAGAGTCAGCAGCTGTCCTGTAGGCAGGCCCTGTGCCTGCTCTGTCCTGGCCTCTCCCACGCTGTGGAGGAGACTTCTGGTTGCCTACTCCCCTCCTCGGGCCATGATGCCCGCTGTCCTGGCCTCATTTTCAACTCTGGTGAGAAGATCCCCTCCCCACAAAGGTAGCTGTAAAGATGGGCTTGTTGTGGTTGTTACTTCTATAATAAATCTAATCTGAATATGAATACAGAAGAGACCCACACCCCCAACCCCCACTGAGTCTGGACATATTAACTTTATAATGTCATTGGTTGGATTTAGCCAATTTCCCCGGGTAGATGCCTCAACCCAGGTGTCAGCCATCAGGACGCCTGCCTGGTGCCCACATGTGCTGGAAACAACCGCCCGGCTCCCCGCAGGGCTGTGCTCACACTCCTGGGCTCCCCTGTTCCTACCTGGGCTGGATACTCAGTGTCCCAAGGTCCCAGCCCTGCCCCACTCCCCAGAGCACCAAGGTGTCCAGGTGTGAATGAGAACTCAGCCATAAGGGAGCTGATGGGGGCATCCCATCAGTGTGTTCCACCTTTGGGTCCCTCGTCCCACCTCCCCCTCTGCCCTGGCCCCACAGTCCTGTCAGCTGTGACTCCTCTTCTTTAGGGGGTACTAGGCCAAGGGTACACTGGAGTGTCCCTTGATGCTATTGTTTCCGTCCTGACATCGCCACTGCAGGCCAAGGCACCCACACCCGGGAGCCACACATCATCATGGGCCATGGGACACGGCAGAGTCCTAGTCCCCACAGAATTCACAGGCCAGACTCCCGGCTATAAGGAGTGACACATGTGGTAAGAGCTCTGCATGGGAGGAAGATAGGCAGCGAAGGCCCAGGGCAGAAGGAAGGAGGGTCGAGGGGGTGGGAGGAGGAGAGGCCCGCAGAGCCCATCCCAGAGGGCCTGGGAGCCCAAAATTAGGAGGTGGTTTCTGATTTTAAGGCCAGAGGAAAGTTTGAGAAAGGGGTGAAGTGCTCTGACTTACATTTAGCCTCTCTTTTTTTAAGTTAATTTATTTATTTTGAAGGAGACAGAGTGTGAGCAGGGGAGGGGCAGAAGGAGAGGGAGAGAGAGAATCTCAAGCAGGATCTGTGCTGGACACAGGACTTGAACCCACGAACCGAGACCTGAGCGGAAATCAAGAGTTGGACGCTTAACCGGCTGAGCCACCTGGGTGCCCCTAGGCTCCTGAAGGGGCAGAGTGGGCCTCCTGGGAGCAGGGCAAGGCCTGGGTGGGGGCCTGGGCCTCACCAGAGTGGGCTCTGAGCAGGAAGAGAGGACAGCTCCTGCTCACAGGAGCAGAAGAGGAGCTTAGCTGTGAGCTGGGTCTTTATCCAGGTTGGGTATGCAGGGGGAAAAAATATATATTCTTCCTACATGATCTTCCCAGACCTGCTGCACCCCCATCATCTGAGGCACAGGGCATTCTCTGTCCGGAGCCAGAAGGTCTGGGGCAGGCCTGGAGGACAAGGGTAGGATGGGACATAGACCCTGACCCACACCCTGGGGGTCTTCCTGGCTTCCTCAGGCCTGGGAAGGTTCCAAGGCCCAGAAGGGAGAAGGAAAAGTTCAACAGGGCGAGGACAGCTGGCACTAGAAGCAAGCGGGCTTGCGGGTGGGGTGGGCCTTCGGTGAAGAGAACAGCCAGGGGAGGTGGGAAGTCTGTTCTGAGAAGGATTGGGGTCCAAGCGATGTTAATAGGGGAAGACGTTCCTTGCATGAGACTGACCTGGGGAGATCTGGAAGTCAGCAGACACCCTCTGTGTATCTGCTCTTCCCGAGCTCAGAGCTCAAGAGCAACCAGCCCAGTGACCCGAGCCCGTCCTGTGCCCGGCTGGGCCACAGGGGAGTGCACGCTGGCCTTACAGAGCCAATATTTGCCTGGAGCGATGGAAACCCCATGATTAGACCTGAGACTGGAGGTGGCAAAGTTGCCATAAACCGGATGTTGGGGTGGGGGTAATCCTGAGGGATGACCGCAGAGCATCTGGGAGAGAATGGAGGGATTTGGAAAGTGGGGCAGGATCTCTGAAGACCTCAGCCGCCCTCCATGGGACACAGGCTCCAGGTAGCCAAGTGGCTATGGCTCCCAGGGTGATATCTCTGCGCTGCTCAGGACCCTGCAGCAAGTCCATCAGAGCTGGTATGGGTGCAGTGGGGTGGCTGGGAGCGCCGCCCCCCCTCCCGGAAAGAGGCAGCCCCTTTTCCCAGCTGCCCTTCCCTTGGGCACAGCCAGGTATCCTGCTCCGTCGATGGCCTCTGAGAAATGGGAGCAGCAGACAGGATTGCTATTAAACCCTTGGCTCTTAAGCTTGTTGAATCGGCTTCAAGCCGGCCTCACTTTGGGATGGCAGTGAGTACCCCTCCAGGTTGGTGGGGTCCTGGTCCGGAGTTTGGGCTGGGACACCTCTTGGGGTCTGATCCAACTCCCACCTCTCACCTGGCAGGCGGCTGGTCCCAGCCCAGGGGCTGGTCAGTGGGGGACGAGGGGCACCTGGCATGGGAAGGGGTCCAGGGGACCGTGCACATCAAGCAGGTGGCTGACGTTCTCTGGGCTACGTTTCTTCTGACTCATGAGTGTGCTACCATCCACGTCCTCGCCCCACACGGTTCCATTCAGGGAGCCACCACCGACAGCCCCTACTGTGGATGCTTCCCTGATTGCTAAGGCCCCACTCTGGCGTGGGGTTAAAACAGGAAAGTGGGGCCTGGGGATCCAGGGCATGGCTCGGCCACAGCTGCTGCGGTCGGCACGGCCGCTCAGAGCAGCAGGTCCTGGGAACCTCACGGGGCTGGTGGCTGCAGGCCCGGGGAGGACAGCTACCTAGAAACTGGAATTTCAGTCTGCGCTTCAGCCGTGCAGGCCAGCGTCTCCGTCGCTTTTGCTCATGCCTCAAGCCCACACAGCCAAAACCCTGTGGCCGGCCGCTGACCCTGCCCCCCTCCCTGCAGCAGGGCTCTGCGCGGAGGAGGCCCGCTCAGGGAAGAGGCAGAGGGAAGTACTCGAACAAGCCAGATCAATATTGACCCAAGCGAAGGCCCCATGGAGGCAGGAACACTGCCTGGAGCCACAGGGCCCCAGATGACCAAGCTGTGAGAAAGAGGAAGGAGCCCGCGGCGGCGTGATGCCAGAGATTCGTGGTGTGACCCCTGGGCAGGACACGGCAGCCCCGCTCCCCGCGGGTGAGGCCAGCAGCCCTCCTGCTCTGGCCCTGCCCCCAGCCTGCCTCTGGTCGAGCTCCGAGGCCCCACTGGGATGACCACCTCTCAGCCCCCTGCAGAGCCCTGGCCATGCCTGCCTGTCCTCATGGTGACGACTCAGGGCAGGAGAGTGGGGGATCATCGCGGTCCCGGCAGGGGAGGACCTCCGTGCGAGGAGACAGGGCGGCCATGCCCTGGGGTGGGGGGGGGTGTCTCTGAGACAAGGCTGCAGCATGGGGGTCCCGGGATCCAGGAACCTCTCAGGAACCTGCCCGTTCTTCTGTGGAAAAGGAGCTCATGAGGAATAAGGAAGGACACCGAGGGCACTGTTTCCGGGCTTGCGTGTGCACAGGCCACAGAGGCGGTTCAGGCCTGAGCAGCCTCACAGTCACACCCCGAAGCCCAAACCGTCACACTGCGCACGGCTGGCCTCGGCAGCCCCCAAATGTGAGTGGCCCACAAGGGGACCACATTGCAGTGAGTTATCATAGAGAAAGCAAAAGGTGGGCATGGAGACCTGGTGAGCTCCTGTGATTCATGGTAACCAAGGATGGGGGGCTCCAGCCGTCACAGGTGGGGGGGGGGCAGGGCTGGGCTCCCCTGCCCAGAGTGGCCACCCTCTAAGAGGTGGATTTGGTGTCATGATCCACTTCAAGTTGCTTAATTTACTTAGCCAGGCTATCAGGCAGGGCTCAGAAACCTCTGTTTCTGGACTTGGAGGCAGACAAGGCCAGCAAAGCAAACATGATCAGATGCTGATCTGGCAAAAGGGGGATGGGAAGAGAATACGGGAGCTCCTGGGACCTCGGGGACGGAGGGCACTGGGCACGGTGGCCCCTGTCAGGTGTTTGCTGAAGTCAGAGCCATGGGGGCCCAGGCAGGAGCTCACTGCCCGAGCCCTGGCTCTGGCGTCTGGTGGATTTCATGGTCCTTCTGTAGCCCTGAAGTCGGTAACTGACCCACACCCCCGGGGCTGCCGAAGCTCTTGTCTACTTCAGCACCTCATTCTGGGAGAAGCAAACCAGCTGATGTTTGTTTTGGCCCAAAGGATGTCCTGCAAACATTGCCCAAGACAGCCTGACCATGTCATCTGCAGGAGGGCACCCCAGTGTCAACGCAGCCCTCTGCCAGCGGGAGGCAGGTGCGTGTGCAGAAGCCGCCTCTGGGAGGGCCAGGTGGGTGCTGATGGCCACCGCCCACCCTGCACCCTCTCCTCACGCCAGCTAGGCTCTGAGACCCTTCTGGACACCCTCCACTGGCCTGGCAGAGGCAGGAGGTGGACATGCACCCCAGCACTACCCAGGTCCTAGCTCCTGAGCCTTTGAACGTTGTCTTGTAGGGGAAAAGAGTGTTGGCAGATGTGACAAAGTTAATTAGCTTGAAATGAAGATGAGACTCTCCTGGATTAGCTGGCGAGCCCTGAATGCCAAGCAATGGCATGTGATCTTAAAGACAGAGGCAGAGAGGGGTACCGGGGTGGCTCAGTCACTTAGGCGTTGGGCTCTTGGTCTCGGCTCAGATCATGATCTCACAGTTTCGTGAGTTCTAGCCCCACGTCGGCCTCTGCGCTGACTGTGCAGAGCCTGCTTGGGATTCTGTCTCTCCCTCTCTTTCTGCCCCTCACCTGCTCATGCTGTCTCTGTCTCTTTCAAAATAAACTTTAAAAATAAAAAAAGGAAGGAGGCAGAGAGATTTAACACACATACACGTAGAAGAGGCTACATGACCACAGAGACAGAGATTGGAGTGCTGTGCCCACAAGCCAAGAAGTCTGGGCAGCCACCAGAAGCTGGGAGAAGCCCACAGAGCCTCTGGAGGGAGGCTGGCCCTGACAGCACCCTCACTTTGGCCCAGTCCAGCCTCCAGACTCAGAACAAAATAAATGTGTGTTGTTTTCAGCCACTAAGAATGTGGCCAGTTGTTACAGCAGCATCAGGAGCTGAAGGCAGAGGCATCCCCTGCGAGGCAGGTGGCCTGGGCTCAGGACAGACCCTCAGCTGCACCCCCTCCTCCGCCCGCTGCCAAAGGCTCCCTGGGGATTGGGGGCTCTGAAAACCTGTGTGAGGTGAAGGGCTGACCTCAAGTCAAGTCCTGGCCTTGACCATTATGATTTAGGGGACTGAGGCCAGTCTCTTGGCCTCAGTGGTGAAATGGGGACACAATGACACACACTTTGCTGGGTAGTTCTGGGGACATATTTTCGGAGTTGGAAATCTTGGGGTACATCTGAAGGAGACCTACCAGCACTGTGCAGGCTCCTGGGAAGCCAGAACAGGTGTACTCCGACCCCTGTGGGCCAGAAGGGGGCAGGAAGGAGGAGGTGCATGCTTTAAAGATAAAGAACGCCAGGACGGGGATGCAGGGAGACCGCTGGAACGCCGCCTGAGAGCCAGGGCTGCTGGGAGCCTGCAGACTGCGTGCCCCCACCTCCTCCGGCCTCTGGCTTCGCTCTTTCCCTGCAATCAGCTTTCTCTAGTCCTGTCTGCACAGGGGAAGATGCCCACAGGTCAAGTCCCCAAGTCCCAAGGTCCCACACTGATCACCCCCAGCACCTCTGAGGGCTCAAGTGCAGAATCCTGGCTGGGGTCCCCACTTGCGGGGGTCCCCACCAGGGTCATTGCCGATTCCCTCCAGTCACATGGGGCTGGGCTCGGCCACTCTGTAGAAACATGGTAGCTGCCTCTGTAATGAGGCAGACTTGGAGGCAGATGAGGCCAGCAAAGCAAACACGACCAGGCGTCCATTCTCAGCTCTTCTAGCACAAAGAATAGGACCCTCCCCTTTTCGGGCAGCTTCCCCTCTGTGTGGCCTTCTCCATAATGCCACAGTGAAAATGACATATGAGGCAGTCTGGGTGGCTCAGTCAGTTAAGCGTTGGACTCTCGGTTTCCACTCAGGTCACGATCTCATGGTTCGTGGGATCTTGCCCTGCGTCAGGCTCCCCACTGCTGCCAGCATAGACCCTGCTTGGGATTCTGTCTCTCCCTTTCTCTCTGTCCCACTTCTACTCATTCTCTTTCTTTCTCTCTCTCAAAATAAATAAATGAACTTAAAAAAATGACACAGGATGGGACATCTGGGTGGCCCTAGGTGGCTCAGTCTGTTAAGCGTCTGACTTCGGCTGAGGTCATGATCTCGCGGTTTGTGAGTTCAAGCCCCATGTTGGGATCTGTGCTGACAGCTCAGAGCCTGGAGCCTGCTTCAGATTCTGTGTCTCCCTCTCTCTGCCCCTCCCATGCTCATGCTCCATCTCTCTCTCTCTCAAAAACAAATAAACATTAAAAAAGAAATCTTTAAAAAACCTCATGGCTCTGAAAAAGCTGTTTCCGCCTGGTTTTGAACTGGGGACCTTTTGCGTGTTAGGCAAACATGATAACCACTACACTACAGAAACCCAACCAAGAAATCTTTTTAAAAAATGACACAGGAAAATGTCCCTCATCTGGACTGGGCCTGGGGTGTGGAGGATCCTCTGCCCCTCTGTACCCCACCCTGGCTGTGACCATGAATTGGACTTGATAAGCATCCTGAAACCTTGATTGTCAGGGGCAGAGCTGGACCCTGAGCTGGGCCAGTGCCTGCCCTCATGGTGCAGTGATGGTGGATTGGGCCACATGTGCTTAGCCAACGCCCGGGCAGCATCACTGCCAGGGTGGGGTGGCAGGGTGGCAGGTGACCCCCAAACACCACCCCAGTCCAGATGAGTGACATTTTCCTGCATCATTTTTGGCAGTGACATTATGAAGAGAGCCCAGAGTTTCTGTGACAATGAGCTAACGTGTCTCCAGTTACTTCCACAAATAGCGGTTGCTTCTCCACCACGTACAGGAGGCCCAAAGCCAAGGGCTGGTGATGCACTTAAGGCCACAAGAAGGTTTTCATTTAGTCTCTCTTTGAATAAAATAATAATATAACAGTAATGATATGTATAATGGATCCAGCCTGGATTCATCAATGCAGTCATAAATATATATATATATATATATATATATTTTTTTTATTTTTATTTTTTTTTAATGTATGGAAGAAGATATCTACCCCCTAAGGCAAAAGCCCTGGGGAACCCACAAAAGGCACGTTGCAAGCCTGCTTCCTTTTATAAATAATTGTCACGGACGTTGCCACAAGGCATATTTGTTGGCACATCTGGTTATGTCTGCAGGATTAATTTCTAGAATTAGATTTGCACGGCGGGAGATTAACGAGAAAGGGGCTTGACCCCTGAGGCCTCTCAAACCCCACAAGGGATTTCTGTCATCTACAGATGACAGACCCAGCAGCCCTGGCTCTCAGGCGGCGTTCCAGCGGTCTCCCTGCATCCCCGTCCTGGCGTTCTTTATCTTTAAAGCACGCACCTCCTCCTTCCTGCCCCCCTTTGTAAACACTGGTAATTTTTCCCCCAAATTGTCTTCTATCAATAAATCATTAAAAGTTTCAAAACAATTCTAGTCATTACTTGTTTGAGAAAACTTGGGGCTTGCTTTCTCTGTGTTTGACTTGACAATGGTCAGTAGAAATGAGAAGTTTTGCTCCCATTATGTGAGACACCAGGAGAATGAAGCAGGTAGGAAGACATTAGAGACATTTTCAAATTTAAATCGTGTGATTTCCGCTAAGCACATGCATTTACTTTACTCTCTCCCAAATTTCTACTAAAAATGGACTAACAATCATTGTTTCAAGTTGTAAACCCACAAAGACAAAAAAAATTGGTCATAAAACAACAACAAACAAGCCAAGAAATTTCTGAATGATAAAAAGTGGTTGAACTGGATACCCACATGTCAAAGAATGCAGATGAGTCCCTACCTCACACCATATGCAAAATGTAACTCAGGGGTGCCTGAGTGGCTCAGTCAGTTAAGTGTCTGACTTCAGCTCAAGTCATGACCTCACGATTCATGGGTTCGAGCCCCACACTGAGCTCTGTGCTGACAGCTCAGAGCCTGGAGCCTGACTTCAGATTCTGTGTCTCCTTCTCTCTCTGCCCCTCCCCTGCTCACATTCTGTTTCTCTCTCTCTCTCAAAAATAAATAAACATTAAAAAAAATTAAAAAATGTAACTCAAAATTGAATTGATCAATAACCTAAATATAACAGGAAAAACATGAAACTCTTAGAAGAGAATATAAGGATAAATCTTCATGACCAAATCTTGGCTTCGGTAATGGATTTTTAGATATGACAACAAAAGCACAAGCAAGAAAAGAAAAAAAATAGGTAAATTGGACTTCATCAAATTAAAAACTCTTGTGCATCAAAAGCGCTATCAAGAAAGTGAAAAAAACAAAACAAAAAAACACAAACAAAAAAAAGAAAGTAAAAAAACCTACAGAATTGGAGAAAATGTTTGCAAACCGTTTATCTGATAAGGGTCTAGTATGCAGTATATATAAAGGACTCTTACAACTCACATCAAAAAGACAAAGAACCCAATTTAAAAACAGGCAAAGGACTTGAGTAGAAATTTCTCCAAAAAAGCTATGCAAATGGCCACCAGTCATTAGGGAAATGCTAATAAAAAGCACAATTAAGGTACAATTTCACATGCACTAGGATGGTTATAATAGGAAAACAAAGACCAGAAACAAGTGTTGGTGAGAATAGAAAAATTTTATGTGAGAAAAACTCACATAAAACAGTACAGCCCCTGTAGAAAACAGTTTTGGAGGTTTTTCAATAGGTTAAACATAGATATGATCCAGGATTCCACTCCTGGGTATCTACCAGAAGAAGTGAAAACAGGTACCCAAATCAATGCTTGCACACACATGCTCACAGCAGCACTATTCACAATAACCAAAAAATGGAAAGAGCTCCCATCAGTGGATAAGTGGGTAGGCAAATTGTGGTATGTCCATACAACTGAATAATCGGCCATAAAAAGGAATGAGGCACCACACAGGCTACAACATGGATGAACCGGAAAGTATTATGCTACGTCATATATTGTATGACTACATATATATGAGATACGCAGAATAAGCAAATTCATAGAGACAGGCCACGGACTGATGGTTTGGCTGGAGCCAGGGAGGAAGCAGGAATGGGCAAGCGCTGCTTAATGGGCATTGGGTTTCCTTTCGGGGGGATAAAAATGTCTTGGAACTACATAGAGGTTATGGTTGCACAACATTGTTTACTTCAAAATGGTTAATTTTATGTTATATAAGTCTCATCTCAATAATAATTTTAACAATTTTTTAAAATATTTATTCATTTTTGAGAGAGAGAGAGAGACAGAGCATGAGCAGAGGAGGGGCAGAGAGAGAGGGAGACACAGAATCTGCAGCAGGCTCCGGGCTCTGAGCTGTCAGCACGGAGCCCGACACGGGGCTCGAACCCAGGGACCGCGAGATCATAACCTGAGCCGAAGTGGACAGTTAACCGACTGAGCCACCCAGGTGCCCCTCAATAATAACTGTTTAAACTTTATTAGACAAACAATAGAACTATCATTTCCAGGGTGAGGGGGTGGTAGGTGGAGGGACTGGCAGTGCCAAGGAAGGGGAACCCCATCATCTGTGGGGACACCAGCCCACATAGGACTCAGAACAGGGAGGCTGGGCAAGGGATGGAAACAGGCTGGTTCGCTGATAATCCTATGAGAGGAGCAGCTGAAGCCCCATGTCCCCCACCCCCACACCACACAGCCAGTGACCCCTCCAGCCACATCCTGGCTGGAGCCTGAGGTTGACCTTGATCCTCTGGGGAAATTGAAGGAGACAATGGGACACACACAACCCAGGAGGAGGTGATTCCCTGGATGGAATTCCCAGGAGGGGGCAGCCACTGGGACCCCCTCGCCAGAATGGAGCAGGAAGACACAGTTCTTGACCTGGGTGTGTCTCTGTAAATATCCCCATCCCACGGACGACCCCAGGGAAGGCATCCATTGGAGCATTTGGGAAGAATCAGCAAGAGTAGTAGACAAAACTTAGCAAGTAAAAATACAAGGCCCTCGGAGCACCTGTGTGGCACAGTCAGTTAAGTGTCCAAGGTCATGATTTCACGGTTCATGAGTTCAAGCCTCATGTCAGGCTCTCTGCTGTCAAAACAGAGACCACTTCAAGTCCTTTGTCCCCATCCCTCTCTGCCCCTCCCCCACTGGTTCTCTCTCTCTCTCTCTCTCTCTCTCTCAAAAATAAATAAACATTAAACAAAAATACAAGGCACTTGTGTTTGATATCAGAAAAAAATACCTACAAAAATGTTAAATGTGACCTTATGCAATACTTTCATTGCTCCCTCTCATCTCAGATGCAATGAATATTTGTGGGGGCACTTGCCCCAGGCACCAGATGCAAAGATGGGAGCCCAGCTGGGGACACAGTGACCATGGCTTGGCTCTGGGGAGGAAGGTCACAAATGTTCAGATCCTATGTGCCCTGACTCCATAATTCTGGGTCAACTCTTATAACCGTCTTCTCTCGTTGGGCCCTGGTCCTCATTTGGTGCATTCAAGAAGGTGAGATAAGGCTCAAGGAAAAGCCATCTGTCAGGAATGCAGTTCTATTAGATGGGCCTTGGCCAAGAACCCAGGGAGTTCTGCCTTGCTCTGGTCATCCGTTTGGGACCCCCAAGGGAGCAATGGCGGAGAAGAATAAAACGCCAGAGTCCTTTGGGCCCCGAACCACAGAGGCCTGAGGCTGGACTGGAGCCCAGAGCCTAGACTGCAGGGCTGAGGGTCCACTTCGGTGGCCTGTACCTGAGAGAGAGAAGAGCCGAGGGGCTGAAGCACAGCCACCTGGACAAAAGAGGAAGAGTGGGGGGCCCACCAATGAGCAGGACCCATCAGCCACAGGGGGCTGTGGACTGGTTGGCAGGAGCTGGCAGTCACTGGGGGCTGCGGTGCTCGGCCCGGGCTCCCACCCTGCAGGAAACCTGGTCCATCCTTTTCTTTATTCTGTGAGCCCACCCTATCTGACAGCTAAAGGTGCAGGTGACCAGGCATGGAGAGCGACAAGACCTTCCGACCCCTGCCGTCAATGACAGGGTCACTTTGCATCGTGAGATCAGGACTGCTGCCGGGATGCAGCCCCAGAACCGTGAAATGGGTCAGTAATTAAGTTGGCTCTGAGGACCCACTAAGTCAGAATCCCACCCTGTTCTGGTTCTGATTTGGAATCGTGCTCAGTTGTGTTGTCCAAGTTCTGCAGACAAGAGGTGCGCTGGGGCCACCAGACAGCCACGGGGTCTGGGTGAAGCCAGCCGTGCCCCCACGTGCAGGGCTTGACCAAAAAGAGGGCAGCCCCATCTGCATTCCCCACAACCAGATGCCACTTGGAAGTCATGGCTCAAGTCCCCACAAAGAACAGAGCCTGACCTCGCCCTCCTCCATTCCTCCACGTTGCTCTCCCAGACGGGTGACCCCATGCCTGCCTCCAAGGCCCCGGGTGGGTCTGGGGTCCTTTGGATGCGGCTGCTTCTGAGAAGTTGGGTGCCACTGCGATTGCTAAGGCTTCCTTCCAATCCCAGGCAGGGATGAACCACGCCTCCTCTTTCTTTCTTTGATTTTTTTAAATGTTTATTTATTTTTGAAAGAGACAGAGCATGAGCGGAGGAGGGGCAGAGAGAGAGGGAGACACAGAATCCGAAGCAGGCTCCAGGCTGTGAGCTGTCAGCACAGAGCCTGATGCGGGGCTTGAACTCATGAACCGTGAGATCGTGACCTGAGCTGAAGTCAGAGGCTGAACCAACGGAGCCACCCAGGCGCCCCGCCACGCCTGCTCTTTCGAGATCCGTATGTCCAGGTCTCCAAGAACAAGAGGCCTGTGAGAACGTCCCAGCACTGCCACCCCACCCAACACACACCCATCTGGCGAGCTTTCCTGGCAATTCTCAGCGGCCCCAGCAGCTCCTCCTCCACGTCCATGTCCTCACCCCAATGGAGGCGATGCGCGCCAGAAGCGGACAACACAGCCTTATGTTGGGCCTAAGGAAACTCATGCCGAAGCAGAAGGGGAAACCTCTTAGCTGTGTCCACCTTCCTTATTCTTGTTGTGTTGTTGTCCTCACCCCGGAAACAGCCTCCACTTTGGGGGGCCCTCAGGCCTCCCTGAGGTTGCAGAGAAACCCTTCTGGTCTTCCCCTCAGCTCCTGCAGCTTCTGTTTGTGGGGGAAGGCAGAGCCACCCTGACTGGTGGGAAGGTGTCATCCCACCCGCCGGCCCAGGCTTTGCAGGAGAGAGGCTGGCCAGAGAAATCGTCCCTTTGGTTAATGCCCCCTTGAGAGGAGGCGGCTCGGGGCACGGTGGGTGCAGCCCAGGGCGAGCCTTCCCACCCTGCTTCGTCTTTAACCCCGTCTGGCTCTCTTGTCAGGTTTTGGCCTTGCCTCAAGAGCAGCAACCGTTTGGAAAAAATCCCTCGAAGGTCAATTTTTGCAAGTTGAAAACGTATTTCCTATTGCAATTATTTCCACACTGAGAATGATAATGCAAAGCGCCCCCAGGCAATCAAGGAAAAGTGTAAGAACTGCGTGGAGACCACACGAATGTGCACGCACTGGTCACAGCTACTAATAGTGCCGTCTGCAGGTGGGAGGGTGCAAAGCACCTGCCGGGGGGCTCAGGAGCAGCTGGAGACCCGGCAGGCTGCAAAGGTCAAAACCCTCTTGTAATCAAAGTGGGGGGGGTGGGTATTCCAAGATGCCCCCTGAAAACTCAGATCTTCCCACCGATGAGCCTGCGTCGTGGGGCTAAATATGTTCTGCCAATCCTCCATTGTCATACTCTGTAGTGACATGTGTGTAAGGACTTTGAAAGAGACTTCTGGTATGGAGACTGATGGCAGGTTGGAAAACTGTCCCGGGTCCTTGTGTTCTCACTGGTAGCGGGCTGTGGCCCCACCAGGGAGGTGGCCAGGAATGAGGTCTGACCTGGGTGGGCTTGGAGTTTCCTCTCTGCCTCTCCAGGACCAGGAGAGCCAAGAGGAGCCCCACTGCCTGCCATTTCCATGGTCTGGCAGCAAGAGGAAGGACCGGCGTCACACATCTGCCCGTTCCTCACCCGGGGCCCACAGCAGCGCTGGAGGACCCAGGTGGGGTCAGAACAGAGAGCTCTCTGCAAAGGCAGCCTCCTGGGTGGGCCTTGTGCGCACAAAGCATAGCCTACATTCCTGCTCTCAATGAAGAGCCCAGCCCTCTGGTCCAGGGGGCCCTGCCAACAGGAAGTCCCTGGGCCCTGGGTGCGTAGGGGGGCACAGGCCTCCCAGGGCCCACCAGGCTGAGCAGGAAGTTGGCCAGGGTTCTACTAGCTGTGCAAACAGCACGTTTCTCAGGAGGATGAGGTGGGTGAGGCCCCAGCCTGGGCGAGGGGTGAGGACGGGGTATATGAACAAGAGCGAAGCCCGCCTCTGTTCCCAGGAGCAGCCACTGAGCCCAGTCCGCCATGAAGCTCACGGCCGCCTTCTTGGTGCTCTGTGTGGCTCTGTTGAGCCATCCTGGTGAGTGCCTGCAGGGCTTAGTCCCCAGCTCCTCGCCACGGGGCCTTGGCAGAGGCTTTGGTTGGGTCCCCTGTTGCCTCCGCCTTGGGCACCAGGCCTCTCCTCCGCTTACCACCTCCTGGGGCTCCTCGTCCCTCTGGGTAGGATGTTTTGCTCCTTCCAGGGGCCTCCAAGGCCCTCTGGGGTCTGCCCTGCCCCAGTCCGCAGGCTTCCTCTCCCATTCCCACCGGCCCCGGTTTCTCCTCTTCACCCAACACCACCAGGCTGTCCCAGCCTTGGCCAACACCAGCGCTGGCCCTGGTCTGGGACTACCCTACCCATCTGCTTTCTGCTTCATCCTTCAAGGCATATCGCAGGTGTCCCCTTCTCTGGGAAGCCTGCCTTGGATCCTACTCAGAGCTTTCTTCATCTCCCTTCACCCTCGGGCCACCTCGTATGCCCAGCCGCCCTTGCTGGGCCACAGCGATCTGCTCACATGACCGCCTCTCCCAACCAGCTGGGGACTTCTCAGGGCTGGGCCTCCCCCAACTCAGACAGGGTAGCTCTCAGCGAGTGGTTGGAGGTGCACGCACCACGTGGAGGAGACGGGCCCTTGGCAGGTCTCCACGGAGGCCCAGTCCACACGGGGGACTCCTCTCTCCTTGTGTTTGCAGCTGCCACTTTCTTCGTGGACACAGTGGCCAAGCCTGTGGCCTCAGCTCTGGCCGACCTCAACCCTGCTGTGGAGGCTGGGGCAGAGGCCCTGGCTGGAGCAGGAGACCTGGCTGAGACAGCTGCTATGGCTGGGGCCGGGGCCATGGCCAACCCCCTTCTCCAAGGCTTCAATGCCCTGAAGTTCCTCCTGACCATCCTGGGGTTCCCAGTGAAACATCTCATGGAGGGTTCCAGGAAGTATGTGGCCGAGCTGGGCCCTGAGACCGTGGGGGCTGTGAAGTCTCTGCAGGTAATGTGGGTGCACCCTCCCTGTGAAGGCAGTCCTCCCCAGCCATCCTCCCAGAGTGGAACAGTCTGCTCCTCAAAATGCCACAAAGGCATCCCAGCCCTATGTCAGGGGATCTTCGTTGCCGGCCCCCAGAAGCAGGATTCCTTGGGTGGGAACCCTGTTGACCACATCCGAATGTCAAGGGGGCTGCTGAGGGCCCTTGAGGGTGAGGTATGACCCTGCCGGGGACTCTGCCCGGAGTCCCAGCTGTGCCCTCAGGTGCTCAGTGGGCAGAGTAGAGGAGAACCCACTCAAACTTGGCTTCTCCTTTCCAGGGGGCCCTGACGTACCTTGGCTGAGCGGAGGCTGGAGGAGCTCTGCCTGGACACAAGATGCTGCCATCTGCAGGCTGGGGACCTGCTGCCTAGCCCTGATCATCCAAGCCTCCCTTCCCCTACTCTCCCAATAAACATGGACAGGAGCGGCTTTGAGGCTGATTTCTTCTTGCTTTGGCACCAACGCCCGTTTCTCCCCCTGCAGTAAGCGATGGTGCTGAAGGGGCCTGCAGGTGGGATGGTCCCTAGGGCTCAGGAGGTACACCATGCCCCAGATCATGTGAGGGTGCGTGCACGTGTGTGAAAGACGCTACTGACATTTGGCAGGTGACAGAGCCACCAATCAAAGGTGACGGGGATCGGGCCAGTATTAGAGTTAGTTACAACTGGGATCCACCCCCCCCCCAACCTGTTACGCTCCACAATTGTTTATGAAGCATAGGAATTATCTAATCCTTGGAAATTGGTGAGAACCCTCCAAAGCTAGCAATTTGTTGCTAGTATTTAAAAAGTTTTTGTTATCTTCCCTCTGACATAGCTTTCTTTCCTGGGACGGGGCAGGACCGAGGGCTGCAGCAAGTCTACGTCAGGTTTGATTTTTCTCAGTGGTTTCCAGTAGTTTATTATTGAAATAATTTAGTGGCTTTGGGTTCTGCCAGAAGACCCACCATTTCTGGACTGATCCCCAGTGCTGGTGGGAAGGTGGCCAGAGCCTGAGTATTGATGTCTGTCTCAAAGGAACCTTCCCAGAAAACTGCTTTTTGATTGGTAAGTTACAACTCCAGGAAAAATACGGCTCTGCTTCACGTTTTCTGGGAAGGGCTCTCCCTGGTTTGACTATCAACCCACATGGACGATCTGAATCCATCTGTACCTGTTTTATATGAAAACATGGGTCTGGCTTTTTTCTGTTCCTATTTTGACAAGGACATTCAGGGCTTTAACTGGGGGGCGGGGGCGGCGGCTGTATTTTGACAAGTTTACACATCAACTTAGAACAGGGGAGGCAGCCCCTGGGATCCAAATTAAATTTAAATCTCTCATCAACACACTGTCCCCAAGATTCTCAAGGCTCTGGTCTGGACAAAAATGATCCAATAATTCGATAAATCACTACGCATCTCTGGTGAAGAAGGCAGTGGGGACATAACCTGACCTGAAATGACAAGCCAGTTTCTGGGGACATTATGTATGTTTCTCAGTTAATGCACTAGATTAAAATGGTCAAGGGATCACTGGAAGAAAACTGTATGCGACAAGTGCTTGTTGGAACTGATAGCGGGTTGGGGGTTCAGGCAAGGACCCCGTCCTGAGATGACCCTGCCACCTTCCACCTCTGGAGCCTTCCCAGGCAAACACTGGAGGGGAGATCACAGAGCTTAGTAGAAGACGGAGTCCGTGAGTAACACTTGAAACCCCGAGGCTAACAGCAATGGTTCGCCTCCTCCGTCCTGCAGATTCCTGGGAAGACACCAACCATAATTCCAGGGAAAGAGGGAATACGGCGGAAGGCTAGATTTCCTTAAATGTTCTATTTTGTGAGTCACGTGGGTGGCTCAGTTGGTTAAGCATCTGACTTCGGCTCACGTCATGATCTCACGGGTTTGTGAGATCGAGGCCAACGTGGGGCTCTGTGCTGACAGCTCAGAGCCTGGAGCCTGGTTTGGATTCTGTGTCTCCCTCTCTCTCTGCTCCACCCCCGCTTGCACTCCGTCTCTTTCTCTTTCTCAAAAATAAATAAAAAAATTAAAAAAAATCGTATTTTGCCCATTTGACGTGGTAACTATATAAATATTTTACATGATTCTAAAAGACCAAATAAAAAAATTTTAAAGCACCCTAAAAATTGAAATTATAAAAAAAGAGGAACAAACCTAACTTTATTTCCCATGGTGGTATAATCCCAAAAGACTATTCCAGGGCACCTGGCTCGTTCAATCTGTAGAGCATACGACTCTTGATCTCAGGTTCATGAGTTTGAACCTCACGCTGGGTGCGGAGATTAGAAAAAAAAAAAAAAAAAGAACTATTCCAAGTAACATGAAAATGCAGTAATTTAACTCTACATTCAGTGCAGGGGTAGTAATACTCCAAGGATGAGAACAGTAAAAACAATCAAATTTTTCTTGGTGGTGGTGTTGCTATACTGAGGCTGTTCTCTGCATATTCTGTAATATGATGAATGACTAATTACGTCAGTGTTATTGAAACTTGAGATTTCTGGCAAAGTGGAAAGAAGGTGCTGATATAAGATTATTAAGGTTCAGGGGCACCTGGATGGCTCAGTCGGTTGGGTGTCCGACTTCGGCTCAGGTCATGATCTCACGGTTTGTGAGTTCGAGCCCCATATCGGGCTCTGTGCTGGCAGCTCGGAGACTGGAGCCTGCTTCGGATCCTGTGTCCCCCTCTCTCCCTGCCCCTTGCTCGCTCACACTCTGTCTCTTTCTCTGTCTCAAAACTAGACATTAAAATTTTTTTTTAAATAAACAAAAAAAAAAAAAGATTAATAAGGCTCAGTAAAAACTTCAGGGCTCAACATTTGAACAGAAAGTACAATTATAATTACCCGGTGTGTTTTATCTTCAGAGGAAAAAAATCTCTTACCTCTGTAAGTATCTAGAAACTGATGAATCCAGGAGCAACAAGAATCCTTGCACCCGGATTGTAGCCTCTGGATACCATTTCTCAGTGAAGGAGCCAGGAGTCTTTGCAGAAACGGCTGGTTCCAGATATGGAACCTAGAACATCTTTCATACCAGAATAGAAGTAAGCTACTAAAGACCACCAGGATGGTGCCGAAAAGACACAGGGACCAGTCTGAATAAATCGCTCACTGGCCAAAAATGGGGTACTTTGAACATCAGTAATGGTAATAAGTGCAATGGATGACACTCATCAAATATGTTTAAATCTATGTATTTTTTTAAATTAAAAGACAACTGAGAAATTATGCAAGACACATTAACAGATAAAGGGTAAGTACCCTGTGTACATAAGGAATTATGAATTAACCAGAAAAGGACAAAATCCTCAATAGGCATAAAATCATATGAGGAACATGAAATAGCAAAAATATGCCTGTTATTAATAAGGGAAAGATAAACAGAAACCACAATGAAAGACCATTATACCCACCAGATTGCCAAAAACAAAGTCGGAGAAAAACAAACATTGGCAAAGTTGTGGAACAATGGGAAAATCTCATAAACTTCTGATGGGAGAGTAAGCAGAAACACATTGGACAGGAATGAGCATATCTAGTAAAAATCATACGCGTGTCCCAACACCTAGCAATTCCAGCAATTCCTAGCAACCAATTCCAGCAATTCTTGGCACCCAACAGAATGTTCAGAACAGAATGGTGTGCAAGGGTTGGGGGAAGGAAAAGGAAAACTAGAAACAATGCAGATAGTTGCAGAGAAGGGTAGATTTTGGAATATTCATACAATATCGCACTGCAGTATTACAACTACACGCATTAACATGAGTGAATCTCAAATAATTCAAATCCCATAAAACTCACCCTGTTAAAGTATATAATTCAGAGGGTTTTTAGACTATTCACAGTGCTGTGAAACCATCACGACTGTCTAATTTCAGAACATTTTTATCACTCCAAAAAGAAACTCTGTCTTCTTGGAGAACGTCTATTCAAATACTTTACTCATTTTTTAAATTTGTTTTTTTTTTTTTTAATTTATTTTTGAGAGAGAGAGAGACAGTGTGAGTAGGGGAGGGTCAGAGAGAGAGGGAGACACAGAATCTGAAGACAGTCTCCAGGCTCTGAGCTACCTGTCAGCACAGAGCCTGACGCGGGGCTCGAACCCACGAACCGTGAGATCATGACCTGAGCCGAAGTTGGACGCTTAACCGACTGAGCCACTCAGGTGCCCCTAAATTTATTTTTTAATGTTTTTATTTTTGAGAGAGAGAGAGAGAGAGAAAGAGAGAGACAGACAGAACATGAGCGGCAGTGGTGCAGAGAGAGAGGGAGACAAAGCAGGCTCCAGGCTCTGAGCTGTCAGCACAGAGCCCAATATGGGGCTCGTACCCACGAACTGTGAAATCATGACCTGAGCCAAAGTCAGATGCTTAACCAACTGAGCCACCCAGTCGCCCCTCCTTTACCCATTTTTAAATTGGGGTTTTTTTTCAATGGTTGAGTTGTAAGAGTTCTTTACATATTCTGGAGACCAGACTCATCAGATACATGGTTTACGAATATTTTCTCCCATTCTGTGGGCTGTTGTTCCACGTTCTTTTCCTTTGAAGCACAGTTTTTCATGCTGATGAAGTCTAATTTATCTGTTTTCCTCCCTTTGGTTGTTTGCACTTTAAGATGTCTTATCTAAGAAACTACTGCTCAACCCAAGGTCATGAAGATTTATACCATGTTTTTTTCCTAAGGGATTTTATAGTTTTAGCTTACATTTAGATTTTTTTTTAAATTCCTCTTACTTTTTGTACATGGTGTGATATTGAGGTCCAGCTTAATTCTTTTTCTTGTGGATATTTGATTGTCCAGTACCATTTGTTGAAGACACTGTTCCTTCCCCTACTTAGGTGTCTTGGCACTTTTGTCACAAATCAATTGACCATAGATGTTAACGGTTTATTTCTGGCCTCTCAATTCAATTCCATTGATCTATATGCTATCCTTAGGCCAATACCACACTTCTTGATTACTGTAGCTTTGTAATACATTTCGAACTCAGAAAGTTTGAGTCTTCCAACTTTGTACTTTTTCAATATTGTTTGGCTATTTGAAGTTCCTTGGATTTCCATGAATTTTAAGATCAGCTTGTCAATTGCTGCAACAAACAAGACGCCAAATGGAATTTTGATGGGGACTACATTGAATCTGTAGATCAGTTTGTGGAGTATCAGCATCTCAATAGTAGTATTTCAGTCCAAGAACATGAAGTCCTAACATTTATTTAGATCTTCTTTCAATGCTTTAGAATTTTCAGTGTACAAATCTTCCACTTCTTTCACTAAATTTCTTAAGCATTTTATTGTTTGTTATTGTAATGCAATTGCTTCCTTAATTTTATTTTTGGTTTGTTCATTGCTATTGAATTGAAATAATTAAAAAAATTTTTTAAGTGTTTTTTAATGTTTATTTTTGAGAGAGACAAAGCATGAGCAAGGGAGGGGCAGAGAGAGAGGGAGACACAGAATCCGAAGACAGGCCCCAGGCTCTGAGCTGTCAGCACAGCTGACACAGAGCACAGAGCCCCACGCGAGGCTCAAACTCACAAGCTGCGAGACCGTGACCTGAGCCAAAGTAGGACGCTTAACTGACTGAGCCACCCAGGTGCCCCATGAATTGAAATGATTTTTGTATATTGATCCCGATTCCATTAACCTTGCTGAATTTATTTAATTATTCTCCCCCCCCCCACACACACACAACTTGCAGTATTATTAGTTCTAATAGGTTTTTGGTATGTGGTTGGTATGTAGATTACCTGGAATCTTCTATATACAAATTCATGTCATCTACAAATATAATTTACTTCTTCCTCTCAGATCTTATTTCTTTTTATTTCTTGCCTAATTTCCCTGGCTAGAACTTCTAGCACAATGTTGAATAGAAGTGACAAGAGTAAACAGCTTGTCTTTTCTCTGATCTTAGAGGCAAAGCCTTCACTCTCTCACCACTAAGCAGGATGTTCATTGTGAGTTCTTTGTAAAAGCCCTTTATCTGGCTGAGGAAGTTCTCTTCCATTCCTGTTTGATATTTTGTTTTTAAATGAAAGGTTATAGAATTTTTCTGTGCCTAATGAAATGATCCTGTGGTATTGCCCTTTCTACTACTGATGAAGTATATTACATTAAGTGCAGATATTAAGCCAACCTTGTATTTTTTAGATGAATCCCATTTGATCATGGTGTATAATCATTTTACAAATTGCTGGATTTAGTTTTCTGGTATTTCACTGAAGATTTTCCTATCTGTATTCATAAGCAACATTGGTGTATAGTTTTCTTTCCATGTGACATCTTTGCCTGGCTTTGATATCAGAGTAATATTGGCCTCACAAAGGGAGTTAGGAAGTGTTCCTTCCTTCTGATTTTTGGAAGAGATTGTGAAGAATTATTTATTAAGTACTTGAGAGAAATCACAAGTGAAACCATCTGGACTTGGGCTTTTCTTTCTATATAGTTTTTGTTTTGTTTTTTTGAGGGGGGGAGAGGGAGGGAGGATGTGCAGGGGAGGGGCAGAGTCTGTCAGCACAGAGCCTGATTGATGCAGGGCTTGAACCCACTAACTGTGAGATCATAACCTGAGCCGAAGTTGGACACTTAACTGAGCCACCCAGCCTCCCTAGTTTTCATTTTTGATTCAATTTATTTTTATACATTTACTCAGAATTTCTATTTCTTGTCAGTTTTGGTAATTTGTCTAGGAATTTGTCTATTTTACCTACATAATCTCAGTCATTAACCTACAATTTGTCCATAGTATTCCATAATAATCATTATTCTGTGAAGTTTGTAACAATGCCCCTCCCCCTTTATTCTTGGATCTCAGTAATCTTTTTTTTTCCCCTGTGCAGTATAAGCTCATCAATTTTGATCCTTCCAATCAACTTTTGTGTTTGTTGATTTCTCTATTCTCTATCTCATTATTTTCTGCTCCAGTCTTTATTATGTCCTTTCTTCTTTTTTTTTCCCCCCCTTTGGCCCATTGGTATTTAGGAGTGTACTTTAAACTTCCACATATTTTGAACTTTCCCAGCTTTCTTTGTAGTTTCACTTATGATCAGGGGATATACTTGGTACAATTTCAATTCTTTAAACTTATTGGCTTGTTTTATGGCATAGCCTATGGTCTACTGGAGAATGTTCCATGTGTGCACTTGAGAAGAATGTGTAATTCTGGTACAGTTAGGTAGAGTGTCCTATACATGTCTGTTAGGTCTACTTGTTTTATAGTATTGTTCAAGTATCCTGTTTCCTTGTTGATCTTCTGCCTAGTTGTTCTATCCACTGGGAGTTGGACATTGGGACTATTAATGATGATCATCTATTTATCCCTTTCATTCTGTCAGTTTTGCTTCATGCAGTTTGTGGTTATCGTTTAGCTCATATCGTTGCTCATCATTATAAAATGCTCTCTTTAGCTCTAGTAATGTTTTTGGTTTTCAAGTCTGTTTTGTCTTATCAGTAGAGCCACACCAACTTTCTTACAGTTTATCCTTTTACTTCCAGCCTGTTTGTGTCTTTGCATCTAAAGTGTGTCTCCTGTAGTCAGTGTATGTTTCCATTATTTTTGTCCAGTAGCAGCTTGTTTAACCCATCCATACACAGTAGTATTGGATTTATGTCTGCCATTTTACTTTTTCCATGTCTCATGCTTTGGTCTATTCCTGCTTTACTACTTTTCTGCATTAGTATTTTCTAGTGTAATATTTAATTTCTTTAATGATTTTAACAGTTATATAGAACACAACTGCAAAAGTAGATTCATATATCCAAATTATCCCAAATATACTTGTTTCCCCACAACTGAATCAAGTCATTAAAAATGTTTTTTTAATCTACATCAACAAAACCAGTTTATTCTTTTATAGATGACTCTATTTAACTTTGTCGCAAAAGCTTATCAACTTCTCCCCAAGTTGAACACCTTTGTTCAATTACGAATTCTTGTGTCGGCTCTACAGAACATCCAAATCAAATTACATCCTTGGAAAAGCAACCTTAACTTAACCAACATACCAACAAATTGTTCCAAACTTTTCTTGTAGTTTTAGTGGCCAACTTACAATAGGTGATTACAGTTAAAATTTGTCAGACAACGTCAAAAACCAGCATTCTTGGTTTGTATCATCGTACAACATAAAGTCCAACATAAATTCACGTACCCATCTGTGAAGGTCACAATTGGAGCTTCAATTTTTGTTTACTCATATGCAGCTTGATATTGGTAAGGAAATGTGTATCATACTGATACGGTTTGCTTTTGATTACTGAATCAAAGGCAAGCATTCCTTTTGTTGCAAGATAATCTTAAATTGGTATTAAAGAACTGTAAACCATTGTTAAAATTTCTTAATTCAACCAATGAGCTAGTATTAGCAAAAGAAGACAAGATCATTAAATTGTCTTCTATCTCTCTGAATAGTCTTAACAGACTGGTGATGGTTCTTTGATTTGAAATTATATATACTTAACAACTATGACACTTCTCAGTCTATTTTGGAAAAGTTAAGTGGAACTTATTTTCAATAAGCATCATAAGGTGAAACAAAATGAAGGAAATCAAAGCTCATAAAAAAAAATTCCAATAAATCCAGATTTTTGACCTAACATAGCTGGAGTACCATCTGCAGTGATAAAAACAATTTTTCTTTGTATCTAGAAGAAAATTTCTGGCAGATGCAAAAGATGCAAAAAATAGCTATGCTCTAAGTTTGATTTCAGACTGAGAGTTTCCATTTCTTTGTAAATTTGGAAGTCTGTTAAAAAGCATACACAAAGTATTAACTGGTTAATACCTTTTATATCACAAAAGTCTTCTAAATTAAGTACTTCCAATTTTTCCATTTTCGAACCAGTTGATCTTTAATAGTATTAGGAAGGTCTTGTATTCTATAGGTAACTGTTGACGTAACTGAACATACTTCATTTCTGTAAAATATTTAGGGTCTTCATTTTCTAACAAAATTTCCAAATTGAAATATATATTTTTATACCATGTCTCCATTAAAAAATATTTTCCTATGGAAGAATATAAGCCCTTTTATAACTGGCCAAATCTACAAGTTCGTGTCCTGTTACAAATAGTTAGAAAAAAAAAAACAAAAAATACCTTTCTGTTGGACTTTTTCAGGTGATTAATTTCATCTATTATTCTTTTTTGACTGTTGACAGGAAACACTGAATTCAGTAAGTATTTGAAGAAAATGTATCTTAGTGTTCACTTTATTACTTTTATTATTTTTAAGAGGTTTTCCTTTTCCTCTAGTGCAGTAAATTGCAATTGTCGTCTATCATGAAATTTGTGGATATACCTTGTAGTCTATTGTTCCAGTTGTGGGACTAACTCACTTCTATCTGTATCAGCACTGATTTTAAATTTAATAATTTGACCACAGTTTATGCCAGAAAAATAATTTATATTAAAATGAACAAAGGTATCTCAATTACTAATGATTTACACAGGCACAGTAACTCATGTTGCCAGCAGTAAGTACTCAAACACATTATAGTGTAAACTGTTTAGTAAAATAGGGCGGAAACTGTTCTTCAACATCAGCTGGTGAGGTGTTTATGTCTAACACAAGCAATACATTGGTTTCATATCTTACACAATGTGTCAGATACAGGGAAATTTGGTCCTATCACAACAATAAAGTTTTACAGAAAAACATTTTAGTTCCAGTCACACTAGCCATGTTTCAAGTACTCAAAAAGCACATGGGGCCAGAGGCTACTGGACGGACACAGGTCTAAGCCTCTGCATGAGGGGATACTATTACTTGGGCTTGGGATTTTTGGATTCCTTCCATTTGATGTGCTGCTGTATTAAAGTATCTTTAAAAATATTTTTTTTAATGCTTATTTTTGAGAGAGAGAGAGAGAGAGAGAGAGAGAGAGAGAGAGAGAAAGAGAGAAAGAGAGCACAAGCATAGGAGTGGCAGAGAGGGAGACACAGAATCTGAAGCAGGCTCCAGGCTCTGAGCTGTCAGCAGACCAATCAGTGCAAGGCTCAAACCACGAACCGTGAGATTATGACCCGAGCGGAAGTCGGACGCTCAACCTACTGAGCCACCCAGGTGCCCCTTAAAAGTATCTTTTAATGCCTAGTAATTAATTAATTGTTCAGTAGAGACACACTGGATCTCTTTTGCAGACTAAAATCTGCATGAAAAATAATGCGAGATGCAGTAAAGCATAGTTTGAGAAACAAAATTCTTCACCTAAATGTTTTAGTGAGGTCAGTAAAGGAAACAAGTTTGCTTTGGAGGCAAACACCTAAGAGACGTGGAGTCAGGGTTTGCCTGATGAAAGTAAGGAGTGTCTGAACAAAACCCACAAGTGATGAGGGATAAATTGAGGTTCTTCTGGAACATTTCTAATTCCCCTTTCTTTCTTGTCTTACAGCCCTGCAAGCCGTCCTCAGCTCACAGACCACACCAGAAGCCAGTTAACTTGTTTCACTGTTTTAATTTCACTGTTTAACTAGTTCCACTGTGTCATCCACAGCACGACGACAGCAGCCTTTCTAAAACATAAACCTGGTAATGCTCCCATTTAAAACCCTTCGAGGGGTGCTTAGTCAGTGAAGCATCTGGCTTTGGCTCAGGTCATGATCTCAAGGTTTGTGAGTTCGAGTCCCGTGCCTGCTTCAGATTCTGTCTCTCTGCCCCTCCCCTGCTCACTCTCTGTCTCTCTCAAAAATAAGCAAACACTAAAAAAAAAAAAACTTAAAACTCTTGTATGGCTCTTTATCACCACCTATCTTTATCACCACCTACAGGGTTAAGTTCACCACCTATGGCTCAAGGCTCCAAAGGCATCCACTGTGTTCCAGCCACTCCACTGCATGCTTCCCAAAGAAAGACCCACATGTTCGAAAGCCATTCTATTCGTAATTATGCACATTTCACAAAGGGCTTTACTGTAGCTATTAATCATCTGGGAAATAAGTTCTTAGTCCTCCAAAACTAGCTCTGAGGTCACCTCTGGAAAATTTCATAGGCTCATGTAGACAGAGATTTGCTAGCTCCATGGCCTGGTATACCTTTAGCACATGTCACACTGGATTATAATGACCGATGAGCAACTTGAAGTCAGAGACCAGGGCTGATAAATCTGTATTTCCAACCTTAGCATAATGTCCGACAAGAAATTTCAAATGAGTATCCATCAGTATGGTAACCAAGAAAGGTACATAAAAGACAACTCTGATTCACCAAAACGGACAAACTATGGGGCCTGTTCAAAGTTACCACCAGCAGCATTGTATCAACGAGGAGAGGAGAAGGTCTGCTAACTCACAAAGCTCACAATGTTGAGCATATGCCCCTGACACCTATGTCACTGCCCTGAGAACCAGCCACATGCATCGGCATGAGTATTAGAAGGAAAGCTTTGGTCACGCCATCATTCCTTTTCAGTGTCTTTAACAGACCAGGTTTTCAAGAATTACGTAAAGTTGGGAAATAGTACAAGTGGGTTTGCTGTGCAGGGGAGACCGGGAACTCAACAGGGCTGTAGGGCCGGTGGAGAAGACATTAACGAAGACACAGCCGTAACGATGGGCTCCTTGGGGCCTGCAGCAGACTCACCATGCTGGGAAGGCCCTAAGAACCTTTGAGCCTGCCTGCCTCTGGTCGCACTGGGGTAGTGAGCAAAATGTCTTAGGACAGGCCCCAAATCACTGAACACCTTTCGAACACATTAGAGTGATGTGAGGGTTGGAGTTCAAAGACAATTTTAAAACCTTGATGAAAAATGTTAATGTTGCTGAAGAAACCACAGAAACTGGTTCACAATCCACCCTGTAATCCACTAGTTTTCCCAATTCCTAAACACGGGTCAGTTAGAGTCATTTGGAGAGCAATCCGCTTTGAACATTTTATGTTTTATTATTTGGAGGAAATTAACTTAGAGAAATGTTTCTCAACCTCTTGTAAAATTCTAGTAAAAACTACCTTCTGTACGATTCTTCTAACATGTAATGTTTATCAAAATTGCCTTTACAGTACTTGTGAAAGCTTTTTTTTTCCTAAGCTTATTTATATTTTGTGAGAGTGGGGGTGGGTGGAGGGGGGCAGAGACAGAGGGAGAGAGAATCCCCCCAAGTAGGCTCTGCACTGTCATAGCCCCACATGTGGCTCAAACTCATAACCAACTGAGCCACCCAGGCACCCTTGAAAGCTTATTCTAAACTCAATTTAAATGTGAATACCTAAATAACACTCCAAATTAGGAATTCTCAGTATATATAACGCTGTTACCTAGAACCCCAGAAGCTTTATTCTAAATATATTTCACTTCATGTTCCCTTAGGTACTTGGTTCTTCTAAAGAACATAAACTAGAATTGATGACATGGGCATAATACTTCATTTACTTTTTTATACACTTACTTCTTGACAGTTATGAGGAGGAACAAGACATTTCTGCTATAGAGGCAAAATTACATATTAAGGATTAAGTAGAAAATGCCTACTTTAAAAACTGGACAGTCTTGGCAAATGCTCATTGTCATCTGATTTTAAAGGACTTTTTCTAGCATACATAAAAACTCAAATCTGTTACTAAACAAAGTAGTTTAGTAGAAGTTTCTAAAAAGCAAATGGACTTTTTCTGAAGAGTTGGAAGTCCCATTTTTAAAGTTTATATATACAATAAAATATACACGTGAAAAGCAAAACATCTAGTGATTTAGTATAACCCCACCAACGCAATGTTTGTTACTGTATTTAAAAGCATTTATTTAAAATACGTCAAACTCTTTCCAAAAAAGACGGCAGACACATGAGCCTAATTCTTATATTGAACGAGGTATACTGGTAACAACAACAACAACAACAAAATTCCTAAATGCAAACGGACCATCAGTTGCCCAAATATCCCCCTCAACTTTGGCAAAGATAGGAGTGTTATACAGAAAAACACAGTCAATACGCCATCTCCCCGTAGCGCGGCCCATTCACTCACCCTTTCAGAGGGTGAGTTACAACCCTGTCCCAGACGACTCAGAATTTTGATCATGTGGTCGTCTGCTAACATTTATTCGTCTCAAACCTCGGTACTACAGCTATACAAATTACACTTTTAAGATATTTGAAACAGATATTGAATTTATTGGTCGGCTATGAGTAGGAAAATACATCAGTAAAGAAAAGAGACCCTGTATAGAAATATAACACTAGCTAGTTACAATTTGACCGAGAAGGTTCCACTGAAAAGAACAGTAAAAGCCCTTGTTACCACCAGTCCATAGGTACATATTCAGTTTCCCGTGACCCTTATCAAAGAGCTGCCTAGGCAAACGCGACATTCTTCGAGCTTAGTGCAGATAGTGTGCTGGGTTCTGTTACAGGAACGGTAAACACAAATTAGCCCAGTGCATATTACACAAGATAATGTACTGTGAATAAGGACTAGATCTTCTATTTTAGAGGCTACTTCAACATACCGTAGGTTATTAAACTTCACGTAACCGTAAAGAAGAGCCAAGTGAACATCTTAAAATACTGTTTCTGAGCAGGGGAGAGACACTTGGTAAAGGTATTATTGGAATTATCTGCATCATTTGTATGGAATACTCTGATCGGTTCATTAAAAGAACAAACTGCTGTAGTTGCTTTGCCTAGGTTGGCTTTTGTCTTACAGATGACATGACCCCAAGACCTTAGAAGTCACTATGGAAACGAATTCCATGAATTTAAACAGTAAAAAATGGAATACTACAACTGGAATTTGTCGCTGAAAGCTTGAATCTTAGAAGAGCTTTGAAATTTTAATTTCAACATTTAGAAGTGCATTTCACCCAATTTAATAATGTCCTTAGGTATCAAAGTGCTAACTCAAAATAAGTTTTCCTGGCTGTCACCAAATCAAGAATAAAAACACATTTCTTGGAGATGTTCCTTGCCTGTCTTCTAGGACTATAAAAGTTGCAATCAACAATTTATTTCTACAACTTTAGTTTAAATTATGTCATAAATTAATTTTGATGAACATTATTTAAATTCTCAAAGCATAAATAATTACCAGTAATATGGTAAAATGTACTTCAAGAGATTTACAAGGAATTGAGTGCCTCCAAATTTCAGATCAGTAAAAACAGAAAACTTACACCCCCAAATTCTCTGTAAAACATTCATAAAATGGATTTATCCAGCAAGAACACTGAAATTACATTATGGCAACACCACATTAAATATATGTGTTACAGAATTTTGAAAAAAGTCTCTACTGTGAAAACATACTAGTTTTTATTGCATTTTAAGGAGTATGGATTATTGGAAATTACTCAGGACACAGAAAATATTTCAAACACAAAACCTTGCTTAACAAAAGTTATCAGTCTATTTTGGTGTGACTGTTCATTCCCTACGGACCCAAAACATTTCTTTCTCTTTCGAAGGTGACAGTTGTAAAGCTACACCCTTGGTTCAATTTATCACTAGATAAGATGGAGAAGCTGTTCAAAGGGACCAACAGAATGCAGTGTGCCCAGAAGAGGCAAGAACAAACAGTTTCAAGACACAACAGGCCCTCGTATCTTACTATGCTGCCCCCAAATTCAAATATATTGCAGACAATAACAAATACAGATGAAAACATTTTGTGTAAAGCTCAAACCTTTAGCATCTAACAAGGGCACTCTAGTTCCAGCATCTATGAAAAGAACACATCCTCCGTTAACAAATACAAATGAGTAAGTGCTTCTCCCCTCCCCCGTCCATAAAGCTCTCTGGACCTGTTCTCATATAATGCAGATCATAGGAAAAGCGGTTCCTTTGCCTCATCAGTCCAACCAGCTCCAGCTCGCCCTCGCTGGAAATTGTCATGATGCACATTACCAACACAGTGTTTAGGAAAAATGAGTAAACACACCTTTTATTCACACTTTACAAAAAATAAAATAAAATAAAACGAAACAAAATAAAACAAAAAAAACCATAAAAAGTTATGCATTGGTTCTACATCAGTAATACCAGCTTTCCAATGTACTGATTATAAACTGGATGTGTTTGGTGTCAGCACAACTTGAAACAAAAAACAAAAAATAAAAAGCCATCACAACAAAATCTTTAAAAACCTCAAAGGAAAAACCAGGTCCCAGACAAAGATTCAAGATCAACACCTTTTGGAAAATTCTTTAAAAAAGAAAAAAATATCATTTATTTAAACAGTGTGTAGTTTTATTTTCTCTTAAAAACAGAATAAGCACATTTAAGTGCTGAATATTTTTCATAAAATTTTAAGTCATTATCCAAAATGACTCATTCTCTGTATAAAAATTGTTAAGAACATCTCAACAGTTTTACTCAATGCTCACATGGTGTCCTTTTGCTCCCCTGCCTGCAGTTGAAACAAAAGCAGTTAGACCACGTTCCCTCTGAATTCATTTGATTTTTGAGAGAATGAATGAACGAGAACAGAATACATACAAGTTAACTTTGCAAAGCTGAAAGCTGGCTTTAACCTCTACTCTACTACTGGCACTACGGGCAAGACACAGGGAATGATATGACTTCTACCTGGGCTGGCCTACGAAAATGACTTAGTCACTTTACAAATGATCTGAAGAATTGTCGTAGGGACCTGTTTTGAAAATACATCTTGTTTATAGTTTCATAAATGGAAAATTATTTTTTTTTAAAAAGGAATGATTAAAAAAAAAAAAAACCATGGAGACTAAGGAGTACATGGAAAACAAAAAGAATTCACATGATAGTAGTATTCTGGGTGACGAACAGCACTGTGCAATGACAGACACCAAGAAGCAGTGCTTGGGTCTGGTGAGCAAAGACCCAGGGACCCACCCTATGAACATGTTCCAAAATGGGATATTCAATGCTTCACAATGGAAAAAAAGCCACAGCTCATACAAAAGCATTTTCATAAAATTCTCACAAATGTTAAAACAGTATTTAAAAAATATAAAAGAGGATGCACAGATTTTCTCTGCATGCACAGGCAGTGCTTGGTGAGAACAAATTTAGGCAGGCACAGTGGAGATAGGACAGGAAGTGTCTCAAAAAGGAGTTAAGAAGCTATATCCAAGCAGCTGGAATTTTTTAACTTAAAAAAGTTAAAGATTTAAAAATATCAGAATGTACATATATCAACCATTACATTCAGTCCATAAATGCCTACAGATCATTCACTGCTCAGCTTATTTGTCCTGGTAGATAGTTTTTGTAAAAACCCAGGAATTCATGGATAAGTTGCCTCTGGTCTGAGAAAATGTCCAAAGCTTTAAGCAGATTTCGATTTAAAGAGAGCAATGTTCTCAGTTTAAAAATAAAGTAGTACAAAAGGGCTAACAAAACCCTAACAGTGCAAATCATCAGCAGAGAAAGTCTGTTGCAACTTCTTTTACAAGCTGGCCTTTATAACACATGAAACAGTAAAAAAACTTAGCCTTAGTTTACAATACAATCATTTCCAAATCTGATTTTCTTAGTACAAAATTTCATAAATCAGGTCTTCTGTGGATCATATACAATCATAAAGGCTAAATTCAAAGTCTATATTTTACAAACAAGTCTGAAAAGGGAGGGAGTAAAGTATGGAAGAATGGTCTCTGGATGTAATTACTGGCCTCAAAAAAGTAGTGCTACAGATTTCTGTGCAAAGAGAATATGCTGCTCAAACATTTTCCTATTTCAAGGCATGAAAATATTACATTGGATAGAAGAAACAGGAAAACTACTTGTAACACATTAAAGATAGGTGTAAACACACCGATCCCTGTCTAACAGTATATAAAGCATATTGGGCTCAGAATTTGTCTGTTGCTAGCACCTGGCTTTCATACGATATCCTTATCAAATAATCAAGATCAAAAATTCAAATCATCAAGGAAAAGAGAAAAAAAAAAAAAAACCCTGGTGGCCATACCTCACTCCCCTATATTCAGATTTTATGAGTTTACAAGTGAAATTGAGGTCGTCCTCTGAAGGTACTTGACTACCTCCTGCCAGGAAGGTGAATGCCATTAACTTGGGGCAGGAAAGGCAGTAAGAGCTCCAGTTGTGCAAAAAGTGAGAAGTGGTCGGAGGGGATGAGTGGATGTGGGCAGCCGCTGATGTTATTCTCAACTAGCCAGTGGTGGTCCAGAGGTCCCAAGATGCCTAAAGTGTTCAGCTGAGGTTTAGAATAGAAGATGTAGTCAATTATACCCTGAAAAACAGAAGGAAAAAAAGATAAGGCCTCACATAAGGGAACACTGAAATACTGAGAGCTTTCAAGACCTACCCTTGCAGTCACGTCTGGTAAACAAAGAAAGTGACCGGCGTGTGAGAGGCGGGACGACAAATGCAGGATGAAGATGGTTTAGGGATAATAATCGTGCATTCTTCCTCTTTCTGGACTTTTTAATCTTTAATGAGACCTACAAGATCCTTCATGGCATGGCCTCTGCTTCTCTACCCTACCTCGATTTGTACTATTTTCCCACGCTCACTACCCTATTACCACACTGGCCCTGTTGTCGGGGGCCTGAGGTGGGGGGATGGGGAGACGCTCCTTGTAGGTGCCAAGCTCTTTCTTGCACCAGGGCCTCCACACACTGTTCCTTCTGCCTGGAACACTTTCTTCTATGTGTCATTGGCTCATTTCTTCTCAGCCTTTGCCTGTTGAGTTCAGTCATTTTCCAAAGAGTGTCCTGGATCTCGCCCTCACCCTCAATACCTGCTTTCAACTCCAAGCTTCTTCTCTGGCTAAGGCGCACCCCAATGCGTAACTACACATTTGCGTGGTCGCGACCCGCCTCTCCTGCCACACCGTGAGCTCCATGAGGGCAGGGCCATGTCTGCCCTGCACGTCCTCAGCAGCACCCATGCACAGCACCTGGCACCTCTCGATTTGTCCCTCTCCTCCCTGTAACTTGAGCCTCTCTTCAACATGGTTTCAGCCCAAAATATTGAAGCACATTTAAGTGTCTTTCTCCTATCTCTGTATCAGCAAGAGGAACAAGAGAGAAAAAAATCTCTAATCTATCCCACATCTTGGTTATCACCCTTGCCTCCTCTTTAAAAAAAAATGTTTAATGTTTATTTATTTTTGAGAGAGAGACAAAGCGTGAACAGGGGAGAGGCAGAGAGAGAGGGAGACACAGAATCTGAAGCAAGGGTCAGGCTCTGAGCTGTCAGCACAGATGCGGGGCTAGAACTCATGAACCGTGAAATCACGACCTGAACCGAAGTCGACACTTAACCGACTGAGCCACCCAGGCGCCCCCACCTCGCCTCCTCTTTAAAAAAAGAATCTAAGAAGTTGGTTTTCACTGCCTCATCACCCAGTCATATTCTTCAACTCACCACATTCTAGTCTCTGTGCCTAGCTCTCCAGTGAAGCATCTTTCACCAACATCTTTCTGGAGTGTAAAGCACATTCCTCTTTCCCTGGAAAGGCCTTCTCTCCTTGGCAGGTGGGCTCCTCCACTGCCCTCGTTTTCCTCCTCTGATTACTCTTCTGTCGCTCACACGTTCATTTCCCCCAGTCTCCTCTAGCCCCTCTTCAACCTGACCCACTCATTTGTTCCCAGGGTTGAATCATTAGCTACAGTACTGTGGCTCTTCCAAAGTCAAATTAAAAAAGACTTCAAGCTTTTCAACAGTTTCTCAAAGACGTCTAAACAGCCCTACCCCTCTGATACTAAAACCCAGCTAACGCTAGTATTTGCGCTCTAATACACAATCTAACCTAAAGGATTATTTTTCCAGGAGGTTAGAAATGGAAAACTAAGATTTAGGAGAGGAGAAATTCATTAGATGGTTAAAAAGGACAGATGAATGCAAGCCCTAAACAACTACCGATATTAAAATTGAGGAGAAGCTCTAAGGCAAGGCTCCATATTGTAAGCCGTTAACTGTGTATGAAGGCATATAAATAGAAGATATAGTTTTAAATGGCTAACATAAAACACATTTTGGCATTCGAGGAGTACCGTTTCACTTAAATTAAAATATGAGAGATGAAATATGCCACTCCAAAGGACACCAAATTAGATACTACACGGTACTTTCCAAATAGCTGTTAGCAACAGCACATAAGAAATGTAACTGCCCCCAAACAGTGACAGTTAACTCCGGATTTACTATCATTATTTTATCTAATTTCTCACCCTGGAAATGAGTCTATCAGGTACCTCTCACGTAGGAATGGGACACCAATCACATCAAATTCCACAGAAGAGTGGTAAGAGAACACTGCTGTGAACTGATTCAAGATGCCTCGCTTCCGGGCTGAACACATACCCACACTGGTGGAGAGAAAGCGCACCCATGTGCGCACACGGAGCGGCGGGGGGAGGGAGGTGGCGCAGAGGAGAAGAGAGAATCCCAAGCAGACTCCACACTCGGCAAGAAGCCCAACGTGGGGCTCGATCCCACAACCCTGGGACCATGACCTGAGCCAAAATCAAGGGTCGGACACTCAACTAACTGAGCCACCCAGGCGCTTTTACACATCCACATTTTAAAGACATAATAAAGTTACAAGACTCGCCAAAAAAGCTGGAGAAAAGCTTCTCAATCTCAAAAGTCACCTTGAAATCGAACGTGTAATTTGTGTAAGGCATCAGGCCGCTCTCGTAGGCACTCTTCAACTTGAAACCATGAGTGATCCTTCCATTGGTTGTCCCGTTTTTCCCATTACAGCTGAAGTTTGTAAGACTCTCATTATATCTCAGTTCCTTAAAGTCTTTATGATTTGTTTCTACTCCACCAGTGCTCAGGTATTCTACAACACCTATAATGAAAATACAGGTCCTTTGTTCACTGTCAAGTATAATACGCAGCATACAAAACTGTAACGTAACAGTAAATACTTTAAACTGCACGTTGCCCCTTTCTAAAACGGTTGTTTGTTTTATATTTCCTAGAACCTAGCTAAATCCATTTTTACATGGTTTTGATCACAGAATACTGCATATTTTATACTTTGCTTTGCTGTGTCACATGAATTCATGTGTCATATTATTCATGTGTCTTTTCTGTTTTTAATATTTATTTAGTTTTGAGAGAGAGCGAGCGAGCGAGTGCATGCGCACAAGCAGGGGAGGGGCAAAGAGAGAGGGGGAGACAGAATCTGAAGCAGGTTCCAGTTCCAGGCTCCGAGCTGTCAGCACAGAGCCCGACGCAGGGCTCAAACTCATGGACAGCAAGATCATGACCTGAGCCTAAGTCAGATGCTCAACCGACTGAGCCACCCAGGCACCCCGAACTCATGTGTCTGTCTTTTCAATCACTATTTTTTAATGGCTGCTTAATACAACTGCCCTGGTGTTTCATATTTGTTAAACCAGTGCCTTAATTTTTTAAAAAATTCAGGTTGTTTCTACTTTTTAAAAAGAATTAACACCATAATCAACATCTTAGTATTTACTTGGTATAAAATACCAAGATTAGGATTAAATGTGCCATTATACATATTGCCCACTACACAAGAGACCACCACTGGTTAGATGGGCTCTACAAATAGTTCTTTTACTTTACATTTCATTAGTTAGCAAGGTTGGACACTTCCCCATGCATCTGCCACTGTATTTTCTAACACTGAAACGAGGCTTACTACATATTATTTGACTAGAATTTCTCTTTGCCCCTCAGATACTTTGTAGATAAACAGAATACGGAACACACGTAGAGCAAGAGCCAGAGAATAGTCCTCAACTGCTTCAGCAGAATTATCCCCAGATAGCTTGATGACATGGGCCTATCGAATTATGGATCTCAGCTACCTTTATTTGCCCTGAAAACGAATTTTAACATAGTTAAAGCTCCCATGAATCGTGACGGCACTGATGTGCTACTGAAATGACCACCCCAAGTGGATGTATGTGCGTGTGCACGCATGCTCATGCACACACATAAGTGCCAGGAAAAGTGCTTTGTGTGAATGAGAGAGTATAATCAAGAAGGAGCTGAAATATAAAAAGGAGTACTTAATTTGATATTATAAGAACGAACTACGGCTTGTTCACTGTAGTATCTAATGGAAAAGAATTCAAGAATAAGTCTTTCTGTATTCTTCTACTTGGTAACAAAAATCAAGATCCCTGTTCCTTTTCTTTTTTTGCTCAAATCACTTGCCTGATCTGTGTAAATAAAGTATCTCAATTTCCACCTAAGGTGTAGTTTTCTAATCAAGCCCACCAAAATGGAGATCCTGTAAATATCCTATTTAAACTGCTTTATACTACTACATGCTGGAATCCCAAAGTGGTCTTACTAACCTTCTCAGAGTCTGGATTACATGTCATCTGGGGATATGGAAATCTAATCACACATTCTTTCAAGTAACCAACCACGTGTTTATTGAAGATGATTAATGTCCCTCCTTAGATTTTCATAATACCTCATTTTCAAAATAGTCTCCCTATTCACACACAAAGTATGTTAAACCTGATTCACAGGTGCCATTACAAACTGAATATTCATTTTGACTAAATTTGGAATTATTAGAAATGATACCTTATGAAAACATTTTAAGTCAAAAAAGCATTCTATTATAAAAGAACTTTTCTTACCAGAATCTGGCAAAGAATTAAGATCTGCACATAACACCAGTGGAATAGTTCCAAATTCTCCCAATACACTGGACTGGAGGTTTCGTGAGGCTTTATCAATAATGTTCTTCACTTCTGAGAGGAACATCATAGTTTGAACCAACTTCACATCAGAGTATTCGGGGTCCCAATGCATATGAGCATTAGCCACAAGAATAAGTTGTTTTTCTGTTCCTAGATGGGGCTTTCCAGCTATAGTAGATAAAAAGAAAAGAAACAGACAGACAAAACCCGCCCATCAGCCCATATAGTCTTACAGGATCTGAAAGCAAGTAGTATCTCAAGAATTTCCAAAGAAAAAAGGACCCTGAAATCTACCTAACAATCTCCCACCTGACCACTAAATCTCCCAGACCACAAACCTGAGAAGTCGTCATCTACGCCTCTGGGTGAATATTCGGAGAGGGCATTCACTACTTGAAGAAAGCCCATTCTACTTGGGCCAAAACAGCTGTCTCCTTGAACCTTCTGGCTTCGTCAAGATGTCCTAAAGTGAGTCTCACAAAATCCAATCTATAGCCTTTTTTTCCTAGATATATTTAATACAGCCACTAAGCTCCATCTTTATTTTTGACTCCTCAGGTTAAACATCTCTAGTTCCAACTGTTCCTCATGTGACAGAACTTTCAGTTCTTGGCATGATGGTCACTCTAAATATACTTTTAGTTTGAAATAAATGGTCCATTGGGGCGCCTGGGTGGCTCAGTCGGTTGAGCGTCTGACTTCGGCTCAGGTCATGATCTCACAGTCCATGGGTTCGAGCCCCATGTCGGGCTCTGTGCTGACAGCTCAGAGTCTGGAGCCTGCTTCAAATTCTGTGTCCCCCTCTCTCTCTCTGCCTCTCCCCTGCTTGCACTTTGTCTCTCAAAAATAAACATTAAAAAAAATTAAAAAATTAAAAAAAAAAAATAAGCCATCCATTTATCCAAAACTCAAGACATTTAAAATAATGATTCCAATAGGTCAGGAAGAGAAGTTAGCTTACAGAGTATCCTTGCTGCCAAGAAATTATGGGAGTGTATGGAGTTCTCTCTGAGCAGTTATTTTAGCTAATATTTACTTCAACATTGCTTTTGTGTGAAAAATAGTGGAGAGCAAAAAAACCCATTGTTCCCTCTGGTTTTATGCCTTTCTAAGTTTGAAATACTTTTCTGGGCACTGCTTTCTCAATCTTAAGCTTTGTGGTAGCGAGAAAGGGATAGGATGTTTTAGAAAGGACTTAAATTCTCACTGAGTTTCTTCAGGTGTTAGACAAGACTATTAATACATAACGAATTTTCTGCTATTAGATTTTGGAGGTCAATTTTACAGGAAGTGAAAAGGTCACTCACATGACATTTCAATCAATTCCTTTCGAAGTTCTAGCAGTACTGCAACTCCAATGTTATCTTTTGTCATGACTCTGTTCAGCATGGCTTCAGACCCTTCTGAATTTGCCATTGCTAGCTGATTAAATTCAACAGTGTGTTTCTGAACCAAAGTAAATCTAAAACACAAACAAAAACACACACACAAACACAGAATTGGGAATACCAAACTATTAGCTTTGTGGGAAACGCAGTTTTCCCACACTTCCTGAACAAATACAATGGCATGTAAATCACATTATGGAAAATCCTCCACACTTAACACCAAGCTTCCCACATCCATTTCAAGTTGTTCTCAGTCTGTTACTGATACAAATAACATCTTGAAATACTTTTACAACTTAAGATAACGTCATCTTCTGTGTAAGTTTCATGTTGGAATATTCCATCTTGTAATTTTTAAATAAATCTTTTCCAAAATCTGGGTTTAAGAATCCCTCTACCATCCTAGAGGGAATGCTAATTACAAGGTGTTTCAATTAACAATTGGAGTTAAACCCTAGCAAACACCTGAAGAAACAGCAGCACTTTCAACAAGTCTCCAAAACAAGGTCATTTCTGATGATTTAAAATAAAACCATTTAAGAGAACTGTTTTACTGAGAAGTAATACGATGCTTCATTCTCTTATTTGCCAACTAATTTCCACACTTTTGACTCGCGAATGCTGAGAAAATTTTCTTTTTTAAATGTAAGAGGACTTACTTTTCCGTCTTGAAGAATATTGCACAGCCGTCGACATGTTTTCTTTCTTGTTCTGACATTGTCCTAGCTCTAGATTTAGGACTAAAGAATCCATTATAGCCACGTTCTTTGAGTTCTACCAGAAAAAAACTGTAATACTGTTCTGTTTCAACCTCCTGAAAAATGGTAAATGGCAAAGTTATTTCCTAAGACAGAAAGCAGTCCTATGCATTAACTTTCTATGCAGTTTGAGGGGCTGTGATAATTTCAAAGGACTGATGTGCAGTCCTTGGAACGTGACATCTTTTCAACATAACTTATCTGAAATCAGTCCCAACACCGACTTGTCATTTTATAGCTATCAGTTGGTATCCTATTGCTTGGGAGTATATAATGGGAAAACGTACACCACCATGTGTGCATATTTTCTTATATTTTGTAACTGATGGGGAACGAGAATCAGATTGTATTTTCAGACGAGGAAAAAGTGACTTGCCCAGGGTCATATGAATCACTGAGGGTAGAACTGAGACCCCAAAGTCACTGGGCATCAGGTTCGACGCTCTTTCCACTATGTCCTAATTCTCCTACTACTGCTGATGGTAAAGCAAAACCATACCTTGACAATGCCACAGTTTCAGGAATATTGCCATCCAATTAAAAAAGTGTGCAAGGGCATTTGAGAGGGAAAGATGAATATTTTAACTGTCAAGAGCAAATAACCTAAAACCAAAATTAACTGATCTGCTAATTTGGCAGCACAGTGCAGCTAAACAAAGCAGGGAGTGAATGCTCCCAGGATTCACTAAAAACAGAAAAAGCCAGTATTTTAAGAACTAAAGCTGGAACTTCAAATGTGTCAGGGTATGTGTTCCCAGTTTGCTCCTTGCTTATCAACATTGGGGCATCTGTACAATTTAAACCCTCTTCCAATGACTTACCTGAAGACTTATGATATCAGCATTGCAGCTCAAAATTTCTTGAATAATGGCCTTTTTCCTGTAGTCCCAATTTAGTGCCCAAGATGGACAGTAGCCGTATAACTGCCGGGTCGCATATTTATCACAAAGAACATTATAGCACATGACAGAAAACAAGGCTGTAGGAAAGATAACTTTACTTATTCACACACGTGGCAGAAAAAAAAACATAATTAATATCAGTAGTTTTCACTTAAATGCTAAGTTTGACTTTATTCATTCAATATATATTCGCTGAAAGGCTACTACATGCCAGACATAGCAGATACAAATAAAGTTGGATAAGGAAGGAATGGCAGGTGAACAAATTATAACACAATGTGTTATCTAATGCTACAGAGATACCCAAAGAAGGCTCGAAGCTCAAAGACTAAGATTTTGAGCCCCTCGGTCTCTAAGACCAGAGCTCCTCATTTCTATACTCCTTCTATCACTTTGCTAACTGGTAATGTAGAATGTAGAAAACTGACAGTTTTCTGAATAGGCATTTTCTTCTAAAGAGCCACTATTATTTATTCATACAAAAGGAAAGAGGTATCATAGACCAAATCCTATTACACACATCACATAATTCTCAAACTATTTTCATACAATTGAAGTTAAAAGGAAATTAGGGGTCATTAGTTCAATGAGAGGTCATCATTTTTCTCTCAGGTAAGTGTTTCAGCTGTCTTATAATTCTGTAACATCACACACATTTGGAACACAATAGGGTTTGAAAACTTCCAATATAAAGATTCTGGTATATTTATAACAAATGAGTTTGATCAATTCTTTACAGCCCAATTAAAAAAATAGTGTGCAAGGGCATCTTTTCAACATAAGTTCTTAACAATGGCACTAATGACATTATGGGTTGGGTAAACTCTTTGCTGTGGGGGGGGAGGGGCTGTGCTGTGCACTGTAGCACGCTTAGCAGCATCGCTGATCTCTAACCATGAGATGTCAGTAGCACTTCCCCTATTTGTGACAATCAAAAAATGTCTCCAGACATTGCTAAATGTCCCTTGGGGGATAAAAATGCCTCTGGATGAGAAGCACTGCTTTACAGCATACCTATAGCATATTACAGAGGCCAGGTAAGCACTAATTCTTTATTATGATCTCCCAAGCCAAATCAATCTCAATCATTCAACTGCAACACAGCCCATAATCTAAAGAATGCCAACAACACTGTTAGATATGTAATATCAAGTAAAAATAAGTTAAAAAAATATAAGGCTACCAACCAGTTGGCCTTGTTCTGTCTGGTTCTTGTAACATAATCCAAGATCTTGGAGGTGGCTGTTCTGTTGAAACTAGTTGAATATAAACACAAAATTAAGTAATATTCTTACACATCTTCTTAAAAAAATCATTTAAACAAATGACCACTTACTTCTTTTTGCAGTACCTGCCAAATTATCAAGCAAATAGTTCAGTAGCCTTCTTGTTCCGTCTGGTTCCAGATAGAGGTTCAATATATCCTGGGTAAGTGGATTTCCTGGAAATATTTTTTAAAAAGGTAAAATGAAACCAAGAAAGGTAATAAAATATTGCATAAGTGAAAAAACAAAAATTATCAGATCTATAACAATATATGTAGTTATTAGTAAGATACCAAACTAGAGAAAACATTTTTTCAGTTTTTGACGTGAAGAATAAAAATGACTGATAACCACATTCTGCAGAAGCATCCAGAAAACAATTATTGTGGACTGATGTCAATCTAGAAGATATCTAATAGTGCTCTGTATCTGGCTCTGCCTCAACACTTATATGACAATCAAAAGCAAGTGAAACTGGACGGTGAAGAATGGGAAGGAAGACAAGGCAAAGAGGACAGCCAATATAATGAATCAGAGAATCATAACTTAAGGATTCAACAAAGCTAATAAGATATCCTCATGATAGATGTAGTCTTTATTTAGATTTTTAAAAACTCTACAAATAAAGTAATAACAAGATGGGACAGATCTAATTTAAGATTAAGTCACTGGGGTGCCTGGGTGGCTCAATCTGGTTGAGCATCCAATTCTTGATTTTGGCTCAAGTCATAATCCCATGATCCCAGGATTGTGGGATCAAGCCCTCTGTCAGGTTCTGTGCTGAGCATGGAGCCTGCTTGAGATATATTCTCTCTCTCTCTGTCTCCCCCCTACTCCTTTCCCCTGCGCGTGCTCTCTAAAATAATAAAAATGTTTTTTTAATTAAAAAAAAAAAAAAAAGACATAGTCGCTAAGGAAACGGGAAAACCCCAGGGCTGTGAGCCATCTGTAAATTTAATAACTGTTTCCTAAGTGCCAAAAGTGAAAGCAAATGCAATGATTTGCATGCATCTACAAGAGTCTCAAATCCTCTCAGAAGGATTTCTTATGTGTTTATGAAAATTAACAGTAAAATGAACTGTTCTGAACAGTGAAGGTCCCAGATAGCACAGCTCCACTTTAAGAAAGACTAATACACTTTATAAACTGAAAAAGACAAATGATTTATAAATCATTATTAAGTGATTATAAGATGTTAACCATGCCAAATGAAAAAGGATATTCAAAACATATTACCCCCCTCACTTTCTATGCCAGAGTAGTTAGAAAGAGTCAGCAAAAATAGGTTTAAGTAAGATTCAGGGTTTTATAATATAATATTAATATGTCCAGTTTCAGGTGAAATCATTCATCCTACCAAGAACTAGGAAGATTTCAAACTAAATGAAAAAAGATAAACAAGACTCCAAACACCAAGATGGCAAAAACATTAGAATGATCTGACCTAAATAGAGCAGACATGTTTCAATGAGAAAATGCAATGAACGCTTTAATGAGAAATTACAAACATGCTTGAAATAAATGAAAAAAAAAAATAGGAAGACTCAACAAAGAAAATTTTGACAAATGAACAAAACATATATCTTTAAAAATGGAAATACTAAAAACTGAAACACTGAATAAATGAAATAAAAAGCTCAGTGGATGGGTTCAACAGCAAAATAAAGCATCAGAGGAAATAATCAGTGACCCTGAAGACAAAACAGTAAGAATTACCCAATCCGAACAACAGAAAGGAAACTGGGGAAAAAAAAAAAAAAAAAAAAAAAATGAACGGAGCCTCAGGGACCTGTGGGACCACAAGAAAATTCTAAGGTTCATGTCCTCAGAGTTATGGAAGCAGACAATAAGAAGCACGGAGCTGACACACTACTCAAAGAAATAACAGCTGAAAAACTCCCCAGATTTGGAGAAACACAAACATGCGGATTCAAGAGTCTGATAAAATCCAAATAGGACACACTCAAAAGAACCCACAACAAGTCACACTGTAACTAAACTTCTAGAACTAAAGACAAGGAAAGTCTTGAAGGCAGCCAGAGTAAAACAGCTCCTCTCTAGGTAAGAACTAGAGGAAACACAACTTGAATGAGATTTCTCATCACAAGCCATGGTGGGTAAAGGGAAGTGGCACAATATCTTTAGGTGCTAAAAGAAAAGAACTCACAACCCAGAACCAATCCCCAGTGAAAACAACCTTTAGGAATGAAGGAGAAATAAAGACATTCCCAGAGGACTGAAAACTATGAGAATCTGTTGCCAGCAGACCTACCCGAAAAGAATTGGAACAGAAGTTCTCTAAATAGAAAGGAAATGATAAAAGAAGGAACCCTGCAAGATAAGAAAAAAAACCACAGTCTTTATAAGGGGCAAACATAATAGGCTTTCCTTTGCTTAAGATTTCTAACTGATGTTCAGCCCTTAAAATATCTTTGTAACACTGATTTGGTTCTAAATATAGGTAGAGAAAATATTAAGACAATGACACTATAAACAGGTAGCAAATAAAAGGTAACAGAGTTAGAGATTCTATATTTCACTCAAAATGGTAAAATGATAGCATCAGCAGACCTGATAAGTTATGTGTGTTATCACATGAAAGTCACTTCACATATAACAATACAAGCAGGCTGAAAAAGACAGAAAAACATGTCATGTAAACATTAATCAAAGGAAAGCAAGAGTGACTAAGATCAGAAAAGTTGATATCAGAGAAAATAAATTTACTAGAGACAGAAAATGACATTATATAATGATAGAAGACAGAGCAATTCTAAACATGCATCCACAAAATGACAGAACTGAAAAATATTTTAAGCAAAAACTGATAGAGCTGAAAGGACAACAGAGAAATCTATAATTATGCTGATACTTCAGCACTCATCTCTCAACAATTGATAGGACAAAAAAAAAACCCTAGACAATAAAAACTCTTCAAATATCATCAATCTAATAGATCCAAGGATTAAGACAGAGGATTCAGTTGAGATTTATAGAATATTCTACCCAACTCATATTCTTGTCCAGGGTCCAAGGGACATAAACTAGTATGGACCACATCCAGGGCTATAAACCACTAAACTCCAACAAATGTAAAAGAACTGAAATTATATGGAATTCTTCAACCACAAGGGAATCACACTAAAAATCAATTAACTGAAAGACAAAAGGAAAATCTGCAAACACTTGGAACATTCTAAATTCATGGGTCAAAGAGGAAGTTTTAAGGAAAACTTTAAAATGCACTGAATTAGTGAAAATGAAAACATAACATATCAAAATTTGTGGCTGGACACGGCAAAAGTAGAGCCAAGAGGAAAATTTATAGCACCTAATGTATACATTAGAAAAGGAAAAGTCTCAACTAAAAGGCAATCAACGGAATGGGAAGAAATATTCGCAAATGACATACCAGATAAAGGGTTAGTATCCAAAATCTATAGACAACTTCTCAAACTCAACACCCAGAAAACAAATAATCCAGTAAAGAAATGGGCAAAAGACATGAATAGACACTTCTCCAAAGAAGACATCCAGATGGCCAACTGACACATGAAAAAACGCTCAACATCACTCATCATCCAGGAAACACGAATCAAAACCATACTGCAATACCACCTCACACCTGTCAGAATGGCTAACATTAACAACTCAGGCAACAATAGATGTTGGCAAGGATGTGGAGAAAAAGGATCTCTTTTGCACTGCTGGTGGGAATGCAAACTGGTGCAGCCACTCTGGAAAACAGCATGGAGGTTCCTCAAAAAATTAAAAATAGAACTATCCTACAACCCAGCAATTGCACTACTAGTTATTTATCCAAGAGATATAGGTATATGTATGTATACAATGGAGTATTCCTCAGCAATCAAAAAGAGTGAAACCTTGCCATCTGCAACTAGTCAATGGAACTGGAGGGTATTATGCTAAAGCAAAATTAGAGAAAGACAAATATCATATGACTTCACTAATGAGGGCTTTAAGATACAAAACAGATGAACATAAGGGAAGGGAAGCAAAAATAATATAAAAACAGGGAGGGGGACAAAACATAAAAGACTCTTAAATATGGAGAACAAAAGGGTTGCTGGAGGAGTTTTGGGAGGGAGGATGGGCTAAATGGGCAAGGGGCTTAAGGAATCTACTCCTGAAATCATTGTTGCACCATGTGCTAACTTGGATGTAAATTACAAAAAATAAATTATAGAAAGAAAAAAAAAGGTGGAGGATACAACATAAAAATATATGAACCATGTCTGACTTATTTCACTTAATATAATATCCTGTACATCCACCCATGATGTCGCAAATGGCAAGATCTCTCTCTCTCTCTCTCTCTCTCTCTCTCTATGGCTGAGTAATATTCCATGCATTATTTTCAATGCCCAAGATATGGAAGGAACCCAACTATCCATCCATAGATCAATGGATAAAGATGTGATGTGTACATACAATGGAATATTATTATACTAAGTGAAGTAAGTCAGAGAAAGACAAATACATGATCTCACTTATATGTGGAATCTAAAAAGCAAAACAAATGAACAAGCAAACAAACAAAACCAAACAGACTCGTAAGTAGAGAAAACAAACTAGTAGTTGCCAGAGGGAAGGGGGGGTTGGAGAATGGGTGAAATAAAGAAAAAAAATCCGTATGTTCAGGAACATACATATGGAAAACAAAATTTAATACAATATAATTTACAACCATTCAAAAAAAATTCCACCCAAACAAAAAGACTTAGAAATAAATCTAACAAAACATTAATCTGACTTATATACAAAAACTATACGATACTGATGGAAAAAAAATCGAAGTTCTAAATACAGGGAGAGACATGACATGTTCATGGATCAGAAGACTAAACATATTAAAGATGTTAATTCTCCCCAATACGATATACAGGTTTAACACAATTCTGATCAAAATCCCAGCAATATTTCTTTTAACTATAGACAAGATTTTTCTAAATGTATGGAAAGGCAAAGGAACTAAAATAGCTAAAAACATTTTGAAAAAGACTATTGTAGGAGAATCAGTCTATCCTAGTTCAAGACTTAATTACCTATTTTCAACTTTCAAGGAACTACTGGCAAAGGGACAGACACATACATCAATGAAAAAGAAGAGAGAATCCAGAAATAGATCCACACAGATATGTCCAACTGATCTGGGAGAAAGCTGTAAAGGCAATTCAATGAAGGGTAGACTTTTCCACAACTGGTGCTAGGGCAACTGGACATTCACAGGTGAAGGAATGAAGCTTGAACTAATCTTCACTTCTTTTAGCTCGATTTTAACTCAGATCAGACTTAAATGTAAAACATAAAACCATGAAACGTTCAGTACAAAATACAGGAGAGAATCTTTGGAACCTAGAACTATTCTAAACATTCTCAGACTTGACACCAAAATGCAGGATCCATAAAAGGAAAATACGATAAACAACTTCATCAAAACTAAAAACTTTTGCTACATAAAAGACTCTGTGTGATATTGTGACTTATAATAAGAAATATGTATCTGATCTTCATCCACTGGTCCTAAAGCTCCTAAAATCCTGAACGTGATTCCAGGATTTCTTCTGAAGTGAAGTTGTAAAGGTGCCTCTTGTGTTAATGAAGTAACTTTTGGCACCCACAGGAGGATGGAGGCTTGCTGACAGGAATCAACTACGTGACTAGAGGGTTGGAACTTCCAGTCCCAGCAAGGGGAGGAGGGCCTGGAAGCCAGCTCAATCATCAAGGCCAATGATTTAATCTGTCATGCCTATGTTATGAAGCCTCCATAAAAAACCAAAAGCATGGGGTTCAAAGAGCCTCTGGGTTGATGAACACATGGAGATTTGGGGACAGTGGCGCTCCTGGAGAGGGCACGGAAGCTATGTGCCCTCTCCCCATATCCTGCCCTACACACCTTTTCCATCTGGCTGCTCCGGAGTTCTATCCTTTTATAATAAATCAGGAAATCCAGTGAGTAAAAGGGTTTCCTTGTGACTGTGAGCCACTCTCACAAACTGATCAAACCCAAGGAGGGGACTGCAGGAACCTTGATCAGAAGAAGCACAGGTGACAACCTGGCCTTGTGCCTGGCATCTTAGTAGCAGTCGTGTAGGACCGAACCCTTTATCCATGGAATCTGAGGCTATCTTTGGGTAGGCAGTGTCAGAATTTAGTTGAACTATAGGACACCTAGCTGGTCTCCTATAATTGCTTGTTGGTGTGGGGGACAGTCCCGCAGTACTGGAACTGGGTGTGTTAAGTGGGTGAAGACTACACACTGGGGAAGAAGTATCTGCAAATCACATATCTGACGAAGACCTAGTATCCAGAATAAATAATGGACTCCTAAAATTCAACAGTAAAAAACAATCCAATTAACATGGGCAAAGGCATGAAGAATATTCCACAGACGATAACATAGAGATGACAAGTAGGCACACGCAAAAATGTGCAATATCTTTACCTAACAGGAAAATGCAAACTAAAACCACAATGAGATATCACTACACATCTATCAGAAAGACTAACGTAACAATAGTGACCTGACAACACCAAAGCTGGGGAGGACTGAGAGTAACTGGATCACACTCATTAATTACTGGTGAAAATGTTAAATAGTACAGCCACTCTGGAAAAGTTTGGCAGATTCCTAAAAAACTAAACGACACTAAAATATGACCAAGCAATTGCATTCCTGGGCATCTATCCTAGAGACATGAAGACTTATGTTCACATAATAACCTGTACGCAGAATTGTTCACAGCTGCTTCATCCACAACAGCCAAATACTGGAAACCAGCCAGATGTCCTTCAACAGGTGACTGGTTATCCAGACCATGATTCACCCATACCATGAAACACTGCTTATCAATATAAAGGAGTAAACATGCAACAGCCTGCGTGAATCGCCAAAGAATTAACACCTGAGTGGAAAAAACCAATCTCAGAAGGTTATATATAGCATGACTCTACTAACATAATATCCCTGAAATAACAAAATTACAGAAATGGAGAACGTATTAGTGGTTGTCAGAAGTTAACAAGCGATCAGGGGCAAGCTCAGAAAAATAATAGGATTTGTCCAAAAAATGCTGTAATCGGTCAAACTATACTTACAAGAAAGAAACCTAAAACCTAGATGTCAAACATTAGAGGATCTTTCTGAAATGAAAAAGCAAGGGATCCTCAAACACTAAGGTGCCACAAAGACCACCCTACCACTCCCCAACGCTTCAAAGGCTTCCATACACATTAATGCAATGCAGATATTCGTGACCTATGACCCTAACTTCAAATAAAGTTTGTGACTCCTTAGAGAAATGAACACATTTTTGTAAAATAAACACTGTTAAGATTACAAAACCTGAAACTAAGAGGACATAAAACAGTAGCTGCCTCTGGGATGAGAAAGGGAGCTAAAGAGGAACAAAGAAGATTTTTACATTCTGTAATGTTCTATTTCTTTGCATTAGAAAAGACACAAAAGTGATACTATTAATTGTTCATTCTGGTCAGTATACAGATACATGTTACTACATTTTATATTTTTGTTTTTCAAAGTTAAAACAAGAAAATTTTAAAAGGCTTTTAAGAAGCCTCAGTCAAAGGGCACCTGGGTGGCTCAGTCAGTTGAGCATCTGACTTCAGCTCAGGTAATAATCTCACAGTTTATGAGTTCAAACCCCGCGCTCTGCGCTGACAGCTCAGAACCTAGAGCCTGCTTTGGATTCTGTGTGTGTGTGTGTGTGTGTGTCTCTCTCTCTGTCCCTTCCCTGCTCACACTCTGTCTCTCTCTCTCAAAAAAAAAAAAGAAAAGAAAAGCAAAGCCTCGGCCAAGTCCAGCCTACACTTTCCAAAGAAAAGTTTATAAAGCTGATGTTTGCTAAATATGGTTTTGCATACATTTACAAATGTATTATTTATATTTTCCCATTTGTTTTTGTGAAATTACTATTACCTTTATGATATGAAAAGGATTTTCTAAATGTAGTCTTAAGAAACCTCATTTTCTAAATGTAGTCTTGAGAAACTAGTACAATTCTTGAAGACTTCATTATGTGACTTTTTTTAGGAATTGATTACAGAATGAGGTGGATACAAGATTGGCAAAGAATCACTTAATGTAATAAAAAAAATTCTAGGTATTGACCTATTATTAAAATAAGGCTTTTACTCTTGCTGATTTAAAATATTTAAAAAACATATTTCCCAATAGTTCTTACTGGGTCAATTATGCCCTCAAATTCTAATAGATTAATGAAGTCCTTACAAATCAAGTTTTAAAAAATGCTCAAAAACTGAGTATTATTAGCAGGTCCCAATGGATCAAAATTTTCTACTCAATTTCTGTACTCTGTGAGTCTCCGTTTTTTGAGATTTGAATACAAGGGAAAAGAAGCCGTTTATAGTATGATGACATAAAGTATGACCTGAGGAATGTATCATCAGAACACTGAACTGACTGAAACAAAGGTTAGACAAAAGAAAAGCTGGGCTAGGAGTGAAAAGGAATAGAAACATTAGCAGACAGTCTCCAGGTGGACAAAAGAGAAAACCACTGGGATATATCTAAAAATTTGATAAAGTTCGGGGAAGAGCGAGCCTGCAAATCCCTGGCAACAGGATCCTCCTCTTACAGCTTCTTTAGACTCAAAGACACAACATACAAACCAGAAGCAGCACAAATAGGAGAAATTGTACCTTTCAGGCCTAAAGTCTGCAACTGAAACAGTTTTCCCAGCTCAAAAGGTAGAACTCGTAACAGGTTGTTATTTAAATGGAGTTCCCTGTGGATATAAAAATTCATGTCAGAACATTTATTACCTTTTAACGCATGGCTAACTTCAGCAATATAATGTCTAAGAATATAATCTTCTAAGAATGAAAATGGAGTAGAAAATGGGGGCACCTGGGTACCTCAGTCGGTTAAGCATCCAACTTAAGCTCAGGTCATGATCTCAGTTCGTGAGTTCAAGCCCCGCATCCGGCTCTGTGCTGACAACTTAGAGCCAGGAGCCTGCTTCAGATTCTGTGTCTCCCTCTCCTCTGCCCCTCCCAACCTCACAGTCTCTCTCTCTCTCAAAAATAAACATTTTAAAAAAAAAAAGTAGAAATGATAAAAAAAAAAGCCTAACAAGTGAATTGTTAAATGAGATTTAAAATGATCATGTAGCACCAACTGAAAAGTTTATGATAGCTGCAAAATTAAGTTCACCATTAGTATTTCTCCAAATTTTAAAGTTTCACTTTTAGAAATAATGGCAGCTGTATTAACAACTAATAACTTTTTGTACAGATAACCATAATATAACTATCAAAGGAATCTTCAGTAGGGAAAAAAACAAAGACCCAACATTGAGATACTTATAATTTTTTACAAATTTATCAATTTTTAAAGGTGATTAGAACTACTTTAAAAAAAAAAAAAGGACTACTATAATCCCTGGTTCTTAGAATTTAAATGAACCTTGGTTACTACTTAGTGAACCAGAGGCTGGTGAGGCCATAAACAAAACAAGTCTGAATAATTCGTTCCCGTTTATTTCCACATAGGAAAGAAGGTCTTTTAAAGAGATTAAAAATGGTCATGGTATATAATACTCAGTAATTAACCCCAAAACAATGTCAAAGAGCTGGAGTGGAAACAGCAAAGGTACAGAAACTCTCACGAGGTCACTATTTCTTTTTACTATGCAGCAAATGGTAGAAAGCAGCAAAAAAGCCAGGGGAATCAGAGAAAAGGCAGGTAATATGATATGGGGCAAGATTTTTCCACTGGGATTGACATAATAAGTGGAAATTAGCTTTACTTTCACTTGGGTAGATCCCATCTACCTTACAAAAAAAGAGATAATAATGGAAATAGCAATTACCATTTATTAAATACAGTATGTGTGAGGCAGGGTGCTAATAGTTTCTTACTCATTATCTCCAATATCTCTAATCTCAGCCCTGGCTACGTAGGTATTACAGCAACTTTATAGAGGACAACACGCTCAGCAAGGTTAAGGAGCTTGCCCCAAATCACGCATCTTGTAAATGGCAAAGTCAGACGGTTCCAAACTAAACTGCATGACTGCACGTCCTATCTACCTCCTGTACTCTGCACTATAGTCCCCAAATGCAATGACTAATTCTAGCTTTTTTTGAGTCCAGGCTTTATTACTATCATGCAAATAAGCTCTGGTTTGGCCCAAAAGATGTCACTCCTTTGGCAATGGTTTCCTGGACCCTGTGTTAAGCATAGTACAGTGCCCCAGAATTTAGGCAGGAAAGCACCACAATCGTTTGTCCCAGGAGAGCCCGTATGTGGGATCAACATAACTGCCTTCTGTTTGTTTACTCCCACTTTACCCAAAAATTTTGCTTAAGAATAAAGTACATTACACAAAACATAGCAGTAAAACAAATTTTAGGCAATGAATCTACCTAATTATTTCGTGTTTGACATTCCATTTTCCCGAAAAACCTTACATTATGTTTGCTTTTGTTCAAATACCATTTAATTGGTAGTGCAGTTTCCTAGCAAAATAAGTGCTCTATTTTGTTTTCAGGGGGTTAAAGTCATATAAGAAGTCAAATCTGCACACCTGAGTGATACCATGTTTCCGAGTTCTGCCGGTAAACTCCGGATTTTATTAGAGGACAGGTCCAGATACACCAGATTGTGAAGCTTGGCAATGTCTGAAGGGATGCGGGACAGGGAATTGTCACTCAGATGCAAAGCTGTCAAATGAGTTAGTGACCACAAGGATGAGCTTAAGGTTCTTACTTTTCCTGTAAGAGAAGGAAAAAATGGGGAAAGGATTATATGGTGCTCTCTACAATTTGGTCCCTGGATTAAAAAAACGTTTAGATGTTTCAATAAATAATAATCTATCATACAACAAATTGTGAGGAAGGGTTTAACAGGAGAAAGCTTACCTATTCTAGGACAATGCACTGCTACGATTAGGTTATAAACTTCCTTAGCAAACTAAAAAAATCTCAGTGTTTAGATTGCATCATTATTTTTAAGAGCAAAACAGTTAAGACTTTATCCTTTAAGGTTGCCTCAGCTATGACACGAAAGCAAGGGTATGAATAATTTATAGTAATGAGAAATCCAGTATGTCACCTTGATTAATTTTGAATTATGCAAAAAAAGTCAAATCTACCATCTCAGAGGCTGTTCCTGTCTATACTCTAGAAAACAAGAATTCTGCCTGCAAACAAAAGGTAAACTATATGTTCTCTGCTTAGCAAAGTTTTAAGACCAGTGTACTCAAGTGATAACTGCATCAAAGAATCAACTAAACAAAAGCTGTACTGAATAATTACAAAACAAATTCTTGTCCAGAAACATTACAGATATGAAGGCATAAATATATAATTAAACAGTAGTAGACCCAGGGTTCAGTAACTAAGGAAAAAATAATTTCTTTCAATGCAACATTAAATAGTACTTTGTTACTTCTTGGTAAGATGCCAGTCATTTCTACAATCCATCTAAGAACTTTCCTCCAGTCTCTTTAATGGTCCAAGATCTAGTCTGAGACAGAATGAAACAAACAGATGTAATGCAAATACACTAGTCTTTGAGAACCGATTTTCTACCGGCTGAAAAAACAATCTTAAGATTTCTAATAAAGGTGGAGTAACAGGGACCGAATTTACTATCCTACCTGAACAACTACCACATCAGACAATATATATGAATCAACAAATTTCAGCGATTAGACATTAACCAGTGAAGTGTGATCCCCAAAGGATCACAAACAAGGTAGGCCTTACAACTGTCTCGGCTTCCTGGACTGCACAGGTAGGGGAATCCAGGGGCAGTACAGTGATCTTCTCCCAAGTTCTGGGGCAAGGAAGCCAAGATGACTAGAATTTGACCAGACTACCAGAGAAGAGAGATGAACAGACAAAGAAAGAAATCCAGAGATGGGAAGGTCCCTCTCAAGTTTTCAGCTGAATATTGATCAGTATAAACATGTGAGAAATTGCCTGAGCCAGAGAGAAAAACACCCAAAAGGAATAGAAACAACAATCCCCACATTTACACAGAACTGAGGCTAGCTAGTGTTGCCAACTACCAGAGGGAAATGTCTCATAACTCACAAGGTGCCGGACTTATTAGAGGTGTAAAATCAGCCCTAAAGATTGCTCTGGTCTCACCTAAGAAAGTTTAAGAGCAAGCCTCAAAAGAATTAAACTGGTTTTGAGTAACCTAACTGTATCCCAAAATAAAGCTCAATACTGGTTATAGGAATACAAAAATATGCATCACCCAATAGGGCAAAATTCACAATACGTGACACCCAATTAAAAATTACCAGGCAGGCAAAGGAGGAAAACAGCTATAATGAAGAGAGAAAATAATCAATAAAAACCAGTCCAGAAAAGAGAATGATAAAATTACTAGACAGTTATTAAAATACTATAACTGCATTCTATATGATCAGAAACTAGAAGACTAGTGTTAAGCAGAGATACAAGATAGCACAGAAACACAAACTGAACTTCTAAAGCTGAACACCATGTCTAAAATGAAGATACAGCAACAAAAATGAAACAAAGAGAGAAAAATACTAGAAAAAAATCACGTGCATAGGCACCTGGGTGGCTCAGTTGGTTAAGCATCCGACTCTTGATTTTGGCTTGGGTCATGATCTCACGGTTTGTGAGATCAAGCCTCACATCAGGCTCTGCACTAGCCTATTTTAGATTCTCTCTCTCTCTCAAAATGAATAAACATTAAAAAGAAATCATGTCCATAAACTCTTGGACAACTTTAAACAGCCTAATATATATGTAATTGGAGTCCCCGAAGCAGGTATGAGTTGGGGACAGAAAAAAAAAAATACCTTAAGAAATAAACCCAAAAGATAACTAGATATCCACTTGCACAAGAATAAAGTCAAACCCTTACTTTACACCGTACACAAAAACTGACTCACAAACTCTTGGAAGAAAACAGAGGCATTAACCTTCATGACCTGAGATTATGCAATGGTTTGTTAGATAGAACACTATAAATAACACAAGCAACAAAATATATGTTAAATTGTACTTCACCAAAATTAAAACCTGTTGTGCCTCAAAGGTCACCATCAACAAAGTGAAAAGAGAACACAGAGAACAGGAGAAAATATTTGAAAACCATAAATTTAATAAGACATTTGTATCCAGAATACATAAAGAACTGATACAACTCAGTAACACAAAGAATTCAATTTAAAAGTGGGCAAAGAACAGGTGCTTCTCCAAAAAAGATACAAGTGGCCAACAAGCACCTGAAAAGATGCTCATTATCACCAGCCATCAGGGAAAGGCAAATCAAAAACAACGATACACTACTTCATACCCACTAAGATGACTATAATCAAAAAGACAGAGAACACATACTGCTGTTGGAAATGTAAACTAATGAAGCCACTTTGGAAAAATAGTATGGCAACTTCCTTACACAAGTTACCATGTGAGCCAGCAATTCATTCCTATGAATATAATACCCCCCCAAAAAAGAAAACATGTGGCCACACAAAAACTTAAACACTCATAGCAGAATTATTCTTAAGAGTCAAGAAACAGAAACAATCCAATGTCTGTCAACAGATTAACAAATAAAGTGTGGTATATTCAAACAACATATGAAATATTAATACATGTTAAAACATGATTGAACCTTAAAAATATTTTGCTAAATGGAAAAAGCTGGTGACCACATATTATAGGATTCCATTTATTTGAAGTGTCCAGGAGAGTAACAAACAAGACAGAAAAAAAGATTAATGCTTACCAAGGCCTGGCTAGCTGAGATGAAATGGAGAATGGCCGCTAATGTGTACAGGGTATCTTTTGGGGACAATGCAAATGTTGTCACACTGACTGTGGTGATGGTGTACAACTCTGTGAATATACAAAAGTGCTGAATGTGCATTTTAAGTAGGTGAATCATGTGAATTATATCTCAGGCTATCACCAAAGAAAAAAAAAGACAATGAAGAGATGCAGAAAATTTTCTACTTTTGATGAAAACTATAAACCTAGACACAAAAAGCTCAATGAACACCGAGTACCTGAAAATTGCACGAAGAATCAAAAAGAAAACTACAGTAAGACACATCTTAATCAAATGGCTTAAAACAAATGATAAAAAGAAAATCTTAAAAAGCTGTTGGAGGAAAAATAATTACACAGAGAAACAAAGATAAAATGTCTGCAGACTTTTACTTGTAAACAATGCAAGAGAGAAGACAGCAGAGCAACATCTTTAATATACTGAAAGGAAAAAAAAAAAACCTATGAACATGGCAACCCAGCAAAAATATCTTCCAAAAAAGAAGGCAAGTTAAAAGATGAAAAGAGCTATTCGAGATGGAAGGTAGAGATGGTTGTACGACATTATGGATGTATTTTTTTTTTATTAAGTTTATTTTGAGAGAGAGAGTGCAAGCAGGGTAGGGGCAGAAAGAGAGGGGGAGAGAGAATCCCAAGCAGGTTCCACACTGTCAACACAGAGTCGATGCGGGGCTTGAACTCACAAGCTGTGAGATCATGCATGACCTGAGCTGAAACCAAGTCGGATGCTTAACTGAGCCACCCAGGCACTCCTGAATGTATTTGATAAAAACCTTCCCACAAAGAAAATTCTAGAACCAAAAAGGCTCATTGGTGAATATAACCAAACATTTAAGGAAGAACTGATAACAATTCTACACAGACTGATCCAGAAAACTGAAAAGAAGATAACTTTCAAACTCAATTCTATGTGGCCAATATCACTTTGATAACCAAAACCAGATAAAACTAGTGGTACCAAAAAAATTACAAGTCAAATCCTTCATGAACAAAAATGCAAATTTTAACAAAATTTTAACAAAGCAATTTCAACAACAGATTAAAAAGATAATGAACAAGTAAGACTTGTGCCAGGAAATTCAAGGTTTGTTAAACATTCAAAATAATTTTTCCAAAAACTTTTTCTTAGAAAAGAAAATCATATACATAGATGTAGAAAAGCATTTGACAAAAATCAACATTTAAAAATCAGCATTTAATCAAATCAAATCCTGATTTTAAAAAAAGCTTGCTCTCAGCTAAGAAAACATCAGAACTTCTTATATCTTAATAAAGGTCATCTATAAGGAGGTTAGTGGTAAGGGAGTGAATGGTTTCCTCCTACGATCAGAAACAAAGCAAGATATGTCCACTATCACCACTCCCAATCAAAAATTATGCTGGAAGTTTTACCCTGTGCAATAAGACAACAAAAAAAGTCAAAAGAAGTAAAGCCATGTTTACCTGCAAATGGCACAATCATCTATGTAAAATCCTAAGCATCTATAAAAATACCACCAATAAATGAATTCAGCAAGGTTGTAGGATAAAGTATCAATATACAAAATATCTACTGTTATTTTTATATATAGCAATGCATTATCAGAAACATATTTACAATAACATTTACACTAGCACCAAAATTATGAAACAGGAAAATCTGACAAAAATATGTCAGACCAATATACTAAAAACTATAAAACACCCTGAAAGAAATTAAAGAAGTCCTAAATAAGTAGAGAGATATACAGTGTTGACAGATCAGAAGATTTAATACTGTTAAGATATTAGATCTCCCCCAAACTGGTCGACACAAGCACAATCAAAATGCCAGCATGTCTGAAACTGGCAAATGGATTCTAAAATTCACATAGAAATTCAAAGACCTTATAAAATTCAAAACAACTTTGAAAACGAAGCTGGAAGACTAAAACTACCTGATTTTAGAACTTATTCTATGAAGAACTCTCAAAACTCAATAATAACAATCCAATTTTCAAAACAGGAAAAACATCGAAACAGACACTTCACCAAAGAAGACATGCAGCTGGCAGATAATCACATGAAAAAATGCTCAACATCAGCATTATTAGGGAAATGCAAATTAAAACCACAATGTGATATCCACTACACACCCAGAAGAATGGCTAAATTAAAAAGACTTGCCAAGTGTTGGTGAAGATATGGATCAAAGACATCTAGTAAGAATGCAAAATAGTTTGAGTTTTTTAAAAAATTAAACCTTACCTAACTTATGATCTATTTCATCCTTAGGTTTTTATTTGCCCAAGAGAAATAAAAGTTATATCCTCTACAAAGAAATATACATAAATACAGCTTTATTTGAAACAGCCAAATACTAGAAATTATCAAATATTTTCCTTAACAAAGAAATGGATAAACAAATGCTGGCATATAAAATAGGATACTACTCAGTAATAAAAAGTATGAACTATTAAAAAACCAACTGCATGAATATCAAAATAAGTAGCAAAACTAAACCAAAAAAAAAGTACATACCGTATTACTTCCTTTATATAAAAAAAGTCTACGAAATGTAAACCAATCCTATGGTTTAAGAAAGCAGAAGAATGATTGCCTGGGATTGGGGGAAGGGACGGAGAAATGAAAGAGGTAGGGAAAGGAATTACAAATCTGGGGGAATGATGGCTATGTCCTTTGAACGTGGTGATGGTTTCAAAGATGTACAGACATTCAAATATATCACATTATTCACTTTGCATATGTGCTGATTATTACATGTCAACTCTACCTCAATACAGCTGTGCAATAAAATCTATCTTGATCTAAGAAAAGTGTTTTTCCTTACTGTGTAATAATCAGAGTAGAAACTACAACATGTCTTATTTGTAAAACAAATTTATTTACTTTTCAGTTCATAAAACTAAAGCACGCAGCTAATATTCAATATAAATAAAGCACTTAAAATATCACAAACTACTTATTGGGTACATGTCTTGCATGTGTTTCAACCTCAAGATACCACTTATCAAAAAAAACATAGAAGGGCTTGGGAATTACATTTTCATACTTCAATTTAATAGGACAAATACAAAATTCAAATACAAAATACAAGAACGTAGCCAGAAAGAAAACCAAGAAGTCTGTGAAGAAGGTAAGAGGGACTGGGTGGCTCAGTTGGTTAAGAATCCAACTCTTGATTTCGGCTCAGGTCATGATCTCATGGTTTGTGGGTTTAAGCCCCATGTTGGGCTCTGCACTAATAGTGCAGGGCCTGCTTGGAATATGCTCTCTCTTCCTCTCTCTCTGCCCCTCCCCTGCTTGCTCTCTCTCTCTCTCTCAAAAATAAACATTAAAAAAATTTTAATCACGTATAAGGACTCATGTATTAAATAAATCAATCATGCAGGATTTAAGGGAGAGGGAAAGGAGGAATCAGATCTCTACCACATACAGAAAAGTAAAACAAATAAATTTCTAAATGCCAAAAAAAACAGAAAAGTAATGGAAGAGAATATTTCTAAACATAACTCAAGTCTGAGAATCCAAAAACTGTCAGGTTTGAATTCATTAAAATTTAAAACCTCTCTAATGTGGAGATGCCGACACGTACAGCAGCCAAAGAGAGAACATTCAGGGACACCCAGGTGGTTCAGTCAGTTAACCATCCAACTCTTAATTTCAGCTCAGGTCATGATCCCACGGTTCTGAGATTGAGCCCCATGTAAGGCTCCATGTATGGCTCTGCATAGGTTCCACGCTGGGCATGGAGCCTGCTTCAGATTCTCTCTATCCCTCTCCCACGGCCACTCCCCTGCACGAGTGCCCATGCTGTCTCTTAAAAAAAGAAAAGAAAAGAAAAGAAAAGAAAAGAAAAGAAAAGAAAAGAAAAGAAAAGAAAAGAAAAGAAAAGAAAAGAAAAGAAAGAAAGAAAGAAAGGAAGAAAGAAAGAAAGAAAGAAAAGAAAGATTGGGCGCCTGGGTGGCTCAGTTGGTTAAGCATCTGACTTCGGCTCAGGTCATGATCTTGCGGTTCGTGGGTTTGAGCCCCGTGTTGGACTATGTGCTGACAGCTAGCTCAGAGCCTGGAGACTGTCTTCGGATTCTGTGTCTCCCTCTCTGTCTGACCCTCCCCTGCTCACGCTCTCTCTCTGTCTCTCAAAAATAAATAAAAAACATAAAAAAAAATTTTTTTTTTTAAAGAAAGAGGTAACATTCATTTATTCAGGCAACTTTCAGGGACTAGTATGCTGGTGTGGGGACAGAATAGTAAATATAAAGTCCTCAAGGAAAAACAAAGGGTCAGTTATTAAAAAAAACGTTTTATTTCAGTAATAAAACATATACAAGTTTAAACAATAAAATATTCAATTCTACTTAGGCAAATAGCAAAATAAGATTAGGATCCAATATTCACAAGGCTAAGAGGGTTGAGAGACACCCTCATTGACTATGGGGAAAAACACAACTATATTTTGAAACCAATCCTGAAATAGCTACTAAAAATTTAAATGTGAATATCTTTTGCCCCATCACAATTCCTCAATTAGATAAAACTTTATTGGTACAACTATGTAATCTAAGAAATTAAGGTTCCTAATTTTTGAGATCAATGAATAAAAGAGAGCCACTTTTTGAAATTCTGAGGATATCTATTTACTTCTCCATAAAATTGTACATATTCCTATGCATCCAAAAATGTGCATTCAATTTTAAGCAGCTTTGTGACTTGAGAAATGGAGGGATTATCCTGACCTAAATTAAGAGCTGTGTTTTGAGAAGTAATTTCATTCTAACACGTCCAGAATCCTTCATTGTTAAATACTAGGAGACAAGGGGGATCTAACTAGTGTTCCCTAAAATCAGAGGGGCAATTAGCAAGCACTTAAAGGGACCAGATATAATTAACATCCCTATGAAGAAATCAAAAATTGCCATCTCTACATTTGCAGATTTAGAAAAAGGAAGAAAAAAATCTTGACTGAATCTTTAAAACTGACATTTTAGAAGAAAAAGGAAATATAGTTGATCTCCATTATTACGAGGTTCTGTTATTGGTGAATTCTCCTACCCCCCCCCCGCCCCGTTTACTTAACTCTAAATGCAATTCCTGTATCTCTGTCACACTCATTCACAAACATGCACAGAGTAGCAAAAACCTGTAGTCACCTAGAACAGTTCCCAGATGAGGTCCCACAAGGTAACACTCTGGCTTCTTGCTCCACCTTTCACAATGTGAACAAGTGTCTTTTTCACTAAATAGTGCCACAGTTTTTGCATACTTGTGCTTTTTGTGGGTGAATCTGAGGTTTTAAATGGCCCCAAAGCATGGTGCTGAAATGCCAACTGCAAGGCTGTGAGGGTAAGCTTCCTTCAGGCATTCATTACAGTGTCCAAGAGTCTAAGGTCAATGAGTTGGCAATATGCATTAAATAAGGAGTCTTTAAACATAAACATACATAAAACAAGCATATGTAATGATGAGCTGATGCAAAGTGCTTGGCCAGAGGTTCACAGGTACCTAACCAAGTATCTCCTCTTGGAGCAATGGTTCAGTACTTGCTAATTCCATGCTCAAGGTGATCATATAGAGCATAACGACTGTGAATAACAAGAATCCACTATAATTGGAAAAGGCCATTTGAAATTGTCCCCGCTCACAAGTCCTGATGAAGTTAAAGACCAGGATTTCAGGCTCACAGCAAGGTAAACTTCACAAAAGGAGAAGAACTGTGCTGTGAGAATGGCAAATTGGATTAAGAAGAGAGACCCAATTAAATTACATAAAGAGCACTAAGGAGAACATTTGGCAGATTAAATCCATCGATAGTGCTTAATTTAAAAATAGTAAAGTTCACGGGGAAGGAAACAGTCTTAAACAGGGCATGTGAGTTAACAAATGGAAGTTTCAATCCATGAAGGAAAACACATCTGCAAAGCTATGCTCATCCAATGTTGGTGGGAAAGAATTCAGGTCTTAAATGCAAGGAAAGAATGCCACTTGCTCAAATTAAAGAGATCTAATTTAAGTAAAGATTAGGCCTGAAGGTAAAAAGCCTAGAACGTGAGAATGGAAAGACTGAGGCAAGTATTAGGAAAGAGGCAAAAGGACAGAGAAAGGTGAGAATATCAGATTGAAAACAGAATGACGGCTGTGGTGTGATGTAGCTGCACTCAGGTCAGGGGACTCACACCACAGTCTGCGCTCTACCACTGAGGAGCTCACCATCTGGCAACTGTTTGACCTTAAGAAAAGGAAATGTTTGTTGCAAAGCTCAGTCAGCAACATCTAAACCTGTTACACCTTTTACACTTTCCTAAAAAAACTTAATTTTTTAAAGATTTTTTATTTTTTAAGTAATCTCCACACCCAACCGAACTCCCCACCTAAAGATCAAGAATCGCATGATCCACTGACTGAGCAAGCTAGGTGCCCTGTTAATAAATTTATTTTTAAATGAACATGCTTATTAAATAATTCAGCACTGTTTAAAAATACCAAATTCCATCACCCGATGTAACTACCATTATATCACACTCATGTTAATATAAAAAAAATAAATAGGAATCAAAGTGAGTTGAACTATACATGATTCTTTAATGTGATTTAAAAAAGAAAAAAATGAAAAAATGATGGAACTATGTAACTTTTTTTTGCTATAAAAGATTTTCTAATTTTTTTAAACATATTTTTGAGAAAGAGAGAGACACAGAGCTTGAGCGGGGGACGATCAAAGAGAGAGGGAGACACAGAATCCGAAGCAGGCTCCAGGCTCTGAGCTGTCAGCACGGAGCCTGATGCAGGGCTCGAACCCACGAACTGGGAGATCATGTCCTGAGCTGAAGTCTGCCGCTTAACCGACTGAGCCACCCAGGTACCCCAAGATTTTCTAAAACTGACCTAAGATTAACAAAGATTCTAAGAACATTAAAGGTTAGAAACCTTACAGTTTTAACTGCGTGTTTTGCCTTTAAACTTGATTGCCTACAATGAATGTGAAATAGACCATCATTTTACACTTCCCCCATCCACTCATTACATAGTTTCTAATCAAAAATTTGTATCATCTCCAAGGAAGATAAACAAACGGTCAATAAACACATGCGAAGATGCTCAATTTCATGAACCATCAAGGAAATGCTAATCAAAACCACAATGAAAAACTTCTTTCATGCCCATTAAGATGGCTAAATCCAAGATGTATCAAATGTTGACAAGGAGTGGAGACATTGGAACCCCTGTACAAGGCTGGTTTAGAATGTAGAAGGACGCAGAGACTTTCACAACAGTCTGGCAGTTACTCAAAAAGTTAAACATTTACCATATGATCCAGTAATTCCACTCCTAAGTACCTACCGGACAGAAATGAAAATACCCACAAGGAAACTTGTACACAAATGTTCATAGCAGTATTATTCTTTACAGCCAAAAAGTAGAAACAATCTGTGATGCTTTGATTTATAACAAAAAATATACATTTGATCTTCATCTCTGTTTCCAGAACAGAGCTCCTAAAATCCTTGGAATTTCTAAAGTGATTAAGTAGTAAAATAAAGGTGTCTTTTGTTTTGGGTGCTCCTTTCAAGGACACCAGAGTTTAACCTTCAATGAGGTGACTTTTTTTAAGCCCCCATAAATGGGGGCTTGTTGCCAGGGAAACCGAACAGGATTAGAGTTGAAATTTTCAGACCCGACCAGCCCCCATCCCCAACAACCAGGGAGGAGAGAGGGGCGGATGAGAGGCTGTATCAATCACCAGATTTAATCAGCAGTGCCTAACGAAGGCTCCCTCTGAGGGAGTCAGAACTATGGGGTTCTGAGCTTTCAAGAGTAGGGGACACAGGGAGGTATGGGGAAAGTGAGGGGGTCTGGAAAGAGCATGGAAGTTTCTTGCCTGTTCCCTACACTTTGCTCTATGGATCTCTTCCATTTGGCTGTTCCTCAGTTTTTATAAGAAGCCAGTAATTTAGTTAAGTAAACTCTTCTGGTTCTGGGAGCCAATACTAGCAAATTAATTAAACCAAGGAGAGGATGATCATGGGAACCTCTGGATTTATAGCTCCTCAACTGAAGGCACAGGATAAGAGCCTGGACTTGTGACCAGTGTCTGGAGTTGGGGGGGCAGTTCCACGGGGCTTGTGGCACCCGACACTCGTGTCAGACTGCGTCAAATTATAGGACACCCAGCTGAGCTGGTGTCACAGAATTGCTTTAGGTGTAGAAAACAGGCACATCTGGTTGAAGCAGTATTGTAGTAGAGTGCTGAGAGTAGAGCAGACACACAGAAGTGTGTTTTCCACAGATAAATAAATGTGATGATAGCCACACGTGGGCTATTATTCAACCACTAAAGGAATGAAATACTAATACACACTACAACACGGGTGAATCTTGAAAACATCATCCTAAGTAGAAAGAAGGCGGTCACAAAGACGAAAAAAAATGTTCAGGCAAATCTACAGATGTAAAAAATACATTACGGGTTACCTAGAGTTAGGGGACTGGAAGGGAATGGGAAGTGACTGCTAATGAGTACAGGGTTTCTTCTGGGGTGCTAAAAACGTTTTAAAAGTGAATGTGGTAACGGTTGCACACCTGCGAATAAACTAAAACCCACTGACTGTGCACTTTAATGAGTGAATTATAGGATATGTGAATTACATCTCAATAATACGGTTACATAAAAAAATTAAGTTTATAGCATAACAGAGAACAAAATTAACATATACAACCCAATAATTTGAATGTATACAATAATCAGATGAAAAAATAACAGAAGACTCTATTCATAAGAAGAACCAGAGGGTAAAATACCTAGGAATAAATCTAACAAGAAGTGTATTAGACTTCTACAAAAGGAACAAATGGAAAGACATCCTGTAGGCGCACCTGGGCAGCTCAGTAGATTAAGCATCGGACGTCAGCTCAGGTCATGATCTCACAGTTCGTGGGTTCGAGCCCAGTGCTGACAGCTCAGAGCGTGTAGCCTGCCTTGGATTCTGTCTCCCTCTCTCTCTCTGCCCCTCCCTGCTTGTGCTCTCTTTCTCTCTCTCAAAAATAAATAAGCAAACATTAAAAAAAAAAAAATCCTTTAAATCAACCTAATACATAAAACAACATCATCATGATAAAAATGCCAGGACCAGATAAGTTGATTCTGAATTTCATTATTTAAAAAAAAAAAAAAAAGTTGCCAAGTATCATGTGTCAAAATTATAAACACATATACCCTTTTGACCTACAGATATATTAGGAGAGATGCAAAACAATCTACAAGGTTATTCACTGTAGCAGTGGTTTGTCACAGACTGATCATCAATACAGTACCACTTAAGTAAGTTACAACTCTCGGTTTTGGCTCAAGTCATGATACCAGGGTCACGGGACTGAGCCCTGCATGGGGCTACACTCGTGGAGCCTACTTAAGATTCTCTCTTTCTCTCAAGTAGATAGCAAGGAAAGGAAAGGAAAAGAGAGGGAACGAGGGAGGAGAGAAGGAAGGAGAAATTACAGTGACAGGAGACCCATCTATCTACTTATTTAGAATCTCTTCACAGTACATGGAAATGGAAACACAATATTACATGGAAAAAAAAGCAAAGTGCAGAAATATGTACATAATATACTATCTTTTGAATTAAAAATAAGGTGCAGGGGTGCCTGGGTGGCCCAGTCAGTTAAGTGCCCGACTTCGGTTCAGGTCATGATCTCACGGTTTGTAGGTTCGAGCCCCACGTTGGGCTCTGTGCTGACGGCTCAGAGCCTGGAACCTGCTTCAGATTCTGTGTCTCCCTCTCTTTCTGCCCCTCCCCTGCTCATGCTTGTCTCTGTCTCTGTCTCTGTCTCTGTCTCTCTCTCTCAGAAATGAATAAACATTAAAAAAAAATTTTTTTAAATAAGGTGTGGAATAAGAAACTATATTTGTATTTACATATGCATGGAAGGACTCCAGAGGTATACAAAAGAAACTAATAACCCTTTGTACGAATGCATCTGTGTGTGCATGCTGGGAGGCATAATGGTTTGAAAGGGGGATGAAAGGGAGACTTTCACTGTATACTTTATGTTCTCCACGTCCCCTTTTCCTGAGATGTCCTTAATTTCACTTTCCCCTGGCTAATATCATTAACTCAGTAGTCAGCTATTCTAGGACGTTTTCCCTGATCCTACCAAGCTGGCTAAGACAGTCTTAAAGAAAAGATAATAGGTCAAGCTTTCTGTCCTGTATTTATCATGGTTTTATAATTATCTGCTTGTGGGAGTCTTCTCCTACAGCCTGTAAGATTCCTGAAACCTTATGTCTCATCACCTTCCACATGAGAAGTTTCAGAGAAAATGAGTGAATAACATGTAAGTGATTTCCAGTGAGTCAATGATGGCCTCAGAACTACTATTCTGGATGCCCTGCCTCCACTTGAATTTCCTCCTCTCCTGTTTACCTGTCCCCACTCTAAACTTCCCTAGAGCAGACACCAGGGTCACCCAGAGGGCAGACAGCTGCACAAGCTTATAACATTCTGAACTTGACTCTGGAGTTACAATTACCACAATTATCAAAAAGAGCTAAATATAATAGTATCTTTAAAAACAAAATCAGAAGAACTTGAGACGCCTAAGTGGCTTAGTCAATTAAGCGTATGACTTTGTCAGATCTCATGGTCATGATATCTCATGGTTTGTGAGTTCGAGCCCCATGTCAGGCTCTCTGCTGTCAATGCAGAGCCCACTTTGCATCCTCTGTACCCCCCTTTGTCTGCCCCTCCCTTGCGTGCTTTTCTTGCTCTCAAAAATAAAACATTAAAAAAAAAAAATCAGAAGAACTTGATCCAGAATTTGAGAGGCATGGTCTACTACTCTCCATGGAAAAACATGAAGAGAGCTTACTCAAACTAGACTCGAACTCAACTGAAGCCTTCAAAATGCCAGAAAATGTCACAAACTAGAAAAAGCTAACGTGTGACCCTGTAGCTAAAGGCACCTGATTTATAAATCAGGTCACTTAAAGACTACCAAGGAGGCCCACCGCCCTCCGCCATGGATGTGGCACCTGCGCCCGCTCTCCTGGGTGTCCTGCAGGCCAAGGTGCTGGAGGACATGCTGTGGGGGCAGTCTGGGCTGCTGCCCTAGCTGGCTGTCATCTGCCAGTTCTAGTGGCTGTCTCAGGTGGCTCCCCCTCTACCGAGGACCTCCAACTAGAGCTGAAGCAGGAGCACGTGGCCAACGCCAAGGAGCACAAGTGGATAAAAAAATCTCAACCTTGGTTTTGCCAAACTGAAGGCAATTGTGCCATTTCTTCTCCAGAGCAGGAAGCATAGCAAAGCGGATATCCTTAAAGGTGCAACTGAATACATGTAAGTTCCCAGTGGGGTTTTCAAAAGAGCCAAAGACGGAGAAGAAAATCCGGATCACCAGAACTATAGCAACAATACTTCTGAACCATATATATCCTTGGCCAGAAATCTATCGAGAAACATCACCCAACATGCCAGCTGTACTGTGGGCTTGAAGAATGAGGAGGAAAGGCCCAGGGCAGATGGTGGCAGTGGTGAATCAGCATACACTTAGTCGCCAGAGCATGATGTCTAGGACTGGAGCTATCTCCTCAACCGGGAGTCTGGACAGATTCCTAGAAGTAGAAGTCCTGAGTCACAGGCTTCCCCAAAAATATAAAGTGAAAATGGCCAGACCAGGGTTACCTCCTAGAGACACATGCAGTCTTGAAAGTTTAAAAAAAAAAAAAAAAAAAGCCTACCAAGGGGTCCAGACCTAGGTTCAGTTCCTTAGTGTGGCTCTGGTCAGTATCTCTCTACCTACCCACACTGCCGCCTCAAGGGCCTGGAACAAGTAGCTGTTCTGGGTTATGGATGTACCTCAAAAGCAGGCAGTCACAGTGCTGCCACCACACAATGGAAGAACAAGAAGAACCTGAAAGTTGTTTAGTATCTGCTGATTCTTTAGGCAGAATTTAAAAATTTGTACACATCTGAATTTCAGCTTCCTACAACAATAAAATAATTTGTTGACCAACCATCCTACTGAAGGAAAGAAAAACTAGATGAAAATAGGGTACAAAACACAAAAATGAATTTGCAAGCACCAGAGAACTATCAAGGCAGCAAAGAGATGAGAGACAAAGAGCTTAGAAGAGAAGTCAGACCAAGCAGGACAGGTCCGACATTACCTTTGGCAAAATATGCAGAATCACAAGCAGCCAAAGCAAGTAGATGAGGTGAAAGCAGAGGCTGAGGTGCTAAAAGCAAAGCTTTAATCTCTCTTCCACCACTGGGGAAACAATAGAGGAATTCGGGAACCATCGAAGAGGACCCTGCTAAACCATTAAGATTCTAGTTAGGGTCTATAAATGGGAGGCACGCCTGGGTGGCTTCAGCTGGTTAAGGGTCTGGACTCTGGATTTCAGCTCAGGTCACGATCTGATGGTTTGTGAGTTCAAGGCCCGCATAGGGCTCCATGCTGACAGTGCAGAGCCTGCCTGGGATTCTCTCTCTCCCCCTCTCTTTCTGACCCTCCCCTGCTCATGCTCTTTCTCTCAAATATAAATTAACTTAGGGGGGAAAAAAGATCTATAAATGTATTAAGTGTGACCTGCAATAAGCCAACCCAATGAACACCACACAATGAGATGAATCACTGATCAGATTATGGTCAGCTGCTCCTACCGTGACTAACTGCGAAGGACAAAAGTAAATCCGCTCCTAAGGAAAAAGAACACCCTCCAGACCATCAAATCATTCTGCTATTTCATACAATTTCCAGCACTCAATGAAAATTACCAAACTGGGGGGACTGGGTGGCTCAGTCAATTTAGTGTCTGACTCTTCATTTTGGCTCAGGTCGTGACCTCACACTTGTGAGATCAGGCTCTGCAGCAGGATCCACGTGGCACCTGCTTAAGAGTCTCTCTCCCTCTGCCCCTCCCCAACTTGCGTGCATAGGCACACTCTTCCTCTCTCTGAAAGAAAGAAAATTACCAAAGTATTGAAAACCAAAAGAATAAGAGAAACAACAAAACAGAACTCCCAAGGAGATTCAGATATTGGGAGTTATCAGACACAATCTTTAAAAAAAACTATGATGGGGGCACCTGGGTGGATCAGTTGAGCTACCGACTTTGGCTCAGGTCATGACCTTGCAGTTCGTGGGTTTGAGCCCCACATCAGACTCGCTGCTGTCAGCCTGTCAGCACAGAGCCTGCTTTGGATCCTATGTCCTCCTCTGCCTCTCTCCCACTCACACTCTCTCAAAAATAAACAAACACTAAAAAAAAAAAAAAAAAAAAAAAATACAACTTATGATGGACTTGCACTTTAAGAAAGAGTGACATATACTAGATTTACCCTCCTACATAAAACAACTGAAAAGCAAACCAATATATGAAAAAATGAATTTCAGACATTAGACATCAAGCAACACAGGGCAGTAATCATTGACAGGTGGGAAACAGACAAGGTGAGCCTTTGAGACTGTTCTGCCTGGACAGCTTCCTTACAGTGCTGCAGGGAGATGGAACCAGGTGGAGTCTGGCGGTCTATGGGAATGGAGATAAAGCTGGCAGTCCAGGGATGCCAAGGTGGCTACAGTTCACAGGGCAGAGTGCCAGAGAGAGCTACACAGATAGAAAGCTCTAAAGATCCGTGGATCCTCTTGAGTCTTCAGCTGAGTAATGCTCGGCAAATGCATGTGAAGAGAACCTGAGGCCAGAGATGGGGGAGGACAAACAGAAAAGGGTACAGGGAACAAACCTTAGGATCACACAGGACCAGGAATAGTATGTGTTCCCATCAGATGGAAAATTTCACAATTCAGAGAATTTAGAAAGGTAGTACTTAAAGCAAACCTTGAGAAAAATCAAACGGTTTCCAAATAATTCAACTGCATCCCAGAACTAAGCTTAGGAGTATTTACAGGAGTACAAAAACATCAAGCACCGAAAAAAGTGAATTCACAATGCAATGCGACAAAAAATTACCAGGCATGCAAAAAGAGAAAAAGAAAAAGAGAAATGGGTAGGGGGAGTGAAAAGGAATCATAACCAATCCAATCTATCTAAAAAGATAGAATTAGCAAATAAGGACTTTAAAAGTTATTACAACCATATTAACATACCCTCAAAAAGGTAGAGGCAAAATGTTAAGACATCAGTACAGTATTAATACAGATTTTTAAAAAAATACTTTTAACTTCTAGTTATGAAAAATACCCTACTATTGGATGAAATTAACAGCAAATTAGATATTGTAAAGATTAATGAAATTAAAGACACAACAATAAAAACTGTCTAAAAGAAAAAGGAACAAATTAAACAGCATCAGTGAGCTAGGAGCTAACTTCAAGATACAAGTACATTAAAACTTTGGATCGCGAGTAACTTGTTCTGCGAGTGTCCACAAGACGAGGAAACATTTCTAATAAATTTTAACTTGATAAACGAGCAATGTCTTGCAATACGAGTAGTACGTGACACTGAATGTCACATGATCACAACTGAGCCAATGATTCTCCTTTCTCTCTCTCTCATTGTAGGATTGTGGGTGATCATCTCCCATGCTCGGATGCTTGGTCTCAGGCCGCAGTGTTGGCAGAAATCAGTAATTTTCAGAATGTTGGAAGATGCCCAGAACTGGCACTAGTGTATTTTTTGTCACTTCAAAGCACCTATGGACAGTCCTTTGCTTTTCCTCACAAGAGTAAGCTTAGGAATGCTTTGCTTCTTTCTAGGTCAGGCTGCCTGCAGAGACTCTTTCCTCTGCCTTCTTAACTGCCAGTTACATTAAGTACAGTGTATGACAAGAGTTTATTAATACTGTACTGTAGTCAACATCTGTACAAGCATATACAATGGCCCCCCTGCAGAAATAGGCTGGAAAGAAAGGTGGTAAGAAGGAGCTGATTACAGTGGGAGTTAAGAAGGAAATCATCAAAAAGTACAAATGAGGTATGAGGGTGGCCGAAATTGAAAGATTTTATATGAAGTCTACGTCTGCATCTCATCTGTAGAGAAGAAGAAAAAGGCGAAGAAATCCCTCACTTCAAATGAGATTAGGGAGATGTGTAAAACGTGGGAAACAGTGCAAAATTTTGTAAAAAAGCACCACCCGCATAAGGCTGTAGCATTGCAAGAGATGAATCTGTTTCATGACAATACAGTATCACATTTCTGAGAAATACTCAAGAGGAGACAAAAAGTGTCATTGGATACGTTCCTTGTTAAAGTTGTACCAAAAGAAAAAGATTCCATTGAACCAATAGATAGCGATGATTCCATCAGGGATACTGGAAGTCGTCCTACACAATAACCTTCCTCTTGTCTCTCTCACACCAGCCATGAAGGTTTTCAAAAGTAAGTGCAGGTTAATTTGCTTATATTTCTTTATATTTTATTATTTTGTATTATATTACAGTATTGCAATTATTTTTATAGGCATATTTTTAGTTGTGGAACAAATCATCCGAGTTTCCATTATTTCTTAGGTGGAAATTTGCTTTGATAGACAAGTGCTTTGGATTACAAGAATATTTCTGGAAAGGATTATGCTTGCAAACCAAGGTTTTATTGTAATTACATTCCAAAAAAGGTGGGTAGGAGAGGGGAGAATATAAAAAATTACATGAGAAGTGGCCTAAACTCTTTCAAATTTTCTGAAAACTATAAACCTATGGATCCAAGAGGTTCAACACAACCTAAGCACATGAAAAAAAAAAGGATACCAAGGTACATCATAATCACAATGCTTAAAACTAGTAATAAAGAAAAAATCTTAAAGCAGCCACAGAAAAGGGACATACATAAAAGAAACAAGGATAAGAATGATAGCAGACTACTCATCAAAAACAACGCAAGCAAGAGGATGGAACAGGATCTTTAAAGTACTTCAAGATGAAAACTGTTAACCCAGAATTCTATACCCAGAAAAATTATCTTACAAAAAATAATTAGACTTTTCAAACATGAAACAGCACGCCTCTACCACAAGAAATATTAAGGGAAGTCTTTCAGTAAGAAGGAAAATAAGAACAGAAAAAACTTGCCTATACACAAAGGAATCAAGAACACTGGAAATAGTAAGTACATGGGTAAATAAAAACAACTTTTCCTAATACTTCACTTTTTAAAGCAAAAATAACAATATATTGTGAGATTTATAACACGTATAAAGAAAATACATGACAGCAACAGCACAAACACTAGGAGAAAAGAAACAGACTGTTAGGACTCTTATACTAAATATAAAGTAATAGAATATAACTTGATATACTTTATATTATTAACCCTAAAGAGTTAGACATTATTAAACAAAGATTTATAGCTAAGTAGTTAACAAGGAGATAAAATGCAATTTTACAAAAAATACTAAGTTAATCCAAAAGGAAAAAGAAAAGGCAACAAAAAAAAAAAGATAAGAAAATGGAAACTAAATCACATGACAACAGATTTATGCTCAACTAAAAGAACTGAAAAGAGAGAAACCAGCTAGTATCCACTGGAAGCACCCATCTGAGAACATCACTGCATCTGGGAGGAGTTTAGTGCAACTCAAGTATGAGAGCAAGGTGTCCACGACAAGTCTAAAAGCAGATCTAGATAAAAATAAGAGCAGGGAACAGAATCAGAAAGTTTCACTCTGCAAAAACCAGAAGAGGAAGCCTCTAACGTTAGAAAAACAATCCTGAATCACACCTTCTAAAACTTCAGAAAAACAAAGTTTAAATAAAAATGAACAGAAAAGTTGTATGGTCAAATCTCATAGAAGCTAATAAGTATTTTTAATAGTTACCAGAATAACTCCCTACAGACAAGGAAAGCATACCACAAATGTGCCCAAAAAACTATTAATTACAATTTCAAACTGAGCTAAAAATTTGGCATTAAGAAATGATAAAGGAACATAAGAATTAGAAAAACTCAGTTAAAGAAAAATTACCAAGAATTTAATGATGAATACTAAAAAAAGAGTATGCTTTTACAAAAGGAGGCAATTTTTAAAAAACACAAATAAATGAAAAACTAAGGGTTTAAAATCAACTGTTTTCTTATGTACCAGCAATGAACAACTGGAATTTGACATTAAAAAAAACATACCAGTAGTACCCCAAAAATGAAATACAGTAAAACCTTGATTTGCGAGCATAATTTGTTCCAGAAACATGCTTATAATCCAAAGCACTCACATATCAAAGCGAATTTCAAGAACCATTGGCTCAGTTGTGATCATGTGACGTTTGGCATCACGTACAACTCGAACTGCAAGCCACTGCTCGCTTATCAAGTTAAAGTTTATTAGAAATGTCTCACAGAACACTCGCAGAACAAGTTACTTGCAATGAAAGGTTTTACTGTACTCATGTACAGATCTAACAAAATATACACATGACCTGTATGAGGAAAACTAAAACTCTGATGAAAGAAATCAAAGAACTAAATAAATGGATAGATATTCCACATTCAGGGATAGGAAGACTAAATATTATCAAGATGTCAGCTCTTCTCAACTTGACCTATAGATTCAGTGCAATCTCAACTGCAAGTCCAGCAAGTAATTTTGTGGATGTTGACAAACTAATTTTAAAGCCTTATATGCAGAGGCAAAAGATCACAGAACAGACAACACAAAATTGAAGGAGAAGAACAAAGCCGGAGGACTGATGCTAGCTGCTAGCTGCCTTCAAGACTTACTATAAAGCTACAGTCATCAAGACAGTGTGGTACTGGCAAAAGAACAGACAAACATCAACAGAACCCCGATACACCTATACAGTCAACTGATCTTTGACAAAAGAACAAAGGCAATACAATGGAGAAAAGTTTTTCCAACAGAGGTGCTGGAATAACTGGACATCCACAAGCAAAAAAAAAAAAAAAAAGTAGATATCTTACACTCTTTATAAAAATGAACTCAAAATGGATCATAGACTTAAATGTAAAACACAAAACCATAAAAATCCTAGAACACAGCACAGAAGAAAATCTGTGATTTGGGTTTACAATGACTTTTTAGCTGTAACACCAAAAACACAATCCATTGAAAGAAATAGTAAGCTGGACTTCATCAGAATTAATAACTTCTGCTCTGCGAAAGCCACGGTCAAGAGAATGAGAAAACAGGCCATAGACTGGGAGAAAATATTTGCAAAGACCTATCTGGTAAAGGACTGTCGATCAAATATACAAAGAACTCTTAAAACTCAACAATAAGAAAACAACTCAATTTAAAACTGGGCAAAAGAGGGGCCCCTAGGTGGCTCAGTTGGTAAAACATCAAACTTCGCCTCAAGTCATGATCTCATGGTTCATGAATTCGGGGCCCACATCGGGTTCTGTGCTGACAGTGAAGAGCCCACTTTAGAGCCTCTGTCTCCCTCTCTCTGCCTCTCCCCAACTAGTGCTCTCTCTTTCTGTCAAAAATAAACATTAAAAAAAATCTTAATGGGCAAAAGATATGGACACCTTACCAAAGTAAATATGCAGATAGTATATAAGCATATGAAAAGATGCTCTTAATCATATGTCATCAGGGAAATGGAAATTAAAAACAGTAACAAAGAGATACCACTACACATACCATTTAGAATGGTCAAAATCCAGAACACAGACAACATCAAATGCTGGAAAGGATGTGGAGCAATAGGAAGTCTCAGTCATTGCTAGTGGGAATGAAAAATGATACAGACATTTTGAAAGAGTTTAGCAGTTTCTTACAAAACTAAACATATTCTTACCATATGATCCAGCAATTGCACTCTCTGGCATTTACCCAAAGGAGTTGAAAACTTACATCCACACAAAAACCTGCACATGGATGTTTATAGCAGCTCTATTCATAACTGTCAAAACCTCGAACAACAAAGATGTCCTTCAGTAGATGAATGGATAAATAAACTGTAGTACATCCAGACAATGGAATATTATTTAGCACTAAAAAGAAATGAATTATCAAGCCATGAAAAGACATGGAGGAACTTAAATGCATATTATTAAGTGAAAGAAGCAAATCTTTAAGGCTACATACATACTACAGGATTCCAACTATGTGACATTCTGGAAAAGGCAAAACTATGGAGACAGTAAAAAGATCACTGATTGCCAGGGGTTCAGGGAGAGGGAAGGAGGATGAATTGGCAGAGCACCGAGATCTTTTAGAGGAGTGAAAATACTCTCTATGAGTTACAATGGTGGATACGTGCCATTATATATTTGTCCAGACCCATAAAATGTACAACACCAAGAGTGAACCCTAATGTAAAGTATGGACTTTTGGGTGATCATGTGTCACTGAAGGTTCATCAATTGTAATAAATGCACCAATCTGGTAGAGGACGTTGATAGTGAGTGGGTGGAGGGAGTCATGTACTATACTTTGTCAAATTTGCTGTGAACCTAAAACTGCTCTAAAAACAGTCATTTAAAAAAACAAAAAAACACAAAAAACTAGATCAGTGGCTGCCAGGGGCTGGAAGTCAAGGAAGGATTTGCCTTAAAAAGGTGCATGGGGAAGTTTTTGGAGGTGATAAAGCTCATGGTGGTGGTTACACAACTGTGTATTTATTTTAAAAATTGTACACCAATAAAGTGAGTTTTTCTGTATTTTTTTATTTTACTGTAAATTATACCTTAATTTTTTTAATGTTTATTTATATCGGAGAGAGAGAGACAGAGACACAGTGTGAGCTGGGGAGGGCCAGAGAGAGAGAGGGACACACAGAATCCGAAACAGGCTCCAGGCTCTGAGCTGTCAGCACAGAGCCCGACGCGGGGCTCGAACTCACAAACCACGAGATCATGACCTGACCAGACGCCTAACCCACTGAGCCACCCAGGCTCCCCAATTATACCTTAATTTGTAAAACAAGTTTTAAAAATGATTCAAGAGACAAATATGCAAATTCAGAGAATAAATCTCTGAAAAAACACAAAGGAATTGGAATAAAAAAATATTATCCAAACCATCCTGAAATGGGTTTCTTTCAAAATAATGAGTAATTTGAAAATTTTTTTCTTTATATACTGTACCTAGAACATCAAGATAGAACAACGAACACCAAGATATATTCCAGTAAAATTACAGGTAAAAACCAAAAAATCCTTTGGGTATCTAGGCAAAAAGAACACCTAATAAGGGAAAGAAAAATTATACTGGCATAAAGGCTATAGCAAAACTGAAGTAACATACATAAGATATTTAAGGAAAAAATATGAGCCACCCATTTTACCTTCAGCCAAACTGACTTTCAAATATAAAGGACACAAACTGTTATCAACATGCAAGAAATTCAGAGAATACTGCTCCCATGAGCCCTAAGAAACATCTAGAGAACAAGCTTCCAGAAAACCGAAATGATCAGAGATAAATGAACTAATGGGAGGTACTGAATATATACTTACCTACAAAACAAAGTCTAAATGGGGAGTTACGCAGGTTAAATGGAAAGGCTGATAGTATGTAAGTACTATGTTCTGACAGTAGATAGAGGACAACTATTTAATGGGAGTGAAGTGGGTAATGGGGATAATATTCCAAGTAGTTTTACCTGCTTTCAGGACTCATTAGTGGTAGTATTTTTAGTACTGTTATTCTGAGACTGCAATGTAATATGGGATAAACCACGTAAGTAATTACAGGATATTCAAATTCCATCATCCCACGTCCCTGAGAACTAGGACACTCAGTATTAAAGGAGATACACATGTAATTACAGAGAACGTTAACTAAAATCTGTTATTCTGAATCTGAATAAAAAAATCTCAATATATTTTTATAAAACATTTTAACTGAAAATATACAAATGTATTTTACATATTTTAAAACATTTTATCCTAAGTATGTATATATCATATAGTTATATATCTTTCAATCATAAACGTGTGTGACTATACATATATGATACATACAGTCTTATTTCACAGCTCTTTCCAGTGAGAAGACCTAGAAACAATGACCAACCCAATAGCAACAAGCGTCCCTAGCAACAGATTATTTTGGTCTTGAAATATCATTTCCAACTTTAAAAAAAAAAACAGATTTCTTAGAAAAAATTATAAATTCCAGGTTTGAGGCAGGAAATACACAAGATGAGTCAAGAAAATCTTGTTCTTTCAGATAGCAAGGAAGTTTACCAAAGACGGTTAAGGGTTGTATCAAAAACTCAGAAATCCTTTTAAGAAGCTCTCCCATTAGCCATCAACAGGGCAATTTGAGCATCAAAATAAAAGAATCACAACTCACAACATATGTTTGAAACTCAAATGTTTAGATATAGTAGTTAATAATGACACTTAAAAAAAAACCTAATTAGTTACCCTCAAAGGATGATAGTTTATCTTGAAAACTGGTAAATAAAAGGAAAGAAACAAGCTTTCTTTTCTAATCCATCAGTAAGTGAGGGAAAGCTCATCTTTGTAGATGTAGCTCACTTAATGAAAACGATGACAGAATTAGAGTATCACTATTTTGCTTAGATACACATAATTTACTATTAAAACTATAAAGAGGAGGAGCACCTGGGTGGCTCTGTTGGTTAAGCTGCCGACTTCGGCTCAGGTCATGATCTCACAGTTCATGGGTTCGAGCCCCGCATCGGGCTCTGTGCTGACAGCTCAGAGCCTGGAGCCTGCTTGAGATTCTGTGTCTCTCTCTCTGCTCCTCCCCCACTCCTGCTCTGTCATTCTCTCTCAAAATTAAATAAACATTAAAAAATTTTAAATTAAAAAAAAAACTATAAAGAGGGGCACATGGGTGGCTCAGTCGGTTGGTTGAGCGTCCGACTTTGGCTCAGGTCATGATCTCATGGTTCATGGGTTCGAGTCCCACGTCGGGCTCTGTGCTGACTGCTAGCTCAGAGCCTGGAGCCTGCTTCGGATTCTGTGTCTCTTTCTCTCTCTGCCCCTCCCCTGTTCACTCTCTGTCTCTCAAAAATAAAATAAAATGTAAAAAAAAATAAAAAAACACCCTTAAAAAATAAATAAAACTATAAAGAAGTGATAAAAAGAAAGTAATGGTTACTTTTGAGAGCACAGAGGTGGTTATGATTGGCTGTGGCAATGGAAGGGTCTCTGGGGTAGGTGAAAAAGTTCTAATTCTTGACCCGGAGACTGGTTATGGTTACAAGGTTTTTGGCCTTATAATAATTCATTAATAGATTTGTCTGTGTGGTTTTCTTTATCTGTGTTTCATTTTATAATTAAAAAAGGTTTTCTTTAACAAGTAAGTGATGAATAACTGTTTGGCTTATCTGGTTACTACCAAATGGCAAAAGGAACTCACCACCCATCCCCCTGGAACCAGAGGAGCATATGAGATAACTGTGGGTCCAGGATTCAATGACCTCAGGTCCCTAGAACTCTGCATCGCAAAATCTTAGGGAACTGGAGCTAAAGCATAAACATGAACTATCA